>OX638390.1:8336054-9586054 GCA_951813805.1 Limnephilus auricula
AGAATTATTAATTTTTGTATCCAATACTCGACGCATAATGAAAACTGTTTGTAAATGGATTTTTATTTTTATTTTACTTGTTTTTTTTTTACATTAGCTCCACACAGGAAGTCCTGAGGGGAAAATTTTGTTTGAAAAAAAAAAGGTATGAGGGGTGGGTAGGAATCTGGGGATAAATATGTCCAGGAGTGATGGACGTGTGAAGCCATCCCTTCCGCTGCGGTGCAAGGCGATGGGTCGAGAGGGACCGGCTGGAGGGATCAAAAGGTCTCCCTCAACCAGTCTCCCGATCCAGCCTGCCACGCAGATGGTCGGCAGACGCATCCGCCCACAAGTCCCGGACAGACCTAACCCAATGAACCCGGGCACCCCTGCTAAGTCACCAAACGTAGCGTACTACTTGGGGTGACCTGTGACAGAGGTGTTGGTCGTCCAATAATTGGTTCCCGGGGCGGCGGTACCCATACCCGCCTCCCAAATTGATTACTTTATGATTGATGACCTTACTTTTATTTTGCTGTTGTCAATAATATTATACCTACAATATATTGTTTGTTAACACTCTGTTAAATGTTCATAATAAACGATAAATAAATAAAAAAGAAAGACTCACAGTATGTTAACAGGATGGTAAGGGCCGAGCAACTTGGAGCCCTCCCAGAAGCAGTCCAGAGGCGTGACGATGGAGCACGGGATGACCCTGTCGAAGATCTGGTCTATAAACTGCTCGTCAAAGCTGGGCACACTGGGACTGTAGCACAGGTCGCGCAGTCGCCACTCGACATCGTACATGTGTACGGTGACGGCGGTGGCCCTGCGCAGAGCGCGCTCGTGTGCCAGTAGAGCGCGCACGCCCAGCACGTCTGCGTCTGGGTCGCGCGCGGCCTGCACGGCCAGCTGGTGCGTGCCCGCACTGGCCTCGCCCGCCGCGGCAGGCCCGCCCTCGCCGCCCAGCTTGTTCCGCGAGTAGCGCAGCTCAGCCTCCAGCCGCCCTCCCTCTGGAACAACAAAAAACAACCATTCGTTACTCCATGACCTCTTCAAGATACAAGGAACAAGTCCTAGTCAAACAGATTTTACAAAAATACTACTATCTTTTAGTTATACTATAATGTAATACAATATTATTTTAAAAAAAATAAAAAAAAATAAGGCCCGGTATGTCAGCCAGTCCGTATCCTCGCTATGTACGACATTCCTCAATCAATTAATTTAAGCCGGGCTAAATCTGCTGCTCAAGTCCCACGTGAACTTGATACATAGGGTAGTGGTAAAAGAGGCTGGTATTGAATTATTTCCAATTATTTTAAGGTTCAATTAAAATGTTGCGCCTTTTATGCTCGTATTCGGAATTAGAGTTGGTATAGGCATAATCTATACTAATCTATGTAAACGGACATACGACTTACTTTAACCAGTGATTCTTGACATTATTATTTGGAGTAAAAATTGACAGAATAGTAGGCGCCCCGGTGCGCCTCGGTGCCAAATGGACATGCCGAATCTGACATCTACTTAAATAATATTAAATACTTACCCCCGAAATTTACATTAAATTCTTAATTTTGAACTACGGACTATCATTTTCATCGAGCGATGAGGAATGACGATGTTATAATTTCATTAATAGTGCATTTAAAATAGTGTCCTCGCATACAGCACCATGCTGACTGAAGTGGGATACTTTATTAAAAATCAACCCGTAAAAAATCAACTTACAAACATTTTACGTTCATGAAACAAACTGTCTTCGTAAACATTTTCAAAGCCCGCGACATCGTAGACAGTAGTTTGGTTTTTCAAAGAAAAAGAAACACGTTCCTCTATAAGCATAGAAGCACAGAAAATATGTTCCAATCCGCGCTAAGCTTGACATTCCAACCAAGCCGAGCTTTAAATCAACTGATAAACCGGGTCTAAGTCGAACATTTCATGTCTTTCAAAGGTGTGGCATATAACAATATTCTGTTGACTCCAAGTGTCATAACTTTATAGTCAATACATCACTTCCTCGATTGGCCACTAAATCACCCAAAAAGAAAAGATGCGACAGTATTTCTATAGGAAGGTGTATAATAGAGCAGAATGACATTTCGGACACCTGCCCGAACGCGGCCTCGGGGTTATTTATGACGTTCCCATAACCATTTTGGTGACAGTCAATGGATGGCCGTTCGTCTCCCTCCCCTCGCCCACCGGATCGCCGGCTCGGAATGCCATTGTAAACAAAATAGTGCATCAATTTACATAATAATGCGACAGAATGAAGACATCAAACTGGCTCCGGGGACGGGAAGGGGACGCGATTCGGAAAACAAACATTGCGGCTCCGGCGGGCATTGAGCTCCCCCGCTCCCCCTCCCCGGGCCAAGGCGTCACAACTCTCAATGCAGCTTGCGACTCGCGTCTTACCGCATTGCGAGTAGGGTTTGCAATCACCAAATCCCACACCCCGCAATCCCACATCCTGCAATCCCGCGGGATTTTAAGCAATATTTGTTTACAGCAAGATTGATTTACGTAATATTAGAAGTCGGGATTTATTTCAGTGCAGAAATTCTGGGGCTAACTATCATATGTATTCCTCTTTGCTCAGAATACTAATGGAGGGAAATAATTGTATCAAGTCAGTATCTTCAATTTATCACTAAACAAATACAAAATGTTGTTACTGAGGCAATTCAATTACGTACATTAAATACTGTATAATTTTTACTATTCACGTTTAAAAGCCCCCAAAAGTGGAGTTAATAAATAAATAAATTTGATCCCGCGGATTTAAGGGATTTTCATGGGTGGGATTAAAAAAAATACAAAATTTACACCAAACACATGTTGCTTTGATTGTCACGTGCTTGTCAGTTGAGAATCACGTAAACAACCACGAAAATTTTACGGATCATATTTTTTAAAATAGTTTTTTTTTATGTTTCTTTATTCTTTAAATAGTAAATATAACATTTGTGGATTTTATTGCCGCCATACTAGGCACATGCCCGTGTTATGGTGGTGTACTTACTACATTACGTTTTCAACGTCTTTTTATAAAATATTAACTTACAAAGATGATAAAATATTACTCAAATGACTGTAGAAAGTCCTATCAGTGACAGTTATGTTTTTATGGTCTTTTTTATTGTCAAATTCTCCTTAAAATACTTATTATGTTTCCTTTTCAATATCTTCTCAGAATATTACTATTACCTAAGATTATTAATACGAGAAGTCCTCTTAAATTACTTTCCATATAACCTTTTCATTTTTTTAATAATATTATACTAGAATCAAAGATAATAATTATCAATTTTTGATATTAAGTAATAATTTATTTTAACGAAATATTGACAACGTTTAAATTTAATATCCGGAATACGGGATTTCTGAATTCTATCCCGCAATTTCGAGGGATTTGAAAAGGTGCGGGATTTGCAAACCCTGATTGCGAGCAATTTGGATATAGCAAATTCGTGGTGGTATAAACTATAGCTCTTAATTTGACCTTCTTATACTCTCTTTATAAACTCCAAATCTTGGACACGTTATGAGGAGCTACAAATACAAGATCAACCAACTCATGGCTTCGAAAGCTGCTTAGCCAGCGTCCGATATGAGGTACAAGAATATAATAAGAAGAAAACGATCTTATTACAATTATGTTTTACCAGTAGTCCTGTGAACATAAGACCTCGCGTCCAAAAATAATGTAATAATCTAATTTTCTCTTATTTAATAAATCAAAACCAAAATTTCCTCTGAAATCATAAGATTTGTAAGTAGGTACTTAATTACCTATTTACTTAATTATAAACACCATAAATTAAAAAAAAAAACTTAGCTATCTCAATTGAAATTATGTTATCAAACTTTTTTTCAGGCAGATGGGTAAGTACTGTATTATATTAAAAAAAAACGTTTAAAACCTAACCTTAACTAACCAAACCTATAAACCCATATAAACACGACGATTTCGTATTTGAAAAAAGTATATTCTGAACCATTAAAACGGCCACCATCTTGAAACTACAACAGAACATACAAACAAATTTACAGTGAGACGAAATACAAAACGGTCGATTAAAAAAAGACCTCGAGTCAAATAAAAAAAAACATGCAATACAAAATATGTTCTTTATTCGTGATTCCTCCCACTTTCATTGCAAAAATAATATAAGAACCACTACCGTTTTGGGGCTTTGATTTTCCGTCAGAAGCCAACAATACCAGCCAGCATGTGCTGCTGCACGTGGTAGGAACGAACCCACCGAGCTTCGATGTCGAATTGATGATATAGACATAATAACAAGCCTCGTATAATTAATATTTAGCTCCAAGCCACAAGTTAACCGATCGAAAAATACTAGTCTCCTGTAACCACTAATTTGAGCGATGTTAATAGTGGGCTCACGAAAAATTGTACAGTACGCAACATGGTCAAAATAATAACCCCACATTGTGTTGGGCGATATCATCTGCAGGCGGACGGGACTGTCTCAGATCTACCGAACATTAACATATTATTTCGTAATTACTCTGCGCATCTCATTAAATCCCTTAAAAGTTTCCTGGCCCCCGGCTGCTGTGCGGGAGATAAGTGATCTCCGACAGACCAGACCCTCGACGGTGGCAGCACTCATTCATCCAGACATATTGCAATGGAAACTAGATTGATCGGAGAAAATGATAGCCCGAGAGCAATAATCAATTATTGATACTGCATCGACAAATGAAAACGACGGCCCCGAAGAACAATGTGGGATCTGCTAAAAATTGAAAATCTTTTTTTTTGGCTTATATTCTTTCCGGATTTTTTAATGAAATGCAAAATATTAAAACAACACTATGTTTCTTGATCTCAAAAACAGTAAAAATGCAGAAACGAAACTTTAAAAAGCCCTACTGCAAAACTACAAAATCGCACATCCAACATTGTTCTTCGGGACCGTCGAAAATTATGTGAGTATACAGGGTAGAAGAACACGTACCCGAGGGATTTTAGCCAGCGATTCCTGGGCATATTTAAAGTACAATAATAAACGTCATTTTGCTGTCCGATGATATATATATATATATATATATTTTCAATTAAAAACAACAAAAATATTTTATTTTAAAAATATCACGTCTCCACTGATCGCGACGGGATCACGTGATACTCGTGCTGTTTCGTTTGTTACTGTGCTGCTGGAATGAAACGGGGTGCTTATCACGTCATCATCTAAACTATACCCGACTCCACAGTTGCGACATGTGATGGAAAAATATTTTTGAAGTAAAACTTCTTTAGGCACGCTTGACTTGGGGGGATAAGCTGGCGAATGCGTTACGGAAAAGTGTAATGCGTTACGGGCGAGGCGAACGGGCTGTATCACACTGTAGAAGCAAGACAGAGCAGTGCGCGCGCATATTTTTTTCTCTCTTCCTCTCATAGTCAGTGCATGAAGATTATTCGTAATTTCATTTCGTTCTTGAACAATTTTATGAATACTGTAGGAGCACGAAAGAGCAGTACGCGCGCACATTTTCTTTCTCTCTAGAAGTTTTACTTCAGTCGTGTGTTCTAAAGCACACTTGTATTTTTTATCGTTTTTAATTGAAAAAAATATTATCGGGCAGCAAAATGATATCTTCATATTTTACTCCAAATATGCTCAGGAATCGCTGGATAAATCCTTCGGGAACATGCTGTTACACCATAAATACTCTTAACCTTATCGACTTAACAAACAAATAATAACCTACATTTAAACAATAAGTTTAATAACTTCATTTGGCCAAAGAGCGCGATTTGATAGCATTATCACGAAAGCGAAAATGTAAACGGCCAATAATAATTATCGAACAAATCGCCGCGGTAACGATTGCGATGAAATAACACAGGTAACTCTGCCATTGCCTCCAACCACGCGAGAGATTGCAGAGAATGTAATTATTATTGGTGGTCGAAAACACCCAGTTGTTTGCAATCACATAATTGGGGAATCCGCCATAATGGGTCTATGCCCAGACGGCGTTTCATCTCCAACTGGCTATAATAATACATATATCAAAACAGTCCATAGTCAGAACCCACTGAAGAATCTACACATATATAATATCTAAGTAAAAAATCCTAATAAAGTGCAATAATTATTAAAAAAACCATTATGTAATACAATTTGTCTAGTGTAAGCGTGGTTTTAATTTTGCGAGCAATGCACTAGTTCGGATAACAAAATGGTCACCCTCATATTTCAAATCTTAAATGGAACAGCTGTCCGAGTGGAATAAATTATTATTATAAAATAAAGTTTATACGAACCATATCGATATAGTTTTTGTAAAAACTCTTCAAGCCACACTTTTTGGGAATTTTACATTTCGGTGGTTCTAGAAGTACAACGTAGTAAAATATTTTTTGATCATTTAGGCAGTGTTAATAACAAAAACTATATTTATTTATTTTTTCATGTTCTCCATAAAACAGTTATACACCAATATATCATGGAGAAGATTATAAATTACAAAGTACTCACGGGCAGTTTCACTACTTAGTGACATGTGCTAAAAGATAGTTGCTGAACTGTCTGTAAGTGACATTGAAAATGTCGATGGTCAATGCAGAATCGTTAAGCAGTTGAGTCGCTCTGTTTATTGGCGCGCTCTGATAGGCAGAAGTCCTCACTTTCGGAGCATAAAAAGGTGCATGGGATTTCCCACGAGCATACTTGTTAGGGACGTAAAAATTAACCTCTTTTAACTTAGGCGTTTGCATATGCATTTTATAATTATTACATAATAAACCATGAATGGAATAACTCAAATCTTGCATAACTATAAATAGAAATGTAATTTATCAAGATTTTAAGAAACAGAACCATTTTCATATAAACATAGAGATTTTTAATTAGTTTTACAAATTTGTAAATATTCATTTTTATCATCTGCGGTAAAGTTCTTATTTTGTTGCTTGAAGGGTTTTACCAAACCGCAGTCGATATCTGAACCACACAAAAATAAAAAGCTTATAATTATTACTTTTTTTATTTAAGCACTAAAGAAAAATAAAATGTCTACAAATATATTCACTCGCCAATTTTCGCAGTTTGAACGTGGAACACGGTGTATGGATGGTGGATTAAAAAATTAATTGGTACCATATCTTCGATTACAGATGTTGGGTACATCGTTTGATTTGGCCGTTGCATTAGTTCCAATTAGTGATCGTGTTCCGTTGCAACTATGGCCGCCAATCGAATCCAATCGGTGGGCCATTATCGCCCAGGTTAATGGGATGCAAATAAAAATCGGCCAAGTAAAGCCGGACGATTAAATCCATAATATTACGTTTCAGTGTTATGGCCATCAATACACTATTTACCTCCAGAATGCTGGACAGCTGGACCCCACACATCCACTCCCAAAACCGCAACATAAATGCTTTGAATTTTTTTATTGCTTTGTATTTAGCGATGCATTTGTAATCAAATCGGTATTTTTTTGTAGTAATTCGATGTTAACAAACATGATTTAACAACGTTTTGTATTTTTTTACGAATAGTCGAATAGATATTCTTCTCCTTCTCTTCTTCTCCCCCTTGTCCTATTCGGGTCGGGGACACACTGCATCGACAAGGCTCCTCCGTACATTCCTGTCTTGCGCCGATTGTTCGGCCTCCGTCCATGGCAGACCCGTCCTCTCCTCGCACAGTTTCTGGAGTTGCCTCGCCCAACTGTATCTGGGGCGGCCCACTGGACGTCTACCCTCTGGAATGGCACACAAATTCTTTTTTCCTCGGAATTCGGTCATCAGACATTCTTCTTAGTACATGCCAAAGCCACTTCAGCAGTGGTTCAATGCTTAAATCATCTCGGATCGTAGAGTTTCATCTCGGATCGTAGAGTTTCATCTCGGATCGTAGAGTTGATCGAATAGATATTAATAATAATAATATTTAGATGAATTGTCTAGCTCCATTTTTAGTGATAAATTTACTGCAATGACACAAAGCCCTTATTATTATATTACTTATGCTCAATCTTATTATTATCTACAGACAGTACAGACTATACAAACTATCATAACATGCTATTATATTGATGCTCAATCTTATTACAAATTATGACTAAAAGATTGCATCCATCGGTTCGTCGATCACAATTACAAAACTAAACATACAATGCATTTGACCAGTGAACGTGATGCTGCGTTAAAATGTACATATCGATCGTCCAGTTCATCAGCCAGACATCTCCGAAAAACCGAAATTTCAGTTAAGTATCCACTTATCTATATGTGAAAATTTTACCTCTATCTGGTACAATACTTACTTATAAACACCACAAATTTACAACGCAGAAAAACTTGTAGTGAAATAAACAATATTTTGATGTTTTCTGGGTCACTAGTAGTTAGTATATTTCAAAATGTCATACTGTTTATTCGCAACTCCTTCGCAACTGTAAATCTGTATGCTCGATGCCGACGATGAACGATATCTCAAAATTTTGTTTTGAAGAGTTTTAATTTTCATTACTTAATAATATATAATTAAAAACTCTTCAAAACAAAATGTCTAGAAATTGTAACATAGTTAATGCCCAAGAAATACAAAAAAAAAGATATCTCAACAATTTAGTTTCTCATCGGAATTTCGAAGTCAGACAATTAAAAGCTTTACAATGTTTTCAAAACATGTTCCTAGTCGAACAGAAGCAGACAACACTAGACAACTTATTCTCCCGAGATGCTATCGCTCTATTCTTGTATTCTAGTCGAAGCAAAAGACAGCTGACAGGAAGAAGTAGAAATGGAAAATAAATGGGTAAAAGTAACTAATTAAAACGAACATACGAAAAACACAATTTTTTTTTATGGCTGACACTAATTTATACGTTCTGGAATTAAACCAAAACCTAATGTCTATATTGCAATTAAGACGAAGAAGCATAATGTGAAATCACCATTTTCCAATAATCTTTACTTCGAATCGGTTTACATTATGAATACCAAAGAATAATACTTTGGATAAATTGCAGCTTTTCCTATCGTTTCTCTTGAGTAAAATAAAAATAAAATTATTAATTACTTTTTAAATACAAACGTAAACGACTAAAAATGTATTTTTCATTATAAATGTGTGAAGAAACAACTTTTATAAAATACAATTTTACAGCTAAAATTATTTGACAGTTTCCGTTGATTAACATTTATTCATGTTTTTAAATCAAATTAAAAGCAAATCCCAGTTCTAGAGATCATTCAACCCAAATTACACATAGACGAAGGGACACACCACCGAAATTATTATTATAAAAACACGTGAGGAGCATGTGTTGGACTTGAAATAGTCGAAATCCTGGGCACATGTTAGTAATCTATTGGGAATTGGGACTGAAAGCACGTAGACAAAACGAGGATTGTAATGCAGCTAAAATGAGAACACTCAGTAAAAGGTATGTTAAACTCCATAAAGTGGAGAGGGATGACATTAGCTTGCTTCCACTTTTTTGTTTAACGCCAAAGATGTCACATTATCGTACCTTACGAAGACGTAACTTGAACTTCTAAATCTAAACCAAACCAATGTGATTTATCCCTAGGGAGAAATTTAACACATCCGTAGACATTTTGATTAATAATGTGTTTACTTTGAAGGAAAAAAGCACCCCATTAACGGGGGAAGTTTGAGGCGTTGAAAGCTGCGTAAGTGCAAGAACTCTACACATAAATTATTATTAATGAAACAAGCCCAACAAATTTAGGTCCAAACTAAAAACATACATTTTTGGGTTCTCATACCATATATTAAATAATCTATCTGAGAGTGTCATTCTCGTATTGCCAATAATAGGTCGTAATCACATTAGATTAATATTATTCAAAGCCTTACACATCAATCTGTCTCTTACCGAGGGAAGAATCACATTTAAGAAGATAAATAATTTAGTCAAATCCTTGTACTATTTATTGTACCGACCATCATAAAATTTTGCATTTGTTTCCCGAAAACGTTCATTAAAGATCATAATATAATGATTAAACAAGATTAAATAATGGCTTTTCCAATGACATGTGTTTATACAACAATTATGACATCTGCGTGCAAACTGTATCTAAACTTCTCCAAATAAACTGTGTTAATCTCAAGTGTAAGGTACCTACCTGGTAAGTATGGTCCTGTATATTTTCTGTAGAGAGCATAAATAAATTTAAAAAAATACACGTACACGTTTACGCAGCATCGCGTTCATTTGTCAAATGCATTGTACATATAGTTTTATATCAGTGATCAAAGAACCGGTGGATGCAATATTTTAACCTTAAGATGAAACCCGATGGTGGAGAAATTTTAAAAATAGATTTTACTAAATTGTTGCTGTCACTGTTGCTCTTACTCCACCGGATATTGAGCGAAAGGGACGATGCACCTCGGGCTACTAATACCTAACTAAAATCGAGGTTTTGTATTCCCCACTTTTCTCCTCCAAAAGTGGACTGATTTTCATTTTTTTTTTTACCAACTACATAAGAAAAAACTATTCTATGTCTGTACGTTTCGCTTTTTAAAAAAAAAACATTGTCTAGTTAGAATACTGAATGTCTTTTGACGGCGTTTAAACCAGTCAATTTTATTGATTTTTGGAAGGTCATAACTTCTATAAAAAGTAACTTAACAAAAAAAAAAAGTATCGACACGCTAGTAGTTGATATTTATTTTATGTAAAAACAATATTTTCTCTAGGGTTAAAATCCAGAGAGATAAATAGGGAATACGTTTGTATGGAAAAATCACCGCCGGGTATCACCTTAAGTTGTTATAATGTTTTATCTAGTCTGTAGTTAAAAGTTAGATTGTATAAATATATTTTAAATTTGTACAGCGCCCTTGAGATGGTTTTTCACAAAAACGGCGATTTACAAATATTAATATTATTGTAATAAATAATTATACGCGTTCGTTTGTGATGGATTTGGTTGATGTTTCGTAGCAGCTTTGTTATGATTCCGTGTCTAGCCAAAGCGGGAACGAGTATCAGAATAGATTTAACTGCCAGTCGGTGCTAACCACAACGTTTTCTGGCTGCTCGACTCCTGTTGCGGATTTATCAACGAAACTTTTCAATGATGTCATCATTGGACTATGCGTAACGAGGGATCGTAGTCATAAAATAGAAAAGAAATGTAATTTACCACATTTCGGGCATGAGCTATGTTCCTATATGTGTAATTATCTTATCACTAGAAAAGCAGAGTTTCCCAAACTTTTTTTAGTTCGATTTTTACAATTTGTTAATGTTAACAGATAGCATGTTCGTACTTTCGTACGAAGTCGCGTACTTTCTGTTTGAACGGCTTCGACGTGTTCAGTTCAACACAACGCAGCGTTATACGTCCGGGACGTTTTAACGCCTTGACGCGCGTAAGTACGCCTCCCCCAGTGACTCCCATATGATCAACCGCAGTGTTAATAAGCAGGATGAAACACTGTTAACCCTTAAAAAAACTGGCGTATTTTGTCAGAGGCTAAAAATATTCCCGCTTTGCAATAAAATCCATATAATGGAACATTTGTTAACGTATTCGAAAACTAAAAACTGTTTTCGAAAGGTGATGAAATAGGCTATCAAATTTCTATATTAAAAATTACTATGTATTTTTTTAAATAATTTTTTTTTTGCGAAAACTTTAAAAAATGTTCAAAATGGCTCACTTTACTTTTTTTTCTAACTAAAATTACTGATAATGAAAAAAAAATAAAACACATACTTTTTTCATTAGATAAATGAATTATAAACCTTACTGTCACCTCACTTTTTTTCGTTTCATGTAAAAAAAAATCTTTAAAAATTCACAAAGTTCCATAATTTTTTTTCAAATTGCTATTGGAAACTTTGGTTTCAGAAAGGGGTAAATTTTAATTTTTTTGTGGTTTTCTTTTAGATTTGAATATGTAGTTTGTTGTATTCTCTTTCCAATACTGCTTATATCACATTTCTGACTATGATAGTAAGGGAGAAACAACGATTTCTGTGAGACCTATGTGAGCTGGGACAAATATGGTCTCCTGTGATTAAACGGGTTAATAAACCCATGATAAATAAAACACTATAAGATACATGACACAATATTAGGTACCTACCTACCTATAATGTAGATTATAGATAACAATAAGCCATTGTTCAAGTTGCAATAAAGATGTCAGCTGTTCGACATTATCTTTGCATTGCAATGATATTGCCCGAAGCATAAATACAACAAATATTATATAACTACAGCAAGACTGAATGTTGCAGAAATGAGATCCCTGAGGCGTATGTGAATAAAACCATGTATGATCGTGTGAGGAATGTGGATATCCGAAAAGAATGCAAGACTGATGTCAGTGTAATAAGTAAGATTAAGAAAGAGACACTTAGATGGTTTGGACATGTAGAGCGAATGAATGAAGAAAGGAGTGTAAAGAGAATATTACGCAAATGTGAATGGTAATAGAAGTCGAAGGCGCCCGAGGAACACATGGCACAATCAAGCGAATTAGATACTTGAGTCGGGCCATCTCAAGAGTCAGAATAATATAAGAAGATTAAAAAAATATAAAAAAAATAAAAAAATTTAAAAATTTGTACGTGTACATTTTTAGTCAGAACCGCGCTAGTTGTTCAGATGCATTGTACATATAGTTTTGTATCGCTGATCAAAGAACCGGTGGATTTGCATCCATTGTTTTAGCCATAGGTTTTTTATATTTGTCTAGTGTGTAGTTAGAAGATTGTAGAAATTATTGAAATTTGTATTGCGCCCTTGAGGTGTTTTTTGATTTTTCACAAAAAGGTGATTTTTCACAAAAACGGCGCTATACAAGTCATCCAATTATTATTATTATTAAGATGTATGCATGTGAAAGAGGCAAGGAGTGAATGCCAAGACCGAGTTGATTAGCGATACGTCCTCTCTGCCTATCCCTCCGGGAAAACGGGCCATGATGGTTAGTTATTAGTTAGTTACATCAATAATAATAAACCAGACGCGCACGAAATCTACCAGACAAATAATACATAACCTTCCATTGAAATTGGCCACATTGATAAATCACAATGAACAAGACTTTGTTGATTAAAAAAAGACACAAAGAAAAAAATAACACATGTCCAAGAGATTACTCTCCGACCCCCACAAAGCTAATTCGAATGTCACTTAAAAAAGCGAACATCTAAAAACTTCGGGGAATGAAAAGACCGCGGTAAACAAGAATCGTGTCTATAAACAATCCGCGTACCTACCTGCTAATGCATTCAAACAACCAAATAAATCATTGAGATTAGACGCTAATGAAGTATTTACATATTTATCAATTAACATCAATCATCGGAAATGCAAAGGAGTCCCAACGTGGAGCCTTCATCATATACGTGGGAGGGAGAAGCGATGCACGAAGCTATGAGCAAAAATAAATTAAACGAGAAATGAAATCTCAATAGAGTAGAATAAAAAATAAAAAAATAAATAAAAATTTAAAAATACATATACATGTACATTTTTAGGCAGCATCGCGTTAATTGGTCAGATGCATTGTACATATAGTTTTGTATCGCTGATCGAAGAACCGGTGGATGCAATGTTTAACCATAGGTTTTTTATGTTTGTCTAGTGTGTAGTTAGAAGTAAGATTGTAGAAATATATTGAAATTAGTACAGCGTCCTTGAGGTGATTTTTCACAAAACGGCGCTATACAAGTCATCCAAATATTATTATTATTATTAGAGTAGGCACAGGGGTAGGTACAGGTAACGCAACGAGAGTTGACTATACACTTCAACCGGCGAGGAACAGCCCCTTGTCTTATGAACACATACTTATTGTAATTAGCGGAAGAGGGACAAGAAGTGTATATATATTATGATCGTTTTAAAATAATATTTTTAGGAAGCTTTCAACGTGTCCTTTTCATATCGGTTCCAGTTCGATTGGGTGCATGATATTGAGAGTGAATTAACGTCAGTTTAAGTTCGCATCGTTATTAATATATTTATTTGTGTCAGTTTTTCTGCAACAATTTGTTAATTTTACTTTTCATCTTATTTATTTATTTGATGTTGATAATAAATGCACGTATCTATCAATATAGATATGTTTACATGAACCTAATGATTCAAAAAATATTAATTTATTGTGACTATCGGAAAGGGGACCACAAATTATTTTTTTTTATTATTTTTTTTTTAATACACAATTTTTTCATGTTATACAGTGTTAAAATGGTAGATAAAATAGCTTTTCCTCACCATAAAGAGGAGAGGTTCTTGTGTTTGGTGAGGGAATTTTAGCTCAATTATATATCATGAATGAAAGTAAATAATAAAAATATTGCAAAAACAAGGGATAATTGGCACTCTTCTTAGGGTGAATTGCCTTATACACAAAAAAGGGATAATTGTTAAAATGCAAGATTTATCAATAACGGATTTCAAGATGTGATAGAAATAATAATAATAGTAAGATATGGACTCTTATAGTACTAAAAGTTATCGAAAATATTCAGGAATTTCGACAAAAATTAAAAAATTAGTTCAAGTAATTTTTTAATTTTTGTCGAAATTCCTGAATATTTTCGATAACTTTTAGATATAATGGGAGGTTGTTAAAATATGTTATATAATGTGTTGGAATATTCTAAATGTGCATACCTTGTCATTGTTTATTACACATTTAAATTCAGTCCTGAAAATTATCACATTCAGATAAATTGTAGCCTTTTGTATTTTAAATTAAAAAAATCAATTTATACTTCAACACGCTTTGGCTTCGAACTCTTAATTGTGAAATTACCATTGCTTTTATATTCATTGACTAAATTAAACACGCTGTATACAAGTTATGCAGTACTGTGATGAAGTCAACTAATATTGATAAAAAAGCATACCTACTTCATTTATTTCCGCTTTCTACTCGGCGCTTTACTACCCTATTCCACGACATTGTTTTGTTGCGCGAATACGGGACGGGACGGTTACGTACGTATGTACATAAAAACGAAAACAAGACAGCTTCGTGAGTGAAACGGAACGGCGCATAGTGAGGAGGTCGGGTATACCGGCGTGCGAGCGGGAGGGCGGGAGCGAGTGAGAGGCGAGAGGAGCAGCCCACCCAGGGGGCGCGTGGGTGGCCGGAGATGTGCGCGCGCATGTCACCGCGACCAGGGACGGCCGGTGACCGACATCGGCACTATCGCCTCCGTCAGTTCGACAGTATACCGATATTGGTCACTATTTTTATGGCACACATATTTACTATATATTACAATGGCGGATGGATTAAAAATAATACATTGCTAAGCTACACAAAATACCGGTTACGCTGACGAGAACCTTGATTGACAAAGCAATTTTTTGGACTATCTAGAAAACAATAAAAACCCGTAAGTTGTATCCTAGATCGAAAATAGAAGAGAACTCAAATCACGTAAAGATGACAGTTAGGGTCAGAGTAAGGGGTAAGGGATAATGAATTGAGAGGTTGACGACATATGTAAGACCAAAATTTTAATAGCATTTTTTACTCCAAATAATGTCAAAAATCTCTGGTTATAGTAGGTTAGGTACGTCCCTTAACACACTATATATGTAAATATATATTTATAAGTATTATTGAGAAGTGTGTACGTTCCGGATGGGTTTTTTTTAATACAAATCTACAGTTTTATTCCGATACTGATGAAATTTTGCACCTTTGACCTTCGAAACAAGAGATAGGTGACTGTTTATAGGGGACGTAGAAAAACCACTCACCATCCCTTTTCCCACCACTTAAAGCAGAATTTTGCACAATTGACGTCCAAAATTAGAGGAAAATTGCCGTCTACATCTGATTTCGAAAAACTCGGTATAAAGCCCGAACAACGCCGGGGACTTCAGCTAGTACGTAATAAAATCTAAAGACCATAGGTGAAAATATGCTAAGTAATATTGTTTTGGTGTTGAATGCATTAATATTCTTCCAGTCAAAGCTTGAAGTCCTTCTATGGAACTTATTAGTAGATCGTAAAATTGTGCAGCATAATATAATTTCCCTCTACGTGCAAATGGTTTGTCTAGTCGAATGGCAATTACAATTTGATTGATTAATAATTGAGTGTTAGCTATTCGACCCGAAGATAGTCTGTAACTGTACGTTTACGATTATTGAAATCTAGCACGACGTCCATGTATTTCGTTGGCAATCAATTCCAAAGAGGAAATGAAGATTACATCCGCCTTGTCCTACAGAATACATAGTAAATTAAAGATATGTTACAGCAAAACAAATCAATAATGAATACTATTAAAAAAATTGATAAGTTCCTACCGCACGAAAGAAGCAATTCAAGATATCGGTAAGTAGTAAGTAACATCCCTCGCCCATTATTTCCAGAAAGGTATTTCGGCGATGTGTATTCTATTTGGACCGCGCAGGCTGAAGCATTTCAAATTTGGAACGCAACATAAACAGAGACATTTCGAATGTCGAACGATAATGAATGGAGACTCCATTGCGCAACTGGTTTATCACTATAGCTGGGAAAACGCGCTTATTTATATCAGGGGAACGGGCAACACTAATTTCATTATTTTAATTTAAGAATACTGTTTTGACAATTAAAAAATGTTGAATTTATTTTCGTTTATGTGGCAACATTCATAAGCCGATTATGAAGAAAAAATATGACAGTTTCAGTGGGGTTAATGTTGCTTGCCGGAGAGAGTTTAGAAGAAATTTATGAGACTTCTTTACACGAGCTTCTAACTTCTAACCGTGGGTCTATCCTACTGACGTGTACGGGTAAGGGATATATGTACACATTTCTTCAGATTGATTCGTGGGTGGTTTTAAAACTCAGCTTTCATGGAGAGCATTCATTTCTATATACCCAATGGTTATCTCAGTCACCGAGAACATAAGACATAAAACATCTCATGCTGGTGGGGAGTTGGGGAGAGCAATCTTGCTGTTGGACAGAATCAATTCGAATATCGACATATTTAGTTGTAAACAATGAATACTTTGAGTATATGGATGAGTTTGAGTATCTGCGTAGTAGGATTACGAGAGATGCTGATAGAGATATTGAAAGAAGGATAAATGCAGGTAACACCATTAATGGAGGACTGAATGCCGTTGGCGCTAACAAAATGCTGTCCAAAGAAGCGAAGTTAGCAGTTCAAAATGGAGTGCTTAATGTAGCAATTCTGATGTATGGCAGTGAAGCATAGAACTGGCAGAGGAAGGATGAAAGTAGATTGAATGCTGTAGAAATGAGATCCCTGAGGCGTATGTGTGGTAAAACCTGTATGATCGTGTGAGAAATGTGGAGATCCGAAAAGAATGCAAGGCTGATGTAAGCGTAATGAGTAAAATTAACGACCCTCAGTTGGTTTGGTCATGTAGAGCGAATGAACCAAGAAAAGAGCGTAAGGAGAATATATGATGCAAGTGTGATTAGTATAAGAAGTAGGGGACGTCCGAGGAAGACATGGCACGATCAAGTGAATCAGATACTTGAGTCGGGCCATGTCAAGAGTCAGAAAAATAGAAGAGTATGTATGAGACAATGTATGAATGTGAATGAGGCAAAGAGTGTGTGCCAAGACCGAGGTGTTTGGCGGTCCGTCCTCTCTGCCTACCCCTGCGGGGAAACGGCGTGATGGTTAGTTAGTTAGTTAGACATATTTAGCATTAATGAAATTGCCCTTAAAAGGCAAGTTCTGTTACTACTAATATAGTTGATATTCCCAATGTTTATATTCATGTAATTCTTATTACAAATGTATTTAAAAACGCACTAAAATGAACAATTTTGTAATGGTTACGTTTTTAGATTTAGATTTTTTTTTTTTTAGATTTAAAAAAAAAAAAAAAATTGTAATGTTTTAAAAATAATTTGACACCTGGACCAAGGGGAAGTTTTCAATTTACTTATTTTTGCCTTTGAATCTTCTTTGTGTTGCCACTTAAAATAATTCAAACAAAAGCAGCGCCTTCCTTTTATTCAACATTTACGTATGTATTTCTCAGACTTAAAATTAAAATACATTTTTATGTAAAGGATTCGCCGTCAAATAAATTATTGGCTCTAAACAAGGGATTAGCCGTGGATGTTGTATTTAACGAAAAATTTTGCTCAATAATTTATGGCATTAAAAATAAAGAAATATTTTTCTTATGTATAACCGCTTTTCAATTTAATCAATCAATAATAAATTTCAATTTAATGTTGTGTAATCGGTTCCGACCTTTGTAGTATGGGGCCTCTGCCGGCGATCTTAGGAGGCAGGGGGAATAAGGGAGGGTGGAGGAGGAAAGAGGAAGCGAGACTTTTGCTTTGGTTTTTGGTAGTGTCGGAAAACATCTGCCGGGATCCAACAGAAGTAGGCATTACAACAACCAAGCCAAAAAGGGTAGGTACCTACCTACCTACCGACCGCAGAAAAAGTAGGTAGGTACCTGAATAACTCAATCTCGATTCGGCCTCCGATGTGAATGATTGCACCCAATAATGGTTTCATGTTGTGGAAATGTATTTCGAAAATTAAAATAATGGATTCTGCAAAGGGGATACCTTAAATTAATGATACTCAAATTAATAGCCATGGTACTGCCTCTGAGAGCTCAATTGTAACTTTAAACTTTTCTTTAAAGCACCACATTATTATTGATTTTTTATTTTTTTATTTAATCTTTTATTCCAGCAGGACTGGGAGGAGAGTGTGGGATTACACGGAGAAAAATATAATTCGAAAAAACGAACATTTTAATAGTAAAAACGGGACTGAAGTTCTTACGAACAAATTAACAGTGTTTCAATGTTTATTGGCGGGAAAATGTAAGAATAATTTGTTGGTATACGTACGAAATTACGTATACCAACAAATTATTCTTACATGTTCCCGCCAATAAACATTGAAACCCTGTTAATTTGTTGGTAAGAACATCAGTCCCGTTTTTAACCGTTTTTACTATTAAAATTATCGTTTTTTCGAATTACATTTTCCCCGTGCAGTCTGCCATATTACATAACAACTATAACACACGAGTAAATTAAAATTCAAAAAGAAGAGAAGAAATAAAATGAGATTACATGTTAGGAAGGTATCTAATTAAAACAAAAATAAAACAAATTATTAACTGATCTTTCTATTATAGTTTAACACCGGCCTGACGTTGATCGAAATCGCGAGTAGAAATGTGGATTGCCTTGTGGAAATGTGGATTCTTCCCCACCTTACTCTGTCGCATGTATGTTTTTAGGCATCTTTCTATTTCGCTTACGTTCATTGTAAAGTCAGTAACTGCGCGAAAATGGATCGTATCAAGTTCAGGCCGGCATTAAAGTTTGGCTTGAACTATACATGCGACGTTTATGAGAAAGAGGAAGATATTTTAGTATGAACAAAATAATATCAGTAAAAATTCACTCATAAATTAAACGTTATAATTCTTGGATTTCCGTCAGGTTAGAGATTGGCTACCATCAGGCCAATCTTCACCCTGCATGCAACAGCCCGAAACAACTCAGCGGAACTGCACTCGCACCATTCACGCAAGTTTCTAAACCAAGAGGTACAGAATCTTCCTCTACTGCATGTTCCATCAATCTTGCCCTAGCTTAACACGAGGAAGACATTGAATGCGAATTCAAAATGTCTGTGAGGTAACTCCAACCTGAATGGAGGCGCCTTGAATATTGAGAGTCGGACAATGGGGGGCGTAGGCCCGCACAGGGCGCCAAATATCAAAGGGCCTAGAAAAGAGGTTGCGTGAAGCGGAAATCGAAATAATACATTGTGTATATATTTTAAGTTATATCAAAATAAAAACATATGGCAATACTAATACATCATGTTCCGTGGTCATATCGGGAAATTCTGGGTGATTTTTGATTATTCATAGACTATTAACGGGACACTGCCATCTCAGGAGACACATGCTTAATTGTTAACCTATTAACTATTAATTGTTAACCTCAACACAGGCTTGTCCTAGTGAGGTTAAAAATTGTATTTTAAACTGAAAACTAAAATGTGAAGAAGAAACAATAAACAATAAACAATAAACATGCAGATATTGGGAGTGGAAAACACCAATATATGCAGAAAATGTGAAGAGGATGAAGAGACTCCAATTCATATGGTGCCAATGTCCTGCCCTGGTTTGAACTAGGCTCAGATACCTGGGGAGACATACAGTAGAACCAGAAGACATAGCCACATATCCAATGACAACCCTGGTGAACTTTATTAAAGGGACTGGTTTGTTGTTAAAGGATTGAGGTAGAATGGGAGATAGCACAATGGGCCTATGGCCTAAGTGCTCACGGGAAATGCTTGTAAACCGTCTCCGCTTTAAAAAAAAAGATTATTCATAAAAAAAAATCAACACAATTTTTTTTTTACTTATATTGGCGTAAAAAAACAACTTTTATATGAGTCCTGTAGGCAAAGAGTTGTCCCGGTCTGCACCAGCCTGCGAATATTGTCCTGATGATAGACCACCTCCGATAGAAGAAAACATTAAACAGTTTAATACATAGATTCATGTTAAACAAGCTTTAATAGCAAATGTAATGCATACTCGTATTATTGAAATAAAATTACGATAGAGACTATATGCATACGAGTTTATCGTTCCCAACTCGCGAGTTGCATCACCAGGTTTACTGCAATTCTGATATCAACACTTATAATTAATCGAATAGTCGTAAACGTGAAGGTGGTCCCGAGAACGTTAAATAACGATACGGCGATACGCATCTAGCAGTAATGAATAAGTTAACGAGAGTGAACTGACATTTAAAGTGAACTACACGTAAATGTAAAATAATATTAAATAATAATTATAAAGACCCCTTTATGTATGAACACTGGAGATTGAATTGTCGATGGATAATATTTATATTCATTTATCCATTCCTTTATCCATCCTTGTTCTTAACAGGGATGATCGATTTCAACACCTTAGAAGCCCGCAGAAAAATATTTTTAGGTAAACACTTTTTTAAGCTAATCTCTGGTATCATACTCAATCCGCCTATATTAAAAGAGGTTAATTTTTACGTCCCTAACAAGTATACTCGTGGTAAATCCCATGCACTTTTTTATGCTCCGAAAGTGAGGACTTCTGCCTATCAGAACGCGCCAATAAACAGAGCGACTCCACTGCTTAACGATTCTGCATTGACCATCGACATTTTCAATGTCACTTACAGACAGTTCAGCAACTATCTTTTAGCAAATGTCACTAAGTAGTAAAACTGCCCTTGTGTACTTTGTAATTTATAATCTTCTCCATGATATATTGGTGTATAACTGTTTTATAGAGAACATGAAAAAAAAAAAAAAAAAAAAAATAATAAATATATAAATAAAAATGAATCCCTGTTTCCCTTGGTCACGCCATAACTTCAAAACGACTTGAACGATTGCGATGAAACTTTGGGGATTTGATGTGCGCATGATAGTCAGCTCTGGAGTTCTGAATTTTTTTTCCTATACTATATTCATCCAATTACTATGAAAATTTGGTCAGTGATTGTGAACATGCCAGGGAAGGTTTCTATATTGCGATATTTCTATATTGATGAGCTCTGGCGTGATGAAATTTGCATTAAAAAAATAATAGGTCTAAAGCGAGTTGTTTGAAAAATGGGTGTATTTTATGGAGTTTAGCAGCCGAAAAAAAAAGGCGGTAGGTGTGGGAATCCAGGAGGGGCGGCGGGGAATGAAGGTAGAGAGTTCGCGGGAGGGCGTGGGAGGGCGGAAGGCGGGGAAGGTGGAAGGGGAATGCGCGAAGGGGGAGGTCCGCTAGAAGGAGGACACAGCGGGAGGGGGAAGGCGGGAAGGTGAAAGGTGGACGCGGGAGGAGAATGAGACGCGGGAGGGGAAGAGGAGGCGGAAGAGGAACGGGGACGAATAAGAAGGGCACGCGGGGGGAATCAATTTCTTTATTTAAGTTGCATTCAACGCATGCCAGGTATTAGCTAGTATTTATATAAATATGCAACGAAAGAATACATAAATGAAATACTATTTAGGAGTCGGCTAAGTTATTCTCAACTTTTATTTCTTTTTCTCTTCACATCCTTTAGCCACAACATGCCCCCAATTGGGGATCTATACGTCCCACTGCTCCAGGCAGTTGGGACTCTTTTACGCATGTTTCGTCTTACAAAGGGTTTGTAAAACGTGTTTGATTTTGATTTAAAAAATTACGTAATTATACTTAAACAAAAATTACGTTTATGAAAAAGGTTAGCTGACTGTTTTTAAGGGTTTATTAACATGTTTTACCTCCTAAGATGCTCCTAGGAATTAGCGTCATTGATTCTTTCGGCACCGACACAGCCGGGAAACACGCCAAATGCACGCCCAACATTTGTACACAGTTGACATTTTTTGTTGTTTTTTTAATTATTTATTAACCAAAATAATATTACAATATTTACATATACAATTTTATTAATGTATATCACCTCAAAAGGCTGAGCCTGTTCCGAACATTTGTCATATGAGAACGGGTCGTTTCTACAACTCGTTTCAGAGTTCAACAGCTTGGATATGGAACGATTTTGTGTTTCTTCCCTCTTACAACAAGGGTCTCTTCAAGAGTCAAGAAATTCAGTAATTCAAAATATTGCATGTTCATTTCTTCTGTTTCACAAAAAGACCCTCCACACAGCATCGCCAAATATGATATAGGCTAAGAGGGAAATAATTTTCCTTAGGGCCCGTTGTGTGGAGTTAATATTTAAAAAAAATATTATAATGAAAAGTTTTTAGGGGTGTTGTGTACCCATCCAGTTGTTTTTAATATTAATTTATTTGTAAGAATCTAACAGCTATTTTATACAAAAATTAATCTATTAGGATAAGCATAGGAGATGCTCTCGATACATTTTAAAACCAAGCATTAATAATTATTTAGGATAGTACGCATTACTTGGGTTAATTTTTTTTTTCAAAAGCATTTAGCACTTACCTACGAAACGACCGCAAGCTAATGGGTTGGCACTTACAAAAGTATCTATCCAACTACTACTTAAGGACTGATGGCTTTTCAAATCTTATTGACTGTGAATAATTAGAAATTATGGCCATTTTACAAAAATACCCGGGATTATCCCCAGCGGAAACAATTTCGGTATTTTCAATGTGTGTTCTTACAAACCAAGAAATAAATAACCTCCCATGTAACTAGTGAAGAAGAAGCATTCGAAAAAAAAACATAGGAAAAGAATTCAATGGGGTTAATGCTTGAATGAACATTAAATAAATTTTTTTCCATGGCAAATTGATAATATTATTCGCTCCGGTCCATCAAAAGATATACGATACGATACGATACGATTGTACCACCCCAGCCAGGAGCAATCCTGTCCCGGTGAGACCGGTATACCAGGGGGCACTGATTTGTTAGGACTAGGAACAAGTGCTCTGAGGATAGGAAGGAGGTTGGAGTTTAATCGACCGGTATACATGGCAACCTAATAAGCCAATATTGGAATTTAGGATGGGTAGGAATAAAGGAATGGATTGAGCGTTATGATTTTGTATTTCCTTTCATCATGTCTTCCTTCTTCTTGCCTCTTCTCGGCTATTCTTGGATCTTCATAGTTTTTCTTGTATCTTCTTCTTTATTATTGCTTTTTCTTGTCTCTTCTGGGATCTTTCCGTCTCTCCCTGGCCCTTTTTACTTATTCTTGTCTCTTCTTGCCTCTTCTCATCTCATCTGGGCTCTGCTTATTGTCTCTTCTTGGCTCTTCATTCTTCATGCACCTTGGATCGTCTCGTCTCTTCTTGCCTCTACTTGTCTCTTCTTGCCACATCTTGGATAAACCCATCTCTCTTCTTGGCTCTTCTCGCTTCTTCTTGTATTTTTCTTGATTCTTATCATCTCTTCCGGGCTCTGTTTGTATCTTCTCGCCCCTTCTTGGCTCGTCTTGTCTCCTACAGGCTCTTCTTGAATCTTCTAACTGCTTACCGATCTTTCTTGTCTCTTCTTGGCACTTCTTAGCTCATGATGACCTGTCTTTTCGTATCTTTATTCAAATCCCATATATGTATGAATATGTACACGGATATCACTAATTCTATTACACGAACACACTGATTCTGAAATACACTAAGAGTGCCGAAATTGAACTGAATAGAACAAATAAAAACCGACTGAAAATAAACGTGAACAATTAGTAAATTTAAGTGAACATGAACAAATTAAATTAAAATGAAGACATAAATTTAATAAAATAATACTGCCATTTGCATTTACTGGTGAGTTCGTTTAGATAAAGAGATCCACCAGTAAACAAATACGCAATTAGGCGTCGCCCTTCATGTGCTCGATGTGACGTTTTGATTACCTACTATTGATGATATGAATGTCTTCATCTGGGCACAAAGAGCAGTCTACATAAAAAATACAAGAGCAATTGAACCGTGTCTGTCAACGTCTCAAATCTCAAACGTTTGTCGGAATTCCAGTTTGTGGGACGTCAAGTGTTCCAATAGTTGAACACCTCTATCCGAGCCCATTATTCTAACATAAATAAACAAATCATTAAGTTATGAACAAAATTGAAATAGGAGAAGGTCTTATCTTATTATGCCGTGGAGCGAAGATCCTTTGTCCCCAATCGAATTCAGCTGCAAACTTTAACGTCCTTCTTAGCACTTTTAGCACGATGCAAAACCAATTTTCAAGATATCATAAAAAAGCTTTCACTAAAACACGTATTTTGACACATTTTCAAAGACATTCGGCCAGAAAAGCCAGAGTTACAATAATAAATACGCGGAGCGACAAAAAGACGTGTTGTCAGAGTGAACTGCACGCTCGTCTCCGGTCCATCAAAAGATGGAAAGAAAAGGGGGCTGCATTGATCGAGATGATGTTTATTTGATTTTAAAAGAAGGCTTTTGAAAGGTTTAGGTACCTACCTGCTTGTTTTTTATTACTGCATGGCGGTAGGAGTTAGGTTTATGGGAAGATATTATTAAATGTAGCGTCCTACTATTAAGATCTCCGCTGGAAACACTATTTCTGTTCGACACACGCGTCGTAAATGAGGAAGAGGAAGAAATTACTGCAGAATTAATTATCTGCGGTACGCCTATATTATGTTATTTATATTTATTTAGGAAACAAACAGTCGTATGTTCTAGACATTCTAGAATTCTAGACCAATTAAATTCCATTACGTTTAATGTTGATTTCGCATAATATGTACCTACACAACATATTACAAACGACAAAAAGGAAAAATAAACATTACAAAGAAATATATAATATTTAAAACAATAAAATAAAGTACGTATAATTAGGTATAATTTTCACAAAAAATGAAAGTATTTTAAGTTATCAATTTAGTGAACTGCATTTTATATGATTTCAAGTTACAGTTGAAAAGCAGTTGAAAAGTCTACATCCAATTATTATTATTATTATCTCGAAGGCGTAGTGAGTTTTACAGATACGACCTATGAACTTTAATATATAAAACAAAGTCGGGTTAGTTACACCATTTATAACTCAAGAACGGCTGAACCGATTTTTATGATATTTGATTTGTTGGATTTTTCTCCGTCCCGATTAACAGAATAACTATTAAAACATCGGAAATATCACGGGAAAAATAATTACGAAGAAAATTATTTTTTTCATATATTTTGTATGGAACGGCTTTTCAAATAATGTGCGTTGGTCGACATAATTTGAATCAATTCGAACTGTCAATGGTGTAGTGTGCCGAACATTTCGTGCTTAGTCAACAGCCATAGCCGATCTTAAGTGTTATCCAGAACGGCTTTGCAACAGCCCAATTTCATCTTTTGAACTTAGAGTAGGTACCTATTATTTTAACTTAATAAAAACTTAACTTATTTCAGCTAATAAATTAAAGACAACATTTATTGATTCTAAGGCGGTACGAAGTTTGCCGGGTCAGCTAGTTTATAATATTTCGCGTGCTTTTGATAAGATTATTTTGGTACGTACCGAAAACAAGTACTTTTATGCTAAGAATTATCACGTGTCAAATTATACGTCAAGTATAAGTCTCTAGTATTAGTAGAAGTAGAATATTTATAACGTAAATAAAACAGGTTCATCATACTGATATAATACAGTGGGATTTTCGCCAAAAAAACTTAATTTCAGTTGAAAAAGTATAGCTGTTATGTACCGAAATATACAACTGTTCATATAACCCTCCCAGAATATAGATATTTCCAGAGAAGAAAGACCCGGAGCTCGGTTTGGATATTACTCTCACAAAATCCTTTGAGCGTTGCGAAGGGACGGCGATCCGTACAAAATTAATTATCTCATCTTCTGCCGCCACAATGTACCGACGTGTACATAAAAATATGGGAAGGGTCCGCCGGCCGACAGCAGAGAAATGACGTCCAGACGACCGAACACCGACGGCGAAGGGCGAGACAGAAGACATCGCCAGTGTGTGAGGCCCTTTAGTTCGTAAGGACGTTTCCACACGTGCCAACGGGATAATATTACTTTGTAATGTAATCGCTTTTGGTCCTTTCAATTCTTATGTTCTAGTCTCGGGTGAAATCAAGCATTCAAAAAATTGTCTAAGTTAGTTGACAGGTAGAAGTAATCATAGGTCATCAACCACGTAGGTAATTTAAAGGAGAGTCAGAAAATTGGGAAATAGAAATGGAGAGATTGAGGGGATAAACCCACACCAAATCCACCATCGCCAAATCTATAGTGAAAAGGCGGAAGAGATTAACCCATAAACATTTAAAAAAAAACAGAGAATTTGCTTTTATTTTAAAGAAAATTAGCGCTTTTGTTATATGCTGTCGCTTAAAAACGAGGTATAGACGACTCTTTGTTCATCATTTATTGTTTTTGTGTTTAATTCGTAGAACTCCATTTAATTTTTTTAAAATTTAATTTAAATTAAATATAATGTTTATTATTAAGTTCTGCAAGTGTTTTAGTTTTTATTATTGTGACAGCTGTTTCGGCTTACAAGGCCATTTTCAAACTGAGGTGTTTCATAATTAGACGACGATTTTTATACGATTTAAAATGTCAATTTGAAAGTGTATAAATATCGTCGTCTAATTATGAAACACCTCAGTTTGAAAATGGCCTTGTAAGCCGAAACAGCTGTTACAATAATAAAACTAAAACACTTGCAGAACTTAATAATAAACATTATTAAATTTAATTTAAATTAAATTTAAAAAAAAAAAGACTCTTTGTTCGTTTATTTGACAGTATATTTGAGATAATTGAGAAATGCGACTTCTTGCCTTTTTCCTTGCAGCAAGGGAATGGACACGTAACGACCGTCATAAAATAAAGATTTTTGCTACCTGAATGGTGTATTTTGAAAGATCTGGAACGTACGTATTTTGGGCTACAAGGTTACAATATTTTAAATATTAAATTTTTTTATTTTTACTGAGAATTAAACCTTTCTATCTATTAACTGTGGTCGACAAATCTATCAACTGCGCTGAATTCCGAATTGATTATACCGGCATTTATTTCGTATAATAAGTGCTACAATTTCTTCCAATTTCCAATTTCCGCGTGTTTGTGCGTGATTGCTCCAATGCATTGTCATCGACAACGAGTTTATCTGCCGAGTTGCAGCTCGACACGAAGTCGGGAATTTCCACTTCCAAGATTCCGCGGCATTCATTCAAACAAGAAAGCTAAAGTGAAATTCAAACTGATGTATTAAAAAGCAATTTTTTCAAAAAGTTGGGATAATCCTTTTTCATTACCAGCTTACATTACACAAATTGAAACCCGAGTGAGAAAATAAGAAATGATAATACCAATTATCGCGTATGGTTGGTCCTTGACTTTTGATATACTAGCATACAGAGCTCGGGGCCAAAAAGGTCGCTTTTTTCTTTCATCACGAGTTTATTATATATGGTTGTTTATTTTATTGTTTGTTAAATTTTTTTTTTTTTACATTGTGTCCACGCAGGAGGCCCTGAGGAAAATAATTTCACTCAGGGCCTATTTCATCTTTGGGGATGCTGCGTGGAGGATATTTTTAAGGAAAGGAAGGAGAGGAAGTTCTGGGAAAGAAAAAGGTATGAGGGTTGGGTAGGAATCTGGAGTTCAGTGTGTCTAGATCATCCGCCGCCAAGACCTAGATAAACCTTACCCCATGAACCCGTGCACCCCTGCTAAGTCACCAAACGTAGCGAACCACTTGGGGTGACCTATGGCAGAGGTGTTGGTTATCCAACAAATGGTTCCCGGGGCGGCGGTACCCATTCCCGCCTCCCAAATTGAATTTGCAAGGGGACATGGCCCGTATGGTCTATCACTTAGAGCTTTGTTGTAATTTCTAGCGTTTTTCCATAAACGACCCAAAGGTACACCAGAAGGATAGGTCACAGCGGAGCTATCACAGGCACCTATAATATAAATATATGGGTCCCAGGCAAGTGCCTCTTCTTTCGGCGGCTAAAATAATAAAAGAAGTTGAGATATGCGAGACCGAACTCGGGCAGATTACGTTTTATGAATCCCGTGGGTTTATTGTTTGATCGAACAGTAGGCACCAACGTTTACGACTTTTCCTGGCTCGGTTAGTGAAACAACACGCACTTGGCTGGATATTTTACGGACCATAACGTATCGCAGATGCATTTGTGTATTTATGGGGGGTGATTTATAATCCGCCCTGTGTAATTATGGCATTCTGTTTACCAAATATATATATGTTTTGTAAAATTAATAAATATGTATTGTTGTTTTTTGTCGTGTCAATGGCAATTAATCTTCCTAGCGGAGTGAGGTCGGATTAAGTGGGAAATAATAATCCGTGAGAACAAAGAGTGGTAATTCTAATGATGCAGAACGCAGGGGCGTGCCGTGGCTATATATTTTCTGTAACTAACGAACCATCATGTCATTCACCCCATTAGTGGGCAAAGACTATGAACCAGCACTAAACTCGTAGATTCTCAAAGTATTTGGTTAACTTGATCGTGTCATGCCTTCCTGTGGAGTCAGACTTGTGCGAGGCTTGTAAATCTATGATCCTAACACTTATTTCTCTGTTCACCCCTTTCTTAGGGCCAGTTGATTCACAGAATTTGAACAATTATTCATGAAATATCAAAGTTATTTTTTACTCGTATATTTATTTATTGAAAGAATTTTATACATAGTGTAGATATTGTGTTATTTTGTCCGCCATGCTAGGGATGTCCCTGTGTTATGGCGGGTGAAGTTTGCAGATTATATAATTTAAGGTAATGAAATACGTTTACTGATAATATAATAATTAATGATAATGAGGTTTACAGTTAATGCAGCAATGAATTTATGATAATGAAATTTACATATAATATAGTAATTGATGATAATGATGTTTACAGGAATTTATGACAATGAAGTTTATAGATAATATAACACTGAATTTATGTTAACGAAGTTTACAGATAATATAATAATTTATGATAGTGTACTTTACGGATAATATAATAATGAATTTATGGAAATGTAAGTTACAGATAAATAATAATTTATTTATAAGTTACATGGTATGGTTGATAAATTGAATTATAATGACTTTTAAAGTACTAGAAAATTAACTTCGAAATTTGATGAATTGATCAAATTCTGTGAAACAACCCCTCTTCTAATAAGGTCATTATGCTTTTAGCATGTTTACTGCATTCAGCATATTCGTGTACCACTTAAGAGGCTAGACTTTAAACGACACACGGAACACCCGCGTCTGACATTCTGTCCCGCTCACAATAAGCTCACGCACACTTACAATACATGCTAATGCGAAATGTGCGAATGAGACAACGCTCAAATTTACCTACAGAAATCGCTCGAAAAGGGGTTTATGGAGAATACACTTTTCTACACCGAAACTTTCACGAAATTGAAATTTAAAAAATATATATTTTATAGAAAGAAGAAGCTACGTCGGTAGCTTTTTATAATTTTATAATTCTTTATGAGAGTTGAGTTAGCAGCACTTTTTCCTTAAATAATATTTTTTGATAAATCGTACATGTTTGACAGTGAATGTTTACTTTAATACGAAACGCATCAAAAATTCGAAAACATACCGACATAGTTTTCACCCTCTAGAAGGCAGTACAAAAAAATATATTCATTTTGTGCAATTTTCGATGTAGAAAAGTGTTTTTTCCCGGGCGTCCTTTTTGTATGGGCCGAAAAGCGAAGTCTATCGTCTTAAGTTCCACATCGCACTGTCAGACATCAGGATTTATATAAACATTTAAGAGAATAGAAGAAGTCGAGGACGTCCGAAGAAGACGTGGCAAGATCAAGTGAATCAGATACTTAGTCGGGCCACGTCAAGAGTCAGAATGAGGCAAGGAGAGCATGCCAAGACCGAGATGTTTGGCTGTCCGTTCTCTTTACCTACCCCTGCGGGGAAACGGCGTGATGGTTTGTTAGTTATGAATATGTCATTTTCAAAATTGAAATAAGTTGTGTGAAGAATTCAGATAAGATATAATACATATTTAAACGCAAAAAAAAAAAATTGCAATTTTCAAATTTGGAACTGATTTATCAAGAATTCAGAGAATTCCGTGATTTTTCACGAATCGGTGTTAATATTCTATGAATAAAAAAAATCTACGGCACGCCATTGTTATATAGATTAGCGGTGGTAATGCGAGTTCTGGTTCAATGTCGGGAGAAGTAACTGGCCGGTGGCGGCCACCGCGGGCCAAACACTGTGAATTTAAAAACAATTAATCATATTTAAGTCACTTATAAGTGCAGTCATGTAATGCGGTCTGTCTATTCATGTGGGAAAACGGAATATAAAAAGAAAAGCAAACAAATCCAAATAAAGGCATAAATAATTTATTTATTAAAAAAAAATATTAATAAATATCGCGGTTATGTTACCACACCAGAACATGGCAGTGAAAAAACAAAATATTAAAACAATAATATTAATTGGATTATTTGTATAGCGTCTTTATTTGTGAAAAATCACCTCAAGGGCACTGTAAGCTTTCATCATTAGCGAAAATCAAAAATGTATCTTTAATTATATGTTGGAAAATAATTGAGGATATGTTAGTAATTCTTAAATCGAAATATGAGGTAGATAAAAATGACCCAATTAATTAAGTCTCAGTAGCTCAAATGGTGGTGTTGGTCCCGGTAAGACCTCGAGTCCCAGTTACGACCGTTATCTTTTATTTTTTCGGTGTCTTATTCTATTTTCATTGAGCGTATTGGTACATATTATTTTCAATTACAATTACTTTACAAAAAACCTAACGTAACCTATTTATCTAGTTTTTTTCAATAATTTTTCATTACTTTTCAAGTATGTTGAAGTGCCACTTTGATGAGTTGCCCGATCACCATTTTTTTTAACCCATTAAACAAATTAAGCTGTGTTGCGAATTTCAAGACAGAATAGCTCACCGTTCGAGATTTTTTATGATTTTAGATATTTTGTCTGAATGTGGTTTTAGTTTTAACATACATTTTCACAAGTGATGTACCTTCATTTTTATATAATAGGTAATAGTATGTACAATAATGTAGAAATGATGTGATCTTGCCGCCGAGAGCTCTGTTACGAGAAAGAGGGAGAGTTATAAAATGACTTTCTTTCCGACGTTACTGCCTGAGTCATGGAGTCACGCATGATCAACCCATAAAAAAATGCAATAACCTAGGCCAAATTTTCTTCATTTGATATATATAAATCATAAATTTAGCTCGGTAAACAAAAAAGGTAATTATGATATTTGATATTCATATATGCAAGTTTCGATACCAGGTCGGCACAATACTCCCAGTGGATTCGAAAAGAGTATATTGTAGGAGTGGTATGGGTTTATTCGTAATGCTTCATAACATCATAACCAATATTAGAGGCCAAATTGCTGGATGGGCCGTGAAAGCTATTTATTACGGGTCTAGAAATTGATTGCCTTCTTGTACGGCTGTCGTGTGGAGGAAACGGAATGTTAAATACAGCCCGTATATCAACTACGAGCCAGCAACATACTACATATATTGTGAACATAGTTGCTTCATCAATGGTGAGACGGCTCGCTATCATTTATACATCATATCATATGCAGGTACTGGAGAAGGGAGTCTTATTATGTCCGTCGCAATTTCTATTATGGAAGAAAAATACTTTCTTAAATGGTGTAACGAGGGAATTGTGGAAGTAGAAAATTGCAAAGGATCTGGATGGAAAGTAACTGGACCAGATCAGAACTCTTGAGGCAATTTCAAGCAACGATAAGTCCCAAGTCCCAATAATTTAGAGCCAGTTGAATTACGTCCTTGGGGAATGTTCAATTCAATTCAAATTATTATTTTAAACACATTACAAAATTATTATTTAAAATAGTTTTTAAAATACATATTAAGGAAAACAGTAACGCCGATCAGTACCCAAAACAGTATCCAAAATACGCCGATCAGCAAGGAATAAATTTATAAAACCACATATATTCTTATTTAACAGCAACAAAGCTAGCCGTCTAAATTCTACTTCATTGATGTTAAACATGTCAATCAACATTCGAAGTGATTCTATTTAACAACAAAATAGCTCTGCTCACTGGCAAGTTAGTCCTGCAAGCCGGGAGATAAAACAGTTTACGTTGTCGGTGACGGAGATTAAACACCGGGAACATGTAAGAAGTAGAGGAAGTTCTGGGAAGGAAAAAGGTATGAGGGCTGGGTAAGAATCTGGGGGTCAATGTGTTCAGGAGTGACGAACGTATGAATCCATCTCGAGAGAGGTGCAAGGCGATAGAGTCCGGCTGGAGAAATCAAAAATCCCCCCCAACGGCCTCAACAAGTTTCTCCCGATCCGGCAAGCTAGGCAGTAGGTGGGCAAGTGTATCCGCCGCCAATACCTGGACAAACCTCACCCCATGAACCCGGGCACCCCTGCTAAGTCACCAAACGTAGCGAACCACTTGGGGAGATCTACGGCAGAGTGTTGGTTTTCCAATAAATGGTTCCGGTGGCGGCGGTATCCATAATTTCCCAAATTGAATGGAAGAGGCAATTGGCAACGTCTCAATTTTGGAAGGTGGTCTCCCATCTGTACGATAATGTGAATAGTGAATAACATAAAGTAATCTATTTTTTTAACTAATTTTTCATCACTTTTCAAAAGTGTTTGAAGTTAAGTTTGTTGAGTTGTCTGATTACCATTTCTTAACCCATTGAACAAATTAAGTTGTGTTGCAAATTTCAAGACAGAAGAGCTCACCGTTTGAGAGTTTTTTATGATTTTAGATTTGGCTTTATGTGGTTTTAGTTTTTTTCACAACTGATGTAGGTGCATATTTATATAATAATATACAATAATGTAAAAAGGAGTCAAATAGTAACGTCTCAATTTTAGAAGGTGGTCTCCCATCTGGACGATAATGTGAATAGTGAATATTTTTCTGTATCTGTCTAATTAAATCTTGGGATCGCAAAATTATTACTTTTCGTGACTTTATTAGTAAAGGAAACTACCTAAATGTTATAGGAAGCTCATAAAACCGATTTGAGTTATCAATAAATGAGCCCGTGTATAGTTCACCGGGGGATTTCGGGATGCCGTAATTCAGAGAGAAGTTAAATTGTAATGTGTTCATTTGGTGGGAATCCGTTCAGCGGGCCAGGTAATGAAAGGTAGGAGATGTGGTGGTATAGAGGAAGGGGGAGAGGGAGGGCGGTGTGGGGGGAGATGAGGCTGTGGTGGTCCCATGCATGCCCAATGCCCACCACCGGACAGATTGAGCTTAATTGATTTTCCAATTCTATTACCAATTCAATTGTACGTGCTCTCTAGTAGCCCGCTACAACGGCGGTAGAACCAGTTTTTACGTTTGTTTTTTTTTAAGTTTGACGATGTTCCGGTGAGATAAGGAAAACACAATGAGGTATTAATTAAAAATCATTACTTTACAATGACCGGCGAGATTAATAAAACGCACCGCACTGGATCAAAAAGGACAAATGGGTTAGAAAACTTTTAGCTCCGGTTTAATTTTTGTTGTATTTATATATCCATAAGAGCTTCATTGGGTATATAATCTTGTGAAAGAAAGTTATTTAAATTTGATCTGAAGTAGTATACATAGAGCTAAGGTCTACAGGGTTACTTGTAACAATGACAGATCACCCGATTTATAGCCACCATCAAGTCGACAAGGAAGATTGAACAACAATACGATTATTGTTCATCTGACGCGCTCATATTGTGGGGGGAATTGAGGCATCCTCAAAGTACAGTTAAATGGTAATAAAACCCACACAAGTCAGCTCAGAGACATATTTACGAGGAAATGCGAGCAAGGGTTTCAGAGGTAAAGGGATGGCGTTAATACCATTACCGCGAGTTATGTACAATGTCACCGGCTCAAAAGATGACCCTTTTCTACGACACTGCCCCAAAAAAAGACGAGGCAATATACGAACAGAAATAACTCGAGACACTCCCTTTCGTTCAATCAAAGCGGATGTGGTGAGACCGCTGAGAAGGAGAGAGAGAGAAGAATCCAAGGAAAAGAAAAGCAAGCACGTGGGCGAAACATCCAAAGGTAGGATCGGAATAAGGCAATAAAGTAACTATGCAGTGCTAACAAAGACATAGCGAGGGGCCAGGAGAGCAGAAGCATCGAGGGGCAGACCGAGACAATGGGGGCCACTATCGGGGATTAGGTTCGATTGCGCCGAGCGAATACTGCAGAGTGCCAGGGTTAGAAGCTGCACAATGCAGAAGATATTAAAATATTATGATAGCCAAAGAACTACATTAGGAGGAGGAAGGCCGTCAAGAATCTTACATTGTTTGCAAGTAGCTTTTTGCGCAATCCAAAAGCATGTCCGATGAAGTGAATATTTTAAATTGTACAGAGATAACTGCCTTCAAACTAACAGTAAAACACGATCATATTTAATGTATCAAGGCATACAAGGCGAAATTGAAAACTCCGAAGTAAATCAAATTACGTATTTTTAATGTATCGTTTGTCATTAAGATCTTGTCCGGCACTGGGTACTGTGGGTACATAGAATATAGACTACAGTTTGAGTGGAATGAATAGAGAGAGGGCAGCTGGGAGGAGAGCCTTCGAAATATTTGACGTCTCTATCGGAGTACCGCCGGGAGAGTCGAGTAATTCAAGCTTAATTTCCCGCCAGCAGTATTTACATAAACATCTTTGTACGCGACTCACAATGCGTCCCGCTGTTCAGCGTTCAGTCCGCACCGGGCACTGCCCAATAGCCCAGTCGAAGTCGCCCAGCCAGAGCCGCCCATGCCCCAGGGCTGACCACCGTATCTACAATCTATTAGCCAGATTTTAAACTAATCAATTATTTCCGACTTCATTAAATTACTTTTTGTGAGCCAGATATCCATCGCGTACATCCAACAAAATGGTACATTTATTAGACAGATAACAAAGTAATAATGTCCGAGCAAGTCGACAGTTCTCCGCAATTAAAGGTGCATTTGCATCAATCGAAGGCTTATAACATAATCGTTTCACAAGAAAAAGTTACCCGACGGGTTCTGTGCATTGTATAAATAATTACCTTAATCACGATTACATTCTCTACTAGTATTATTGAAGCTTTCCAGACGAGACGGTGACTCGGTGGAATAACGAGAAAGCATTCCCGTGGAGGTCGAATAAATCAAGTTCTGAACAATTTGATAAGTACAGCATGCAAATCATGATAGTCAGCAGGCAGCGGGCAGCGGCATGCGGGCCGGTCTCGGCGCAGTTATCGTGGCAATACCTACTGCTGTCATCCCCTGTGGTCCGCTGGACGGGGACTGTCTGGCAGGACGCAGGCTAGCACAGGCCAGGCTATACCAGGTACAGGCACCAGGCACCAGGTACCAGGACACATTCAGGCAACAGCCGGCCGCATTACTGATTACTCATGCACGAGTTGATATCTCCTCGCTCCGTGCCAGCTATTACGACCAGCGACTCTTGTTCTTTGCAGCCACTTTGTAACGGCATATAGACGCTTACGTAAATAGAGATTATTCGGCTGCCGCACGGATATATCCGGAACCGAGGAGATATAAATATTTACCCAACTTAATCATTTTACAGTCGAGTCGAGATTTATGAAAAGTCTCGGACGAATTTCACGGAGATTGAATCATTAAAACCGACGCAAATGTTTGCTACCGCCGCGTTTTTCCTTTTGTTGTTAATAGTGCAGCACGATCATGAATCTCAAATATCCGGTCGAATTCAAATTCAAGGCCTCTGAATTCTCACAGAATCGATTTAGAAGACCGTAAAATTGTTGTTTAAATATTAGCCAGAATCGAATTCATTCAAAAAAATTCCCAGGACTAAATTAATCAAAGTGCGTTTTTTTAGTGCGGAACAGCCACGGTACTAAAAAGGCAATAAACATTTTATTTTATTTTTTTATTTTTTATTAATAATTCAAAAAAGATACATAAATTACAAATACATTTTTTTTTTTAATGTTTCTTTATTCTTTGAATAGTAAATATATAACAATTGTGGAATTTATGGCCGCCATACTAGGCACATGCCCGTGTTATGGTGGCCGATTTTTTAAACAGTGGATATAGAATATAAAAGAACATAAAATAATGTAAAGGAAAGTAAGAAGAACTATATTATAATACAAAATGAAACATAATCAAAGCATATGAAGGAATGTAAATGAAAAAAAATAATAATAAAAGAGTATTTGGAAGAATACAGCAGAGATGAAAGAGTATAAAAAGTATAGTAGATGTAAAACTATAAAGAGGATGAAATATTAATTATATATAAAAGCAAAATTAGCACTGTAGAGTGGGCATATAGCAACGGATTATTACAATGACTATATTTTATATGTGCACGTAAAGTTATAATGGTAAGTACAAATTTATGTACAAATGATTTCTTATTGAAACTCCGGCTAATAATAATGCCGAGATTGTTATTGCTACATTTTGTAGTGATGCACCAAATAATTCGAACATATCAGAGGTGTCAAACATTTTAAACTAACAATATAAAATAATATTTAAACTTTCGGCTAGTAAAAAGTTAATTACAAATGAAAATTTTAATCGGTGGTACAGATAGCTATGTTATTTAAAGAAATTCTTCAGAAAAATTCCCCAAACAAATTCTCTATAGAACTTCTTCAAAGGAGTTCCCTAAAGAAATTCTTTAAATAAATTCTTTAAAGAAATTTCGACCCTTTCCGGATATCCATTTTTGGACACCGGCTGAAAATTGAGTAACGGTACTAGATCTTTTGATGTCCATATTTAATTCATTGAATATTTTGGGTGCAATGTAAGAGTATTGTCTCTGTGAAAAGGTGGTTCTTGTTGTAGGAATTATGCATTTTTCATGTGTTGAGTAGCGTGTATGTATATTTTTTTGTGTGGAATTTATCATACCATTTTTCCAGATATGGACAAGCACTATCTTAATATATAGTTGGCGAATGTCTAGGGCTGCGAGTTTCTTAAAAAGTGGCTCTGATGGATGAGACGGGGAACATTTAAAGATGATTCTTAGCAAAAGTTTTTGAACGGTCACAAGAGGGTAGAGAATAGATGCTGCACAACCTCCCCATCCTATAATGCCGTACGTCGCTATAGATTGAAACAGAGCAAAATAAACACTTCTTAGAGTTTTTATGTCAAGGATAGATCGAAGAGAATGAAAAATATAGCATAACTTACGGAGTCTCTTTGTTGTGGAGCTAATTTGAGCCTCCCAGCGTAATTGGTTATCTATAATGACACCTAGGTACTTTATTTCATTTGACGGTTTAAGAATTGGGCATGAACAGCTGTTAAGAAGAGATACTGGGTGAGTGTCTAGGTTTTGCGGGCAAGAATGAATGATTAGTTTAGGAAGGTTTTCTGGGAGAGTGAATTTTCGGATTGAGAAAAGTATGTATTGTGTTTTTTGAACATTTAGGGTGAGGAGGTTAGAGTCTAACCATTTTTTAACTTTTATCAGTCCATAATTTGCTTTTTCAATTGTTGTTTTCCAAGTTTTACTTGTAAATATGATAACAGTATCATCTGCGAAAGATATTATATTGCCGTCGATATCTAAATTCAATAAGGAGTTCATATATATGAGAAAAAGGAGCGGACCTAGAACACTGCCTTGAGGCACGCCATAGGAGATGGGTAAACTTTTACTCCTATATTCTTGACTGGAGTGGATGACAGTTATTTGTGATCTCTGTGAGAGATAGTTTTTAAACCATTTGAGAGCAGTACCTTCTATCCCAATCTGTCGTAGTTTTTTTACAAGGATGCGATGTGAAATAGTATCGAAGGCTTTAGACAGATCTAGAAAGACAGCGAGAGGTTTATTGCCTTTATCGAGGTTATCGGATATCAGTTTGCTAAAGGTTGCAATAGCATCAGCCGTACTACAATCTTTGCGAAAACCATACTGGTTTTTTGAAAGGATTTTATTGTCCTCGAGTACTTGAGGAGTCTTAATTTTACTACTTTCTCAATGATTTTGGATATTGTGCTCAACAGAGATACAGGCCTGTAACTATTAAGAGAAGATCTGTCACCTGATTTGAAAATGGGGATGATTGAGGCATGTTTAAGACAGTTAGGGAATATTTTATACACTAATTAATTATATAATATATATGTTTGATGTACCCCCCATAAAAAAGCAGGGCTTGTGTGTATGGGGGGAGGGGTGTTATTATATAGTTTTTATTTGTTATGATTTAGTTCAGGTTTTGATATACATATCTTCCTTAACACAATAATGTTGCATCCATTTCTTACACATTGAATAATAGTGAGACAAAAGATGAGACACACACAATGTACGTATGTCTGTTTCCTGCAAAGTACAATTTTTTTCCTTTGGAGGGAAACTGCAGATGTACATACATTGTGTGTCTTATCTTTTGTCTCACTATTATTTAATGTGTAAGAAAGAGCTGCAGCATTATTGTGATAAATAATAATACTATAAAGCACATCAAATAAAAATTGAGAGAGTTCAACATAATTTTTTAAGGTTCATTAATTTCAAACTCTCCATACCCATTGAACAAATCAATTATGATAAATTAATGAAAGGACTTAATTTAACTGACTTATCTTGAAGAAGAACAAAGAGCGATATGGTACTTTTATTCAAATTAGTTAATGGCACAGTTGACGCACCTGACTTAACAAAACGAATAACATTCCAACTACCAAATCGTAACACGAGGCTTCCCGAGATGTTCTTTGTTTATACTTCAAAAACTAATTCATTAACTCCCCAATCCAAAGACTACATAGGCTTGGAAATAAATTTAGTTCAGTTGATATTTTTGTTTATCCCTTACCAAAATTTATTTCTGAAATTTCAAAAATTCTGTTTCCCGTTTACTAAACAACGATGTAACTAACATAATTTGTATATTATTGTTTCGTTTTCTATTGTTTTTGTATTATGATTGTTGTAAAAGCCCTAAGGGGGTGAATAAAAAAATAAATAAATAGATAAGGAATCTACTAAGTTTATTAATTTTTTGTATCATCGCCGTTCCGTAAAAGTGAGAACATGAAAAGCGACTAATATCGAAGTGAAGACGGTATCGTGGAGTAACTACCTAATTTGTCGATGGCTGGTTTGATTTTATAGCCCTACGATAGGGAATGAGTAACCGCTGTGAGTAATTAGTCCCCAGATGGAATGCTTTCTCTAGCAACGGTTACAACAACGTGACCAAATAGCGCAGAGACCTAATACAAAGCTACATTCCTTCGGCATTCTCCTTAAGGTCAACCGCTTACTGGCCACCGCCACCGCCACCGCCACCGCCACCGCCACCGCCACCGCCACCGCCACCGCCACCGCCACCGCCACCGCCACCGCCACCGCCACCGCCACCGCCACCGGACACTGGCCACTGTCCTACCATTCAATGAAGGGAAAGCTTCTGACCTGCTCACATTCATTATAATTAAAGCTATCTCGCTTTTGCTAGTCTACTACAGAAAACAAGAGATACAAATACTACTAATACCTTTAATTAATACGTTGAAAAATATTGAAAAATATGGAACAATTTTATCAAACGGATTGCTAAAGGAAATTTTTCCGCTCACATTAAAAAAATCATACGTCCAATTTGAATATGGAGACATACAAACTGATTATAGTTCTATGTAGCCAATGAATTCCCTATCTTTTGTCTATTATCACATATTTGTAGGATTTATAAAAAAATATATAATAAAATCTTTAACCTTAAAAAATTTTAAAGAATCTAGAGAATATTTTTGTTATATTTTGAATGTACAATATATTTATTATATAGTCATTTTAATACAAACATTTTTTTTTAAATTTGCCACATTTTGGCAACAAAGCAATCCGAGGTTTTGGAAATAGTGCCATAATGTGGCAAAAAGCGCTTGAGTGGTTAAAAGCTTTATATTATAGGACATGATGGAAAAGACCTTCGTAGTAAAATTACAAAGAGAAATTGTGAAGATTTTATGACGCCAGAACTCAGCGTTCGAGAGTTTTTAAAAGGAAACACGGTCGCCGAGAAATTTGAATAATTTATCAAAGTTTTGCTGTCACTGTCACTGTCACTGACTGATCGAAAGGGACAATCTTCACCAAAGGCTGATAATACCCAAATAAAATCGTCAAAATCGAGGTTTTGTTTTCCTCATTTTTCTTCTTCAAAACTGAATAAATTTTTATTTTTTTTTACTAACTGTAATTAGAAGAAAATATTTTGTGTCTGTACATTTTGCTCTTTTTAAAAATACATTGTATAGTTTGTATGCTAAACATCTGTTGATGGCGTTCTAACCAGGCAATTTTAATGTTTTTGGAGGGTCATAACTCCTACAAGAAGTAAGTTATCAAAAAAATCCAAACGTAGCGACGTGCTAGTTGTCGATATCTATATTGTATAACAAAATATTTGCAAGAGTGTCAAAATCCTACAAGGAAAATGGGGAATACGTTTGTATGGAAAAAAGGTTCCCTCTTAACGATGATAAGTGAAAACAAACGAACAGAAATTCTGCTTTTTAGTAAAAAAAAATGACGTTTTAAAATCAGAAATGAAAGAATACCTATAAATAATAGCTAAACAATTTATTTAAGTATTTCCTTGTATGCAATTGGATGTTTTACAAGGAATCAGAAATTTCTATACGCTCTGTAAGCGGAGTTGGTATTAAACGTAATGATCATGTTTAAAATTATTGAGAACTTCAAAGGCGCATGGAGATTTTCATGAGAACTGAATTAAGACGTTTGCGCGAAATAACAACAAGAAATCCGGAAATACAGAATTACATATAAACGCACTTCATTGGAACTCTTGAATATTCTGCAGCAATGGTATTACCGGCATTTATTTATCCGAGTCGCCGATTGTACCTAATTAGCGGTAGGTACTGTTATATCGATTATTATTGTCGAGGGTAGAGAAACTCGCCAATGCACATCTAATTGGTCTGAAAACTGCCTGTCGGCCTCGAGAGCTTTAACGAATGAATAATTATTATCAGTAGCTTATTGCTCATTACAGGAACACAATTATTAGGAAAGTGGCACTTGGCTGAGCGACTTTATCCTTGACTAGTGATAATAAATGATGGAATTCAAAATTAAAAAACATTTATTGAATGATTATTTCCGACTATATTATATTCTATATAAATTTTTAAATGGAGCAGTTGATAGTCCAGAAATGCTTGCATTAACAAGCTTCAGAATTCCACTGAGTAATAGTCGGGATTTATTTCAATGCAGAAATTCTGGAACTAACTACTATATATATATTCCTCTTTGCAAAGAATTCGAATGGAGGGAAATAATTATACCAAGTCAATGGACATCTTAAATTTATCACTAAACCAATACAAAATGATGTTACTGAGGCAGTTCTGTTGTGCATAATAAATACTATATATATTTTTTTTACTGTTCATAAATAAAAGCCATTAAATAGGGCGTTAATAAATAAATAAAATTTACAAAGGTACTTATAGGTATATCATATTTCTTACCGCTAATCCAATTAACAAAAAAGTAGACAACATACTATATCTAAAATTACATTCCGTAAATATACAAACAAAAGAAGAGATATTTAATTCGTGTACAGTATTAGTTTGCTTTTTAAGGTGTAGTGACATTTACGTGAAAGGTTGTTATATATTATAATGGTCATGTAGTAAGGTCCCTATTGAAATATTGTTTAGTTCAGAGTCATAGAAACGATGAGAGCAGAGTCGGTCGCTTAAAAAACTCTATCGCTAAAACCAAAGAAAAATAATACCGCCCTAAAGAGTTCACCATTCGGAATATAAATGTTGTTTGTTTTTAAGCTTCTTTTAAGGGACAGGTGCTTTCCAACCTATATATTCCCCATTTCGTTCTTCTCTCTATTTATTTCCCTCGTGTCGAATCCGGAAAATCGTGGATTTACTTTGTGCGTGTGCAGTTTGCAAAGTTCGGCTGCCATGAATTTCAGAGCGGTATAAGGTGAAAAATGTTATTCGAAAAAACGATAATTTTAATAGTAAAAACGGGACTGAAGTTCTTACGAACAAATTAACAGGGTTTCAATGTTTATTGGCGGGAACATATAAGAATAATTTGTTGGTATACGTAATTTCGTACGTATACTAACAAATTATTCTTACATTTTCCCGCCAAAAACATTGAAACACTGTTAATTAGTTCGTAAGAACTTCCTACCATTTTTAACCGTTTTTACTATTAAAACAATCGTTTTTTCGAATAACACTTTTCTCCGTGTACTAGCACAATCTTTCATCATTTCCCTTCAAAAGAGGGTTAATATGGCCGCGCTATGTCAATTTTTAGCCGAAGTTTGAAATTACTCTCACAGAAACTGTCATTTATTTGGGCGAGATAGCTCTGCATCGATTTTTAAGACGTGTCCCATCAATTATGCCTACTCATGGCTATTCTTTCGGTAGTCGTGAATCGTCATAATAAACATCAAGTTGTCGGTTGCCTTCCTTTATCACAATAGCCTAGAACACCCTACCAATTTTACTAGGAAATCATAAACGTCACAGAAGTAATATGATGACTTCCCATTACTGTACCCATTTACATATCGTGGAATATTATCATACATAGCTAGGAACGTGTCCGTGGTACGCACCGAAGAGATAAAGCGTAGGAAGGGTATTTCAAGAGAGTCTGTGCGCACGAAGTAAGGCCAAATTTTCCTTAATTTGACTGAAATTGATAAAATTTTCCAATAATCGAAATTATTTCTTTCACAATAATCAATCCGTCGAAATATCTTATTGTAAATAATTAGGAGCATTAGTTTTCTTTTTACACGTTTAATCAGAGACCAAATTTGTCCCAGCTCACATAGGTCTCATATAAATCGTTGTATCTCCCTTACTGTCATGGTGATAAATATGATCTGAACGGTGTTAGAAAGAGAAAATTCCACGCTCTAAATCTAAATCTAGATTTTACCACAGAAAAAAATGTCAGTGCACCTCTATGAAACAAAAGTTTCCGATAGCAATTTGAGAAAAATGCACAAAATTACGAGAAATCATAATATTTTATTATTTTTTTTTATGAAACGACAAAAACGTGAAGTGATAATAATAACGTTTATAATTAAATATGAATTAAATATGTGCGTGTTTATCTTTTTTTTTCAGTATCAGTGATTTTAGATAGAAAAAACGACAGGGGGAATTTTTTTTTTTGAAAACTTTTTTATGTTTGTACACGGAGAAAAATCTTATTCTAAAATACGATAATTTTATTCGTAAAAACGGTTAAAAATGGGACTGAAGTTCTTACGAACAAATTAACAGTGTCATACATACCAACGTATACGTAATTTGTTCGCAAGTACTTGAGTTCTGTTTTGACGAATAAAATGATCGTATTTTAGGATAACATTTTTCTCTGTGTAGATATTAAAAATTTTAATATTTTAATTTTAATATATTTTTTTTTGCTTTTTACATTTCAAGAAATATTCAATTTGTTTGGATTTTATTGCAAAGCGAAATTTTTCTGACCTTTTGACACAATATGCCGGAGATCTGATGGGCTAAGTGGGTACAGATCACACTTCTATATGTGTATCTCTTCAGTGGAGCACTTCAATGGCACCACACCACGTGTGTGCCGGGAGAGCAAAGAATGCATGAGATACTCTTTCCTCGTGTGCGTGCCCTTTTAGGATGCAGGGCGCATTGCATAATGGGCCCGCATAGGAAACAAGGGGAGGTGGGAGGGGGGAGGACTGAGGACAGAGGACTTCCGGCCATACACACTCTCGTCTAATCTCATGTCTCTCCACTGAACAACACCGAAATAAATTCTCGCATCAATCACAGGTTAACTGTTGACTAATTCATCTGTGACTTTTTCATACGACATCATTTTGTGGTTTTGGCTGAGAGTAAAAAGTTAAATCAAATTAGATAATAATCTCACGTTAGAAAAATTGAATTTTAAAAATATAATATTACTAGCTTCCGCCCGCGACTTCGTCTGCGTAGGATTAGTACTTCGAGTAATCTATTTTCTTTTCCCATCTCATTTATACCAAAATTCCTATTTATTTAAAATATCTATAATTCTTGATTCGATTCAAAGTATTAGGCGAGTACTTCAAATAAATTCACTAATTTAAATATTTTCTAAAATAGAATTTTGATTTAACAATCGTTGTTTTGCAAAATGTCATTCTCAAATTTTGACATTTTCTATTACAATAATTATTATTTTTAATATACTGAAAATAAATAGCTAGCTTTATAAATTATAGCCTGATGTATGAGCTATATCATTGTAAAGTTTCATTAAAATCCATTCAGTAAATTTTGCGTGTAAGAGTAACAAACACACATACATCCATACAAACTTTCGCGTTTATAATATTAGTAAGATGTCGAGACTATTGTTTCAAAACGTGTTCAATTATTAAAAAAATCTAATAACGTTCACAGTTCCCAAAAAATCATTAAAAATTTAATTTTACAGAAGTTTGAGGTAGCCATATCAGTGAATGAATTACCGTAAATGTATAAATAATAGTAAATAGAGCTGTACTGACCTTGTATCCAGAGCTGGTCCACCCTGGAGTGCATGGTGGCAGACTTGAGCCCCACGCCGAAGGTGGTGAGGATGAGCAGCGCAACGAAGAGCACCTTGCCGGCATGCGCGTGCAAAGCGTGCCCGAGAGAGGCCAGGCGCGTCTGCAGTCGCGCGCGCGCCCACAGGGCCCAAGCGCCGCCGGCGATGCGCCCCTGGATTTTAATACAACATGTTAATAAGGACACGCACATGTAGATGTTTAACCAAACAAACAATGGTAAACAAATAATAGATAATCATCAAACAATCGGAAAACAAATAATCGATAAAAATAAAATAATAATCTAAATAATCGATAATAAATAAAATAATAATCTAAATAATCGATAATAATAAATTTGACGACCGTCCGTGGTCGGGTGGTAAGACACTTGACTCCCAAACGGAAGGTCGGGGGTTCGAACCCGGCGTGCGCAAATAAATTTTATTTGATTAATTTGTGTTATTTCACAATTAATTATTAAAAATAATACATAGTATATTTTCGGCACGTTCCAGAGTGGAAGACACTCTCAGTATCGCCCTGTGTAAGACCACCATTCGGAATTGAAGCTTGAAATGGCTTTAACCGTGTTTAGTGACTAGATCTGAAATAGCCAGGTGACTTTTGGTGAGCTAGAGTGCTAATATTAACAAAAATGGCATTATTGATGTCGTCGTAGTCGAAAAATATTTTTTATTTTTTTTTCGAAAATTTATTTTTTGTATGAAGATTTTCAGGAAATCTGTGCAGCGCACGGCAAAACAATTTCCTGAAAATCTTCATACAAAAAATTAATTTTCGAAAAAAAAATAAAAAATATTTTTCGGCTGCAACGACATCAATAATGCCATTTTTGTTAATATTAGCACTCTAGCTCACCAAAAGTCACGAGCCGCCACTGTCTATATGTATAAAATATATATCTACATGTATATACATTATATTAATTTTCTACAAATAATTATTTAAATTTATTATCATTCGCCTCGCCCGATCAAGCCGTGTGCATCGACGTCCACTCCCCGCCGCGTCACTGGTATTTCAAAATACTGACTGAAATATTTCATGCACTGGCTATGAGAGGAAGAGAGAAAGAAAATGTGCGCGCGCACACCTCTCTCTTGTTTCTACAGTGAGCCCGTTCGCCTCGCAACGCATTTCAATTTCCGTTACACTTTCGCCAGCTTACCCCCCAAGTCAAGCGTGCGTAAAGAAGTATTTACTTCAAAAAGTGGATTAAAGTTTTAAAAAAAAAACACCAAGTGTTACACCAAGTATTTATTACCAGTTTAAAAATACATTCTGAATAAATCATTGGGCGTTGTGTTTGATAACATGCAATCGACCAAACAACTAACGAAGGGGTAGGCAGAGAGGCTAGACCGCCACACCACCGTCTTTACACACGCTCATTGCTTCATTCACATGCATGCATCATCCCAATCGCTCACTTTCACTTATTTAATTAATCTACCGTGTGCAGAGTGCAGATACTGCAGATCCCGGATCCCCCACGAAGCCCCGTTAACCCCGGCCTTCGCTGATTAGGATTAATGACCGGCTCTCGGGCCGATGGTTAACAATGACGTATGGAGGGCTGCGCGGCAGGGGCCAGGGCCAGGGGTCGAGCCGAAGACGACGTGGTATTATTGTAACCTAACCTCACGTTTGGCGTGCCGCGGAGACGTTGATTAATTCGAATTCAAAGGCCTTAAGACGTTCGTAGTAGGGAATAAATATAAGGACAATAAGTTAAGAAAATGAAAATTATTATTAAAATCAAGGGATATTGTAATTGTAGAATTTTTCAAGGTCAAAATTTTAATAAAATATTTGCCCCAAAATCAAAGAAATATACTTTTTAATGTTTTTATTATGATTTATTGATTGGGATATAAACTAATATATACAAGGTCATATTTCATTTTATAAATTTAAATATTTTTACAGTAAGCATAACATTTATTTTTAAATACATTCATTCTTCAGACTTTCAGGCATTTAATCAATCATCTTTAGCCCTCTATACATTAGCTTAGGCAATTCTGTGATTTTGAATTTTTCATATGTGCAATCTAATTCAATTTATATTTCTGGTTTCGTAATGTATATCTCTATTAAAAACAATTTCATCCTTAAAATATTTTGGAATTTGGTTTTTCATGACTTTATGCACAAAAATGAACACATTAAATAACAGTCTCTTTTGTTATTGGAATTCAATTTAACTCTTCTGTCGTTTGTTTAACCCTTGCGAATTTACCTTTCCTCAGTATCATCTTATAGCTCTGTTCTGTATAACTTCTAGCTTGTTCAAATTTCCTTCACTGGCCAAATATAACATATTAGAAATTTACCTTTCGAATGAACACCATAAACAAATTTTAAAAATCAATAGTGATTCAGATATAAATCTATTAAAAATTTAAACAAAGAAATACACATTTCAAATATGGAATCATTATTAAATAAAATAATTTTCGTACCTACTTTATTGCTTAGTTCGCACAGTCAAAATTAATACCATAACAAGGGCAATAGCCTAGTATGATAGTTTAAAACTATAACTTGTAAAAATTTAGTAAATAATAATAAAGTCAGTACCAATTTAAAATCAGTCAGAAAAAAATAATTGATAGTGGATAATTTTGCATTACGTATGAATATTTTACATCACGCACATCATCACAGACAACCAAAATTAGTATGTTTGATAATATTAAAATTCAAGTAAATCTAACTCACCTGCCTAACCTTGAAACTAATGAATGAATGTTTATCAATATTGACACTTTTTTACTTGTTATGGTTATCGAAATATTGGTTTTTGTGTTGGGATAGTACAGTATTGATCTAAGCATATTATTACAATTTATAACAACATCTTTGGTGTGAAATGACGAAAGGAAAAAGCAGTTGAATGCAATAAGAATATACGAAGCAGTGATTAAATGTAAAACGAGTAATGTAAACAGAGGTTGCAGTTCAAAATAGGACAGAAAACAGGGATTTAAAGTCAAAATAGGATTAAAAAACAGTGATTGTATGTAGAAAATACGAAAGGAAACAACGGTAAAATGTTAAAAGCTGAAGGGGGAGACGAATTTAATGCAAAAATAATAAAAGTTGAATGCAAAATGTGATCATTTGATAACGTTTGTTATTCTGGCGTTCGGAATAATGCTCAAACAAAGATGAACCTGACGGGGAATGTAACTGCAATTTTTTTTAAATAATAATAGAAAATATAATGTATATGCATATTGGATGTATCCCGCGACACACTACGATGCTAGATGGAGGAGGGTGGAGGTGGGTGGGTAGGCACCAGGCCAGGCAGTACAAGCCACAAGCACGGCGATTCGCAGGCCGATCACACGCGGCGCCGTAAGCCGTATCAATTTATAACGACATTAAGATCGTTTTGTCGGCTGCGACGGCCGCCATGAGCCAGCGACCTCTTCCGCTCGGACCTCCGCGCTCCGGTGGTGGCCGGGACCGCGCAATGAGAGATCGCACCAGGCTCTTTGGATTTGGGACACCGGCCAGTGCCACCTTTTACAATAAAATACACATAAGTTGCATCGAATGTGTCAAATATACAATTTGATGAATTTCCTCGATTCTCATGCACACAGTACACGCCAAAGAGACCATTTATTCGTTGTTCCCAGACGACCGTCCGTGGTCGAGTGGTAAGACACTTGACTCCCATTCGGAGGGTCGCGGGATCGAACCCGGCGTGCGCAAATAAATTTAATAATTGATTTGTGTTATTTCAAAATTAATTATTTTTAAAAAATACATAGAATATTTGCGGCACGTTCCAGAGTGGAAGATACTCTCAGTATCGCCCTGGTGTAAGACCACCATTCAGAATTGAAACGTTGCTTGAAATGGCTTTATCTGTGTTTTAGTGGCTAGATCTGAATAGCCAGGTACTTCCCCACCTTCCTCTTCTTCGTCTCCTTCCCTTTCCCACTTACCTTCAGCCTCATAACATACCCCAATTGGGTATGCCATAGTCTCACTGGCTCCAGACGGGAGCAGTTGGGACATAATTTTTTTTTTAAATCAACGAAACAAAATTTAGACGGCAAGCTTTGTTGCAGCTAGTATAAAATCTGGCTTTATACATTTACCCCCTTATTTTGGATTTTGAACGGCTTCTTGACGAATAAGGCTTGTCAGTTGTGTAAGATTAGAAGTGCATTCATTAGTAGTACGAATTAAAATATTAATTTTGTAATGTTTTCAAAATCAATAAATAATTGCATTGAGAATCAGAACCTATTACTATTATGTAAAAAAAACTCGCCATGTTGAAATCGCGCAGTTCGAGGGAGACAATAAAGATATCTCGGAAAAGCAATTCCCCCGCCCCCCACTTTACCCACATCTCTCGCCGGACCACCTAGCTGCGTCCGCCAAACAGTACCTACCTACTACCTACTATATAATATTATGTGGCTATAGCTTTAGACTCGCAGCAACCAGCGCACTGAATCATTCATCATAATCAACCGGAGCTTTTATTGTTCCCTACGTATTATTCCAAAACTTTAATTGTCGAATTATGACTGATTCTTTATTATTGGAGAAGTGAGACATTTGAAGGTTGTTCGATTTTTAAATGAAATTTTATACGATTATTTACAATCGACAAATGAAAATGACCATCGAAGGGCAGAATAAAAACTGTTTGTTTAATTGTTATTTCTTCAATCTTTGCAAAATTAGTTGTGGCATCATTTTAATTAAATTAAACAAATTACTTTGTGTAAACCACTATAATCACATGTTTTAATATGTACATGTTTCAAAACCGATGGTTTCTTCGTCAGGATAATAACATGAAAAATAACAAAAGAAACAAACAAGTATAGACAAAAAGAACAATATACAAAATATTTCTAAAGAGAGAGGTGATTAATTATCTAAAAATATCATAAAAAACAATTAAGTATATCAAATTAAATATAAAAATTATTTTAGAACACGTTTACATTACATTATAAATTTTAAAAATATTTTAAAATTAACAAAATATAATCAGTTTGTTTAAAACAAAAATAATTTATTATAAATATAATTATTATATGAAAATAAAATTGGGAAATGGCTATTTTAAAAAAATATTTGGTTATTTATAATATTTAATTTACTATAGACACTTTGTCTAATTTCTAAAATTTCTAAGTTTGCGAATTGTAAGTCTATTGTGTTAGTGTGTAAAATTTTTAACCCTTTATTTATATCAAAAGAGTGATTTGTTTCTAAAGTGTGGTTGGCAAATTCAGAATAATTATTATTGCTTCATTATTATTTCTTTTCTTTCTTTTTCTCATTATCCGTACTTACAAATGGGTATTATTATTTCTGTTATTTCTCTAGTGTCATCTCCCCTCGTAACAAGTAAACCTTGATTTACGCACGCTGTGAACTATTTTGAATTGGATTGTTAATATCTATGCAAATCCCATTGGCAATTTCATTAAAGTAATAATTGTTATCACTCAGCAAATATTTCAAACCATAAATATATGGTGATTATTGTATTATTAATTTTATACATAAAGCAGTTACGATTAGAGGTATTGTTGAGATATTTTAATAGGCTCTGTTCTACGTAGTGAGTACTTATGTAACTTGATTCTTTAATAAATATAAAGTAATTTTCACATTTTGTGAACGAACCTGATACCGTTGTAAGTTGTACTCACGCCTAGAACCGAAGTTGTTGACGTTACGCTGCGAGACAAACAGCCCATGTATAAATTGAATCATTTTAGCGATCTCTTACTGGATCGTAGGCGAGAGATAGAAAAGTGAACGAACGGGTAAGAACGAAAACCTGCAATAATAACAATATTGCGGGGATGTTGATGTTAAAACAAAAATAGCATTGATTTTTCAGATAAACCTATAATAATAAAAGTCGTAGAAGTTATAAAACTTCGAGGAAATGGATTTTGAAAAAATACGAATGTGAAATCATTAAAAATTGGCAAGTAAGAAAAAAACATGTCGTAAATTTCGATGCTATAAAAAACCCTGAAAAGTAGATTGTAAATACGTTATTCGGCGAGATTTATCACCGATATGATATTTGTGTAGTAAATTGAGCGTTTTCTTGGCAGTATGCTCACTGCGTCATGTTGTGTTGGATAGGATCGAGACCAGAGACCAGACTGATGGAGTCCATTAATCTCGCCACACTTCGTCCATTTATAATTCCTCAGTCTACCTGCCACTGCTGTCACTCCACGGAATAATCAAATGATATTTGTCATCCTGGGCGCATGTTAGCAGTCCACTTATTGCGGGAGACAGCGATACTCCTGCACGAGTGACATAGAATAGTTCCTATTAATTATCAAATAATGCCTGCAACACGATAAAGCTATCGCAAGAACTTTATCATCATAGGACTGTAGAAATCAGTATATCAAACTGCTAGAGATGAAAACAATATTCCTACACGAGTGACACCATTACATTATAAACGTTTGCAACGATAAAACTTTCGCGTAAACCGTGAATCCACCAACAAAACGAAATGATCAAACTTTATTTATCACCATTGGCTAGTTATCGGTTGACTTTACTTGAGAGACGACAAAAATAATGACACCACAAATTAATAAACTCTACAACGTGATAAAGCTTTCGCGTGAACTGTGATATTCATCTATTGCCAGAATTGTTTATCTGGCGTCAGTTCTCGTTAGCGGATGATAACAGCATATCTATTTTTCCGAGTTCCGCGAAAAGCAACAGAAAGATTGTATTTTGGCAACGTAAACAAAATGTCGAGACGTGCTTTCCCGGAATGTGTGGCGTCAAAAATCTTTCTAGGAAGGTGTTTGCCGCCAAAACAGACGGATGTTTTATGATCTCCAGTCTTTACGAATGATCACGGATGAGTGCGCGCGTGCTTGCGGGGCTGAATATAGAATTAGCACCGTGTGAAGTGTGGCCTAGCATACTTTCGACTGGTAAAAATGAACAGGCGGTGATATTACGATACAAAGCTTTGAGCGACAACCTCCTGTTCCGCTAATTGACGTCGACAAGCACTTGAGGTCTTGGTTTTGGTTTTCAGCCGCCTCTACTGACACCCCGCCTTTATCTGGTGGGTGTTTTTTTTTATGCAATTTCCGCCTCTGAAGTTGGTAGCCCTAAGTATCAGAAAGGTTTTTCTGCGTTAGCTAAATCAGCCACGCGTAATAATAATAATAATGTTCGGATAATTTATATAGCGCCGTTTTTGTGAGAAAATCACCTCAAGAGCGCTGAATGCGCGTAATGAATATCATCAGGACTTCCACTTCTTCTCCATCAGCACTCCTATTTTGTACGTTACATGCGACTCTTTAAATACCGATTTATTTATTTATTTTATTTATTTATTTATTAGATTTACACAGTACATTAAATATAAGTTGTAAGGTATTTTAAATAAATTACATGGATTTGTGCCTATTACGTAAATCTGTACAATGTCAATAGGTAATTTCGCCTGGGTTTTAAAACTAAGTTATGATGAAACTAATGAAAAGAATCAAACATTGGTTGACTAATAAAGCATAAATGAAATAGTATGGGTGGAGTAAAATTTACATTTTGAAATAAAAAAAATTATTTGCTCACTAAAGTTTAATAAAACGACAAGAAATTTAATAAAATTAAAACAAATAACTTTGTTTAAACCACTAATATAATCACAATTACCTACATGTTTCAAAACCGATGGTTTCTTCGTCAGGGTAGTAATGACATTAGTAACAAAATAAACAAACAAGTATAGACTAAAAAGAACTATGGACAAAAATATTTTAGAGAGAGGTGATTAATTAATAAAAAATATCGTAAAAAAAAAAAAAAAAAACAATTATTTAAAATTAAATATAAAAATTATTTAAAAAATATGAAAAATTACATTATATAAATTATCAAAACATAATAAAGATGTTTAAACAACAAAAATTACTAAAATTACTACCCTGACGAAGAAACCATCGGTTTTGAAACATGTAGGTAATTGTGATTATATTAGTGGTTTAAACAAAGTTATTTGTTTTAATTTAATTCAAAATGATGCCACAAAGTGATTTTGCGAAGTTTGAAGAAGAAAGAAATTTAATAATTTGGTTTTGTAATAATTTTTCATAGTGGGTATAAGTTGTGATTGCGCGAGTGATTGGTGAGTTATTTGTTGCATTGGTGTTGTTTGGGCTTCTATATGAAGAAGAGAAGTGTGCCTGGTACGCCTCATTGGAGCATTTGAACCAATGACGGATAGTAATTCGGGACTATCAATATTATTATTAAGCAGTGAATTAACGTGCGTTAGGCTTAATCGGTGTTTAAAGAGTCGCAATCTCAAAAGAAACAAAATAACCTGTCAGAACTAAACTCGTTTGATAGATTCCTCTCTTGTAACCAGTAGAGATCGCTGCTTGTTCTAGCGAAATATCAATGGAAGATGCTCCGAAAATCAACACAGTCGAGAGACACGCTAAATACGTACCCAATTTGTACACGGTTGATATTTTCCTCATAAAAAGGGCCGTTTTTTGCTTATTAACTTGGCTGCGAATTCTTTTGTCAACTTCCTTCCTATAACATGGATCTTACATTTCGATCATCCCGTTGATAAGTCAGGCATCTCAGAATAATCGAAATTAGAGTTGAGTATGCAGTTATATGTAAAATTGTACCCTCTATCTGGTACAACATTCGATTAATCATAAACACCACCAAATCAATAATAAAGCACAAAAACTTGTATATAGTGAATTAAACAAAATGTCATACTAAAGTTCTGGAGCTTTACGCCTCCCGTTGTTATTTGATGACTTTGTTACTTGTGAATTTCTGCGAAATAATTGGGCCTAAATGTGAAAATTTATAATATTCAAAATGAACCAACTGGACAGAGCAGGGAATAAAAATTACATAAACACCAAAGGTACTGAATGTCTATCAGCCGATAAAAACACTGTTAGCTATTAAATCTGTATATCTATCTTGATAGCTTTGAAATGTATACAATTTTTCAATATGTATCGAAATTTATAAAATGAGCATTCTATATTTTACTCTGTTTGTTGTTTTTAAGTTAAAAATTTATACATACTTGCCACCTATATAATTGTTATATCTCTTTTATTTCTTTGATTATATCAAATGTACTTTTAATTTGATCATATGTAAAAGCCCTAATTGGGCGTGTACAAATAAACAAACCAACAAACAAATAAATAAATAAACATTTTATAGCATATTTAATATTTAAAACATAGACAAGTGTAAATAATATTTGATTTATGGTGCGCATTCGAATATTGCTCTCCTCATCATCTCATAACTTGGTATTTGGAGATGTCTGACTAATCAACCGGAAGATCAATGTATGCAATTACTTCAGAATGTCTTCTATTTAGAGGTACACGGAGAAAAATGTTATTCGAAAAAACGATCATTTTAATAGTAAAAACGGTTAAAAACGGGACTGAAGTTCTTACGAACAAATTAACAGTGTTTCAATGTTTATTGGCGGGAAAATGTAAGAAAAATTTGTTGGTGTACGTACAAAATTACGTATACCAACAAATTATTCTTACATGTTCCCGCCAATAAACATTGAAACCCTGTTAATTTGTTCGTAAGAACTTCAGTCCGTTTTTAACCGCTTTTAGTATTAAAATGATCGTTTTTTCGAATAACATTTTTCTTCGTGTATAAAGACTATCTATACCATAAAATACCTTCTGTGTGAAGTTAATTTTTAAATTTCAAATGACAATCAAATGAATCTTAAATTCAAGGTGAGGCCTAATGGCGGATTAGTCGACCTAATAGAAACATGTATTGTTCTTCGTAAAGCGTGGAGCGTCAGTCTTGGGTGGCCGGCAAACCAGCGACACAAATCTGTAAACGCGTAAAACAAAAAGCAGGAATGCACCGAACAGGACCCCGCGTTGTTTCAACGGCCATTAATCAGTCAGGTCTTAAGTGACCGTGACACGGCCGATTCGTCATTAGAGGTTATGAAAACCAAGCCGCTTGTACAAAATAATCATAAAAATTCGATACTCGACCCCACGAGCCTCGAAATTCGATTCGTTTTGTTTCTTAACCCCACGGGCCGGTCTAGTACCTACAATCATTCAAATACATAATATCAATTTTATAAATTTCATTATTTACAAACATCTTGACGTTAGTCGTGCAGAAAAAAAGTTAGAAAATTATTTTATAAAATTAAAACATACATATCTGTTTTTAGGGGAATACTTTGAGACTTTCAATTTTCCCTGTAAATCAAAAAATAAATAAGTTTCAATCGCACTGACAGAGTTAGATGCATCAAACGAAAAAGATTATATTGACCTAAATACATTGATGTATATTAAATTAGTGTGTCATTGTACCGGGCGAAAGGAACCCTTAGCTCAAAAAAATACATTAAGACCCAGTTGTTTCGCATAAATTCATATGTAACATTGTCATCAAATGGTCATTCAGCGCCATTAAAATGATTATATTGGCCTAAAAACAATGATGTATATTAATTAGTGTGTCATTGTATCGAAAAAAAGAAGATTGGGCGAAAGGAACCCTCAGCTCAAAAAATACATTAAGACCCAGTTGTTTCGCATAAATTCATATGTAACATTGTCATCAAATGGTCATTCAGCACCATAAAAATGATTATATTGGCCTAAAAACAATGATGTATATTAATTAGTGTGTCATTGTATCGAAAAAAAAGAAGATTGGGCGAAAGGAACCCTCAGCTCAAAAAATACATTAAGACCCAGTTGTTTCGCATAAATTCAATGTAACATTGTCATCAAATGGTCATTCAGCACCATTTTTTTTTTTTACATTTTAAAGATCCCCGTTAAACGTAGATTTTAGGTGCTTTACGAATTTCAATCAATATATATTATTAATACGATAACGTCTGTCGTACACACTCGCCCAACGTACGAGATTCTAACGGAAGTGCCATCTATAATATTCAAATGGAACCATTGAAGTTTTCATAGTATAGTTTTTCCGCGGAAGCGGGTTTTACCTGCTAGTTTGTAATAAACTCACAAGCTCCATAATAGTTGTCCTGTTCTGCTGATCACAATTTGATCAGAAGCTGAAACGGTCTAAAAAGCTTTTAACATCGGCAAAATAAAAACAAAATGGCGATAAATGGTTATTTGATGACTTTGTAACATGAGAATTTCTGCAAAATAATTGGGCCTAAATATGAAAATTTTGACTTGCCTTCGGTGTGCACTAAAATGGAATACACAAACAAAAGTGGTCTGCATCACGTCCGCCGTGAAATAATGCGAGGAACAGCGGTGTAATGTGTAATACTGCCAAGTGCAACGCGATATCTCGAAACTTCTCAGAATGCGATAATTCATCTCTCGAATCGGTAGAGTACAGATATATGTATAGTAGTCGCCGATAATGGCCTGTAAATGAAATACAGAAAGAAGGCAATGGACCTGGTCCGCGGGGCTACCGCTATAAAAACACCGCGGGACCCTCGCCCGGGCACGGGCCAGACCTGCCGGACTGCAATGCATTCTGGTCCGGCCCACTCGGGAATCCGCTGAATGAAGGTACTGTCAGACCTAGCTATAAAGTACCAAGCGTTTTTGGGATTGAAATAGGTCAAGTACCAAGCGTTTTTGGGATTGAAATAGGTCAAGCCACGAAAGTATAGCGCGCTATAGCGCAGTCTGACACCAACAAAATGTGGCCTTATTGTTTTTTGCGCATCGTAGCGTGCAGGGGCGCAGCATCCTTATGGGCGAGGTGAGCTGTGTGCAGCGCACACGGGCTGCAGAAACAAGGGGCGACTTCGGCGATATTCATAACTGAATTCAAACCGTAGTGTATACGTTAGTTAAGTAAATCGATCAGTAGTAGTATATCAAAATACTCTTTATCGTCGTTCGTGTCTTATATGCGAATGGTTACGATGATTGCCGAAAACATCGGAGAGTAGGACGAACGGCAGCCTCAGAACTGATTTGGAAGTTTCTCAACACATCTAAAGTTGTATTGATCATTGAGATTTACAGGTACATCACATACAAAAATTCGAAGTCTTATTACAAATAGTATAATCATGTTTTAAGACAATATAAATTAGATCCTCGACACATAATTATAGGCGAGGCAAAACCAAGAGCATGCAAAAGAGATGCAAGGGCATTGACCAAGGCATGGTAAGATGATTTGAAAAATTTGTCGTTCAAAGATTTATAAAATTCAAAATAAACATTGATTTCGTGATACAGGAACCTATTCCTTTTTAACTTTTACATGACATCATTGACTTGCAAGCCGTTTAGATGCTATTTACAAATCTTGAATGCTAGCAAAACGAGTGTGGCATACTCATGGATGTATTTTACGGTGATCGAACATCGAACAACTCCGTAACATGCAACTTATACACCTCCTTTGAAAAGTCATTAAAATGATGATTTTTTTTCAAATTGGTTAAAAGGGTCACGTTAGGTTAGGTTACAGGCCATTTAAAAATAATAAAAAAACATAATTTTGAATGACTTTTCAAATGGGTGTTTTTTTTTAGTTTTCCTGGAATCGCATTTTACATAGTTATATTTATATTATAATGTCAGAACCTTTTTTGGCAGCTTTTGACTGAAAATCTTGAGGCGGCTCTGGTAGTTTGGTATTCTTTGCGATGGCGTGCATTGTAAATAACGATCACTGTCAGTATAACAAATTATTTACGATTATACGTATCAAATATATAGAAGGAAACTGCAGTAGTTCAGCCTTGACATACTTTTACTAAAACCTGTAACAATACGCAACACACGAGGCTACGTCACCATCAGGTTCTGGGGTAAGCAGAGCTTCCATGTTACTTCCAATCGGTGAATTAATTATGTTGGCATTCTAAGCAACAGCAAATAGAATGAAAAAAACCTGTTAATTATTTATTACCCTGATCAGGAACAAGATTTGTGAACATCGGAATAAAAATCAATTAAAGAATACTACACTGATAATAATAATAATATGGTATTGGAATTGGATATAGGCGAATAAAAAAAACTATAGACAGAGTGTGACCATTCGAGTTGGCAGATAGTAACTTTTTTTAAAGATAAATATTTCCGGATTACGAATAACCTGACAAATATTTGAAAATCTCCTACTACCACCACAGTAAGCGGAAAATGTTGCTTGTGTTGTGGTGAAGGCCTTAGCCAGTCGAGGAATTGACAAGGGCCCCCTGGATGGGACCCAAACGCGATGCCAACTCGGCCACTGACTGGTCTAACGCTGTGTAAACCAAGAACATTTCAATTTGGGAGGCGGGTGTGGGCACCGCCGTTCCGGTAACCATTTATTGGATAACCAAAACCTACGCCACAGTTCACTTCAAGTGGTTCGGTACGTTTAATGACTTTGCAGGTTTAGGTTCATGGGGTGAGTTTTATGATGGTCTTGACGGCAGATGCGTCTGCCAACCGACTAGGGATGTCGAAAGTGAAAAAAAGTATCGATATATCGATGTATCGATATTTATTAAAATATCAATATCGACGTCGATATATCGAGGAAAAAAAATCGATATATCGATATATCAGGCAAATGTTTAGATTGTACGTTTTTAAAATTAAAGTGTTTATATTCACAATGTGTAAAAACGAAAGTGTATATTTACAAAATGTACATTATTTTAATCAGGCGCTTCCCCCCCCCGAAATTGAAAAAATATCGATTTTGATACAATTTTCGATATTGGATATTTTATATCGATATATCGATATATCGGTTCAAAATATATCGGCTAAAAATATCGATATATTTCATTGAAAATATCGATATATCGATACTTTTTCAACAAGCCTACAACCGACTGCGTGGCATGCCGGATCGAGAGAGAGACTGATTGTGGGAGACCTTTTTGATCTCTACAGCAGGACTCTTTCGGAACATCACCTTGCACACTGATCCCAGGTTCCTACCTACCCCTCGAACCCTTCTCCTTCCCAGAACTTTCTCTCCTTCCTTTAAAAAAAACCCTCCACACAGCATACCTAACGTGACCAGACAACCCGATTTCACCAAGACAGTCCCGTTTTCAGGCAGCGTATCCCGGTGTCCCGGAACACAACTTCGGGACGCCAAAATGTCCCGGTTTCGGAAAGAAAGAAACTCGCAGTAGAATTTTTAAAAATATAAGAAAAAATAGATATAATGGAATTTTGAACAGTTTTTAGAGGCGAAAATAACCTCTCGGGCTTCTATAGTATCTAAATATTCTACAGCGCTGCAAATTTCCACTTGGAGCATGTGAAAATTCAACAGTAAAATGCTATGAATCAAAACGTTGTTTGAAAATTCCAGAACCTTTATATGTTTGGCCTTTTCAAAGCCTGGCAGGCAACTGGCAACAATTTCACTCGCACACGTGTGCAGTGTATACTGTACCTCGTTGCAATTAGAATCACAAGACCGTTGTGGAAAAATGATTGGCAGTTTGCTGGCGGTGGCAGCCCTGCCCCGAGTTGAACGCCGAAGGCATTATGTATTTTATATCTTGGACCACACGCGGCGCCCGCTTGCGTGAATATATTTATTTCCTCGCCAAATAAACGACATTAAAATAATGCTCGCAAGGGAATGGAGCCAGTAATGTAAGCAAACCGGAAAGCTTCAATCGCTCACAAATCTTATAAAAATGATCATTAGACCATTACATAAACTGGATAGACTTTAAGTCAGAACATAAATATAGAATAACAAGAGTTTTTTTTGCGTAGAGTGGAGTAAAATGCGTAGGAAGGACGAACAGAGGAAAGCATTTTTTGTTGAGATCAAAGAATTCTTTCCTGATATCTATTTCGCTAAATAATAATAATAACGTTACACACATCAGAGTATTTTTTTTATGAATCTACGTGTTTTATGTGTCTGGCGTAGACAGACTTTCTAAGAGAGCTGGGAAGTGGAAACGAAACAAAAAAATTAAACATGGTGATTGTTTTAAAAGCATTGTATCATATGACGTAAATGAAAATGAAATTGGCACTACAAACGCAGCACAGCCTTGTAATGTAACGCGGAAAAAGGAACTATAAGAGTTTCAGGCCACGTGGGAGTGGTGGTCAGATAGGGTTTCTGAGGTCCGGGGGCCATCTGTCACCCGCAGGGGGCCCGGCACGCCCCCGCCATATGGGGACGGAATGAAGACCTCACAGACTCTCAATGCTCTCAGAGGGTCGCCTCTCAGACTTGATTAGTAAGTGCATTGCCTGCGAAGCACAACCATTAATGCGAAGGTGTAAAATATCCCACAATTGAATGGACAGAGTAGCCAAAACACGATAACTATTTTCCAACTACACAAATGGTCATTCTAGTCTACTTTTGCAAATATTTTGGCTTTAAACAGTTGTAGATCATTCTTTCGGTGATTTGAGTGTGATCGCCGAAATCTAGTAGAATTTTAGTAGAATGCTCGTTCGTTTGAAGTAAACGCCGTAAGTGCGCCCTTCGGATTCCGACGCGATTGCTCCTTGAGGCGATCTGTTCAAAATGTTCTTGGAACTTGCGACGACGTTTTTGTGGATAGGAGTAATGAAATAATAATAGTAAATAATTTTAAAATTATACGTTTGTATGTAATTGTAGTGTATGTTTCAAATTATCTACAATGTTTAACCCGTTTAATCACAGGAGACCATATTTGTCCCAGCTCACATAGGTCTCATAGAAATCGTTGTATCTCCCTTACTATCATAGTGAGAAGTATGATCTAAACGGCATTGAAAAAATAATACAACACGCTATATACTCAAATGTAACAATTAGCAACAAATAAATTAAAATGTACACCTTTATGAAATCAAAGTTTCCAATTTGAAAAAAAAATTAAACTTTTATGATTTTTTTTTACATAAAATGACAAAAAAGTAAGGTGACAGTAACGTTTCTAATTCATTTGTCTAATGAAATATCAGTAATTTTAGTTAGAAAAAACGTAAAGAGAGCCATTTTTAAAAACTTTTTGGAGTTTTCATCCAAAAATTTTATATTTAAAAAATTACATAATTACTTCCAATAATAAAAGTTGAAAGCCTGTTTCATCACCCATCGAAAACAATTTAAAGTTTTTGGATACGTTAACAATTTATTTATTTATTTTTATTGCAAAGCGGGAATATTTTTTGCCTCTGAAAAAATACGCCAAATTTTTTATTATAAAAATAAATCACAACTACCTAAATTTATTTAATTAAATTCAACGTTTTTCATTTTTCGACAACTGAGATATAACATAACGATAAATGCAATTGTAATCAAAATATCGCTCTCACTGTCGGACGTGGTGTAGTGAACATTACCACTGATTGATGAAGAATGAGCAATGAGCATTTGCAAGAATTCTGGTTCTTGATATTCTCGTTCTTTGGTATTCTTTTGGTGTAAATAGTGAAAAAGTTTACCGTTTACACAAAACATCAAGGAAGAACGGTCTTGTTCCAGCTCTAGCTCTATTGCTCGTTTGATCTAATCCCACCATAACGCGAATCTCGGCAAGATTTGCACGAGTGTTTTTACATTATCCTAAACACCATTAACAGAGGTCGTGGTCAATACTAAAAAGATACTATCAATGATTAGCACACTCTGCGTGCATAGAAATCTCACAAATGAATGGTTTTTCGCCGCCTACCTGACGCTGAGATGATAGAAACAATACCTACGGTAAATCGCACTGAAAGTAGGAGATTAATCGGCCAAACCAGCGGAATTAACACTCGCGGAGAAGTAACTTCCAAGGTAAGGTGCGAAGGAGGTCGAGAGGCATTGAGGTACATCGGGGCACTTGAATAATGGTGTCAATCAGCAGCCATCGAGCTGGGGGGTCCGACAAAAGAGCCGACTGAAGCCAATCTTGTCGGAAATTTGAAGGCACAATGGCGTAACTAAATTAGAGAGCGAAATAAATAACTCTAATAACTGACGCGCGCCAAATTAATGAAAACCAAAGAATGCACCAGTGAGCAATGCAAAAAAGACAGTGCAAACATTTTTAAACAGTTTTCGACAGTCAAAAATAAGAAAGACACGATCCATAATAATGAAAGCAGCAAGTAAATATTTTTTTTAAATATTTCTAGATAAGATTAATCTCTCTCTCTCGTTTCAATCCTGGGATTGGTTTGCAGCTATTTCCTCTATTTTTCTCTTCCATTCTTCCCTGTCTTGTGCGGCTCTTTTGAAGTCTGCATATGATGAGTAGCGCATGTCCACCAGAAGGTCCTCCAGGTACTCTCGGCGTGGGCATCCCCTAGAGTTTGTCCCCTCGGTCATACCCTCCATTATGGCATGCAAGAGGCCTTCTTGTCGTATTATATGGCCGATCCATCTTGCACGTCTTTCGGACAAGGTCCTGAGCAGGTGCCTTCCTCCTTCGATTCTTTGGAGAACCTCCTCATTTGTAATAATTTGTAATTTGTAAGATTAATAGTAGGTACTATTTCGCTGAGCAAAACTACTATTGAAAGAGGGCATTATTGTGTTACAGGCGAATCTGTTTATGTCAGTACCATACAAAAGTTCTCCCTGCTCTCCCTTACCATCTGAGCCCAGTGAGACTATGTCATTCCCAATTAAGATGAAGCTATACGCCAAATTACTATTTAGATTTAACTTTACTACGAATCGGTTTACATTATGAATATGAAAAAATATGCTATGGATACATTGAAGTTTTTCCTACCTTCTCTATTTATAGGAATTAAAATAAAATGATTAATTATGTTACAAAAAAAAGCGTAAAGTACTAAATAATTTGTTTTTTCATTACATAAATATGAAATCAAATAAAAAAACTAAAATTTTTCAAGAAAGACAATACAGACATGTAGACAGACAATTTAAAGTTAAGTAAAATAATTATACGCGCGCCATCTATAATAATAAAGTTCTTTATTCCAGGATATAGGGAGGTGAGTGCAATCGCACAGATCCCTTAGAGAGCAATACATAAGTATTTTATAAATAATGATAAATATGAAACTATAAAGTAAAAAATAAAAATAAAATCAAAGCACAGAAACGCAGGAATCCATTTAAATAACGCATCTATGAAAGACTAGAACATGAATTCTTTTGACAATCACCTTAAGGTATGTTTTAAGGATGAAGATAGTGGGAAGGGTTGAGATGGGAAAGAGATAGGTGGGGAAGTACCCGACTTTTCAGATCTGGTCACCAAACACGGCAAAAGCCATTTCAAGGAAAGTATCGATTCTGAATGGTGAACTCTCACCAGGACGATACTGAAAGTTTCTACCACACTGTTGATACCAGTCGAACGCTACCGAACGGGCAATCGAAAATTTCGGCTGAAAAATGTTAAGTAAAGGTAAACCTTTGACCCATTGAACCATTGTAATCTCTCAATATTTCGCGTGAAAAAATGCAGAAAGTTTAAAGCCGATAAGCCAGTAGCATTATAATGTGACATGATTTCGAATTTTTGTTTGTGTGGCTATAAAAAGATTACATCTAATAGCGGTACAGAATCAGCATGATGTCCTGATTCCCAACGGTCAGCGCCAGAAGAAGGTGTATCATGTTCCAAGGCACCTTCCAGATGAAGATGTCCCGCCGTAGCCATATGGTCCAGCGGACGCCAGGTGAGAGACTGCCAGGAGGCATAGGACGGAGGGGGTGGGGAGGGGGAGCGGGAGATGATCTCGGTCGCCCCGGAACATTCTCGATTTCTCTACCAGATCGCAGCGTGGAGAACCTTCGGTGGCATTCCGTGATACAAATAACCAAATAACGAATGCGGTTGTCGTAAAATAATATCTTAATAATAAATTTAATTATTTTAGTAAAAAACACTTTGGTTTGATTACATCCAATAGCATAACTTGCAAAAAGTGTTTTTTTTTGAAGACATATTTTTCTCTATTCACTTTCAGAGTGGAAGATACTCTTAGTATCGCCCTTGTGTAAGACCACCATTCAGAATTGAAACGTTGCTTGAAATGGCTTTAGCCGTGTTTAGTGACTAGATCTGAATAGCCAGGTACTTCCCCACCTTCCTCTTCCTCGTCTCCTTCCCTTCCCCACTTACCTTCAGTCTCATAACATACCCCAAATGGGGATGCCATAGTCTCACTGGCTCCAGACGGGAGCAGTTGGAACTCTTGTGAGGTATTCACTATAAAAAAAACTGTTTCAATTGACAATCTTCGTAGCAATGCGGCAAGTGTTTGACCAAATTTAAAAAAAAAAAAATTTTTGTACATCGATCAGAGTGTAAAAATATACTCAGAAATAGTCGGGCGCGTTCTAGGAAGACATGGCAGGACTTGAGATAGAATGAGAAGATAAGAATGGATGTACAGGTATGTGAAGTTGCACCCTATCTGCTTACCATTGTAAAGAAATGGCGTACATGTTAGACAGATAACCCAATTTATTTCCCCTTTACAACATTTCGCAAATACGGATGTCATGATACCACCTCCGGACAAAAAGACTCTCGTGTTGTGTGACACAAAAATGTTTTTACACGTCCGTTGCAATATAAACATAAAATAAAAATAACGACACACAAAACAAGTCTTCTTTTTACACAGTAGGACAGTGTGCCTACGTAAAACAATAAAAATTTACAGGAGTTGATAATATTTTATCATCAAAATATTTTATTTATTTACAACGTAAGGGCATTTAAAAAAGATGTGGTTTACATAATAATTTTCTGGAACAGTAATGATCAGGAAAAATTTGCTCATTAAATTCTCTACCTATTGACATTAGAAACACTAAAAAAAGAAAAAAATATATGCCAACTATTTTCATATTATATGTATGAGTTTCACTTGCCTTTTTCTTACCATACTTGAATTTAGATTTCATAGTACTATAGTTAACAACCGTTCTGTAAATTGCCATCCTCAACACAGGCGTTTCACACCTAATAAGATGGGCAATACTTAAGTTTAAAAAAAAATTAGACCCCTCCCCCCCCTTGGTGAGATTAAATGAGAATTAGTGGGACCCTTGACCCCTTCCATCTCACGTGAGATATTTTTCTTATTCTGGAAATAATTTTTTTCATAATAGCCATTTTTTCAGCAGGCAAAATGGAATACTTCAAAAGAAGAAAAACATTTTGAATATTTTATTATCTCTATAATAATATAATATACTCTTTTAAAGTTGACGTGCGATTTTTATTGACCCCTCTCCCCCTCGGTATAATGAGATATGGTGAGATTTTACTGGACCCCCCCCTATTTTTGCTCACGTATTAAATGTATACCTCCTTAGTCATTACTTTATTTATATGTAATATTGAGATAATTAAATAAATAAAAATTATACAGAACCCATGCAGAAGTAGGTATTTTGTTAACATTGATTTATTGCGACATATTGGTATAGCCTGTTTGTAACTACATATATTCTGTGCAGTTGAACACATCTTTTACTTTTGAGAAAGCATTTCCAACTGAATGCAATCCTAGGACAAGCGAATATCTACATTTTAAATCGAGTTCATATATGGTAATTAGACTTAATAAATCAGGACTGTCTATAATACCATTAACAATTTTAAAAATAAAATTCAAGTAGGAAACAAGTCTTCTATTCTATGAGAGTTTTAATAATTTTAATTTTTTCATCAAGTGATAGTAATTTATTGTTTCTATACACAAAGAAAAGTGTTATCCTAAAATACGATCATTTTTTTCGTAAAAACGATTAAAAACGGGACTGAAGTTCTTACCAACAAATTAACAGGGTTTCAATGTTTATTGGCGGGAACACTGCTAATTTGTTCTTAAGAACTTCAGTCCGGTTTTTACGAATAAAATGATCGTATTTTAGAATAACATTTTTCTCCGTGTAGGTAGACCGAGTTTATATCTAAAAAAATGAGATCAAGCATGAAAGTTATGCCATCGGTTTGGTTTAAGGACACTAATGTAGCGACCACATTTGAGCGAGCAATCGTGATCCTTGGTTAAGTACATACAAGCTAAAGATGACGAGTTTGGGGAGGCTGGTAATGTGGTAATGTCTTAACCTTGCCCAAGAATGCAGCTAATTCATTGCCCCTAGGAGGCTCGTACTTCCGCGAGGATCGACCCGACTGGCGGCTAGACCCACGGATCCAACGACAGGGGTGGCCAATGATGGTCCGAGAACCACGGATGAAGATATATACACAAGTTCCTTTATAAGTATATCTCCAAAATAAAACAAAGTTCTCGATATTAGCTATTATTATTGATTTATTATAATATATTGTTTGGAACATTAACGTGATTAAAACAATTATTACATACCTAAAATAAGATTCAAGAATAGTTCACAACCCAATAACCAAGGTTCGCGAGATGAAAAATAATGACATATATAAAAATAAAAAAAAAACATTTAATACGGTGCGCCAATAAATTTTATAGCCAATAGACAAAATAGAAAACAAACAATTTTTTTTTTAAATCACACTTACAGTGTGCCAGGTATGGCTAGGGGAAAAAATAACTGCAAAATATCTACAAAAGACAAAAAAGAACAAAAAAGAAAAAAACGAGCTGGTTGATGAAAAGAAGATGAAATAGTATTTTACTTAGTAGAAATCTTCCACCAAATACGTAATTTTCAATATGGTCGGATAATCAAGAAATTCCCAGAATTCTCGTATTTTTCCCGCAATTCGGGGAATTTCCCGCAAATTGGCAACCCTGGTCACGTACCACGTACGATCTCTCGGGAGTCGGGAAGCATATTTAGAAACTATTAAGTAGTTAGAAGCTCTATATGAGATGGAACGTAATTAAAATAGAAAATAATGAATCCTTCTCGGAGAAAAGTTCCGGTTCCTCTGGGCTCATCAGTCTCGTGTTTACCTGCTCATGTTTAAAAGGTATCGTGTTTTATTTTGTGATTCGCCCACACATCATGCCTTCCCTCAATTCCTACGGCATTACATAATGACCCCACGCGGCCGCCTTTATCGAGATTTGTCGTGTTAATGTCTTTATTAGTTTCGACGAATTGCTCAATCGCCGAGGAAATTTCTCAACAATGCGGGCGGAGGCAGCGGGATCACGAGGGGCCACACAAATAATTTTAAGAGGCGGTTTTTTGTTAAAAGCCGCTCCGTAAATTCTCCGGACATAATTGGAGGCGATTTTGCGTTTATTAATTGACGGGCGGCGGTGTGGAGTATGGGTACGGGGTACGGGGTATGGGTCTGTGTCACCCGGCGAGTTGTGGCAACACAAGTCGAGACGCTCCCGATCCGGACCTTCAAATAGAATGCAATCCGCCAAAAGAGCAGGGACTGGACAGGTGTTCCTGCTAGGGATGCATTCCTGGCCACATTGGGAATCTTTCCTTTAGTTGACTGAGCGTAGAGAAGTTCTTTTTAACAATATTTTATATACAAATATATCTAAGAAAGTTTTTATTTTTCTGTTGTACAAGTATATAATACTTTTTATTTGTTTTTAATTTACTATCCATCAAATTTATTTATTTTTAAACTTGGTACTCTCAGTAGCTTTTTATTATTTCTCAAAACTTTTATTATATCTATATAGATATATATAAATGTAATTCATAATAACAGCGTGTAGAAATGTGAACTAAACCGGGCAATTTGACTGTCCTAAAACGGGATACTTTACTAGTTGGACAGTCAAAGCTTCCTTACTAAATGTATGTAAAAAAATTGTACCTAACAAATAAATAAACTCAACCGTTTTACATTTTGTCTGTATGTTCCGTCTCGGTTTCAAGATGGTGGCGTTTTAATGGTACAGTAAAGATTCTTTATTCAAATTTGAAATTGTATTTATTTGGACTTTCGCTTTCTTTCTTCAATATGAGGCTAGCTTTACATTCGATTTTCAATGGGCACATTGGATTTTCAAAATGCAATATGACCATTAGCCAGAAGTCGTAAACTTACGAAAAACTGTAAAAAAGTGTAAAGCTAGCCTTATAGTACCTTCTTACATGCCTAAAGAAAGTATAAAAAAATTATTGTCATTGAGATACTGACGTTGGACAAATTGCATAATTCAGATTTTTTTTTTAATTTACATAGAATATATAGTTTATACATATTTAAGTAGGTGAGTAGTTAAGTACTCACTTAAAAATCTAAAAATTTCAGATGAAATTTTGGTTTTGATTTATTGAATAAAAGAAAAGGGAGAAGTTAAAAAAAAAACCTTGACATACTTACGCATATTAAAATAAATCCAAGACTCCAGAGATAATATCCATAATACCTGCCAAGAAATAAATTAAAAAAAACGTCGCAATAGGCGATTTTAAGGTTAGAAAAGCGGCATGCCTCCCCGTATGTTTTACACATCTTTCTTACGCTTAGTAATATACTTACGCGAGAATATATCGTATGTAGTTCAGGTCGGCATTAAAGTTTGGCGTGTACTATAAATTTAACATTATTAGCCCGCAGAACCATTCTGATATAATTAATGATGCAATGGTGGTCAAAGATTTTTTTTGTTTAATTTTCCTAACTGAATAAACATGAAGGAATCCCGATATCAAGTCCCCGCCATTAGTCAAAATACAATTATTATCATCAATCTGCTGAACGGCGCGCATCCGACACGATTCGCCGAAATAGTAAACATCGCGAGATGAGAGTAGAGTTGTAGATGTAGCAGGGTGGGGGTTAGGGGGGGAGATGCAACAGGCGCAGGTGGAAGGTGGAAACCGCGAGTTATAATTAACGGCATGGAAAAAACAGAAGCCGGCCATGAATGAAGAATTCCCGGGCGGGCACGGGTGCAGGGGGGAAGGAGTGCCGGGGCAATATGAATCGAAGATAAAAATGCCACACTCGTATTGCAATCATGTGCGGTACGTCATCGGGGGCTTGTCGCGCACTCTTCAAATAAATGGGAGTGATGGCGACTGAGATGGTGACCCACCTGGGGCAAGCTGACTGATCGAATTAATTAGCGACTCATTGCTCGCCTGGTGACGGCTGACCTTGCAAAATCTCAACTTTATGATCGAATCAATTTTTTTTTACATTAGCCCCATACGGAGGCAATAGGGAAAAAAATGCCTGGGCAGGGTGGCCAAAAAAAACGGATTTCAAAATTCCCTGATAATTCCAGGTTTTCCAGGGCAGTTTCCACATTTTTCCCTGATATGTTTAATTTGATATAAGGGAATATCGTTCGTTAGATAAATAATAAAGGGAATTCCGTCATCTATAGCATTTATTATTTCTTTGCATCACAATAATCTATTAAACCACTGGAGCGATTTTTGGCTTATATTTATATATGCGTCATTTTAATTGGTAGGATTTGCTTTCTGGATAAAAAAGCTAATTATTTCTTTATTAAGCAAAAAAAAATTAAAAATATTTGTAGCTCCCTCTTGTTATTTTGGTCTTAAAATGAAACTATTGAAATGCTTTATCTATTTTAACTATGTATAGATGTGGCAAATCTGAACTTCGTAGACTACTTTAGAACGATGTTAAAAATATATTTTTAATTATTTTTTTCGCCTCAAATTTCTGATCAGCTGTTTACGGTTAAAATTAAGGCGCTCCGCTGACGAGGCAACTGAAACCAAACTAAAACCGGCTGGTTTCTGTGTCTTGATTGGTCAAAAAGCTTGTTTAACCATAGACGAAGAACCATCAGCTGACAGCTGGCAACTAGCAACGGCCGGCTACGAAAATCAGTACCAGCAGTGCGAGTCGCCGCTTGCGTTACCATTGACAACAGGTTTTTGAGTGTCACTAAGAGATTTGACGTTTAAATGTGGATGAAGCAAGAAGTGCTCGGTTTGTCAGAAACGACATGTCACATGACTAACCTTAGAAAATTCTTAAAAACAAATCTTAATTCTTAATTCAAATATGATGTTTGAATGTGGATGAAGCAATAAGTGCAAAAAACCACAATTTGGTAGGCGGGAATGGGTACCGCCGTCCCGGGAACCATTTATTGTATAACCAACACCTCTGCCACAGGTCATTCCAAGTGGTTCGATATGTTTGGTGACTTAGCAGGAGTGCCCGGGTTCATGGAGTGAGGTTCGTCCGGGTCTTGGGTCTATTACGACCGTAATTGGTGTCCGACCCTTTTGTTATAACATTGCTAGCTTTTTCTTTACAGATTTCGCACCTACTAGAATAGTATAGAGTATAGGGGAAAAACCAAGGCGGGTGATTTTTGACATGATTGTGTTGCAAGGGCTATTTACGAAAATAATCATAAAAAATACCTACCTATCTAGTTTATTCTAGACTCTGTCGGCATATTTTTTGTTACACACGCCACAAGTAAAAATAATAAACACAACTTTGGGACTTCACAAATCTAAAATAATGAATTTTGTTTTATTTTTGGAATTCCCTGATATTCTAAAAATATTTTGAAATTCCCTGACATTTCCCTGATAATTCCAGGTTTGGTAAAATTCCCTGATAATTCCAGGTTTTCCAGGTATTCCAGTTTCTGTGGCCACCCTGCTGGGGGACTATTTCATCTCTGGAGGTGCTGTGTAGAGGGTATTTTTAGAGAAACGAAGGAGAGGAAAATCTGCAGAGTAAAATGCGGCAATCAATTACTACAATTGCAAGTTGGTAAAGTGACAGTCCTGCTAAGACTTGTGGACCTGAGTTGGGAATCTTAGTTGAAACCGTTATCTTTTTTTTTAATGTTGTGGTTTTTTTTTAAATAAGCGCCATACACCAACCCCTGCTAAGTCATTTGGGGTGACCTACGGCAGAGGTGTTGGTTATCCAATAAAATAAAAGGTTCATAGGGCGGCAGCACTCATACCCATCTCCCAAATTGAAACATAATAATTTATTATTGATGATTTTATCATCAGTATTGTTTTATGTCTTGTGCGAATATGAAGTCCGTAAAACGAACCGATTGTGACAATATACAATTCTAAATGACCCCGCCGTATTATTATTTGTTATTATTATGTAAATAATATTAAATTCTACCAAAACATTCAAGAGCCAAACAAATAAAAGAGAGAAAGCATCTTGGAGCCAATGGCGTCAGATCATCGGACATAAAACACAAACAAGACATTCGTGATTGGACTTTCTTATTATACCGATCAATACATTCATCTGCGAATAATGATAAAATACGAAATCATTATCGGTTGACATATTCCATCAATCAATCAGCTGTATTCACAACAAACTATTCAAACAACGGGTTCGCTATTTTTTTACTGATACTGTGTTAGCGAGTCGTTTTTTGTGTTACAGGCCAGTGTTGAGTACCTCATACAAGATGCTCTACAAATGTCCCAAGATTTCTTTTAAAATTGACAGAATTTAAATGGCACACATCGTACAGCTGTATTTGTGATTAGGTAAATGTAAGGAACCTACGAATTAATTAATTATATCACTTAAACCTGCCAACGCCAACACACCGCGTTACGACATGAGTTGCGGTTCATAAAGTTATTAATCACGAACAATCTATTTATTTGAGACTTGTCAATCAATTTGAGGCTACCGATTTACGTAACGTGAAATTGTAGGGTCAAAATTGAGATATCATTAGCTCAATGTGACAGCACTCACGACTTCATTATCAATATCATTGTGTCGAAATACCACGGAATATAAAATTACAATACATAATAACTAATTTATTACGAAATACAAAATAATGCATTCAGGGAGGCAGATAGATAAGTTGCCGACAAAGTGGTATAGATACTGCAATAATTTGGGAGGCGGGTATGGTACTGCAGCGCCATTTTTTTAATAACCAAAACCTCTGCCGTAGGTCACCCCTAGTGGTTCGCTACGTTTAGTGTTTTAGCAGGGGTACCCAAGTTCATGGGGAGAGCCTTGCCTAAGTCTTGGCGGAGGACTCTCTCGGAACATCGCCTTGCATCTCAGCGGGAGGGTTGGATTCATACATCTGTTACTCCTGGACACACTGACCCCCGAATTCCTACCCAACCCTCATACCTTTTTCCTTCCCAGAATTTCTTCTCCTTCCTTTCTAAAAAGAGCCTCCTGGGAAGGCCCTGAAGGGAATTATTTTCCTCAGGGCCTCCTGGGATGAGCTAATGTAAAAAAATACACACATCGCCCTGGTGAAACTTGCAATAAATCTTTATATATCTCATCAGATCAAATAGGTCATAAATTCTGGAATCATTCTCATATTTTTTCAGTTTTACGAACAAAATTTAATAATAATTTAATTTTGCAAATATTGAAGAAATAAGAAAATATTTAATAAATTTACTATGTTTCCAACAATGACGGAATATACAAGGTCGTTCTTGCCAACCCTCGCCATTGCTACAAAATTATCCAGATTTTATTCAAAAGCCATAATTATTATTGCTACTTCTGCGTGTTTACCGGACGAAATTTTCTCTCGAAGAATGGCAAAAACCCTCAGGGCCTTTCTCATCTTCCGTTTTCACTGCTAAAATGAATTACGATCGAACGATGATACTATTGGAAATTATTAATTAGTTGTCTTCCAGAGTGGCGGAAACCCTCATGGCCTTTCTCGTCTTCCGTCGCCATTTGGAGAATGAATCCAGATTTGTAAGTCCCGAAGAATGATGGCATTGGATTGCTATTTACGCGTGTGTAATCACCGGGCCGGGATTCGAACGGATCCGTAACCGGTTTGCGGAAGATCCCGCACACGGAGCGGCGCACAAAAACTCCGGCCATTATCATTATTGGCGGGCTCGAATGTTCGGCGCTTGCTCAATAACTTTACTCTCGGTCTGTTTTTTTTTTTATTCTGCTCTTTCTTTCTTTCTGAAATACAGACATTATTTGCTCGCCGGGAGTTTCGCGGTACGAAGTAATCTGCAATCTTTGAATTTCGAACGAATCCTTGGGCAGTGTGATCATTCTAAAATGCGGGAAACTCCAAATGTACCTACCTACTTTCTTAGCGACTTTTTTTATACATTGTCATACTAGACCAATAAAGATCTCCAGTGAAAAATATTATGGCTTTAAAAAAATATGTTCATATAGACCAATAAACGCTGATTCTGAATATATAATTTTTAGTAAATAATATGAATAGTAGAGTTTTAAAAAAATGATTAAAATGTACATTTATGTCATTAGAACACACTGTCAAGTTGGTATTACTGATTTGTTAGTGGTGACGTCACTGCTCTCCATTCACCATTGAAGTTACATGAAATGATCAACATTTCATGTTATTGGTTTACTTACATACTAGATTTAGACATACATAATAGTTGTTGTGTTAATTAAAACATTATTTAGGCCCTCAACAATTAAAATGATGACGGAAAAGGGCTATATTTACGGACAATCTGATAATTTGCCAGTGGTTGATACCAAAACGTCATGTTTTTCAAATATAATACGGACCATATACGGACTATGCAAGTGTCGAATTTCGTGGAATAAATAATAATAAAAGCTACTGAGTTAAATCGTCTTATTACTTGTTTTTGAAAGTCGTAGTTAGCTGTAAAAAAATGTTTTGGCCTGTTTGAGGTTATATGCATTTGGCCTATTTGATTTATAAGCATATTCTCTTCTATTTTCAGTTCGGCCAGAACATCTTACAGTGACAGTGCTATTGGACAAGTACAATTGAAACGAGAAGGAGATTTGTGCACCGTTAGAGCAAGTCACGCCTGAACACAAACTTAGAAGCCCGGCTTACGATGTCATTTGTATTTGCAATGAATAACAATAATTAGAATGTATTTGTATACAATAACAGTAGCGATGAGATGTTGACATTTACCTAATGTTTTTCTATATCAAAAGCAGTTCATCTTGAATAAAAACGCCTCGACTTTTGACACCTAAAAATCATTCCTCCTTTGATTTTTCCATACAAAATGACAACACCTGTTGAAAAACAATAAAACTTTTGGAGAGTGATGAATTCACACGCTCCACCATAGATACGGTGGTTTTCAGGGGATCTTGAAAAATTAAAACTTTGACAATTATTTTAACTATTAAAACTATAAAAATAAAAATGCCGTTATTTGAGTTAGAAGATCATTATTCATAAAAAATTAAATAAATGGACTGGAGTTCCTTATTAGAACCCCCGTTCTATTAAAATGGTGAAACATGATGGGTTATTAAATATTGAAAGTAATATTTGTGTTATGAAAAATCCTACACACAAAATTCTGTAATATATAAAATAAAATACAAGGTTTTTCATTTATGAACTTCCCGAGATACCTAAATATTCACGTAACTGGGAAATACCTATTATTTTTGGGGCCCCAGGACTTTCGTAATCATTGGTGTCGACTGTTTAAAATTTTCATTCACATAAATAATACCTACTTGAAATGAATAATCTATTTATCAGTATGAGCAAAATATGTGTAATTCCTAAAATTACAAACATTCAATTTCGTAAAATCAATTATACTTAATATATATTAGATATATAATAATATATATTAGAAATATCATCATTTAACTTCTTAAATTAAGTAGGTACCTAACTCAAGAAGACGAATTCTTATATATTTAACGACATCGGTTCACGTTTGAAATATGTGTGAATCGAAATTTAACGTATTAAATTAGCATATTCGTCGTTTAAACAAACGGGCGAGGTAAACAGGAATTGTTAAATTTGTCAGCTCGCTCATAAATTCCACTCTTATTTATATTGAAAAAGATGCTGTAAAGATGAAGATCTGACACGATACTGTTTTACGACCTTTTTATTGAATAGAGTCATACGATGAAAAAATGTGGTTTATCTCTGCAAAGGAACATGGGCGTCCCGACACATCTCAATCACATGCTCAACAGGAAAACTGGGATCATTCGTGCCATGTAAATGTCTCCCGCTGTTACATTGTTAAACTCAACATCCAAATTATAATAATAAGGTATCTTCAAAACCATCCTACTCCTAAATTGTATCGCTTTCAGGTAGGTACCTACCTGCCCACTTAAAATAATATAAAACTTTATGTATTTGCAAAACTTTGGTTGTCTGGCAACACTATTTATTGGACAAAACGCCGGAATAATAAGAAATTTTCTCGGAATCGGAAGGAACCAACCAATAAGGAATTTAATAATTGGTAACGTAATAAAACTATCGAACATTAAAAAGAGTAGTTACAAGGTAGGTACCTACTTATTCAATTGAATTTTTTATGCCAGCAACAAATTGAAAAAAAAAAAATAGATTTCAAAAGATTTTGGCTTCCTTTATTCCAGGAGGTTACATTTTAATGGTACCTAAATATGTGACGGTTGGCGAACTGCCGTGGTGGTATGCCGATTCCAGGAATTATGGGAACATCGGTTCTATGGGGAGGGGAATACGGAGAAACCTTTTCAGGGAACAAATCCCTATGCAGGACCGCGTCGGTCGAGAAAGTTGTCACTCAATATAATGGCTGTTTGTATTATAATGTGTGAGCAGATATAAAATACTACCTATTATACCGTTATTCAAGTAGAACAGTGTAATATTATAAATGGAAAGATTCGATTGATTAATAAATAATCGTTAATCATGTACACAAATAAATATTACAAAATCCAAGTCAACAAAATAATATTATAGGTACCTTTTTATGGAACATAATTAGTACTTATGTATTTTCGTTGTTTGTTTTTGGGGTGCTATGCCGTGTTGCGCTACCTTCTTCGAAACGTCGGCTAAAGAAGGAGGTAGCGCAACACGGCATAACACCCCAAAAACAAACAACGAAAATGCTTTTGGCCGTGAAAATCTAAAAACGTATAAGTACTTATGTAGTTTGAAAGAATGATTATATTTACGGTTATTTTTCTATATTTTATTTTGTTCATATTATATACCTAATTCTTCAATTCTGATGAATGTATTGTTTTTGTGTATTTAGTTCAATTTTACCTTACCTAGGTATATATTTTAATCGTTTTTTATGATTTTTTTTCTCCCGATTCCACTATCTAGTTATATTTTTCTTTTGCATTTTTTAAAATGTATTTTATGAGAAAGCTACATTGGTTTGTGCAACTCAGTAATCTTGTAAGATTTATTATATTATGAAATATGAAGAAATGTTCGTTTCCTAAATATAGCAAAATAAAAATAAAATATTCCAGATCACTTGTTGATATGGTAAACAATTGTCAAGACAATAATTAATATTAAATTACTGTACAGTTGATATAGTAAACAATTGCCAGGAAAATAATTAGTATTAATTTACTGCACAATTATTATTATTTTAAATCTCATTTTGGAAGAATAGCTTCACATTCATAGTTTCTTAAATTTGACCTAAAATAAAATCACATGAAGTTTACTCACAAAACATGATTACATGTCTCAATAGTATTTTCTAAGTGTTAATAACTAGATTTTAATGCCGTAAAATCAACAATATAATCAGATGTAATTTTCGTACAGATAGTTACGTAAATATAATGTAAAATGAGTAAAAGCGAGGTAATAAAAACAGTAAGCCACATTAAATTCGAATCGCAAAGAGCGCGCGAGAGAAGATATCTGACTGACCGACGGGTTCGGTAGTTCCTCCGACCTCCGCAAGGCACCACATACCGATGTCACAACATTGAAGGATATTGTTTTTAAAGTAAACTTTTCTAGTTTTAGAAGTTTGTTTGAAAAGTTGTTAGATTTGATAAGGTATTTGTTCACCGTTCAGGGTGAAACTCACCTTCTCGAGTTGGGACAGAGCGAGGGAGGCATCTATCCAGCTGGTCCTGATGTACAGGTCCCCCTTGTGCCTGTCGAGCGCCGGGGGCCCCGGAGCCGTGGTGCGGCCCGAGGGCGCTAAGCGTTCAGCCGGATTCGCAGGAGTAGGAACGACCATGGTCTCAGACCCGAAACTGTCACCGATATCCACATTTAGACGTTTTGTCACCGCCGTAGCATCACAAACAACATTGAACCACTCGTCATTTCTCTCGTTATCACTGGCACCATTCGATTAACAACTAACAACACACACACCGCACTATATCCTCAATCCGATTGTGAAAATTTTCACTTTTCAACAGCATTACACCTTTACACGATAACAATGAAGACCTGCCCGCGCGAGAGCCTCAAACACACTGATTTCGGTGCCGCCATGACTGTTTTGTTGTTGTTATGTTGGCGCTCTGATCGCGCGGAGGGACCCGAAGTACTTCGGAAATACACGAAGTGTACCCCTTCCCCGTCCATTTCTCGTTTCGTTCAAGGAATGTGAATCTTCCCAAAATCAGCCAAATAAAATCTTTTCAATATAAACCCGGAAAAAGAAAAGTTTTTTACTATAACATCTTTCAATTTTCAATCCTGGGCCGGCTAGTAGCCAATTTATATAGATTTACATTCATTCTTTCACAAGGCGTGTACCTACACATGCATGTTTTCTGAAATTTTATAACGATATAATTATACAAAAATACAGCAGTTAACATAAATGTCTATACCACCCACTTAGGATTTGGCTTAGGTGTTCACTCATTTTAGTCAGTCCTTGGTGAGGAAGGTTCAATCCTCAGTTAAACCAGTTTTTTTAAACACATCTTAATGAAATTGGCTACTAGCTGGCCCAAGATATGGCGCAAAAAGGTCGAAAATTGAAAATACTTATGGTGATAGTATTTTATTATATAGATAGTGAAAAACATTGTTTTTCACGGATTGTTTCTTTTTTTAAACTGAGCATATTGTTTTCAACCGTAATCAGTACAATTCATTAATTTATTTTAAAAAATCTATATATATATTTCCGTGTGAACGTCGGAAGGCCTCCAGCCTACCCATGTCGCCTGTCGGAAAACGGACCACACACAACGTCTTCCATCCCGCTCTATTGTATAGCCGCCAGACGGTTTTTAGATAATAAAAAAAAATAATGCGGTGGTGGGCACGATGTTGGTAGTATTTCCTACGTAAGACAGGGAGATTGAACAATAATTTAATCCACATTTTATTTAAATCTGTTATTTCTTGCATTTTAGCTTTTTTATGAAACGCAATCTTTATAATTATAACCCTTTAGGGCAATGTTTTGCAGAGATAGCAATATTTAGAATAATTATTTTAACTTGTAATAAAATATAAGTTATTAGAAATTATATGAAATTCGTGTCTCGTGACGTCACACGCAGTACAATTCATAATTTGAACCACAGTGCTGCAGTAGGGTATCTACTTCAGCGCAATGTACCGTGATATCACAAGCTTTTCGGTTAATTCAAACAACAATATTTGTTTGTTAATGTTTCGCAAATATTAACAAATAAATATTAAAGTTTTGACGGAAGCTTTAAATTAAATTTTTGGTTTATTTTGCCGTTATGCGCTACCTATTTCTTTAGCCAGTGTTTCGGCCAGTATAACAATGTCCATCATCAGGGCAGATGTGTATTTTCCAGCAGCTTGAGGAATCAACATAAACCGGGTGCTAAAATAATTTCTTGAAACCAGAAACCACCGCAGTTATTGTGGTTAGTGATAGAAGATGGGAATACATTTTTTTTTTTAAATCATCCTTTTTAAATCATTTACACATCCCCAGAATAAGGCATGATTTCTGGAAATTATTGATTGAAATTATTTTAAAAGTTCATCAACAAATTTATCTTAAAACATAAATCTCACTAAATTTAAATTTGTATTTTTTAATTAATTAAATTCGCTCAAAATAGGCCCTTACGTTTTTTTTTCAATGCTGCACCAAATGTTCTGAACACCGTATTTAGTTTGTGACTGTAAACAGCCAATGGTTGCGAGGGGTGAGGAGGGGGGTGGTTGAATGAACACAGGATGGGTAAATCTTTCCCCAGTACGAGATGAAGACAAAAATAATAAATAAACATAGCAGACGTACGTAGGTATTGGAATATATTATGTAGGTACTGTGAAATAATAATTAAAAAAAAAACACATTTGAATTGCACAGTTTATTACGAATTACAAGCGCTAAGGAATAAACGAGGTGGTCGGTCGTTTTTCATCCGTTTGATGTTTGATCGCAAATGCCAAAGGAAAAAGGAATCGCACCGGATCTTCCAATGTCAACATTTCTTGGGAAAATGCTATGAAGCATGCTAACATTACTTCCTCGTATAGCGTTGGTTTCATGTGAAAGAGTATGGAGTTCCATGTGTTATGTAGTAATTCTGAAAATAATTATACGCTTGTTAACATCTAGGAAGGTATATCGGTATACGGTAAACACCGTATTAATGAATTATTTTCCTTAACTTAAATAACATTATGTATGGGTTTTAATGAAGTTTTAAAATTTCTACTTTTTTCAAAAAATGCACGCAAAAAATATGCATTGAGTTCCGAAAATGAGTTTTCCTGACAAAATCCCTGACTTAGCAAAAAACATAAAAGGAGGGGGGAAGGGGGGTGGGGGACTAGAGGATTTAATGCTGTGATTTTTTCTGGTAATTTCGCATATATATAATCATGTTTTTTGCCGTTTAATTCGATTCTGCCAGGAATTCCGAAATGCCTGTAAATTCCGTTGCACACAAAATTCTATTAAATTTATTTTTTCTAATATTTTTCAAAATTTTCTGTTTCCCTGACAGACAGCTAAAATTCTGGGCATGTCAGGAAAATTTCTGTCGTCTGGTAACCCTATCCCTGCCCAAAGAATTTATCATTGATAAAATTAATAAACGCGAAATAAAATATAAGCATGTATAATATTTGTCAAAATAGTTCTGTACTTATATGCGGTATTTTGGACGTCCCCCGCAAGTGCCCGGCTAGCTCAGTCGGTAGAGCATGAGACTCTTAATCTCAGGGTCGTGGGTTCGAGCCCCACGTTGGGCGAAATATTTTTGCTTTTTTTTTTAACTATTTTCTTTTTTCTTTTGTGGTACATAAGTTAATTCTGAAATTATCAATTTCCAGTTTATAACCAATAATCATTGCCATTTTCACAAATAAAAAAAAACCTTTAATGGCTGTTGCTATACAACCGTTTATTTCTTGAACGGTTCGCTCTCAGTTAGAGGTAGGTACTCTAGTTTGGTATTTAAGTTGGTACACGATGTGTGGTCTTTTATTAGTTCCCAAACCGTCACGCAAACTGTTATTAATCCCGCCGGGTTGGTACTTCAGTAGATACCTACCTACCTAAATGGTTCGTGAGTTTTATGATGCATCTAATATTGTTATGACGGCATTAGAAGTTGTATCATGTGCATGCAATAGCTCTCTCTATGGTATGTCAACTTACCCTATGCAATACTGACAGTATAGCCTCGTCTTATGGCTTATGGTCAGGCCACCCACGAGGATACATAGAGATGAAAGATAGGAGGTGACATGAAGATCAAGATTAGTGGCCCATGCGAGGAATATTAATGTCATTTAAAAATATAGTTATCTGACGTCATGCAGAATATAAATAATATTCTAAATGGCACAACAAATGGGACAATGGGAAATCATTTTTATTATAGTCGTGTTAAAAGGATTTTAAATAATAATTTAAATAGTGGTTAGTTTATAGTGTAGGTACTTCCGACTTTGCCTGGCTTTAGGCAGAGTTTTTTTTTTAAATCAGACGTAGACAGTAAGAGGATATACGTTAATTACGTGAGCTGTTTTTAAAAAAATGTAGACCCCCCCCCCTTGGTGAGATTAAGTCAGATTTAAGGGGACTCCCCCCTCACGTGAGATTTTTTTCTTACTCTCGAAATAAATGTTTTTCATAATAGCCATTTTTCAGCGGGCAAAATGGGACACTTCATAAAAAGTGATACATTTTTTATTTATTTTTTATTATCTCTATAATAATATATGTATAATAAGATTTTACTGGATCCTTCCCGCCCGTTTTTTGCTCACGTAATTAATGTATGCCCCCTAATAATTTTCCTCAAGTTTCACCAAGAAATTTCATATTTCTGCTTTGTGGTGAAATTAGGCAATAATTTTTTTTTCTATATTAAAATATAGCAAATAGAAGTGATACCATTTCAAAAACAACATTTTTGAATAACTTGCTGGGTTAGTGTGGTACAATTTTTTAACAGTAGGGATGATGGGCGAAGATTTAATCTAAAGTCGATTAATCTTAACTACGAATCGGTTTACATTATAGATACCACAAATATTATATATTTAGAATAAATTTGCTTTTCTTACGGTTAATAAAATTGTTGGTTACTTTATAAAAAATATAAGCGCAAACTACTAAAAAATGTGTTTTTCCATTAGAAACAACTTTTAAAAAATATAATTTTATGACTAAAATTATCTGTAACAGTTTCCATCTTTTTTTTATTCTTATAAAATTATTGACAAAATAAAAATAAAAAACACTTTTGAGCTTGTAATCGTGATTATAGACTGCGTTTGCCAAGCGATTTTTATGCTTGTTAGGTTAGGTGCCTGTGTTACTGGCTATGTAAGGCACACTAAGAATACATAGGTAAATGTGGCTTCCCCTTAATTAACTTAATAAAATTAACTCTCCATGGTCAAAAAAAAATAATATGGCTTTAGAAAAATAAATAATTGGAGCTTTTTTTTACTTTTAACGACAACATAAATGAAAATACAATATTAAGTAAATTAAGTCAAAAATGAAGTTGTTTGTTTTCAGTCCTCCTCACTAGGTATTCCTGCTCCAAAGCGGACTGTATAGGTTATTGTTTGGTGGTGATCATGATTTCCTTATCGTTGTTGTTGGTTTGTTGGTTTTTGTTCGCTTCCACAAATTAAAAATAAATAATGCAAAAAGTATTTATGTTTATTGTCTGTAGGTAGCGTTGGGGTTATTTAATAAATTTAATGATTTCCTCATATTCATGTTTAGTTAGCCATAATTTGATGTCTTTTTAAAACTTTTGTGCATCCATTAAGTATGTCATTTACCTTCCTTGGTAAATAATAATATTGAAAATGCTAAATTCCAAACACAAAAAATATTGTAGGTACATTTTTTTTTTTTTAATTCGTGTGTGGCACGCCACTGGGTCCGTGGATAACTTAATTTCTCGCGGTATTTTTTAATTGAATTAACCATTGAAATATCATCTAAATTGCGCTTAATCAAAAGGCGTTAAAATAATAACGAATTTCTACGGTTAACTTGTTCAAGCGGAATAATTCTACGCCCCGTAATGGGCACCGGTAAACACCGGGAATTGACAAGTTTATAAAGTCTCTTACCGTCATTACTGTTAATTATTATAATATCAGTAAGCTGTACAATTAGCGTGCACTTACTTCATCATTAAATGGCAAATCTATTCGTAATGAATGCGGAATACCCGGGATACACAATTATATTGAAACCTATGCAGCAAGAAATTACGAAGGTAAACTTTCCGCTATTGAGAAAACCTGGCGGCGTTTGTCCATGCAAACGTATTTCCCAATTTCCTCTCTGGATTTTGACACTATTTCAAATATTTTTTAATATAATATAGTTATCGACTAGCGTTGTTGCGGATGCAAAAATTTTGACATCCGCTGATGCAAATGCGAATGCGGATTTCAGGATTTTTTGAACATATTACAGTAAAACATTTGAATCATATTAAGAGGGTATTACCAGAGAATACCGGAAATTAGTCCTTTTTAAATCAAATTTTAGACGTATTGACTCTTTTTTACAAAAAAATATAAATTGATTTTGAAAGATTGTTATTTTATCTGGTACACGCAGTTTTAAAATTAAAAAAAAAACTAAGTGTATTTTAAACATACTAAGGTATATACCGTTGGTCGTTGGCAGATTTGTTCAATTTTCAAATGATAGATTCTATTAAACAACACAAATTTAAAATCATATACAACAAAATAAATTAATACATAATCTAGTCAACACAGTATTAAAAATTTGAATTTTAGTTAAATTAAAATCATTAAAAAATAAATCCGAGAACATGTTTTGTGACAAAAAATCCTCAGTTTTTCTATTTATTTAAGGTCTTACAAACTAAAATATTTAAAAAAAAATTTACACACTTATTTTGTTTAGACATTATTGAAAAATCATAAATACTTATGATCACAAAATACTTACAAGAAATACACTATATTTAATAATTTACCATCAAGCGCTTTGAGCATTTTTATTGCTTACTTGAATGTAGGTATATGTTAAAGCAAGTTTTGAATGAAATAAATCGATATAAATTTTTTTATTTAAAAAATTTGATACGGGGAATAATCGATCTTTCTCATTAGAACCTCCCTGTACAGTTGCAAGAATTTTAAAACTTTTATTCTCAGCTGCTGGTCAATCGCTCTTAAGTACATAAATAAATGAAAATCGATTTAATTTTAATCACATTTTGAGAACAAAACCAAAACAGTTTTTAGTCTTTCTTATTAGCATTTTAAGTCTAAAGCATTATAATATTTTTTTTTTATTTAATTATTAAATTTGTGAATTATATTTAATAAATAGTAATACAAAATAAGTCCAGACACTGCTTTTTATTACTGGTGGCATTTTTATTTACTTTTTCACTTAATATTTAAATCGAAATATTCATTAACCCCCAAAAAACTTGGATAAACAAGTGAACAATCACTGTAATTGATTCACAATGGGAATCACATCGATAACTAAAACAAAACTAACAAAACCTGTAGGATCTTGTCACCAATGTGTGCCTTCCTATTGTTCAGTTAGCGAGCGAAATTCGTGCTAGTTGCTCTCTTCATTCAACGAAGATAGCAACTAGCAAACACGCGCGAGGCACGCGCCACTCCCGCCCGGTATGTTTACATATCGTTTATTGTTACAGATATGCATCCGCATCCGTAAAAGCTCCGCATTAATTGATGCGGATGCGAATGAAGATGTCTGAATTATTTATGCGGATGCGGATGCAAATATCCGTAACACCCCTGATATCGATCACTAGCGGTACGTTTTGCTTTTTTTGTATAAGTTACTTCCTGTAGGAGTTAAGGCCTTCCAAAAATCGTTAAAATTGCCTGATTTGAACCACATCAACAAACGTTCAGTATACAAACTAGACAATGTATTTTTAAAAAAAATCGATTAGATAGAATATTTTCTTCTGTCAGTGGCTGAGTTGGCATCGCGTTTGAGTCCCACCAAGGTGTCCCGTGTTCAATTCCTCGGCTGGCTAAGTCCTCCAACACAACACAAGCAACATTTTCCGCTTACTGTAAGTGTAGTAGAAGATTTTCAAACATTGTCAGGTTATTCATAATGATGTTAGTCTTTCTTAAAAATTATTTATTCTAATACAGTTCGGCCCAGTTTTGAACGAGAAAAATGTGGAATTCCGCGATTTTGACGACATTATTAATTTAGGTATTAACAACCTGAGGTGCAGTTGTCCATTTCGCTCAGTATTCGGAGGAATGTTCAAAATAAAAATAAAATTTCATGTACAATTATCGCAAAAATGTAATAAATTATGCATAAATTATTCTGTTTGAATATTTAACTTTATAAAAAAATATATTCAATCCCTGCTCTAATCATCACAGACTGAAAGTGTAGCTTGTGTAATGAAGGGAAAGACTTTACTTGCGGAGGATTGAATCTATAGGTAGATATAAGAAACAGGCGATTTGGACCACTTGGCGACTAACCGCTCAAAAACATATATATATATATATATATATATATATATATATATATATATATATATATATATATATATATATATATATATATATATATATATATATATATATATATTGATTCGATTCAAAGTATTAGGCGAGTACTTCAAATAAATTCACTAATTTAAATATTTTCTAAAATAGAATTTTGATTTAACAAACATTGTTTTGCAAAATGTCATTCTCAAATTTTGACATTTTCTATTAAAAAATAATTATTATTTTTAATATTTTGAAAATTAATAGCTAGCTTTATAAATTATAGCCATAGCCTATATGTTATTCTGATGTATGAGCTGTGTTATTGAAAAGTTTCATTAAAATTCATTCAGTAAATTTTGCGTGAAAGAGTAACAAACACACATACCTACATCCATACAAACTTTCACATTTATAATATTAGTAAGTTGTATATTTTTTATTTTTTTTAAGTGTGAGGTTTGCACTCACTCTGTCACCAATCAAGACTCCATAGTCAAGTGGAAATATTTATTTTCACCAAAGCAGCATTCTTCTCCAGATAAATATGTGGGGAGAAATTGCGGGGGCGCGCCACTGGCCATTCCTTTGACGAAGCCGCTTCGCCCGCGGGCGATTTACCTAATGAATTTATACCTGGGTCCAGCCTGTACAAACACCGCCGGCCCAGAGCAGTGGCGGCGCGGGCCCGTGGACAGGGGGTTATTGAAAAGTCTGCTGTAATTACGGGAGAAAGGCATTTATTGTAGATATTATAATTTAACCCGTTCAGTGGCGTTCAACCCAACTTATAAATAATTAAAACGTCCAGTTTTAATTGCATATTACCTATTTCATATTTATGAATTTTCATTAAACCAAATTTAAAGAGACGTCATAAGTCATTAATTAAATTTTTACACAACTTGGAATTATTCAATAAATTAGATATAAGAGTTTTGCTCCATCTGTGGAAGAGTAGATTTTGAATTCTATAAGTATCACCTTGAGTTGCAATAACTGGAAAAAAACATGTCCTGTAGTCCACCAATTAATATTAGCGAGCTTTTTACAGCAATTTAAGGGCACACATAACACGTTGGCCGTATTGAAAACCATTGTTATTAAAGAATGAAGATAATTTAAAATTGGGAGAATTACAACTGGAAACTACGGGCCTAATTGAGTTATACTTTTATAGATTTTCAGAAATCCTTACAGTTTCGGTTTTGGTTTTTGTGATAAAAACTTTAGTTGGTGATCATCCCGAAGAGTCGGGTTTACAAGTTTTAGGGCACTTTTCGAACACATTTTCTAAGCATAAACACATTTTTCAAAATATGCATTTTCTAAATATCTACTACATATTCTCTTACAATACATTTACTAAATATACATTTTCTAAATACACATGGTCTAAATATACGTTTTCTAAATATTCATATTCTACATATTTTGGATTCTACTAGTTTTTAGAGCGCTTCTCGAGCACATTTTTTTAGTATGGAAACATTTTTCAGAACATACATTTTCTAGATATTTTTGGGTTTTACAAGATTTTAGAGCACTTTTCAGGCACATTTCAATTATAGACACTTTTTTCAAAGTTATAATTTTTAAATATGGGTAGGTACATTTTCTAAATATATATTATCTACATTCATATTAAGTTTCTACATTTTTTTAATTTTCTAAATACTTAATTGTAGGGTCAGTTGGTAAAACACTAAAGACGGGGTATTTACAGAATTTGAACATTTCATCAAATTTCAACGTTAATTTTCAAGTTCTGAAGGTTCTGTTCATATTCTGTTATTATATAATTATTGGCCAATTGTTTCACATAAATGAAATAATAAAAGAACTTTCACACAACTTGAAAATTAACTTTGAAATTTGATGAATTGTTCAAAATTTCTGAAAGAACTGGCCCTAAGTATACCACCCTTTAATGAATTCTTCACAACTTTGGTGTAATAGTCACTTTAATAAATTCTTACCTTTGGTATTATAGTCACTTAATAAACTTTGGTGCTATAATCATTTTATATAATTTAACATGTTGACCGTGTTGCCTTTGCTCTATAATGAAATTATCATTTGTTTACTTTCTGCGAATATTCTTCATGATAAGAACTTAGGGACAATTTATTGGTTTTTTAGAATTTGTCTTTAAATGAATATATAACTTCTGTATAAAACCGGTTTTGGTTTTTTACTCCGAGCAGTAGTTTCGATATCCACTGTTACGTTTACAAACTTAATTAGTAAAATCATTTTTATTATACATATATATGTACATATACATATAATAATAATAATTGGATCATTTGTGAAGCCCCGTTTTAGTAAAAAATCACCTCAAGGGCGCTAAACAAACATGAATTCCTGTAAAATGCTCCATCTTATATAGTTAAGGAGGCGGGTACGGGTATCGCCGCCCGGGAACCATTTATTGGATAACCAACACTTCTGCCACAGGTCACTCCAAATGGTTTGCTATGTTTAGCAGTTCATGGGGTGAGGTTTGTCCTTCTTGGCAACGGATGCGTCTGCCCACCAGCTGTGAGACAGACTGGATCGGGAGAGACTGGTTGGGGGAGACCTTTTGATCTCTACAATGGGAGGGTTGGATTCATACTCCTGGACACACTGACCCCCAGATTCCTATGTATCCCTCATACCTTTTCCAACCCAGAACTTCCTCTCCTTCATTTTATAAAAATACCCTTTACACAGCAACCCCGAAGATGACATAGGTCCTGATGGAAATGAGGGGAAAAAATCTAATTAATTACAAAAATGACCAAAAAATCACAATCACAAAATGACAAACGTTATTTTTATTTTTTTATATATTAAGTTATTTACAACATTTTTGACTTTTTGTTCAGCAGTAGCATGAAACATGTGCGCATGAAGTTTAGTTATCTGCATGAAATTATTAACTTTTTTAAAGTGAATAGATTAATAAAATTTACATTAATTTAATTTATATTTCAAATCTTTAAAATAAGTATATAAATTATTTACGTTTACAGAAAGGTGACATCGAGTAGTGAATTGTATATGATTTTAGATTGTAGGTATAAGAAGTTATTACAAATTCACAATTATTAGCATATTGAGTTGGACATTGCTTCCAAGATATAAACATTTTATCGAAATGAAGCCATTTAAAATGAACACATTGACTTCCGAACTCATAAAGTGCAATATGAAGCATTTATGTAAATTTGTTCGACATTATTTAATAAAATATGTTTCCGTTAATATAATAACGGTTATAATAATTTCTTCGCAATTATTTTGCACTGAAGAAATCTCACCGTCGAAGCAGCCAAGTAAAAAATTAAATTAATATCTAGGTGTCTAATTATAAACCCAGGTGAACAGATTTACATACAAGATGAACCGTACTAACCTCGAAATGTGGTTTTATACAACAGGGTATTTTCACAAACATACTGTTAAGACGACACATACCCTAAAATATACTCAGAATTTTAACGACCGACGTAAGCGAAGAAGGTGTACACAAATATGCGATTGCAACTCCGGTGTACTGGCCGGGCCTACTGTCGAATTTCCCCTGACAAATAATGTGGGAATCACAGACATATGAATATATGTCTATGGTGGGAATCTTTACGACGTAAGTGAAGAAGGCGTGTACACAAATATACCATGTGCGGCCCGGCGTGATAGACAGACCTACGGTCGAATTCGCCCTATCAGGCCTGGGAATTTGATCATTCCGCGTAGTTTATTTTAATTAATTCCGATGAATGTACTACTAAAGTCTCAGATGTCTCTAAACGAATCCCTCCAAAAGTTATTAGTGCATCGTCTACAAAAATAAAATCTGATGCTTACCGCTAAATTTTTAGTTGAAAAACGGGTTATAAAGTCTTCAAGCCGTTTTATGCAAAAAAATTTAATGGTAAGGTGCTGTTTTTATTAATCTTAAATATAATTTTTTTTTTTTTTTTTTTTTTTTTTTTTTTTTTTTTTTTTTTTTTTTTTTTTTTTTTTTTTTTTTTTTTTTTTTTTTTTTTTTAAAAGAAAGACAAACATTCCCGGGTTACGAATAACCAAACAACATTTGAAAATCTCCTACTACCACCACACTAAGCGGAAGATATTGCTTGTGTTGTGATGGAGGACTTAGCCAGCCGAGGGATCGAACACGGAACGTCTGGGTGGGAGCCAAACGCGATGCCCACACAACCACTGACCGGTCAAAATAAATAAATAAAATAACTTACATCTGTGGGTGTGGGTTTGAAAAAAATAAGTTATTTACGTTACGAATTTAGTTAGTTACGAATTATTCGGAATTAATTAAAATATGAGCACACTCTTATTAGCAGGGTATTATCCTACCTTAAAAATGTGTAGAAGATTTAACCTTTATTTTTCCGATTCTGATTGTTGTACTAAAAATGTATAATTTTAATATTTTCATTCAAAATTATTGATTTGAAAAACTGCACGTTCCGAAACAGTTCAACTGGCTACAGCGTCATGATGACGTAACAAACGCCATTGGCTGGTAAAACGGCCGTCATCGACGTTGCCCGGCGTGGCGTCAGCGCCGACGAATTCCCGAATAAAAAAACAAAACAAGTAATGTATTATAATTATTTTCCAACGTTTTCGTTCAGGCATTTTCAGGCTTTTTTTTAATGGTTGCTTCTCTTATGCTGTTTTTCTTCATGGGTTATGACAATCTAATAGTGTGTAAGTACTTAATTTCTGTCAAATTTACCTACATGGCGCCATTTTATGTGAAATGTCACGCCAAGGGGTTGAAGCCAGAAACACGAAAAATAATAAACATTGTTGTAAGTTTGAAAAAATTACTTAATTTTTTATGTGTATCTTTATAATATTCGAGAAACGAATAGGTACTTTCCTCCTAGGAGATAAAGAATAGTAATAAAGAAGAGTAAATCTTGCAGTAGAAATTTTGATTTACATTTCTACCAAAAAACACTTGTATGTTCGTGTAAAATCGCGTCGTGCACTTGAATAAAATATGCGTAAATTATAATAATGCAAAATAATATTTAGTATTTATTAATTCTAACCGCCGTGAAATTCTACTTTCGATGATAAATGGTTTATCCATTATTTTCATAGTCGGTGGTTTTCCTTGTGCGGTCAGGAAATGCCAAACTCTCCTAATGAAATTCTTTTGGAGAGTGCACTCAATGTATTAACACAATATTCTTTATAACTCCTCACAATTCTCAAGGAATGATGGACAGGTGATCTAGGTCTCAATTCCTATACATTAATATTATTAATGGGTTTCACGTACAAAAGGTTTTAATATTTGGTTTTCCAAGAACGTTAAAAATGGGCAGGGCAATAACGAACTGGCTTACTCATTTTAACGCAATTTATTTTATGTGGGTATTATTTTATGTATGCCAATCGCATATTTAGTTTGACTTGTTATTTTTTCTTTTAACCATTTGAATGCAATGTGTCCCGAATGTCATACGCCGGCTGACACTATTTTCGTAATAACCTACTTGATTTTTTAAGATGATGTTTTAGTAAATCGTACCGTCTTACCATATAATGTGTTTATATATTTATAATATATTTATTTCATCCATTTTTTTATGTTTCCCCAGGATTATATTCAGAGAAATGTTTTTCTCTCTAATGTTATAAATTATAAAAACATATAAATGTAATGAATGAAGAAGCTCTCCTGTAAATAAAAACAGTGCTATCTTTGGCTTTTTAAAATCGAAATTATGACATTTGACATAAAATTTGGCGAGGCGCTTTTTCACAGAAAAACTATATCTATTTGCAACTTTTGCAAGTGAAGAAACGACATGATAGAATAATATTACTATACATTTCATCTAAAATTATACGAAAATAAGTTACATAAAATAAATGTTATTCTTACCGTTCACGAGCCATTTATAGTTTTATATAAATTCCATTTGTTTTTTATCTTATTAGGTGTGAAGTCACAGGGAGGGAATCCTATGGGAAGGGAATCTTTCAGGAATGGTTTTTATTTAAGATACAGTACCATTGACGAAGTATAATACTTGGTCGAAGTACAGTACACATTAGAGTGACAATGTAAACTATAGATTTCCCAAAAATAATTAAATAAATTATTTACTTACGAAGCGAATAATATTTTAGTTTGTTAGTAGAATTTTTTATCGTTCTAAATACCATAAAATCATAGCAAGTGCGGTGAGCTACTAGCAACTCCACGGTCGGTGGGTTTCTATGCGTGGGTAATAGGGGTTTACATTTAAAGATATGTTTATAATATCAACATATCCACAAATCTTACTAATATTATAAACGCGAAAGTTTGTATGGATGTATGTATGTTTGTTACTCTTTCACGCAAAAACTACTGAATGGATTTTGATGAAACTTTACATTAATATACCTCATATGTCAGAATAACATATAGGCTTTATAAAGCTAGCTATTTTCAATAGATTATAAATAATAATTATTGTTTATTAGAAAATGTCAAAATATGACAATGACATTTTGCAAAACAATCAAATTTCATATCAAAATTCTATTTTAGAAAATAAGTAAATTTATTTGAAGTACTCGCCTAATACTTTGAATCGAATCAAGAATTTTGGTATAAACATAGATGGGACTTAGAGAAAGAAAATAGGCTGATGTGAGCGTAGTAAGTAAGATTAAGAAAGGGACGCTTAGATGGTTTGGGCATGTTGAGCGAATGAATGAAGAAAGGAGTGTAAAGAGAATTTATGACGCGAATGTGAACGGTATAAGAAGCCGAGGACGCCCAAGGAAGACGTGGCACGATCAAGTAAATCAGATACTTGAGTCGGGCCATGTCAAGAGTCAGAATAATAGAAGAGTATGTATGAGAAGATGTATGAATGTGAATGAGGCAAGGAGCGTGTGCCAAGACCGAGTTGTTTGGCGGTCCGTCCTCTCTGCCTACCCCTGCGGGGAAACGGCGTGATGGTTAGTTAGTTAGTTAGTTAGTTAGTTAGTTACTAATCCTGCGCAGACGAAGTCGCGGGCAGAAGCTTGTAAAGTAGAAAACTTTGCGCTAGCCCGTTCTATCAAAATATTTTTTTGCTCTACTCTCCAACTTTAAGAGGAACAGCTGTGCCAGCCTTTTCATACAAAACTTATACATATTTGGATTTGAGGCCAAAATACTAACCAACTAAAAAAATATAATTTTTATCAAACAGCAGTACAGATATGAGTTACTTTATTTATTTATGTTTTAAATTATAAAATATAGGTTTTCAATTAATTGATTATTTCTTGATCTTAGGAGCAACTATAGCATTTTTTGTGAGTTAATAATATCTACTTATTAAAAAAATAATCTTTCCTAACCTACTATGTTAGTAAAATTAAAAATTAAATAAAATATAAAAAAGCGATTTAAGACCAAATTTATATCCGCAAATTTTTATTCGCACAAATATCGGTCAATCCCAATCAAAGTGCTTTTTAAATAATTTTTAATTTTATATTTTCAAAGAAGAAAGGGCAAATTTCTTTTTAAGATATTAATGATTAACTCACAATAATTGTCCAAGTTGCCTATAAAATCAAGTAAAATCGACTTATTTTTATTTATTTTTATTAAAAAAGAAAGACAAACATTCCCAGGTTACGAATAACCCAACAACATTTGAAAATCTTCTACTACCACCACACTAAGCGGAAGATGTTGCTTGTGTTGTGATGGAGGACTTAGCCAACAGAGGAATCAAGCACGGAGCGCCTGGGTGGGACCCAAACGCGATGCCCACTGAACCACTGACCGGTCAATGCCTATATTTAATAATTTGAAACAAAAAAAAATAATGTAGCACATATCCGTACTAGATATTTGCTATATTGCTTTTTGATTAAAAAAATACTCTTTGGATAAGTATTTTGGCCTCAAATTAAAATTAAAATTTTGTATGCAAACGGATGCGCAATCGTTCCTCTTAATTTAGCGATGGCAAATTTTTTTTTTAAGTCGCTCTCCGCCTTGTCCAGTGCACTTGACTACATATTTTTCCACACAAATTGTGCCATGAAAATCAAAAAAAATCACGATATTATATATTTCAAAACACGTAATAATTTTACCTACGGATATTTGATACATTCGTTATGATGGGAAAATTCCCTCAAAGTCGCTACACAATACATATAAATAATAAGTAGGTTCCTAGTTTCTTTTACCTACCTACTAGGTTTTAAAAGGATTCAACGTTTGATTATTTAAATGATAGTATAAATTATGCTCTACCACTATTCAAATAATATTATCGTTGATTACAAATAACATTAAGTTCAAGTATCAATCCACTCGAACACGTTGTATTCTTTTTTGTATTACCAATAGTGGGGTGATTGTAAGTGATTGATATAGGTAATCAGTTACAGATTTCTAAAGGTAGGTACGTCACAATTCTCTACTCGGAGAGAGAGCTGCTAATCAAAATACTTTGATGGATTACTGACTTCTTGCTTTGTGGTATTTGCTTAACAGGGCTTTTATAGTCAAAGTCCAAACTGGCTAATAAAATGTACAGGTAAAGAAACATGAGAAGGTTCACGACTTAAAATTAATTTAATTAAACAAAATGTTTTTTATTATCTTCGGGACTGAATTCAAGTGTCTTCAAGTACCAGAGTCGAAACGAGGGATTTTGGCATCCATAAAAATATATTCAAAATTTGTTATAAAACCTCATTCGGACGAAGAAACTACACTTATTTTGCAACAAAACTTCATAACATCCTTCTCCCAGACATATAACTAATAAAAATATTTAATTAGTACAAATCAGGAATAAAAATATGGCTTAAAGAGGTCAGCGAAAACACATACAAAAAAAAAAATACTAGTGACTGTGAAAAATACCAAACGACTGAAGTAAATACTTCTTTAGTAATCTAATCTAATTTTCTTTCTGCGCGGAGAAAAATGTTATTCGAAAAAACGATCATTTTAATAGTAAAAACGGGACTGAAGTTCTTACGAACAAATTAACAGTGTTTCAATGTTTATTCTTACATGTTCCCGCCAAAAAACGATCATTTTAATAGTAAAAACGGGACTGAAGTTCTTACGAACAAATTAACAGTGTTTCAATGTTTATTCTTACATGTTCCCGCCAAAAAACATTGAAACCCTGTCAATTTGTTCGTAAGAAATTCAGTCCCGTTTTTAACCGTTTTTACTATTAAAATGATCGTTTTTTCGAATAACATTTTTCTCCGTGTGGCATCGAATAAAACCATTCATATCATCAGTGTATAAGAATCTATTTTGAAGATTCGTTTGGATTGTTACCAATCATCGCGACAAATCAGTCGTTTCAATGCACTGAGTTCGCACACTCTAAATGAAAATTTGATTAATTTTATTATGGGAATTACGCTTAGATTGGGATTGTTGATTTAATTCTTACAAAGTTTAAAATAAATGACAGCACCCATTCCAAACGTCATTACTATGGATTTGAGCACTGTTGTTACGATTAGATTGTGAGGAATGAACCTCAAAATTAATTTTAATTTATTATGGTTTCCCCTCGTAACGCTGTAATTTCCGAAACGCATTCGCCAGTTTACCCCTCAAGTCAAGCGTGCGTAAATAAGTATTTACTTCAATAAATTAAAAAATCATTGTTAGCGTAGCGAAGGCTGTCTGTTCCGTTTCCATTTTCCATTCCAGTAAAGAATATTTTTTCAATTGTTAAATCCTCGTGTTTATTTGGACTTTCTTATTAGCATATTTCTCAAAATTGTTGTAACAACCTGCCTGAAGAAAGTTTTAAAAACGATTTTAGAGGGAATTTTGGATTTCATTTATTAAATAAGAGAAAATTACCAACATACTTTTTTGGACGCGTGGTTTACATCGTCGGATCTGCCGCATCTGCCCTGAGGCCCTAGCACGCTCGCTCTATAACGATCGATAGGATAACAATCGGTAACATCTATTTATCGTTCCCTGGCATGACTACAGATCGCCAACGAATAAGTGACAGTTCACAATGACTAAGTGTCCTTAACATATTCGACATCAACTGTTGTTTGTACGTTAGCGATGTGCAGTTGTCCTAGGGAACGATGAGAAGTTACTGATAGTTATCCTACCGATCGTTATAGAGCGAGCGTGCTAGGGCCTCTGATGATGGACACTACAGCGCCCTTGAGATGATTTCTCACAAAAACGGCGCTATACAAATTATCCAATTATTATTATTATTATTACAACGCTGCCCGAAACGTCGGGTAAAGAAGGAGGTAGCGCAACATGGCATAACACCCCAAAAACAAACAACGAAAAAGCGTGGTCTACTGTTCACGGAATCAATAGTTATTAAATTTAATAATTTTTTGATCCGTTCCGTGCAAAAATACACAAGCAAGGGTATCTTTAAAGATTAAAAATATTTTCCCTGTACCTAATTGTAAGTCAAGATAAGTTAAAAAAATTGTAACTGTTTATTTTCATCGAACATTTTACAACTCAAAACGGCACCATTAATATTGTATCCTTCATGGATTCAGTTCTTAGAAAGCCTCTACGACTTAATAATAGCGAGAGTCCCGACTAATGTATGATAAAGGTGAAGCATTTCTTATTATTTGGAAATCGCTAGTTTCTTATCTCTTTCTGACAGCTTTATAAGCGAACCCGAGAAAAAATTGAGGCCTTTTTCAATGGCAACCCTCATTAATTATTGGTCGGGGGGTTACCTTTCGGCGTTCCCGGGATTATTTATGGTATGGACAGGACAAATTTATGTTTCTCTTTTGTGGTTAGAAAACATGTTGGTCCGGAGATTTTTTTGCCGCATTTGTCACTCGGGAAACCTTTTTCAGCGGGGAAATCATTTCTTCATCAGGGCTCCATTGAAATGTTTGGAATTTAGAGTGTGACGTTTACATATCAATCAGTTTACAGAAATTGATTATTTATGAGAGAACTTATTGTACCTGCACAAAATGCTATGAATAACGATAGTTTTTTTACAAAAAAAATAAAATGGTCGAAAGCTTCTGAAAAGAGAGATATCTAATGAATTTATTTAGACTTTAGAAATTTGAACAATTCATAAAATTTTGAAATTCAAGTTCTGTGAATGTTCTCTTCCAGTTATGTTATTATTTCATCATGGACCAGTTGTTTCGCTGTACTTAAACAATAACATAACTTGAATAGTACTTTCACAGAATTTTGATATTAACTCTGAAATTAACTGAATTTTTAATACCTGTCATTTTTGTAAATTTATGCAAAATGTACACTTTTAGAAAAAAAACTCCTTTTTTCATTTTATTCTTTTAGTTTTTCGAGTCATTATCGAAGAAATGAATTATTTTTTAAATTAAATGAAACAAATAACTTTGTATCAACCACTATTATATAATCACAATTACCTACATGTTTCGAAACTGATGGTTTCTTCGTCAGGGTAGTAATAACATTAAAAAACAAAAGATATAAACAAGTATAGACTAAAAAGAATTATGGACAAAAATATTATAGAGAGAGGTGATTAATTAACTAAAAAATATCGTAAAAAACAATTATTTAAAATTAAATATAAAAGTTATTATAGAATATGAAAAAATTACATTATATAAATTATCAAAAGATAATCAAGGTGTTTAAACAAAAAAAAAATATTTGAAATATAAGTAATAATATGAAAATAACTTTAAGAGATGATAACTATTTAAAAAAAAAAATTTGGTTATTCATAATATTTAATTTACTATTAACACTTTTTCTAATTTCTAATTTTGCTAATTGTAAATCTGTTGTGTTTGTTATAATATAATATAATATAATACAAAGTTATTTGTTTAATTTAATTAAAAATGACGCCACAATGTGATTTTGCGAAGTTTGAAGAAATATTTTTTTAATGTTTTTTTTTACTAACTAGACAAAACGTAACAAATTATCTTATAATTTAAGATTTACAGACCAAACAACTGTTAAGCGATAAAAAAGTTAAAAAATAAAATAATCCACTAAATCAAAAACTTTAATCCTTTTTTAATTGTTGGAGAATTTAAACATGAACAACTTATGTACCTGTTGGTAAGTAGGTATATCACTTTACAAATATACACACCCAATCGGAATATTTATATGAGAGAAGGTATAAACGCAATTCACTCTACCCACAGTCATGGTTGTGTCGAAACCGGTTGGCGTGTTCGCATGCAGAATGTGTCATATACGGTGACCAGAATGTTCAGTGGAAACTTTTTAAGTGTATGAATATTGAGTACAAACTTTTCATCGGATGTTAATTCCTCACATGATAATTCATCATGTCTCGAAGCGCCGAAAACGGATAATTGGGGTTTTAAACCTTAGGTTAGGTTAGGTTAGGTTAGGTAAGGTTAGGTTAGGTTATGTGAGTTATTATGTGATGAATTATCATGTGAGGAAGAATCGTGTCTGAATAAATTTACTATGGGAATTCAGACGCTGAGATCTCATAGTCCGATTAGACATGGAACCGTCATATACAACGTCATTTCACCTTCTCAGCCCGCGACATAGTAAATAACTAATTGCATAAAAATGTTAACAAATTCTTAATGGTGAATTATTTGTACATCTAGTTTCATTCAAATCCTCCAGTCCTAATGATTCCTAAATTCACAAGTCTTTCGAAATAACTTCAATTTATTTATTTATTAACTTTTTGGCAGTAATCTTCTTATAAATGTAATATGAAAAATGATGGTGTAACAAATGTAAAGTTATGCAATGTCCAGTGTTTTAATATAGGGTCCTCCGCGTGCAAAGTCGTATCTCCTTCAAGCATAAACTTTCTAATTAAAGTGTGTTTATCGGAAGTGAACTGCCAGGTAAGTATGATCTCTGTGTCCATTTGTAAATAATAGTTCTAGGTAGAGCCTAAGAAGTCATAATAAAATGTACAGCGCCCTTGAGGTGATTTCTCACAAAAACGGCGCTCTACAAATTATCCTATTATTATTATTATTATTAACGATACAGAATCGTAGATATTAAAATAATGCGTTTTACTCTTTAAAACAAAATTTAATTTACAGTGTTTTTTTGATAACCGGCTTTTGTGTTTAATATTATCGTAGGAATAGTGACCCCCGATTTATAAAAAGTGGCACACATCTATTTAATTGATTTTTGCAACTCAAACGATAAATTTTCATTGACTTGTTTATAAGGTCTATTAATTCATCGGCCACAGTGGATTCCTTCGTTAATTTATGTATGATATTATTATTGACCAGTTGCAATAAATTAATTAAGAATGCATATTATGCAGAGCAACGGTAGCCTGTGAAATGTTGTGGGGATAGTAAATCAACCAACCATTTATTTAAATAAATTAAATCTTTATAGACTGCTGGACTACGCTCTGAATTCTGAAAAAAGACTTGGGTTTTAAAGACGGCGCATTAAATTATTAAAATAAAAAAGCGAACCCATGTTTTATTTGGAAAGGATAAATACTTTATGATGAAGCCATTCTCAATATTTTGCAGGTAAATCAGTAATAATAATAATAATAATGGTCGGATAATTTATATAGCGCCGTTTTCGTGAGAAAATCACCTCAAGGGCGCTGTACAACTTCGTTTATACATTGAATATATACATTATAACTAAGATTGATAACTGTGACTTAAAACTAAAACTTATAACTAGTGACACAAAACTAAGAATTATTCGTGACTTAAAACTATACATATTTAAATGACCGAGTAAGTATTTACTAGTATTATGACTTACAACAAACTTACTTATATTTAGAAACACCTACCCGTGCTGTCAATGGTGAGTTATGAAAAAAAGAAGTTTATGCTTAATAAATTGTTATAACATAAAATGGAGAATGATACATCGATGGACTGAGTAATGAAATGCTACTGAAAAAATATGGTCATAATTTCGGATACGACAATTTGAAAAGGTGAGTCTTGAGTTTTGATCTGAACTCAGATGAGCTGTCGATCTTTCGCAAATGTGAAGGGAGTTTGTTCCAAGCTGTTGGGCCTGAGACTGCAAAAGCCCGGTTATTTTGAATGCTTTAAAAACCATCCAGCAGAGTTTGAACATCCAATAACAGCAGTGTTGCAATAAATACAATTTATGTATTCTGTGTGTGCCTTCTATCGCCACAATTATAAGTAATAGGTATAAAAATCGCTTTGGCAAACGGAATCAGGCCACGATTTCAAGCGCAAAACTGTTTTTTTTTTTAGGAATAATTTTATCAGAACTAAAAAAGTTAGTCAATGGAAATAACAGATAATTTTAGCCATAAAATTATATTTTCAAAAGGTGGTTTCTTATAGGCATTCATACATTTCTAATGAAAAAATGCATTTTTTTGTAGTTTACGCTTATAATTTTTAAAAAGTAATTAATTGATTTTTTAAAATTCTATCAATTGAAACGGTAGAAAGAGTTTTAAGTTATACAAAGTTTTTTTTTGTATTTAAAGGGTATCTGAGGATAAAGTGCACAAACTTCGAAAGGTGGTTCAACATGATGGTAGAATTTCCAACTTTTTTCCATACAAAAATATCTTTTCATATTTACCTTTTTTTCTTGTACCATTTACACGGAGAAAAATGTTATTCTAAAATACGATCATTTTATTCGTAAAAACGGAACTGAAGTTCTTACGAACAAATTAACAGTGTTTCAATGTTTATTGGCGGGAAAATGTAACAATTATTTTATTGGTATACGTACGAATTACGTACCAACAAATTATTCATACATGTTACGGCCAATAAACATTGAAACCCTATTAATTTGTTCGTAAGAACTTCAGTCCCGTTTTTAACCGTTTTTACGAATAAAATGATCGCATTTTAGAATAACATTTTTCTCCGTGTAATCACCACCCGGTGCAATTTACCCCAGGCCCCCTAGCACACTCGATCAATAACTTTCGGTTACTTCTAATCGTTCTCTAGGACAACTGCAGATCGCTAATGTACAAAAAACAATTGATATCCAATATACTAAGGACACTTAGTCATTGTGAACTATCACTTATTCGCTCTGCAGTCATGCTAGGGAACGATGAGAAGTTACCGAAAGTTATCCTATCAATTGTTATCGATCGAGTGTGCTAGGGGCCCAGGACACCTTGGATGATATAAACCGATTCGTAGTAAAGTTTAATCGAAAATAGTGATTTACCATTAAGGGGATACCCGGCGGTGATTTTTCCAAACAGACGTATTCCCTATTTATCTCTCCGGATTTTAACCCCAGAGAAAATATTGTTTTTACATAAAATAGATATCAACTACTATCGTGTCGGTACTTTTTGTTTTTTTTTTTAATAAGTTACTTTTTATAGAAGTTATGACCTTCCAAAAATCAATAAAATTGACTGGTTTAAACGCCGTCAAAAGACGTTCAGTATACAAACTAGACAATCTTTTAAAAAAAAAAAAGCAAAACGTACAGACATAGAATAGTTTTTTCTTATTTAGAATCAGTCAAATCAGTCAGTAAAAAAAAATTGAAAATCAGTCCACTTTTGGAGGAGAAAAGTGGGTAATACAAAAACCTCGATTTTAGTTAGGTATTAGTAGCCCTAGGTGCATTGTCCCTTTCGCTCAATATCCGGTGGAGTAAGAGCAACAGTGACAGCAACAATTTAGTAAAATCTATTCTTCAAATTTCTCCACCACCGGGTTTCATCTGTAATAAATTCACACCGCAATACATACTTACATATCAGAATATCAGAAACACAACCCTATTTCCGTCTATGAAGATAAATATATAATATCCACTTTTTAAGGAAGTTACACATCCATAAAACTATTAATAATTATTATTATTGCAAAAGTTTGAAAGTCATCAGCGAAGATAATTACTTCAGGCAGTATCTAATATCTATTACTTATTGGGTTAGCCATAAATTCGTCAAGTAAGTCGGATTAGGAATGCCCAGGACCGTTTAGGAATCCCTCGGCCGGGTTATGCAGGTAAGGAAGTGAGTTAGGGCAGAGAGGATGGTACAAGGTGGAACACACTTCTGGGAAGCGGCCACCCTGAAGGCAACCCCTCCCCTCCCCACTTCTGCCAAAGCCCGCTCCACCCCTGACCAGAACTGAATCATTCAATCACTATCGTTATAACACAGTACTAGGTATTTTGTTGTCGATAGTTTCTGTTTGTTAAATGTTTTTAAGAAAGACAAGCATTCCCGAGTTACGAATAACCTGACAATATTTGAAAATCTCCTACTATTACCACAGTAAGCGGAAGATGTTATAAAGTTATTACCCGGCTTCGCCCGAGTTTTAACACTAGTTTTCCTAAGTGAACAATTGTGGAAAAAAACAATGTGTGGTTTATGTTATTTTTAAAAATTCTGGTGGATTTTTCAAAGCCCCGGGTAAGAGCTGAAAAAGAAGAAAAAGCAAAAACGCCGTTAGATATGCAAGAAAAAAAAAACATGTCACAATTTAGAGCTAAAACATATCGCTAGGGGAAATTTGAAATGCTGTAAAAATTAATTGATTAATATGCCATTTTTTCCTGTTTTTTTCTATATTTCTGGGAAAACAATATTCTGAAAAATTCAAAATAAATTAAATACTGTTATTAGAAATTTACCATAAAATGAATGAATTTACATTAAAAGGGGAAAAGCAGCCGGAGTAGATGAAATAAGGCCAGAAATGTTAAAAGCTATGGGCAACCAAGGCCTCAGGTGGTTAACGCGAGTTTTCTCAGTAGCTTGGAGAACAAGTAAGACCCCTAAAGCCTGGAGGACAGGAATTATAGTCCCAATATTTAAGAAAGGGGACCAGAAACTGTGCTCCAACTACCGAGGAATAACACTTCTTAGTCAACCAGAAAAAGTTTACGCTAGGATCCTGGAAAAAAGATGTCGAAGAGTGACAGAGAACAAGATCCAAGAAGAACAGTGCGGCTTCAGACAAGGTAGAGGCACTACGGATCAGCTCTTCACACTACAAGTGACCATACAAAAATGTTGGGAATACGGTAAGCCATCATATATTGGATTTATAGATTTAGAGAGGGCATACGACTTAGTACCGCGCCAACTACTGTGGGAGGTGCTTAAAGAGTACGGAGTTGAAGGCAACCTACTAAAAGGCATAGCATCTCTATACGAACATAGTAGCAGTAGGGTCCGGGTAAACGGTAAAGTTTCGGAAGAATTTGAAGTGGAAATCGGCCTCAGACAAGGATGCCCTATGTCGCCAATCCTCTTCACTATATTCATGGACCGAATCAGCCGAAACAGCCAAACACCGGATGCAGCACTGGTAGGCAATACTAGAATCAGCTCCCTACTATTTGCTGACGACATCGCGAGACTGACGACATCACAGGAAGGATTACAAGAGTGGATCAACCGATTCAGCGAAGAGTGCATGGCGGCGGGAATGAAGATGAGTACCTCCAAAACAGAGGTGATGGTTATAGGAAGGGACCAAACTCAGTGCAACATACTCGCTAATGGGACTCAGCTGAACCAGGTGGACAGGTTCAAATACCTTGGGGTCGAATTCTCCAGCGACGGTCGGCAAGACGGAGAGATTGATCGAAGAATTAGTGCGGTAAGCAGTGTGCTACGTCCTCTCTACAGCTCAGTGATAAGAAAAGCCGAGCTCAGCATCAAGACAAAGATGGCAGTGTTTAAAACGGTATACCGCCCGACGCTCACTTACGGCCACCAGATATGGATGCTAAACGAAAAAACACGCTCTAGAGTCCAAGCTGCCGAAATGAGGTACTTTAGAGGATTGGCAGGGGTTACGAAATGGGATCATATAAGAAATTCTACGATCCGAGATGATCTAAACATTGAACCACTGCTACTCTTCGTAGAAAAATCGCAACTGAGGTGGCTTGGACATGTACTAAGAATGTCTGATGACCGAATTCCGAAGAAAATACTGAGTGCCATTCCAGAGGGTAGACGTCCAGTAGGCCGCCCCAGACACAGTTGGGCGAGGCAAATCCAAAAAACTGTGCGAGGAGAGGATGGATCTGCCATGGACGGAGGCCGATCAATCGGCGCAAGACAGGGACGTATGGAGGAGCCTTGTCGATGCAGTGGGTCCCCGACCCGAATAGGACAAGGGGAAGAAGAAGAAGAAGAAGAATGTTAAATATTCTGAAAGATCTACTTAATATTATTTTTAATTAAAAATTTATAATCATAGTATTAAAAACAGGAAATATGATTTTTTTTCCTGAACAATTTAGATTTGGTCCTTTATAGCATTTCAAAAATGTAATCGGGGACCAGAATTTCATTAATATTTTTTAAAATAATTCCAAATAATGTTACGATTTGCTAGATAATAGTAAATACGATAAAAAATTTATTAAAAAGAATTCCGAGAAGCTACATTACTGAACGTCTGTAATGATAATGGCGCAAGCGATTCTGACCTTGTCCTTGCACAGTTTCTTTATACGCAAGGGTTAAAATCGCATTAAAAAAAAATCCGGACGCCAGCGTACAAGGGACAGATGACAGGTCAATTGTATTCAATCACTAACAAAACATCAATATTTCAGGTGGATATACTATGCATATGAAGACATAACGTATATAGAGACTTAAAAAATAAAATAAATACAAATTAAACAAATCCAGTTCACGGTAAAAAATACGCCATAATGTTAGTATCAACAAAGAAAAAAAGTGACGAAAAGGTGAATCCTTTCGGCTTTTACTACGAATGACAATATAACATATTCAAAATTTTGGTTGTTTATTTTTAGGATGTTATGCCGTGTTACGCTAACTCCTTTTTTAAAATTGTTGAAAACTTTAGCATTGCAGATTGCTAGGCAGAGCTTGATCGTAATACCCGGTGGTCGAGTGGTTCAGTTAATGTTCCACGATCCGCGGTTTGGCGTTTGATCCCAGCGGAAGCTTTTAGCATATACGTGAATCGACTTCTTAATTTAGACGAATCTAACACACTCCAATACACATTACAGGCAGCTGCCGGATCTCTACACTTGGGGCGGAGGAAAACGTGAACACCTCTTTCAACTTTTAGCTACGCGCCTTGAATAAGTTTTTGACAAGGATCATTGGATCAAAAAGTATTTAATCACAACTACTTCAAAACCACATTATTAGATCAAACGTTTAAAAAAATATATACAATATAAAAATAAATAAAAGTTTTGTTGATGATGAACCATTTTATTCCAATAAAAATAAAATAAATCATTGAAGAAGATATAAATATATCTAATACAATATAAATCATTGTATTAGATTTGTTAAAGAATTTGTATATAAAAATGCAAAAATCAGTCATTTTAAATACATGTAGAATTACGAAAGATTTTTTAAATATTTTGATAGGATTTATCGGTCAAATTAGGAATTCCACCGAGCCGAACCCTCTGATATGAAAATATGTGGAGTCGGTGAATTATTTTGCCATTTATTAGTGGATTTACTAGATGATCATTTTTATGGAAAAGTGTGTGAAAGGGTTTAGTTTTTCCTATGGGGAAAACTAGACCTAAAAGTCTGGTGCGTAATAAAAAAAAAAGAAGAATAAAACTAAATATGTAAAACAACAAGATACAGAAAAATAAAAAAGGTAACGGATATGTTTATCCGAGAGGTTAAAAACCAAATGTTTAGAATTTTGTGTTGATTTAAAAAGGTAGCAGCCAAAAATATTGGAAAAATTAGTCGAAGAATATTGTTAATTCTAAATTATGAGATCGACAAATATTCAGGGTTGAGTTATAAAAATTAGGCGCCCCGCTGACGAGGCAACTGAAAACCAACTAAAACCGGCTGGTTTCTCTGTCTTGATTGGTCAAAAAGCTTGTTTAACCATAGACGAAGAACAATCAGCTGACAGCTGGCAACTAGCAACGGCCGGCCACGGCAATCCGCAGTGCAAGTCACGAGTCACCGCTTGCGTTACCATTGACAACGGGTGTTTGAGTGATTGTGTAGTGTGCGGGCCATCACATTGTCATACAAAGACAGTTGCCAGTTGACAGTTTTCAGTTGCCTCACTGGGCGGATTGCCTTAGAATCTTAGAATGTGGAATTTTGTAAATGTGGTACTAGAAAAACTAATCTTTTTTTATTTTTATTTTTTTATTAAAGAATAATTGAATACATAGTATCAACAAACAAGTCCTGCTAAACCAATCAATTGGCTTGTCAACAGGTGCTTATATTTTACATTCATATACATTTAAAAAAAAATTAACGTCTTATATCTACAGGTTCAACATTTGTTCATTCATTTTTTCACACATTTTTTCCTACATTTTTTCATACATATTAATATAAATATTTTTTTTCCGATAGCCAATTTTTCACCATATATTTAACCATATTCATAGAATTACATTGCTTTATAATGTCAGGTAATAAATTAAACATTTTCGGTATGTTGTATTCTAACGTTCTCTGTCCGTACTTATTATTAAATTTCGGAACTATTAACCCGTCGTTGCGCGTCAATCTAGTGCTATATTATGAAAAATATGCTGACTTATAATTTTGTTGTCAATTTTCAGAAAATTCATATAAGTGCCAATATCTCGAAAACTAACGAAATTATCACACAGTTATACTTATATTCTGGTCCGTTACGATTGGCCTATCAGCCCTCCAAGGATTAAGGTTAACTTTTGGAACACCTCTATATGGGTACTTTTTAAAACGAGTTTTCGTATATTTTTGGATACGAAACATTAGAAATGTATTTTTTGGTCCTATAGTAAACGTCACACCAATTTGCAAAATTGCTTCAATCTTATGAATTACACATTTTATCAACATTTGATTCATAAAACCAGATTATTTATTTTATAATCAAAATTAGTTATTCTACAATCGTTTAGTGTAGGAGTGTTCAAATTGTTTGTTGTCAAGATCGACAATCTATTATCAGGAGTCGACTTGTTGGCCAGGCCTCAGATACGATTAATGATTGCAAAATCGTGACAGAAGTCCTCTGTTTAGTGTCGTCAAACGTTGAATAACTAATAAAGCAATAAAACAAACTCAGCATAAATAATCAATAGGATTTTAAAAAATCACTGCCTTTATGTCTATAAAATTCTAATAAGAATCACAGTGCGTCTTACGAACGAGTCAGTCTGTTCACAAAAGTTTTGATAGAAGAAAAAACACAAGCCTTATTGCACAGTGTGTCCGGAAACTATTTGTAAAATTTTTTAAATACATAGATATGTATATTTGAATTTCAATTTTGCTTGTTTGATGCATCTTGGAATAACTCATTTCCCGACATTTGACCAAGCGGAAACTCGGCAGATATACTCGGTGTTGATGACAAATGCATTCTATCAACTTTTGGTGGCAATCACGCATAAAAACACGGACGTACACTCATTTTTCTTAAATTTGGAGATATTAAAGCAGATAATACATGAAATATATGTCGGTTTTAAAAATCGGAATATGGCAGTCGATTGGAGTCGATGTCGTGTACAAGCGGGAAACTTTTGAATCTACATCACATTTGGAGTGGATTTTGTGGTAATTTTATTTTTTTTGTGGTTTATTGCTTTCGTTTTTGAGTAAATCGAGTCCTAAATTAAAAATTTTAGGATGTCTTTTTGAATGTCATTTAAAATGTGTCGAAGCTTTTGCGCCGCACCAATTTTTTTTAACCTTTTAATTGCCCAAATAAACAGTAAAAGCTTTTAAAAAAATTGATGTACCTACTAGTAGATTCACTAATTTCATCTTGTATTACGAGACATCGCGTATAATTAAATAACACATTATTTATTCAAGCACACAAAAGCGACACAAAATTTATTCGACAAAACGATCATTTTAATAGTAAAAACGGTTAAAAACGGGTCTTAAGTTCTTACGAACAAATTAACAGGGTTTCAATGTTTATTGTACGCATTGTGTGGTTGGTTAGGTCCGAGTCGCAATGTTTTTGCTTTCCGTGGCCCATAGAAAACAACAAACGTTGTGGCCCTGCCACATGTTTATGGTAATGTTTGAGATATTGTTTGTAAAATTGGTCGCAAGAGACCGGCCTTAAGGATAAACATTGAAACACTGTTAATTTGTTCGTAAGAACTTCAGTCACGTTTTCAACCGTTTTTACTATTAAAATGATCGTTTTTTCGAATAACATTTTTCTCCGTGTACTTATTCCAAAATATTATTTTGGACTTGGAGGTTTTTTATTTGTTTTAGAAGTTGGTTAGATTAGGATAGTTTATGTGAGTACAAAAAACGTATTTCTCAGTAAATCGATGCAAACATACGGTTTTCGCAGTAAAATGAATCACATTTACCAAGCGTGGAACCCCAGCCCACCCAGAAATCTTTTATTGACATTCACTTCCCAAGATAGATTTGCAATAAAACTAACGACCGACTTAATGGCCTGCGTGAGGTGGTTCCATTGCGGCCATTGACGTGATTATGGTAGTGCCATTCCGATGCAGAAATTAATGATCATCTAAACACGTAGGTTAATCGACTAAGCCATGTAATTAATTTTTCTCTTCTAATCACAATAGTGCATTAGTTGGCGCTAAAGCTTTCAATCCCGGGGTCTTGAAAACCGGGATTACAGGAATTCCCGATCTTTGCCGGCAATTTAATCCCGGGGTCGCGCTCGTCTTAATCCCGGAATTATGGGGTTTTATTGGTTTCACGACCTTAGTTTAAGCGTGGAAATATATTTTTTTATGTGTAGCATAACGTTTATTGCACAATTTTCTTGAGATTTTGTGATCCAGGACTTAGATAATAAAGATTTTGGGGTTAGTTATATATTTGGCCCTGCTTCTTAGAAGCAAGGGTTTTATTGAAGCCTGATTAAGATTCAGTATTTAGTTTTGTGACATCCCTACACCGGGATTGTGCAGGCAGACGAATTTTCATTTCTCAATTTTAGCTAGCAGTAGAAGCATTTTGTCGTCGTGATGCAACGCTTCTGTCAGGTGATACATTTCTTTCATGATGAACAATTTACAGGCACTTGCTCGTCGAAAACAAAACGTCGGACTTGTGTATCTTCTTTGTTCCAGTTTTTGAACAATTAAGTAATTAACAAATGTTAAATTTAGACGAAACAAATTTTGGGCGTTTGAACAAAACTACAATAATCTGTGTTGAAATCAGTCGAAGAAAATATGTCTTTCTCTGTATGGGAATTGGACATTGAAATTGTAGAGGAAGTCAATATAAATCTGTCTGTACACTGGAGGTTATCCACCACTTACCCAGAGGCCAGAGGCCCTATCACGCTTGCTCTATAACGATCGGCAAGGATAACTATCGGTAACTTCTCATCGTTCCCTACGACAACTGCAGATCGCAAACGAATAGGTGACAGTTCACAATGACCAAGTGTCCTTAATATATTCGATATTAACTGTCGTTTGTACGTTTGAGATCTGCAGTTGTCCTAGGGAACGAGTTACCGACAATCGGTCGGTAACTTCATATCGAGCGACCGTGCTAGCACACCTGGTATAAGTAACAATCTTCTCGTTCAAAGCTCTCGTAAGGACTCTAATTTTTTTGATTGAACGAAGCTACATTTAAGTTTGAACCCCCCAGATCCCCAGTGTCTCTGCATACGTGTTACAAAACCGATATAGTTATTGATGACGAAACAAATTAAAAATTTCCTCAAAAATAACAACAATCAAATAATATTATTAAAAAGGAGCTGTCGAATTTTGAATTTGAAACCCAGCGTGGAGAAAATCTAGAAAAATGTTACGAGGATCGAAAATTCATACATGCCAACGGGTTTTTTTCGATATGTGGGAAAATATCGACTATTATAAGATAATCACCAAAATAATGAAACCTTAGGCACTTTCATCGTATTTTGAAATAAAAAATTTTAAATGAATTTTTTTTTGTATCGTGTAGGTATTGTATTTTTCCGAATTTTGATTTTTTTTCTTTTTGCAGTTACTTTTATATAATTGTTTGTTTTTTTTGTTTTGAAACTGAGGTTAGAATCAATGTTACCTAATCAATGTATAATACCTGAAAAATAATAATAAAACGTTTGTTTCAATTCCTATTTTTTATAATAATTTAAATTCCCAGTGCCAGCACCAGGATCCCGGGATTGAAAAATGCTAGCACCGTAATCCCGGACCGAAAAAAATATGCCGGGATTGAAAGCCCTGGTTGGTGCATAGAATTATGTGGGCGTTTGCCTGGAGCCTTGCCTACGATCCAAGGTTTGCATAATCAAGCAATCTAGACCCCCTACTGTAGTAACTAACAATGATAAAGATTTTAATAATAATAATAACATAACATTTGTATAGCGCAGTTTTACATCGGAAGGTGTTATTGAGTTCACCGCAGCTCTGACACGGTTCTATACAGGTCGTTTGGCCATACTTGTTGCTGGAGGTGGTATAAAAACTGCATCTTTTACTGCTTACCAACAAGAAAAAAGTTACAAGGCGTAAGATCAGGAGATCTTGGGGGTCAGAACTGAAGAGCGAGGTCCTCATATCCAATGCGACCTTTGTAATGTTGAGGTAGAGATTCATTCAAAAAACCTGTAGTAATAAGGTGGAGTGACCTGTTGAAAGAAGTGAAGAGTTCTGCTACCGGTTAGATGTTTACCGTGCAGCCGACGGGGGTAATACTGAACATTTGTAAACTGTGTTGTAGTTTAATTTATTGTTAGCATTATTAAATGTAATTTACTTCATATAGTTTGAAATATAGAGTTATTCAGTCCATCTTTTTGAATAACCCCGTACTTTTAAATCGTTATTTTATGCCAAAAAATTAATAAGTGGATGTGGGTAGGTACGCTACCTTTGTTGAATTAACATGGGTGCCTGGGATAATGGGTGACGATTTCTAGGTCTTGGCGACGGATGCGTCTGCCCAACTTCTTCTTGGCAGGCTGGATCGAGAAAAGCTAGTTGCCGGAGGCCTTTTGCCTTCTCCAACCATCTTTTGACCCATCCCCTTGCAACGCAGTTGGAGGGATGGATTCATACATCTGTCATTCCTGGACACACTGATTCCCAGATTCCTGTCCGTCCTATCCATCACACATTTTCCTTCCCAAAATTGTTTCTCCTCCATTTCTTTTAAACTCCCTCCCTCCCTTACACAGCAACCCCTAAGAAAACATAGACATTATTTTCTAGATCTAATAATAGATAACCTAATTATTTGTTATTATCCTACATTTGTTTATTTATTATTTTCCTCCAATGCTACGCGTTACTGTCAGAAATATACACACATTATAAAATACCTCCCAAAACATATTAGGTAAGTACTTAGGTATTGATTATCATTGTGTAAAGTTTGTCATATCATCATAGGAATCCCAACCGTCACACATTGAAGGATTCAACATTACATAACGCAGGATTAAAAGCCATCAAAGTGTCATAAAAAGGATACTTATGAATTATTAATTTCCGATTGAATAGAGAAGATCCTGCCGTGTATATGAAGGATGGGTCCCATGCCTCGGTGCATACTTGTAATGTACATCCTGCGATTGCAGGACGCGATCAAACTGGGTAATGAAGCGATTATTTTATTATTTGTGATTCTCACTCGTACTGACGCATGAAAAGACGCTCGTCGCTCATTCATAGACCAGCAGAGTGCCCCCAAGGGATAGGACATGAAAATATATATTTAAAAAAATAATAATCCAAAATTTGGAAAATATCTACGGGCCCTGAAGATCAATGTCGGATGTGCGAATTTGTAGTTCATTTTTACTGTTTTTGAGATCAAGAAATATAATGTTGTTTTGATATTTTGCATGTCATTCAAAATTCCTAAAATACAGACTTTTAAATCAACAAAATGGTGCTCGATGTTGATAGTATCCCGTTTTATCACAGGAGACCATATTTGTCCCAGCTCACATAGGTCTTATAGAAATCGTTGTATCTCCCTTATTATCATAGTGAGAAGTATAATCTAATCGGTATTGTAAAGACAATACAACACGCTATATATTCAAATCTAAAAGTAAGCCACAAAAAAATTAAAATGTCCACCTTTACGAAATCAAAGTTTCCGATCGCAATTTGAAAAAAATATATGAAACTTTGTGAATTTTTTAAGAATTTTTTTTACATGAAATGACAAAAAGTGAGATTATAATTACATTTATAATTCATTTGTCTAATGCAATATGTATGTTTTTTTTTTTTTCATTATCGGTAATTTTAGTTAGAAAAACGTAATGTGTGCTATTTTTAAAACTTTTTAAAGTTTTCATCCAAAATTGTTATATTTTAAAAATTATATGGTTATTTCTAATAATAAAATTTGAAAGCCTGTTTCACCCCCTTTCGAAAACAGTTTTTAGTTTTTGGATACGGTAACATATATTCCATTTTTTGGATTTTATTGCAAGGCGGGAATATTTTTCGCCTCTGAAAAAATACGCCAAATTTTTAAAGGGCTGTTCCATGTGTAGATACCGATTCGTATGAGTTGGTTTTCTATACAAGTTGTGTCCTACGCTACCATCTTATTTTCGCATCCCTTCTATTTCTAGAAAAGGCGGGAATTTTATCTTCGTTTTCCAGCTCCATCGTGAACTTAACATGGTGTGGAATGGATCTATCTTTGACCAAATCTGAATAGAGTTAGTCTTAGATTTTCCCTTACGTGCATCTTTCAGGCACACAACTTTTCCCTAATATGGGTATCGGGCAAGCCATAGATCCACTGTCTCCAAGGTAGATAGGACTTTGAGGCGTGTAGTTAAGGGATATTATATTTTGATGATGTTATTACATTATTCTCGAACTACTTTCATCGTAAGTTAAGTATTTCATCTTTTACTCTTGTTATACTTACAACATTGATTGAAAAGTCAATATCAATATATAAGCCTTATTGAACTCCTTTGAACAACTTTAGAAAATAATGAAACTTATTATTGAACCTACTTACATCTTTCAAATTCAGTTTATTATGTTATTTAATATACAATTATTATTTATTATTATACTCCTGAACAACTTACCTATAGAATTATATAAAATTGTAAAAGCCTTGAAGGCGTTTTCAACGTAGGATTCAATATAAATATATATCTGATATTGAAAAATCGTAAAACGGACAATATTTTACCAATTACAATTCCAATGACTTACCTATTATAAACATGTTTTTTCTTGGTTATAATTTTTTAAAATAAATTCTTATGATAGAATTAAAAATTAATTGAATAATTTCACAGCCTTTCTCTGATATTGCCTGTCGCTGAGATCAAAAGAAATTGAAACAATTGGTAAACTTCCATAAAAATGTTCTGCATATAAAATCCATTCTTCTTTGGTAAGTAAGAATTCTACATTGTTTGTTTGGGCAGTGCCCTTTACGGACTCGACATTAACATAAAATTAAACTACGTATTCTGTTTTATTGGTATTTAAATACACATTGTCTCTGAATGAACTTATTTACATATGAACCACCTACAGAATTGAAATGTAAAAGCTGATTTAATTTTGTTGTTTTATTTTATTTCTTGACTGGGAATAAACGATAGCTCGGACTTTCGACGAGCGATGAAAATAACGAACAGTTCGAGCTGTCCATTTTATGGCGGATTATATTTTTTCCAAAATTATTTCATTTTTCGGTGCATAGGTGAATGTGTGAAATTGTTTTTGGCTTTTATGGCTTTGCCCACGTGAGTTTGAATCTCATCCTCGTCGCCAATGTAATATACCTACGGAGGTGAATTGAACACACAGCTGCTTGCAAGGATGTTTATTCAGAACTGGCAAGTTATAATAAAAGTGATTAATACCTACACAATAGGTACACAGAGAAAAATGTTATTCTAAAATACGATCATTTTATACGCAAAAACGGTTAAAAACGGGACTGAAGTTCTTACGAACAAATTAACAGTGTTTCAATGTTTATTGGCGGGAAAATGTAAGAATAATTAGATACGTATACGAACAAATTATTCCTACATGTTCCCGCCAATAAACATTGAAACCCTGTTAATTTGTTCGTAAGAACTTCAGTCCCGTTTCAACCGTTTTTACGAATAAAATGATCGTATTTTAGAATAACATTTTTCTCCGTATAGGTATAGCATTACCATATTACACTGCGTAATGTGTACAATTATTCAGATCCCATGACAGCTGATCCCCCGACAGTTGGCCCCCCGGCATTCTTATATACAATATACAGTCGGTTTAGGGAAAATATGGTATACCTAGGTACCTACGCAAATAAGTGTCCCCTAAGGGGTGAGCAAAGAGGATGCACCTCCATGAATGACAAAAGCGTAAAACACGTTTTCATTCAAATGCATCAATCATAAAAATACTTATTTTTACAGGATGTTAAGTTAGACTTAGGTACTTTAAACAGTGACTCATGTCATTATTTGGAATAAAAAATGTAAAGAAATTTTGGTCTCCGGTGACTTCTTACACGGAGAAAAATGAACTGTTAAAAACGGGACTGAAGTTCTTACGAACAAATTAACAGTGATTCAATGTTTATTAGCGGTAAAATACGTACGAAATTACGTTTACCAACAAATTATTCTTAATGTTCCCGCCAATAAACATTAAAACCCTGTTAATTTGTTCGTAAGAACTTCAGTCCCGTTTTTAACCGTTCTACGAATAAAATGATCGTATTTTCTATTAAAATGTTCGTTTTTTCAAATACATTTTTCTCCGTGTAGATCTCTTTAAATAATTTCTTCAAATTAAAAAAAAAAAAAAAAATCTTCCACGTGCCGTTTCTGGTCACTCAGCTGACCAATCCTTCATCCAGCCCCCACCTGTCGAATACCTACTGTTTTTTCTTTAATGTTTTCAGATGAAAAAAAAAACAAAAAAACCTCACCGTAGACCAAAATTGCACTAACCTTTTTACTCCAAATAAAGTCGGAAATCATTATTTAAAGTATACTGTTTCAATTTGGGAGGCGGGAATGGGTACCGTTTATAACCATTTATTGGATAACCAACACCTATGCCATAGGTCACCCCAAGTGGTTCGCTACGTTTGGTGACTTAGCAGGGGTGCCCGGGTTCATGGGGGTAAGGCTTATCTAGGTCTTGGCGGCGGATTATCTAGATACACTGAACCCCAGATTCCTACCCAACCCTCATACCCTTTTCCTTCCCAGAACTTCATCTCATTCTTTTCCTTAAAAAATACCCTCCGCACAGCATCCCCAAAGATGACATAGGCCCTGAGGGAATTTATTTTCCTCAGGGCCTCCTGTGTGGACCTAAATTTAAAAAAAAAAATCCAGCTAAAAGTACAAAAAATCTACACAGTGAAAAAGTTTTCGGTGGGCCAATTGTCGGGGGATCAACTGTGTGGTTACCAATTATTCAAGTTCAATAAACTTTTAACGTGTGATAGAAAAGTATATCATTTGTTTAAAAAAAAAATCATTGAACAGCAAAATGATATCTACTTTTTTTGTTAAAATCCTTTATCCTTCAATCCTTCAAAGGAAATTGACAATAATAGGTAAATAACAAAAGGCAATGATATTCACAAATCCTTCAATTATAAAATGCAGTGATTTTTTATTAAATCCCAGTAAGAGCGTGAAAATCGTTGGAAAATGTAGTATGTTAGCGAGAGTTTCATTTTCGATTTATCGTTTTTATGTGAATTCTGTCGCCATTGGGACCCCCTTCAGTAATTTGTTACTTCGGTTTCTTGTGTGTCTAATCCTTCGAATGATCTTACACCCAGATGACCCAGGGTCAAACCGTCTAATCGCTTCTCACTGCAGTCAAATCCCGTTATCCTATTGAAAATCAGCGGTTTGCGAATAATAAAACAGATTCCCCTGTAGTTAAATCGCAATGGCGAACGGTGAACTGACGAACGAACGCGCTGGGTGGCAAGCAGCGAAAAATCAAAGGTGGCACATTAATTTAATTATTTTCGTAACACGTAACAATCGCGTGTGCGAAATACAATTACTGGCAACAATACACCTGCAGACATTGACAGCTCGCCATGATTCCATGATAGAAACATAAAGGGACCGCGGTAGGGTAACCATACTGGTAAAAGACTGTTTCGCACCTTTTATGGTATTCTAATCGTGTGATCTTTATCTGCCTTATTCATATTTTTGGCACGCCGAGACTTTTTTAGGTTTTAGGCCACACAAATTTTGGATACATGATTGTAATTATAATCAAGTGGCAACATTTGAAAGATCAATCGGTTGTATGATTCCCGAGTTTTGTTTCATGTAACCGCTGTAAGAAAATACCAGTTTACTTAACAAAGGTAATAAGTAATGTCTTCAGAATAAGGTACACAAGGAAACAACACAATACACCTGATGATATTGGAAGAAAAAGTTGACGAATCTACAAAAAAATGTGAAAAAATAGACATGGAAAGGCTTTTGCGCTGGTCATCTCAATCATGAAACAGAAAATTTTATGCGGAAACGGTAAAAAAAAACTCGAACAGGAGATCTGGCGATATAAAATTTGCACACCTTGAATTTTTAGTTTTCACGGTCGCGGGTTCGAGCCCGTCGTGCGTAAATAAATTTTATTTGATTAATTTGTGTTATTTCACAACTGATTAATTAAAAATAATATATGTATAGTATATTTGCGGCAAGTTCCAGAGTGGAGGGTACTGTTAGTAAGTTAGTAAACCGTTGCTTGAAATGGTTTTAGCCGTGTTTGGTGACTAGATCTGAATAGCCAGGTACCTCTCCACCGTATTTCCTTCTTCACTACCTTCAGCCTCACAACAAACCCCAAACAGGGGATGCCTTGCTCTCACTGGTTTCGTATGCTTGGGAGCAGCGGGACTCTTTTGTCCTGCTCAAAAATGTAATAATCCAAATCTTGCCTTAAGCCGGAGAGTAAAGTTTTAAATACTCGTAAATTAATGTAGGAATAAAAAAAATCTTAGAGTCTTCCTAACACGAGCCATTCATAGCTGTACCAAACTTTTTTTTTATCTTCGATCTTTATAAGCAATAATTTAACGGTTTCATCAAATAATATTTTATCTATTTTGAAAATAAGTGACTCATATTAAAATACATAATTTTACGACTCCTGGTCACCGGCACTTGCAAATTGAATCGATACGTGAGAGGATTCTTAGTGGTTAGTTATTGTTCTGTGGGTCTCGATCACATGCTTCAAGTCACGTCAACCTGAATGATAATGCATTTATAATACCAGACAATGGTTACCATGGACAGTACACACAGTCTATCTTATCTTAAACCGATATTAATCTGATTTAACAAATATGGACGTAAAATATTTAAAAGATTCATCATGATTTCAAAATGGTTGACACCTAAGAGTAATATCCATACTCTTAGGTTGACACGTACTTAAAACAAGTTTACATTTTCTCTATCTGGTTTCAAATAACCATGTTTGTATACAATTTATGTAACTCTACGTCTGTCTCGACACAGGTTTACCCTAGTGAGACAGGCATTGATAAAAATAACATGTAATTATAATATATGTATAGATTAAATAATTAAAAAAAAAAAAAAAAAAAATCGTGGGATTGGTTTGCAGCAATTTCCTCTATTTTTCTCTTCCATTCATCCCTGTCTTGTGCGGCTCTTTTGAAGTCTGCATATGATGAGCAGCGCATGTCCACCAGCAGGTCCTCCAGGTACTCTGTGGGCGTCCCCTAGAGTTTGTCCCCTCGGTCATACCCTCCATTATGGCATGCAAGAAGCCTTCTTGTCGTATTATATGGCCGATCCATCTTGCACGCCTTTCGGACAAGGTCCTAAGCAGGTGCCTTCCTCCTTCGATTCTTTGGAGAACCTTCTCATTTGTAATGTGGTGGATTCCTAATAGTCTTCTATTTAGAGTTTGTCCCCTCGGTCATACCCTCCATTATGGCATGCAAGAGGCCTTCTTGTCGTATTATATGGCCGATCCATCTTGCACGCCTTTCGGAAAAGGTCCTAAGCAGGTGCCTTCCTCCTTCGATTCTTTGGAGAACCTTCTCATTTGTAATGTGGTGGATTCCTAATAGTCTTCTATGGTAATTTACATTACACATATCTAAACCTGGTTTTCTAACATAAGCAATCTTAGAATGCAAAATATTTCGAAAAATCTTTGAAAAAAGGACACCGTGAACTCAAAAATCTAATTGAACATAAGACCAACGTAAGTTTCTGCAGGTCCAAAAGACTGCAGTAAGCTGGACATTGTGAAAGAATGCCAGATGACAGGACACCAAATATCAAATGTGGGGCAACAGTAGTTGTCGAGGAAGAGGACTGTATTAAAAATATTGGTTCAAGTCGGGAAGATCTGAGGACTGTAGGCGATTGTTGAGGAGCTGGAGCCAGTGGTAAGTATTTGCAAAAAAAGCCAAATTTTGAAAAACACAAAATGTGAAAACAGTATACGATAAAATGTAAGGGTCACAAAATCCATTTGGGGCGTGATTTTTGGCATTCTCGGATATTGAGGCGGGGCGTCTAGCCGTTTAGGGCGCTTTGGGTAAAAAAACGCTATTTGAGAAAAAACTGTCGCTTACGATCTTTTGGCAATCATAGCTCGCTATTGGCTTGATATGGCTGATATCGCAGGGACGCGTTGTGGGAGGATCGCCTGAAATAATAGAACTAAATGGATTCACTCTACTAAAGAGCTGACTTACCTACTCTACTAAAATTGTGTTTTTCGGACGAGTTAGTTAATAATACCTACACTACTAAACTACTCTACTAAGCTACTTGACTAAAGTATTTGCCCAGTGCGAACGGCTCTTAATTGTCCGTGTTTCCACACCATATGAGGAAAATCAGTGCAATTTAATTGGATGTATGAGGTCTAGATGTTGAAACGTGTTATTTAAATTGACGACCACAGATTTCTTTCAAATTGGTATAAATCATCTTTCTAGGGATTATTTCTTCATTATAGTCGTATGTAGGTTTTGAATGGAATGGTAGAGAGGTCTGTTTTTTTTTTCTTAAATGCATGCCGGTTTGAAACATGCTAGTATGCACGCATATAACTATAACGAGATTTTTATGATGATATTACTTTTCAAGATTGTCCATATGCCCAAAACAATCAACATCAAATGTTGATACAACCAGAAAATGTATATAGCCAAAAAGCCTACGAGGCAATCGATTCAGTTCGAAGGACCATTACACAAATAACTTAAGATGGAGGAAGGAAATATTCTAACAGAAGTTGTTGTAGAAGGTAGAAGTAATGGAAATATTTTAGATTGGTTATCATCATTTAGTTCCCTGTGGGCCTTAATAGGCAATTGAGGTATGCATTTTCATCTGGACCTCGAATTTAAATAGGCAAGTAATGATGAGCTTGTATAATAAAGGATAGACTTCCAGATAAGGGAGCAGTTAAGGATTCACTATAAAGCTACCGCGTTTAACGCTCGACAGTAAACACTACTAGTTTGTTTGTATGTAGGTATGTGTGTGCAATACACTGCCAGCAATATTATAAGAAATAACACAATAAACTTTTAAAATTTAACAGTTTAAAATACATATATACCCCCCAGATAAGAATGCTCCTGTATATTTTCTGACCGTACAGAGTATAAATAACACAATATTTTATTATTTTATTTATTTTTATTTATTTATTAATAAGAAAAAGATTTTACATTACAGGTGATTACATTGTGCAAAGTTATACAATTACACATAATTATTCTACTACTCCATAAGTTGAGCTCTAAGAGCTCGTGTTTATGGGAGGAGTATTTACAGCAAAAAATAACGTTATAATTAAATTTGTAATCAATAATCAAAGACTTATAAGATAAATACAAACATAGGTTTACAATTTACAAAGAAATTTTTATTGAAAGACAACAATACAATAATTTATATATGCATTGTACGTAAAGTTTTGTATTAGTTATCGATGAGCCGGTGGACGTAATCTTTTAGCCATAAACTGTTACAATGTTTTGTTTGGTCTGTAGTTGTAAGATTGCAGAAATATTTTATAAATTTATAAAGCGCCCTTTTTTACGTTAGTTCCACACAGGAGGCCCTGAGAGAAAAATTCCCTCATATAATTGCGACGCAATTGGAATCCAGATCTCTCGTCTTACCGGAACGGCGCTCTACCAATTCAACCATTGCGTCCGATTATAAAACCGCATAATTGTCAAAGTCATATTTGAAATTTCAGAATTAACAATATTATCTTCGACTACTGTTTTTATTTTTCCATATTATCGGTTTTATAATATTATATAAGAATTGGTGGAGCGCCATCCGGTATTATAAGACGTGAGATATGGGTTCGAGTCCCAGTTGCGACTATTATGTTTTATTATTTTTCTGTCTTTTTCATTTTCATATTTTAATTTAGATTATTATTGTTATCTTCTTCTTCAATGATATTTTACATCGATGGGAATAACCTTCAAAAGTCAAAAAGAGAGTTTTTCTTTTAAAAAAAATTAATATTATTATTCTATTTAAAGTATGTATTTCCAATGGTATGATGCTGATTAATATTGTGTTGTTATTGTTATTTTATTTGTAAACTGCTCATGTTCATAAACTCTCAACGCAGGAGTTCCTAGTTAGACAGGCATTGCACATTACCAATGTATTTATTATGGACGAATAAAATTAAAATAATATCTATAGTAAAAAACTTCTTCAATAATCTACGATACTTATGTTATTAGTAATTTCATTTCCTTCTTACCCTGAGGCCATTAAGTGGTTCAGGTCTGTGTAAATATTGAATTTATTTTAAATTACGCTGTATAAATATTAATTTTCTTTACTCAGATATTGCAGAAGCAACGCGCATTAGCTTTACATTATAAATTATATTAAACTTACTTATAATAAAGCTGTTCGGTGTAGTAATACTATTTTAATATGTTTGGAATTCTCTTGGCATAATCAACACATCTACTAAATGGAAATGGTCGCATTGCGGCAGGATCTTCCTCAAAGGCAACACTATTAAAAACCAGTTTGTCAATTACCAGCGCGGCTAGGTGGTCCGGTAATTAATTTACTATTTACATGTAAACATGCCGCTTATTTTAATTCTGCGTAATGACCACAGACTTGGACGCAGGACGCCTACTTATTTAGTCCAACTAATTATTTTCTACTAGCCACCATTATGCGTAGGTAATAGTTGAGCTTTGTGAAGCAGTTTGTTAGGATATCTGGGTACCGATAAAACCCAATATCAATACGATATTGACTAAATCCGTCATCTATGGTCAGTTATCAATAATTGTGTTCAACTATTAGTAGATAAGATATTCCGACCGATCGATTGGTAACTTTTAGTACGGCCTCTATAGTAACATCAGATAAGTTTCGGTTAACTGTCAAAATTACTGCCTTCTTGAACGTATTGAAATAACGAAGCTCTTAGAAATGAAAGAAGTCGTTTACGCGATAGACTTAAATAATGCACCTAAGACACGATCAATTTGTTGCGTTCCATCTTAAAGAAACGAAAATGGTTAAAATATCCCGCTTAGGGGGTTTCTCACCATTCTCCCAATAGCTTATTTACACTAATAACGAATATTATTAAAAATAAAATACTCGCAGTGGTTAGAAAACTCGGCAAACTTATCCAATATATAGCCACTATTCATAGGTTCGAGTACATAATTATAAACTCCAACTTTAAATAAATAAACTGTAAATCGTAAAACGAAAATATTCGTTATTAGTGTAGATAAGCTATTGGGAGGATAGTGATAGCGGACTGCCAATGCATATTTAGGTAAGGGGGTTTCTCACCATCCTCCCAACAGCCTATCTACACTAATAACGAATATTTTCGATTGGTGATTTACGGTTTATTTATTTATTAAGTTGGAGTTTATAATTCACTACTCCAACCTATGAATAGTGGCTATATATTGGATAAGTTGGCCGAGTTTTCTAACCACTGCGAGTATTTTATTTTTATTTTTAATAATATTCGTTATTAGTTATTAGTGTAGATAAGCTATTGAGAGGATGGTGAGAAACCCCCGTATTTCTATTCAACATTGCTGAATTATTATATTTTTACGTAATTCCTTGGCGTTTCACGTTTCTAAATGTGAATTCGTGGAAAGATCCACCAGTATTGCAAGTGCATATCGTTTTCTTATTTATTCCCTAACAATATCCGTTCAGCTGTCAATGGTGAAACCATGCCATGGGTATCGATAAAAAAAATCGGAAATTACGTCTATCGAACCGATTTTGTAAAGTTATCGATTTCACCGCGCTAGAACTCCTGACCAAAATTTTGTTATGAATGATTAGGATACAGGGCCGATCAAAATGCAAAACTATTAGATATGCGAAAATTTTATTCTTTTCCAAGTTAACCTAAAACAAAAAACAAACATGAAAGAATTTTTTTTTTTAAATAGCAAAAAATTATGCCCCGGGTGAGGCTCGAACTCACGACCTTAAGATTATGAGACTTACGCGCTGCCTACTGCGCCACCGAGGCCGGTGGGAGAGGCGCCATATAATGCTTATATTTACTTATCAGTGACATCTAGCGGGAAACCCTGAAACCTCAGAACAGAACCAATAATTTTTATTCGCAAGCAGAATGCTATAATTATGGGTTTATATTATGGGTAAAATATTTCGGATCTAATATTGTTCGAAACTTTAGTTAGAAATAGGAAGTAAGTAGTCGAAATTCAATAACTGCAACTATAAATAAATTATTATTTATTATCTATACATATACCTATATCAAAATGACATTTATATAATCAAAGATAAAAATAAACAAATTACCGTAATCTTGTGACATGGCCGGTATTTCAATTTATTTTTAAGCTCGGCTTGTGAGATATTTACGTCAGTCAAGTTGCTCTCTCAGGTCGCTAAGAGAGATTTTTATTCCTGTAGGTACTGTTGGGAGCCCTGACAAGATAAACTAATGAAATGATAATATTAAAATTGCTCTTCTTGCTCGCTACTAGTATTCACGTCTGTTAATTTGCTGTGTGTTAGAAAACCCTGGTAAATTCTAAACAATGGTAAATTGCGATAAAGCGGAAAAAATATTTATATACCGGAACGTAGGTATTTTTTAGTAATGGTATCACTAGGCTTATTTTGACAGGACTCCTAACAACTTGACGGACGTAAATCTCATATGGAGCACAAAAAACCAGTGGCGGCCGGAGCACGTTTCTGATGGTAGGGACCGAAATTTGTTCAAGTACCTAATGCCTACTGTATTGTTATCTCACTACCCGGAGAATATAAAATAAAATTTCCCGAACACAAATTTTTGTGGTCAAATCATGCTTATCAGAGGTCTAAACACAAAATAAATTAAAATGTCTATAGATATAAAATGTATAATACAGTATAATAAAAATAAAGCTTTATCTTGCAAGATTATCATCGAAGTTAATTTATACGCGAGCGATTCCCACCCGAATTTACGCAACTTTCGTTACGAGGGGATACAATGGATTATCCCCGCGGTATTTGAAATTCACATACAAGTGCGCATGTGCGGTTCTTGGATTGCCTACGATCGAGAACGAAAAGCAAATAAATAACCCATATGCTTAAAGGGACAATTCGGATTGTCCCCCAAGTGCGCAGTAGGTTCTGCGCACTTAGAAATGCACTCTGATGGTTCGTGCGCTGATCGGCTGTCCGCTGGTCAGTCGCCGGGCTGCTTTAATTTTTTGTATTTTATTTCTGCAAAATGTTAATTGCTTTTTTGTTTAACGAATTCATTAATTCTGGTCTGTTATTTCTTTTAGTAGGTTTCGAGTATAACTAGTGGGACTGTACCCCCGTGAAGAACCGCCACTGCGACAAACTACGTGTACCTATTTATAATACGGCAACACTGTATTTTGGGTATAATTTATTTCACTCGCTGGGTGGCCCGCAGTGTTTGGCGTTTGGCCTATCGCAGAAATAATACGAAAATGCTGAAATGCTCCGGCTTGAAAATACAGTCAATTAAAAACACATTTATAATACTGACAGTTCTCATAAAGATGTCAGATATTTTCAAAGGAATCAGCGGCAACAGAAATAATATCTATTAGAAAGGATTTTGTGTTTGGTTTATGTGCAGTTTGTCGGATGCGTATTCAATCTTTTGATGTTCAAAGGTGGTCATTTAAAAAGATAAAGCTATATACAAAATTAACTCCATCAAAACAAGGGTAAAATACAAATAACAAGTGTTTTTTGGTTTTAGTATAATATCTACACATTATATAGGTATTCGTAATATTCAAACTATAGATATATTAAATTAAATTATATATTTACGTCTTTTATATTATTCATTTAGGTGCTCCGCTGACGAGGCAACTGAAACCAAACTAAAACCGGCTGGTTTCTTTGTCTTGATTGGTCAAAAAGCTTGTTTAACCATAGACGAAGAACAATCAGCTGACAGCCGGCAACTAGCAAAGGACGGCCACGGCAATCAGCAATGCGAGTAGCGAGTCACCGCTTGCGTTACCATTGACAACGGGTTTTTGAGTGATTGTCTAGTGTGCGGGCCATCACATTGTCATACAAAGACAGTTGCCAGTTGACAGTTTTCAGTTGCCTCAGTGGGCGGATCGCCTTACAGATATGAGAGAACTTTAACAAACTTAATTCAAATTATTGCAAAAAAAAATAAATTTATATATAATACTGCTAAAGAGAATAAATCGTACATATTATGTACATTTTAACGCAGCTTCTCGTTTAATGGTCAAATGCATACATAGGATGTTAATGAACATACTTGACTTACTTTAGCCAGTGATTGCTGACTTATTTGGAGTAAAAAATGTAAATGAAATTTTGGTCTCCGGTGACTTTTCTGATGATTTTTTGCAATTTTTTTTTCTTCAAACCAAACAAAAAAAAATTCTTCCAAATGTCATTACTGGACATTCAGTCGAGCAACCGCCCAACTTCTCACCCTGACTCCACCTGTCCAATACCTAGTGATTTTTTAAATGTTTCAAGTTGAGAAAAAAAGAAACATTAATCCAGTGACGACACGTGGAAGTTTTTTTTTGAAGAAAAGTCACCGGACGCCAAAATTTCATCCACATTTTTTACTCCAAATAATGTCAGGAATCACTGGTAAAAGTAAGTCAAGTGATCGACGAGCCGGTGGATGCAATTGTTATATGTTAGCCATAAGCTGTTATAATAATTTGTTTAGTCTGTAGTTATATAATAATAATTGTCTGTACTTGTTTGTCTCAAATTGTCTCAAAAAAATATTAAATCGCATTAGCACGTAGAATCTACGTCGCAGATGCTCGGCTCAAGCCTCAATCAAACATTGTTAACTGATCAAAATGTTTGGCTCAAGCAAAAAACAACGTGCTCGGTTCAAGCCGTTTGACCGTGTCGAAAGCCCGTTACAACTTGTTATTGAGAAGCAGCTGATTTCACGTCAAAAACGCCGCGTGCTGTCGTTCTTTTTGCGAACACCACTGGCTTTTTCTGAAGAAATAACACCGCTTTTCCCTAAAATATCGTGAATTTCGAAGTTTCAAAAATGCGAAGTTTTCAGATCCCTGTTTGAAAATTTGTAATTAATAACTATCGCTTTATTAAGTTTTTTGGGAAATAAGCTTTTGACAGGTATTGCATTTTTAAAAACGGTACGCGCCACCTTTCAACATTATCCTTTATTGCCGCCATTATGGCCGGGCCACCCACGTCGCGCAAACTGATTACCGCCCAATGGCCATTTCTTCACATTCCAACCGTAACCGGGATTAATATCTGGCCGCCAGATGCGATTAGACTGTAAAAACTTGACCGCTAGTGATAAATAATTCTATATACGGCGGACTAAGTTCGAATATTCGAATGTTTTCCCCGGAAGAGATAGGTACTAGATTTTCTTTTAATTCTTAAAAGTAGGTAGGTACTTTTTCCCGGCCAAGTATGTGCTTTCCCCATTGAAAATTGTGAATTATTCATATTCTAAAAAGGAAAGATCACATCGGCAATACAATAAAAAGATTTAGAAAATTAAATGAATATTCATATGTATTCTTACGAATTAAAAAAATCTTATTACGCATTAGGGGGCATACATTAATTGCGTGAGCAAAAAATGGAGGGGGGGGGTCCAGTAAAATATCACCAAATCTCATTATACCGAAGGGGGTGGGCGGGTCAATAAAAATCTCACGTCAACTTTAAAAGATTATATATTATCCCGCTGAAAAAAGTTCCTACATTTAAAAACTTATTTATGGAAAATTCAATTATATAAATTATGATAGAAAAAGATACATACTCATAGAAACATACATTACTTTTGACCAACACCATTGTACTCACCAAAAAAATGTTTATTAAATAAATTACCAGAATAAATCAGAAGCGTGAAAAAATACAATTAATAATAATTGGATGACTTGTATAGCGCCGTTTTTGTGAAAAATCACCTCAAGGGCGCTGAACAAATTATTGAACTCGATCAAAAATATTTTAGACAAAAAACTGATTCCCTTATTTCCACCTGAAAATCATACTAATAATCCTGGAATATTCTTTTTTTGTTATTCTTCTTACTAAATAATACATAAATATTTATTAAATATTATTTATTAAATATTTCGTAATCATCGATGTTTTTAATATCCTTAATTCGAAAAAATTGTACTATATTATATTACACTAGCTGATGATACCCGCATTGAAATGCCATTAAATAAATAAATTGTTTCTCCCTTCGTGTAATTTCCTATTCGTCCCCGTTCCCCTTCCGCCTCCTCTTCCCCTCCCCTCCCGCGCCCCTTCCCTCCCGCGTTATCCTTTTACGTTCCTCGCGTTCCCCCTTCCCCTTTCTCGCGAACCTCCCCCCTTCACGCATTCCGCTTCCACCTTCTCCGCCTTCCACTCTCCTTCATCCCCCCTCCCGCGAAGTCTCCTCCTTAATTCCCCATCCGACTCTCCCGCATACCGCTCCCCCCAGCCTTTTTCCCTGCCACTCAACTCCATAAAATACACCAATTTTTCCAACAATTCGCGTGACCTATTCCATATTTTTATGCAAATTTCATAATGCCAGAGTTCACTAGTATACATACATAAATATTCACGGGCATGTTCACAACAATTAAAAAAAAAATAATAGTAATCGGATGAAATTTTAATCGCAATCGGATGAATAGTATAGGAAATAATTTCATAACGCCAGGGCTCACTATCCTATAACTATCTCGGGTATGCGCACATCATATTGCCAAAGTTTTATCGCAATCGGATGAATGGTATAGCCGCGCATAACATACGAACAAACAAACATTAATTTTTATATATTTTGATATAATTTATAGATTGCTTATAATATTTTATCCTTTTTCAAATGTACACTCTTCTTCCATCCACAAGCAAATGCTTTTAATGGAAAAGCAGTATAAATCACATTATGATAGATACAACATTTTAAGATGTAGGTAAGTACCAAATAAATAAATATATAAATAAAAATGATTTTTGATTTATTTGTTTTTGTTTGGGGAAAAAATTACATTAAGGCGCTCCGCCCACTGAGGCAACTGAAAACCAACTAAAACCGGCTGTTTTCTCTGTCTTGATTGGTCAAAAAGCTTGTTTAACCATAGATGAAGAACAATCAGCTGACAGCTCGCAACTAGCAACGGCCGCCCAGGGCAATCAGCCGCGACAGTCGCAAGATGGTCGCAAGTCACCGCTTGCGTTACCATTGACAACGGGGTTTTGTGTGATTGTGAAGCGTGCGGGCCATCACATTGTCATACAAAGACAATTGGCAGTTGAGAGTTTTCAGTTGCCTGAGTGGGCGGAGGCGCTAAAAATTGCAGATTTTTGTTCGGAATATTAATTTCGAATACCTAAGTAGGTCGGTACTTCAAAGGGAAATTAATGTTGTCCATCGGTATTTGTTTGTAGGTGTACCTTCTCAAATTAAACACATTTGGACGGTTTGGTCACGTGCGGTGAATGGATCAGAACAAAATAATAAACGGAAGTCATCGACATACCTTATTATGTCGTAGGCGGAAGTAATCGGAAGAAATCGCTGTGATCCCAGGAAGTTTGGAAGGCACGATAAAGCCTATCAAATTCTTGAGGCAGGTCATGTCAGCAGTCTTAATAATAAACGAATGAATGTGGATGAAGCAATTAGCGCGGTTATACACTCTCGGTATGGCTTGATATACAATAATCACATGAAATACGTAAATTGCAGAAAGAGATAAAAGTTGTTGTTTGTTTCTCAAAGTTTTTTCAGGAAAAATCGAATCCATTTGTGCCTCCACATCTCACGCACTCCGCCAATATTCACTAATAATTCTAAAGGAAATTTGTTTTCCTTCAAACTTTCAACGCTGGATAAAGTAAAAAAAAATGTTTTATGTTCGCCAAATAAGCAATGCAGTCATGAACATATACTAAGATGGTTATTTAAAAAAATCCATTATCTTAGTTCCGTTCCTAGTTCACGTTTTTAATAAATCTGTTAGCACAGGTGAGTTCCTTGAATCAATTAATTAAAGCTATATGTCAGCTGTTACAGCTATCTATACTATAAAAGTCACAACTAGATTCCGATAATTATTTAAACTTGAAATGTTCCATGGTAGCAGTATCTTAATATAATATAAAACAAAGTCGGGTTAGTTACACCATTTATAACCCAAGAACGGCTGAATCGATTTTTATGATCTTTGATTTGTTGGATTTGTCTCCGTTCCGAATAGCAGAATAACTATTAAAACATCGGAAAAAATCACGGGAAAAAAAATATGAAGAAAATTGATTTTTTCAAATATTTTCTATGGAACGGCTTTTCAATATAATGTGCGTGGGCCGATATCATTTGAATTACTTCGAACTGTCAATGGTGTAGTGTGCCCAACATTTCGTATTGCATTTTGCAAATGCCTTTATGCCACGTGAATTACATTCATTTCACCCGCCATAACACAGGGACATCCCTAGCATGGCGGGCGAAATAACACAATATGTACACTATGTATAAAATTCTTTAATAAATAAATAAATAAAATAATGTAATTAAAATACTTTTCTGCCCCGATGATGGACACTGTAACGCTATGCGTTGGGTTATAGAAGGAATAGGGGCAACGTGGCATTATAATCCAAAATGTTTTTATTATTTTTACATTAAGTCCACACAGGAGGCCCGAAGAAAATATTTACCCTTTTTGAGGAAATGAAGGAGAGGAAATGCTTTCACCGCAAAGACCTGAACAAGCCTCACCGCCATGTACTCGGGAACCCCTGCTAAGTCACCAATTTTACCCCTTGGGGTGACCTATGGCAGATTTAAAAAAAAAACTTAAAAAATAAATTTTATCCCAAATCAAAAAAAAATAAATATATCGCTACAATACATTTGAGCCCAAAAAATATCAAATTATATAAAACTTCTACCTTAATTTTAATTTAAGGGTCTTGTGTTATTGTTTTTACTGTTTATTAATCAATTCTTATTATTTTTAATAATCTATTTATTTGTTGTTTGATTTCATTCCTAAATTTCCTAAGGATAATAACACAATCTTATAAGAGAGAAAAAAAATTTACTTGAAATCACTTGAATAACAAAGTTTCAACTGATAAAATTGCTTTTCCAGATTTCTAAGCTTAAATGATTGTTAATGATACTTACAATATGTAAATAACTTACAACTAACCATATTATAGCATACTCAAAACGATATAAAGTTGATTACGTATCGAAATATAGTGATCAAATCTATAGCCCATCCAGACTCACGGCGAGAAACCCCGAGAACACCCGAGAAGCGTGAATGTGAGGAGTGGACATGAACAGGCGAGAAAATGAGAGTGTGGATAAATTGCTTGTTCTCACGAGAAGTCTCGGCGAAACTTCTCGCCCAGTCTTCTCGCCGTGAGGATTTTGGTAGGAACAGAGACATCTATGAACATTTTCACGAAGCAAAAAAATGAACAACATTATTTTTTTCTCAACGTATTGAACGAAGTATTCCAATATTTGCAATTATTCCTACAATATTTATATTCAAATAATTTATTTTGATGAATTTACCTAATAAAAGCATAATCAATTTTCTCGAAACACACATTTGAAAATGGTATAAAATTAATTATTTTGTGAGCTAATTAACTTTCGTTTTAATGGCAATAAACACTTCTCTGAAATGATAATTTTAAATATAATATGAAATTTAATGGCTTTTTAATGCCGAGTTTAATGAGTTTCCAAGCCGAAATTCGGGAGTCGTAATTAAGGTATTTATCAATAAATAGCGTGTAATTTTGCTTACGCACAATTAACTCTCTATATTTTGCACTGTTATTGTACTGATTACTAACGATTACGAATCAATTATATTATCAATGGAATTACAGTTATTTTAGAGTTCGTTTTTCATAAAGATTGGCACTTTTTTGAAGGTTTATGCTTAGTACTGGTAGGAAGCTGAGGGTGTATAAATAGTTTTATCTGGTGATTATGAAACCCTTTGTGCTTTCAGAAAGTTTATCAACTGAGAATACAGCAGCATCTTGTTCAATGAAAAATGAAGCCTTGATGTACATGGTGTCAGGAAACTCGTAGTACAAACAGGAAACTGGTGAATTTACATCACATCAAGTAAAGGGTTCAAAAACTTTTGGAGTCCTATGTCTATGCCTCGACACATATTAACTCCCTAGTGACCGATTTTTTAAAAATTTGTTTAAAGAAAATATGAGTTCATTGAACAATATTTGATGCAGGACGTACAGACAACCGAAATGCCCATGTTTGATGTTACCTATATTTTTAAGAAAAAAAACTTTTAAACTTGTTAAACTGTAGTGTAGAGTAGAGGGTTATAAAGAGGGCTTGCGGATATTTATTTTTGAGAAACCAATATTTAATTATATTGCAACTTATGATTATTAATTGATTACTTCGTAATTTGGCCAATATTTTAATAAATAATTTTCGGATAATTTTTATTAGCGCCATTTAGTAATAAAATAAAGTATGAAGACCAGCGAATAACTTTTGGCACCTTTATAACAAGTATTATATCGATTCGTATGTAAAAACAATCGATATAATAATTTATTATTATGTAATTTAATAGTCGACAGTATTAAACTTTGGATTTGTATTGATTTAATTATTAAATGAATAGAACAATCTTGAATTTGGTAGGTGGGTATGGGTACCATTTATTGGATAACCAACACCTCTGCCATAGGTCACCCCAAGTGCTTCGCTACGTTTGGTGACTTAACATGGGTGCCCGGGTTCATGGGGTGAGGTTTGTACGGGTCTTGGCGGTGGATGCGTTTGTACACCGTTGAGGGAGACCTTTTGACTTCTCCAGCAAGACTCTCTCGGACATCACCTTGCACCGCAGTGGGAGGGATGGAATCATTCGTCCGTAACTCCTGAACAACCTGATCCCCAGATTCCTCCCCACCCCTCATATCTTTTTCCTTCTCAGAACACACTCTCCTTCCTTTCCTAAAAATAACCCTCCACACAGCCTCCCCAAAGATGACATAGGCCCTGAGGGGAATCACTTTCTTCAGGGCCTCCTCTGTGTAACTACTGTAAGAAAAAAAAACAATTCATAAACTTTCAACATTGTTGACATTATGACAATTCAAAGTCTTCATCTTTTGCAAAAACGAAGCAATAAGTTCCGCATTTCTTCAGAAAAAAAACTACAAGAAGCGTATAAAACACGTCAAACAGTACTAAACCATTTTAGATTTATCTTTACCACTAGTTGGTTTACATTACGACACACAGAAATATTTTTTGGATAGCTAAAATCCTTTTCTATCATTTCGCTTGAGTAAAACTAAAATAAAGTTGATTATCTTTGAAAAAATATAAGCATAAACTAGTAGTTTACGCTTATATTTTTTCAAAGATAATTAATAAATGCATGTAGGCATAAAAACATTATTAACTTAAATTTATTAAAAAAAAAATTGAGTTCTACGAATTAATTAATTCCTTTCCAGATGCAGACTCCGTTTGCCAAGCGATTTTTTGGCATATTCACATTTTTGGCTTTTGTATTCCTCATCATAACTCATAACCATGTTTCGATGGTGAATTTAAAATGAGTGGCTGATAAGTTTGGTCATTGCCAGCGTTTGTCTTGATCTTTTTTTTTATTTTTTATAAATAACAGCTGTTTCAGCTTACAAGGCCATTAAAAAAATACGAGTGTGCTTTGTGAGACCACACGACTGAAGTAAATACTTCTTTAGTAATCTAATCTAATTTTCTTTCTGGCATCGAATAAAACCATTCCAATAATCAGTGTATAAGAATCTATATTGAAGATTCGTTTGGATTGTACCTACACAAACATCGTGACAAATCAGTAGTTTTAATGCACTGAGTTCGCACACTCTAAACGAAAATTTGATTAATTTTATTATGGGAATTACGCTTAGAATGGGATTGTTGATTTAATTCTTAGAAAGTTTAAAATAACACCTTTTTGATGCGGATTCTAGTTAGAGAGCGACGTTTATTCACATTTGAGCAGGAAATTAAAAAAATTGCTAGTTATTAGTTAGTTATTAGATTTTAACGTTTAGAATGGGAGAAACAACAACACAACTATTGTCAGCATAAATGCCAGCACCCATTCCAAACGTCATTACTATGGATTTGAGCACCGTTTTCACGATTAGATTGTGAGGAATGAACCTCAAAATTAATTTTAATTTTTTATCGTTCGCCTCCGCAACGCTGTAATTAATTTCCGTAACGTCTTCAGGATCATATACTAAACTTAAAAATTAAATATAGATCACACATGGGAGGAAAGGCTAGAAGGAAGGGGAAGGGGCAAGGGTGGGGGGAAGATTATTACAATTAGGGATTTCAAAGTCATTAGCAGGGAAAGACCGGTTAAGTGGGAAAAGGTTCAAAAGAGGGTTTATAAAAAATTGCTGCTTATTTATTATGTGTGCTTTATTATTTACATTTTTTCTAATTTCTAAAATCTCTAAATTATTTATCTGTGATGCCTTGTAACCCGTAAAGTATTTACTTCAAAAAACTAAAACACTCGCAGAACTTAATAAAAAACATTATTAAATTAAATTTTAATTAATTTAATTTAATTTTAATTAAATTTATAAAAAATAAATAAATGGAGTTCTATATAAATTAGCCTTGAAGGTGACTTTCGAGTTTGAGAATCTCTTGAGCCAGCAACTTGAGTGAAAAGCTTTCCATTGATTTGAATGATATACATACATACATGATATCTACTTGTGCTTCTGTAGGTACAGGTACCAGCTGATTGCTGACTGCAGACTATTATACTGCGGATCTCTCGCTGGGTGGTCCTCCATATACAGACACAGCTATAACCTCTCCAGAACAGCTTTCAACTGTCATTTTTGTTGCTGGAGTGAGACGAATACATTCACTGAAGCAGTTGCTTTAGTGACAGTGGCGTATCGTGAGCAGCGAGAGCTTTGGTGACAGTGGCGTATCGTGAGCAGTGAGAATGATGACTATTAATTCCGTGAACAATAAACCTCACATAAGATATAATCAAAGACATAAAATACACGGTTTTTAATTAAGTACGTGCTAGGTAGTAGGCAGGTATTTAACTATCTAATTACAAAACTTAGGATTTCAGAGGAATGTTTGTTTTTTAGAACTAATTAGAAACAAAACATATTGTAAATAAAACAACATAATGATTTGATCTTTGTTCTGACAACTGAGATAATTCGACCCTATCCCCTTCGTTCATATTGGTTAGTGCAAAGCCCCGGCAATGCACAGGTCCTGGGTTTAATTCCTACACGGAGAAAAATGTTATTCTAAAATACGATCATTTTATTCGTGAAAGCGGTTAAAAACGGGACTGAAGTTCTTACGAACAAATTAACAGTGTTTCAATGTTTATTGTTGGTATACGTATAAAATTACGTATACCAATAAATTATTCTTACATGTTCCCGCCAATAAACATTGAAACCCTGTTAATTTGTTCATAAGAACTTCATTCCTTTTTTACGAATAAAATGATAGTAATTTAGAATAACATTTTTCTCCGTGTACATGATGCGACCGAACCTTGTCTTCAATGATTGAATATTTATACATTTTGAGGTTGTACTCATTAAGTTATTAAAAAAATATATAAATTATAATATATACTACATGAGCTTAATTTTTTAATTGCTCTATTCGGTCAGTGCATCGATATGATTATGTTTGCTGCAAAAGATACACAATATTAAAATAATAAATTTGATACGCCTCTGGATTGATAAACTTTATTTCATCTCCTGCGCTTTATAAAGAATGGTGGAAATGTCAGATTTCGGATTAGGGAGGAAGAGAGGGTCAATTTTGGGCTTTAAAAATAAAATAAAATATACACCCAGAAGGGATGGAAATGGAGGGGGATGACGGATTGATTAACAAAACGGTCGGTGGGAATCAACCCAAAGAACCCAGGAACACGAGTGATTGGAACAGAAAAACGGTCGATTTCTACGCGAACAGTAAATAACATTTCGGCGAATTCCGAGGACGTTATTTAGGCATTTGAATATACCGACCGGTCAGTGGTTGAGTGGGCATTGCGTTTGGGTCCCACCCAGGCGTTCCGTGTTCGATTCCTCGGCTGGCTAAGTCCTCCATCACAACACAAGCAACATCTTCCGCTTAGTGTGGTGGTAGTAGGAGATTTTCAAATGTTGTTGGGTTAAGGTAGATTCAGAGTGTAACCCATACATTTTCTATGAAAATGGCCACAGACATCGCACGTCGCGATGCGTGTGGCCAATGTGATTCTAAAACATAAATTTTCATTGAAAATCTATGGTTGCCAAGTAGCCCAGATATTGTTAGGCGTAGCGATGCATACCTACTTCGACCCAGTCTGAATCTACCATTATTCGTAACCCGGGAATGTTTGTCTTTCTTTAAAAAAAAAATAATAATTCAATGAAATCACTATTTTCTTTAAATGAAACAAATTACTTTTGTGTAAACCACTGTTGTCAATGTTATAATATCTACTTGTTTCAAAACCGATGGTTTCTTCGTCAGGATAATAACATGAATTTTTAACTATTTTCTTATTCAAAGTGCAAGTGCAAGCCGATAAGCGATGTGTTGCACCCAAATGTTTATTTATTATATAGAGGCGACTAAATTACAAGCCATCTGAGGGTCCCTTTCTTAATCTTACTCATTACGCTTCAGCTTTGCGTTCTTTGCGGGTATCCACATACCATTTCATGTAACGTTTAAATTCTAAACGGTGGTCTTATACAAGGGCGATACTGAGGGTATATTCCACTCTGGAACATGCCGCAGATATGCTGTAGGTATATTATTTTAAGAGAATGAATTCTGAAATAACACAAATTAATCACATAAATTTATTTGCGCACGTCGGGATTTGAACCCGCGTCCTCAGGATCGCTGGTCGAGAACCTCGACCACCTCACGGAGATCGTTGCCGAGTAAATTTTAACTTTTTGACCAACGCTAACTAAAAAAATTAATTCGGTGCGTTTTTAAGAGCCATTGACCAGCGGCTGAATATAAAAGTTTAAAAATGCTTGCAACTGTAATCGGAAGTTCCGACGAGAAAGATCAATTATTCCCCGTATCAAATGTTTCATTCAAAACTTGCTTTAATGTACACCTACATTCAAGTTAGCAATAAAAATGCTCAAAACGCACGATGATAAATTATTTAAAATCGTGTACTTCTTGTAAGTATTTTTTGATCATAAGTATTTATGATTTTACAAAAACGTCTAAACAAAACAAGTGTGTAAAAAAAATCTGAAATATTTTAGTTTGGACCTTAAATAAATAGAAAAACTGAGGTATTTTCGTCACAAAACACGTTCTCGGAATTATTTTTTATGAAAAATGTCTTTACTAGATTATGTATTGACTTACTTTGCTGTATTTTGAAATTTGCGTTGTATAATACAATATTTCGTTTGAAAATTGAACAAATCTGCCAACCATCAACGGTATAACCTTAAGACCAGTTGTTTCGGAAAATTTCACGTTTGAATTTCCTTCAAATCGTCATTCACCGAAAAATTGGGTTGTTTCAACCTCCGTCAGAAGAAATTTCATGGAAAATTTTATGGAAATGTTTCAAAAATGAAAAGATTCTTTTTTTCATTTCAAATTTGACACGCAATCACGTCTTCCTATATTTCAAATACGAAATGGGTTGTTTCAACTCCAAATAATGTTCGATAAATTTGAAAATTTTATTCAAGTGTTCCCCGCCGAATCACAATTTTGACGTCTGCGCATGCGCCTCCCATTATTTCGCTAACCGTCCGGACTCGGCTGATCACATTCACATCACATTTCTATAGTATTTTCACTGCTGATGGAAGTTGAAACAACCCAATTTTTCGGTGAATGACGATTTGAAGGAAATTCAAATTAGAAGGAAATTCAAATTTGAAGGGAATTCCAAAACAACTGGTCCTATGAAATTTTCGTTGAAATTTCTTCTGACGGAGGTTGAAACAACCCAATTTTTCGGTGAATGTCGATTTGAAGGAAATTCAAACGTGAAATTTTCCGAAACAACTGGTCCTTAGTATATTCAAAATAAACTTAGTTTTTCTAAATTTAAAAAGTGCATTTACCAGATAAAATAACAATCTTTCGAAATCAAATTATTTTTTTTTGTAAAAAAGTGTCAATACGCCTAGAATTCGATTTAAAAATGACTAATTTCCGGTATTTTCTGGTAATACATTCTTAATAAAAACTGGACTGAATTTAAATTGTGTGTAGGTAGACGAATAAGCATTATAAGTAATATTAATACGATTTAAAAAAATAAAAATAAATTATATTGTGTGGAGTATCAGTAAGCTTCTTTAAACCAATAAAAATGACAGGTTGACAATAAAAATCGTTTGAGACCGAAATTTAGGATTGTAATAGCTGTTTCACAGCAGGACTTTAGTGGAGTTTAAATGATTCGCCTTTACGACGGCCATATTCGGTAGTTGAGCCGTCGTAAAACAATTCCGATTTCGAGGATAACGGTTTAACGATAATGGGCGCTATAAAAATATCAGATGACGGGAGAGGCTGGACGGCTGCTGTGCCCTCCATTAATACACAATATTAAATATTTTTATTATTTTTTTGTGTCAGAGTGAAGAGTAAAAGCTTAAAGCCCACTGTGTTATTCAAATAATTAAATTTTCTGCAAAATGATTTTATATTATTTAATTAACAATATTAACATACATATAATTAAACGTTGCTTGAAATGGCTTTAGCCGGGTTTGGTGACCAGATCCGAATAACCATCTCTCTACCTTCATTTTTCCCCATTTCCTCCCCTCCTCACTATCTCCAGCCTCACAACTTACCCCAATTGGGGATGCCAACGTCTCATTGGCTCCAAACGTGAGCAGTTGAGACTATTGTGCTGTAGTCACGTAAGAAAAAGACCCGCGAAAAATCACAGGATATTATATTTGCAGGATTTGTGAAGCTGAAAATAGGTATTCATGAAAAAAGTATTTGCCGCAGGATAGCTAAATAATTGCCTAAAATAACTAAATAAAACTCCTTCTATTCAATTCTCGATTTTTTTTTTTTTATAGAGAAACCTCACAAGAGTCCCAACTGCTTCCTTCTGGAGCCAGTGAGACTATGGCATCCCCAATTGGAGTATGTTGTGAGGCTGAAGGTATGTGGGGAAGGGAAGGAGGTGGAAAAGTACCTGGCTATTCAGATCTAGTCACTAAACACGGCTAAAGCCATTATTAAGCAACGTTTCAATTCTGAATGGTGGTCTTACACTAGGGCGATACTGAGAGTATCTTCCACTCTGGAACGTGCCGCAAATACAGTATATATTATTTTTATTAATTAATTGTGAAATAACACAAATTAATCAAATAATTTATTTGCGCACGCCGGGTTCGAACCCGCAACCTTTCGATTGGGAGTCAAGTGTCTTACCACTCGACCACGGACGGTCGTTATGTTAGTAAACTTGAAAATTATGGCTTCTATCCCATCACATTATAAAAATACAAGATACGTTATATTCACAGGTTTTAAATAATCATTAAATAGCCTATAATGGTAAATAAATAAAAATATTTGCCACACGATAGTTAAATAACCTTTAATCAGCCTTTAAATAGCCTTTGAATGTAATTTTCACCTAATACAACTCAAATCAGTCCGAAGAAACCTTCCTACAGAGGCAACAAAATTACTAATCAACTCTTACATAGTCTCACGTGCCGATTACTGCAACGGCTCAGTGGCACGGCTCATAACCGGGGTCTGTAAATAATCGTACATTTCAGAACACCATCGTAACCTTCATTGGCTTAAGTGCCATGAAAGAATCCAGTACAAACTGTGCTGGGTGCCGTTTAATCCATCAATGAAATGGCCCCACTTTACATCTCTGAACTATGCGTCCCGGAAATCACTGGTCCAAGGCAGTCAGATCAGCAACATCATCAGCTATAGGTAGCTTAATTCGGGGTTGGAACTTAGCCGCGATGCAAATTTCCATCGTTAGATCCGATCTTCATATTTTTGGACGAGTTTGGGGAATACGGTAGAATTTTGGGAATAATGTAGCAGCAGGGGGTCATCCGATACCAGTAAAATTTTGAAAGTGATCTATGAGAAAAAAAAGTTTTGGAAACCTCTGGTCTAGTCTATAGTTAGATGAAAGATTATAGAAATGTATTAAAATTTGTACAGCGCCTTTGAGGTGATTTTTCACAAAAAGGCGCTACAGAAATCATCCAAATATTATTATTATTATATTGTCCATTTTAACAGAATCGGACGCCAAGGATGACGAAGTAGAAGAATGGCAGATAATGATTCCTGGAATTGCAGCTATACTCACCAGTAACCAGTACCAAGGATAGGTCCGCCGAGACATATCAATCATCTCCAATCAAAGTCTGTAGTGGTTGTGGTTGTAACGGATGTTAGTTTGTTGTTTGTTCGCCCAACACAATCATTATCTCAAATGCCCTTCGCAGTTATCTTTAATCTCGACGGAATGTAACGGATGCTGCGAAGTCATTGCGTTCTCATTCTGAAAGCATTGTTTTCTTATATTATACTATGAAAGGGGCAGCCTTTATTTATTTATTTATTTAGAATTTACGGCACTAGTGCCATTTACATACATAAGTTTTATTTTTATTTTACACAGACATAGATAGTACAGTATTACATTTTGATGAGTGAAAATTATATAATTATATTGAAACACATAACAAATAAAATAATAATGACTTTAAGAAAGACGGAAGCAAAAACAAAAACCTGTTAAACAGTGACCTCATTAAAATGTTTAATTAGTGTAGCTTTATACTTCACAAGGGGTATATTAAGAATATCGGCGATTTTAGCATAAAAGTTACCAAGTGTTTGCAACCTATTTATAACTGAGTTATATCCTGAGACTGTGGTATAATTGTCACAATAATACATACTAGAGGACCTCGATCTAATGGTAGGTACATGAAATTGAATCAACATTAATATATCAGGGCTATCCAAATGATAATTTACAATTTTATATAAAAATATAAGATCAAAATTTTTTCTTCTATCACTTAACTTAAGCAATTTCAATGAATGTAATAAAAAATCATAATCTATTGTTTCTAAAGGAATTCCAAGTCTAAAGTTAATACACCTCAAAAATTTGCGTTGGACTCTTTCAATGGTATTAATGTGATTATTAAAGACAGGTGACCAAATTGAAGAGTTGTATTCTAGAATACTTCTAACGAGAGATGTGAACAGAAGTTTTAATGTATTGATATTTTTAAAATCGATTATATTTTTAAAATATATTATAATACTATAACAAACTAACTAACCAACACGCCGTTTCCCCGCAGGTGTAGGCAGAGAGGACGGACCGCCAAACAACTCGGTCTTGGCACACACTCCTTGCCTCATTCACATTCATACATCTTCTCATACATACTCTTCTATTAATCTGACTCTTGACATGGCCCGAATGATTGATGATTCACTTAATCGCGCCACGTCTTCCTTCGGCGTCCTCGGCTTCTTCTACCATTCACATTCGCGTCATAAATTCTCTTTACATTCCTTTCTTCATTCATTCGCTCAACATCTATTATTCTGAATCTTGAAATGGCCCAATAATACTATTGTTTCTTTAATTACTTTTAATTCGCAAAAAATTGCCAAAGTTCCCTCTAAAATCATCAATCGAATTCTTTAAAGTGATATATGTCATAAAATAATTCATTTTATAGACGGCGCGAGTATAATTATTTTACAGAAAAACGCTTTTTACATGTTATGCTTTAAAATTTTTGCCCATACAAACTCAAATCTGTCAAGAAAGGCTAACAAATACAATATTGTATTGGTGATTCAATCAAATATTGCATTTTTTAGCCTTTCTACAAAGATTTGAGTTTTTTTATGGACAAAACTATTTATTCATATTCATATTGCGTATGTACGGGCGCAAACAAATATTCGTCTTAACATTTTAAAGCATATCATGTAAAAAGCGTTCTTACTTAAAACTTGTAAAAGTATCACCAATTTTAAACACAAATAAACAAAATATCTCACATCCGTACTAAATATTTGTTATCCATTTTGATTTAAATTACGTAAATTTTTTTTAAATTATAGTGGGTCAAATAGTAACCGTAAAATCATGATATATTGTGTTTTTTAGATCGTATCTTCTTCAAGCTTAAGAGCGATTGACCAGCGGGTGAGAAAAATGCTTGCAACTGTACAGGGAAGTTCCAAAGAGAAAGATCGATTATTCCCCTATCAAATGTTTTAAATTAAAAAATTTATATCGATTTATTTCATTAAAAACTTGCTTTAATAATTATAAAAATGCTCAAAACGCACGATGATAAATTATTAAATATCGTGTACTTCTTGTAAGTATTTTTTGTTCATAAGTATTTATGATTTTTCAATAATATCTAAAAAAAATAAGTGTGTAAAAAATCTGAAATATTTTAATTTTTAAGACCTTAAATAAATAGATAAACTGAGGTATTTTCGTCACAAAACACGTTCTCGGATTTATATTTTAATGATTTTAATTTAACTAAAATTAAAATTCTGAAAAGTGTCTTTACTAGATTATGTATAGATTTATTTTGCTGTATGATTATATGATTTTAAACTTGTGTTGTATAATACAAGATTTCGTTTGAAAATTTAACAAATCTGCCAACGACCACCTTAGTATATTAAAACAAACTTATTTTTTTCAAAATTTAAAAAGTGCGTTTACCAGATAAAATAAATAATCTTTCAAAATCAATTTTTTTTTTTTTTTTCGTAAAAAAGAGTCAATACGTCTAGAATCTGATTTCAAAAGGACAAATTTCAGGTATTGTCTGGTTATACCCTCTTAAAACTAAAGTGTGTTTATCTGAAGTGACCTGCCAGGTTAGTATGTTTTTTTGCATCTGTTTGTACATAATTAGAAATGTCTATAGCATATTTGTACAGCGCCCTCGAGGTGATTTTTCACAAAAACGGCACTGTAAAAATTATCAAATTATTATTATTTAGTTACCTCGAGAAAAACAAGTGGACACCACTCCAGCAGAACCGTTTGGGGGTGTTTTTGTCAAGGATTTAGCCGATGGTCATTAGTCATTAGTATTTTGGCGCCTGTGATATTATTATAATCCTAATGGCCCCAGGAGCCCGGTGCCTGGGGCCCGGAGCCCGGGGCACAGGAGGAGGAGGGTAATAATAATAATAATAATTGGATGACTTGTATAGCGCCGTTTTTGTGAAAAATCACCTCAAGGGCGCTGTACAAATTTCAATAATTTCTACAATCTTACTTCTAACTACACACTAGAAAATATAAAAAACCTATGGCTAAAACAATGGATGCAAATCCACCGGTTCTTTGATCAGCGATACAAAACTATATGTACAATGCAACTGAACAACCAGCGCGGTGCACCCCAAAAATGTAAATGTACATGTATTTTTATTTTTTATTTTTTTTTTTTTTTTATTTTTTATTTTTTTTTTTTTTATTTTTTTTTTTTTTTTTAATTATATATATCTTTTTTTTCAATGAAAATGTACAGGACCATACTTACCTGGTAGGTCACTTGAGATTAAAGTTAAAAGATGTTTATTTATATACAGTTTGCGCGCAGAGGACATAATAGCGAACACATGTTGTTGGAAAAGTAATTATTTGATATATATTATGTTATTTAATGAGAGTAGTACATGAATTTTATTTATTTTCTTAAATGAAGTCTCAGTCTCTCGTTAAGCGACGGATTGCTGTGAAGGCTTCGAATGATGTTAATCTAATAAGAAAATAGATTAAGATAAATTATAGGCAATACATAATACAAATAGATTTATTAAATTTAAGGGTATGAGAGCCTAAATAAGTAGGTTTTTAGTTTTGACCTAAATTCTGTTGGGCTTGTTATGCACCTTAGTTCCGGAGGGAGTTTGTTCCAAGCCTTAGGCCCAGATACTTCGAATGCACGATCTCCAAACTTAGTATTTGGCTTTCGTTTAGGTTCTATCAGTCTACCTAGAGCTGATGATGTTGCTGATCTAAGGGTTGACTGCCTTGGACCAATGTTTTCCGGGACGCATAGTTCAGAGATGTAATGTGGGGCCATTTCATTGATGGATTTAAACACCATCCAGCACAGTTTGTACTGGATTCTTTCAGGGCACTTAAGCCAGTGAAGGTTGCGAAGGTGTTCTGAAATGTGTGAATATTTAGAGACCCCGGTTATGAGCCGTGCCGCTGCATTAAACACGGATTGAAGTTTGTCGATTTGACATTTCGGAAGGCTAGCATAAATACCGTTACAGTAATCGAGACGTGAGACTACGTATGAGTTGATGAGTAATTTTGTTGCCTCTGTAGGAAGGTTTCTTCGAACTGATTTAAGTTGTCTTAGGTGAAAAAATCCGGTGCTTACTGTCCTATTTATTTGACTTTTAAGCGAAAAGTCCGAGTCTAGATTAACGCCAAGAAGTTTAACTGTTCTCTTTGGAATAATATTGCTGCCAGAAATGGAAACAGGTGAATCGTCTACCAAATGTTGCCGTTTGTTTGTGGCCGCCCAGAGAAACTCGGTCTTCGATGGGTTCAGTTTCAGCTTGTTTGAAGACATCCAACGAGTTATTGCTTCTAGGCATTCAGCTACACGGATTTTGAGACTGTTGATTTCGGGTAAAGGCAAGTCTGTTTGTTTAGAAGAGTGATCATTATTGTACCTGTTTTACGAGCAATGCACTAAAATCAGCCATTCAGAACATTTCACCAATAAATTCACAATTTGATACATAATAAATATTTCAATTTTTTATGTCTTTTGGTACAGAGTTACAGAGCACATTTCTTTATTTTCATTGTAATAAAAAAGATGCACTGCATTGTATATAAAAGCTCTTTGGACATTTGAATAAAATAAAATGAATAAAAAATTGTCTACTTTAATTTTTAACTAGGCAGTGCCTGTTCTCAGAAAGTAATCATTTTTGTTGTTTAGTACGTAATAATTCATCGTAAAGATTATAAAAATTATTTTATATTAATTTAATTAAATATATTGGCGAAGAGAAGAAAAAAAAGGAAAAGAATTAGGAATTTTTAGAGAAAAGAAAATTAATAAATAATGTTGGGCGTATGTTTGAAGTATTTCCTGACTCAAAGCATTTTCCAATAAAATACCGGTAGATCTAGGACAGCATTTCCACCTGACCGTTTCTGCGCATTTGCGATTTGTACAAGATAAGCAGTTGTGTCCGCGGGCCCTGTACAGTACGCTCTGCTTCTGAGAGGCTAACTTGACACTGGCTTCCATGGAGCCCCCGTGCCCGAGCTGGTCACTGAGTTACATCAATCGAAGGCATGTCGAGAAGATTGTATAGGTTGGGCTGTCTCAAACTCTTGTCACATTTGATAACCATCAAATCCACGATTTTTTTACATAAGCTAAAACCGGGAGGCCCTGACGAAAACGATTCCCCTCAGGGCCTATTTCATCATTGGAGATGCTGTGGAGAGGGGTTTTTTTAGGAAAGGAAGAAGAGGAAGTTCTGGGAAGAAAAAAAGGTGGGTGGAATTCTAGGGGTCAGTGTATCAAGGAGTGACGGACGTATGAATCTATCCCTCCCATTGTGGTGCAAGGCAATTAGGCAAACCCCATCCATGAACCCCTGCTAAGTCACCAAACGTAGCGAACCACTTGGGGTGACCTATGGCACAGGTGTTAGTTATCCAATACAATTTGGGAGGCGGGTATAAGTACCGCCGCCCTGTAACCATTTATTGGATTACCAACACCTCTGCCATAGGTTACCTCAAGTGGTTCGCTACATTTGGTGACTTAGCACGGACGCCCGGGTTCATAGAAGGTTTGTCCGGGTCTTGGTGGCGAAAGTGGCTTCCGCCCACCAACTACCCATACAAGCCTTCGAAATCAGAACCATTATAAATGTTTCACCTTTGAAAGATCCCCGTACACCGATTCTTGGTCTGTTTCAGCATTTAATCAAAATGTGGTTAGCGGACAAATATATAACGATCATGTTGTTACTATTAATTTTTCATTCAAACATATCTTTAAGTTATTTATCTTTAACTGTGTTATATTGTGGTGAATATCAGAACACGATTGTATTCGGATACTCAGGCGGACAATCTATTGACAAGTGGTGACAGGAAGGCGCTCCGCTGACGAGGCAACTGAACCAAACTAAAACTGGCTGGTTTCTATGTCTTGATTGGTCAAAAAGCTTGTTTAACCGTAGACGAAGAACAATCAGCTGACAGCTGGCAATTAGCAACGGCCGGCCACGGCAATCAGCAGTGCAAGTCGCGAGTCACTGCTAACGTTACCATTGACAACGGGTTTTTGATTGATTATGTAGTGTGCGGCCCATCACATTGTCATACAAAGACAGTTGCCAGTTGAGAGTTTTCGGTTGCCTCAGTGGGCGGATCGCCTAAGTTTATGAAGTACAGACAATCTGGTAGAAGTGGGCATAGATAATTTCACAGACTTATTATTATAATAAAACTAACAAACTAATTAAATATTGGCGGCATAGAAAGATTGGCAAACACTGGCACATGGTGACGTCACATAGAGTAAAGCGGAAGAGACCACACACGGACGAGACGGGCGGCTTCATTCGTTCCGCTCCGTCAGATCTGCCCATGTCCAACCCAACCCAACCCAACCCATACTGCTATGGACTACTGGACTTCTGGTGCCCCTCATCTGCCGCTCCTACACCGGACCGTTGCAAAATAGTCAATGTGTTCAAATTACTATCGACTTATATAAAAGCTAATTTAAACTTGGCTTCTTGGTAAATCGTACATTATCTTTATATTCGTACATTATCTTTTCTTCGTCCAATTCTTGAAGTATCCTTTTTTCACTACATTTTCACTACATTGTCTTATGCTATTACGATCTGCTACTAACTTAATACTATACTTCTATACAATAACCCATAATAATGATTAGAAAATTATAATTTTTTTATGCAAGTTTAACCAATTTTCGTTGTTGGTTTTTGGGGTGTTATGCCGTGTTGCGCTACCTCCTTCTTTAGCCGACGTTTCGGACAGCGTTGCAGTGTCCATCATCGGGGCAGATCCGGCAGATCCGACGATGTTTTACCAATGTTAAACCTAATATCGAATTCAAAAATACTTTTAATAATAAGTTATGTATGGTTATGAGACGAATTTATTTACAGTGTCGTATTTTTGTACGTATACGCTGGTATAATGGGGCCAACAGACCTAGCTATAAAAGCTCAAGCGTTATTTGACTTGGCCTACTTCAGCATATCGTTCGTCATACATTCCCATTGGTAATGTACGGCAACCGATATGCCGAAATACGCCAAACCAAATAACGCTTGAGCTTTTATAGCTAGGTCCTTTGGCCCCATAAAGGTACATTATAATTATAATATAGGCAAGTAGTTTTATTTTTGATGCATTTGGAGAAAATATGTTCTATACTTTTGTTATTGTTCGGTTGAGTTGTGATAATTTGATGTTTTATTGGGGGAACACCAACCCGAAATCCAATTTATTCAACACGTACTTTATAAGAAAAAATAATACTTTACCAAGCATTCGTTCAGTTAGCGCCTTCTGCCCACTGAGGCAACTGAAAACTCGCAACTGCCAACTGTCTTTGTATGACAATGTGATGGCCCGCACACTTCACAATCACTCAAACACCCGTTGTCAATGGTAACGCACGCGGTGACTTGCGACTTGCACTGCTGATTGCCCTGGTCGGTCGTTGCTAGTTGCCAGCTGTCAGCTGATTGTTCTTCGTCTATGGTTAAACAAGCTTTTTGACCAATCAAGACAGAGAAAACAGCTGGTTTTAGTTGGTTTTCAGTTGCCTCGTCAGCGGAGCGCCTTAGTCTAAAAGTCTCTGCTTTTGGCAGAGGACCATTTTTATTTTCCATTCTTCAAATTCTAAATGCATTCTTGATTGACGCGCGCGGCCCAACTTACCTTACTTCACGGCTAAGTGCGATCCAATGCGGCCTAATGGGCTCTACACACGGTGCTGCGAACAGCCGGCTGTTAGCAGCTGGCTATTGTCTCCTGTCTCCCTTTTCCTCGTGCGAACCCGTAACATTCTGTTTCACGTTGTCTTCTGTCTCTTTTATTAACACAACAAATTCAATATCACCATCTCATTTCCTCGGTTGGTACTAACGGCAGACGGTTTCTTTCAATTTGCAGTCAACGTGAAACAGAGTGTTACGGGTTTGCATGGGAAAAAAAGAGACGGGAGACATCCTCCAACCTTCGATTTTTAGCCAGCTGCCAAAAGCTGCTGTTCGCAGCATGGTGTGTAGATAGTATTAGTGCAGACAATGCCAATAATTCGCCCCGGCTGCCAATTAGCCAATGACCGACGGGTGTTGCGGCTTTCCTGGGGGGTCGCTTCGACTCGGAAAAGCGAACAATACAACCGATCGATTCGCGATTCGTGACGTATTGTGAAACGCTTCCGGATAATGCCGCCTCTATAATCAATTATTGAAAAGAATTACTGATGCGATGCGTTGTTTAATCACATTTCACGCTTTATTGTTTCTGCGAGTGTTCAGCGACTATTTTATTAAAAAATAATCATTCTACCTCTAGATTATTTACTTGATTATTAAACGTTGAAGTAAAAAACAACTAAGAGCAAACCGAAAGTAGAAAAGGAAACCATTGAAAATTAAATTGTAAACATATCCATATATAATAGTGGTAACATATATTTAATCATTTTGATAGATAAGTACATTGAATTAAACAATTAGAGGAGCAAACCTCATTACCGCGCTTCGAAAAAAGCGTAACCACTATAAACAAAATGTTGATGCTTTCCAGTAGGATATTTCAAAATATCATACTAATATGGCGGACCGTTATGCCTCCCAGTGTTAATTTATGGCATATTTGCAAAACATTAATTCATTAGAAATCATAGGTACTTGTAAAATTCATCATATCGGTTAATATTTGTAATCTATAATATCTACCTATTAAATATTTTATTTTTATTTTTCTTTGCTCCTGTGAGGACTTCTTACTTTTTATATTTTATATTTAAATCTTTGTTCCTTTTAAAGACATCTTATATTTCTACATTTAACTTTTTTTTTTATTATTATTATTTTATTCTCACTTTTAACTTTTAACTTTTTTATCTTTGATTAATAATTTAAAGCTTGTACTTTATACTTATACTTTGTACCATATTTTTCACTTTACATTTATATTTTACCCTTTTCCTACTACTTATTACCTTACTACTTACTTTTAACATTTTTTTTCCTTATATTTAACTTACATTTATACTGTTAGTTATTCTTCATGTTGTTGTACTATTTATATGTTATGTCAATTATGTTAATGGCACATGTTGTGCCGTATATGTGTAAATAAATAAATAAATAAATATTTAAAATATAAAACACAGATTTCAATGTGTAAATAATATTTATTTTATGGTGACCATTCGAATATTACTTTCCTCGTTATTTCAAACTTTGCATTTGGAGATGTCTGACTAATCATTGGGACGATCGACATTGTATGAATAACACACGATAATACCTACGTCACATGATCCGCCATCCACAAGATAAATGGTGCAAAAATGTCACTGACTGGTATCCCAGAGATGGCAAGAGAAGTAGAGGACGTCAACACGTAAGATGGGAAGACGACCTAAAACTCACGGCTGGACATCAATAAAGAAGAGTAGCTCGTGACAGGTCCCAAAAAATGTTAGAGGAGGCCTATGCCAAGAGGCAAACTGAGCTTCGAGATATATTATAACTAGAAGGCGGATGGCGGTGGCAAAATGAAGAAATCCCAGAACCGCTCATTATTAAAGGCAAAACAATTAAATTATCGTTATTTAACGGGTTAAATTCGTTCTAGACACAGTGTAGTGTTCGCAGCTGTCTGGTATAAACCACGAGAGACCTAGTATGAACTAATATTCAATTTTTATAACGAAATTAGTTTTCATACAAAGAACACTTTTTTGTGCATAAACATATATTGGCGTTTCAGTCTTAAGGTTGCGAAATATCAATTGTCCTTTTTATGAAATATAATATCAAGTATAAAAGAATTCACCAAAGTAGATTTTAAAAATATATTAAAAACGATGTAACATTTCTTTACGCTCGATGTCTATATAGTGCAGCTGTTCATTCTAGTGCGATGTTAATGTCTGAAGTGATAAAACTGTGACTTGATTGGAGAAATTGAAAAGTGGAGATTTTTCGAAGAGGCTAAATTCAATCTCACTAAAAAAGTCTTGTTTCGTATACTCTTCTTTACCCTTTCTGCGCTAAAAATACTTAATTCTGTTTGCTAGCTACGGATCACTCGCTGGAATATGAAATATGATAAGCTCTTTATCGGATTATTTAGAAATGATAATGATGTTATTTGCGTCTCTCTCTTGTCATTAGAAAACATATTGAAAAGAAAGAGACTTTTTATCAAGATGTCTTATATGAAAACAATCATTTTAAAAGTACAGGGGGAAATTGAAATTATAGTTGGAATTAGGATTGCCAATTAATTATTGTAATATTTTAAAAAAGAAATACACTTTTTTCATCTTAGCTAGCAATATGTTGGTCGCGGGTTCATATTCTGGTGCGCACAAGTAAATTTTATTTGTGTTATTTTCACAAATTAATTTAAACAATAAAAATAATATGTAGTATATTTGCGGCACGTTCCATAGTGGAAGGTACTCTCAGTATCGCCCCGGTGTACCTAATATGTAATAATAATACTAATAATAATAATAATACTAATAATTTCGCAAATCTCGCAAATAACAATAATATAAATATATTATAATTGTCGTGAAGACCATCGGGTCATCATCATTGGAAAGTGATCGTAAAGAAGAACTGGGAGCTGTCACCTCATCATCAAGGTAAGGGCCATTCCTATCGTTTCCTTCCTCCCTTGTCGATTTAAAAACACAATCTTATACACTCGTAATTTCGCCACATAATTTAGTTTTACAGTCCACACGGTGTCATCGGACACTTAACATTAACTTAATATATTAATTATATTATTTATAATTATATTATTTACTAATTATATTATATATTCATGTTATTTTCTGGATGTAATAAATATGTAATAGTTTATATAATAATGTATTCGTGTTCTTTTTGATAAATAAATACTTTATACTTATACTTAATACCACCATTCAGAATTGAAACGTTATATGAAATGGCTTTAGCCGTGTTAGGTGATCAGGTCTGAATAGCCAGGTACTTCCCCATCTCCTTCCCCTCCCCACTACATTCAGTCTCACAACAGTTCTGGCTCCAGACAGTTGGGAGCTATTGGGACTCTTGTACGGTATTAACATAAAAAACTTTGTTTTTTTTTTAATAAATTGACTCCACACGGAAGGCCCTGAGGAAAATATTTATTCCATAGACCCTATGTCATTTCTGGGGATGCTGTGTAAAGGGTTTTTCGAGAAAAGGAAGGAGTGAACAAGGGTCTTAACGAGATCATGTTTTAGAAGAGAGGAAACATAGAAGCTGGCAGATCGTTCCACACCCGAGCTGATGAACTTAAGAACGAGCCGTAGAAACGACCCGTTCTCATGCGACAAGAATGTCAAGCGTGTACAAGTTTCCCAATTATACAACCATACCGAAGGGATCACAGATGCTATATCGTCGGAGCATCTTCCATTGACATACCGGTAGAAAACTGATATCATTCACGAACGAGTCGTAAGAACGACCCGTTCTCATGTGACAAATGTTAACTGTGTGCAAGTGTTGGACGCGCGTTTGGTGTAAATTTTAGAATAATATGTAGCATACTTGTATTTGCGGTGTATTCTAGAGTAGAAGTCACTCTCAATATTACCCCGCTGTAGGACCACCATTCAGAATTAAAACGTTGCTTGAAATGACTTTAGCCGTGTTTGGTGGCTAGATCTGAATGAGCAGAAAATTCTCCACCTTCCTCTTTCTCATCTCCCCTCATCACTACCTTCAGCCTCTCAAGACACCCCATGTAGCCTCACTGGCTCAAGACTAATTGGGTCTGTTTTGCGGTATTCACTTTTAAAAAATGTTTTTAAATTTATTTATTTTTACATTCAGTTCACACATAAGACCCTGAGGAAAATAATTTTCCCTCATAGCCTATGTTATCTCTGGGGATACTGTGTAAATGGTTTTTGGAGAAGAAGAATGAGTAAATATGGTTCTTGAAGCGATTCATGTTGCAGAAGGGAGGAAACACAGAAACCGGAAAAATCGTTCCACAGACGAGCTGTTGAACTCAAGAACGAACCGCAGAATATCAACAGTGTAGGTAAAAATGTTGGGCGCGCGTTTGGCGTGCTTTCCAATTATGCAACGGTGCCGAAGGGACGTACGCTAGATTCTCAGAGCATCTTCTATTAAAATACCGATAGAACACAGCATTCCCACCTGACGCCTGTACTCTAAAGATGGTAATCCAGTGGTAATTAGGGAAGCTATCAAACGGACCGCCCGTTTCTGCTAAGAGTCAAGGATTTTTTTTATGTATTTTAGGGTAAGTAAGTATTTTAGGGCTCTGGACCAGAGGTGGCCGTCAAATTCAACAGTGGGGCGCACTTATGATTTGTACAGGATCAGCAGTTGAAGGAATAACATACATATATATTAAACGTATCTATATATCACGTAATTTGTAATAAGTCAATTTTTAATGTTAACAACATTCTCAACTTCACGCATGATAATACCGGGAAGCGGTTTAAAAATAAGTGTTTAATATGTACCTATCTGTTTTTGTGTTATTAAACATGATGAAGTAGTTTTTCCCTTGAGTACGGCACTGTCATAGCCACCGCGTGGACGCCTACTGATTATAACAAACAGAATGTCTAATATTCATATATCTAACAGAAGTCCAGAATAAAAGGCTAATAATAAGCTAATAACATTATTATTATTATTATACCTACGTATACCGAATTATAATTTCCACACAGCTGAAAAAATTCTAACCTTCATAGACTTTCAGGACTTATTCCACTTAATTATTTGTCCATGAGAATAGCCTCACTAAAACTTTCTGGGAAATAACATTATTAAGTTTCGAAAGTGGGGAGGTGGTAGGAAGTAGGAGGTACATCCTCCTAGACAGGTATTATACCTACGTAAACCGAATTATAATTTCCACACCGCTGAAAAAATTCTAACCTTCATAGACTTTCAGGACTTATTCCACTTAATTATTTGTCCATGAGAATAGCCTCACTAAAACTTTCTGGGAAATAACATTATTAAGTTTTGAAAGTAGGGAGGTGGTAGGAAGTAGGAGGTACATCCTCCTAGACAGGTATATAATAATAAGCTAGGGGCGGAAGTGGTCATGACTCATCATTGTCCCCCATTAAGTGGTTTATGGACCATTTCTGTTTGTGTACCGATCATTATGGTATTGTGCATTGTGTCGGCTGTGTTCTGCATCGGTGCTATAATGACTTTTAATTGCGTCGTTAAAATAATGGTTCAAAACCAAAATATCCTCCGGTGGCGTTCCACAGGGATCGCTAGCGAGACTCAATGCACACTTTAGTTGAAATAAACTTGCAGTTGGACAGATTATACTTGCTTCTTAGCTTAAAAAAATGTTTTTAGGGCGTTTTCCAAAAAAGATGTCGGTGACGTAATAGGAATTCCACTTAAGTGAGATGCTGCATTTCGATTAAAAATATACGTAAATTTATTAAAGAAAGAATGAACTTCATGACAAAAAGTATTTAAATAGAAAATGTCAATAAACTTCGAAAATAATTGCAATTTAAGTTTAATACTATTGGTAAGAAATTCTTTTACGTCACTTTTATCATAAAGTTTATAAAGAAAATTAAAAGAAATTCATTATTTCAGATTTTTATTTACGAATTGAAAACACAATCAGTCTCCTAAAAAATATGAATAATCAAGCTTATTGAATTAAATATTAAGTTTTTCAATAAAAATATTCTTTTACGCTACTTTTGGATACTTTGTACTGTATATTTTGCGTTCTAGAAAGACGAATATAAGTTTTTGTTTTACGAATGTTTAATTATAACAAATTTAAAATTAATCATGAACTATATCAATAAAAAAAAGAACAAATTTCTTTGAGATATAATAATTGATCTTAGAAAATAAATCACAGCAATAACAGGACAGTGGCGTAAGGGGAAAAATTTGGTAACGTTTAGGAATTCTAAGGCCTCGGCCAGACTGAGAGGCTTGCCCGGTAGCGACAGCGGGCGCGAAATATCAGTCGTATGTGTACGCACGTTGTGGCTACACTGCTGAAAGCGCGACAAGCGACTGGTATGGGAAGAGTGGAAGATACTCTCAGTATCACCCTGGTGTAAGACCACCATTCAGAATTGAAACGTTGCTTAATAATGACTTTAACCTGTTTAGTGACTAGATCTGAATAGCCAGGTACTTCCCCACCTTCCTCTTCCCCACCTTCCTCTTCCCCATCTCCTTCCTGTCCCCACTTACCTTCAGCCTCAAACGTACCCCAATTGGGGATGCCATAGTCTCACTGGCTCCAGATGGGAGCAGTTAAGACTCATGTGAGGTAATCTCTATAAAAAAGGACGATTTTACGTACTACCGCCACCGTGGAAGGCCCCCCGCGCAAGTACTTTTTCTTCCACTTGTTCTTTTTTCTTTTCTTTTTTTTTTCGTTTCTGTTCTCTCCAACGTCTTCTTTTTTCTATTCTTCTTTGGTTAGCTCTCTGATTATATTTTGATGTTATTTTTGTCTTTGTAACTCTTTTTTCATAAAGGCTTCATATTTTTCAGGGTCGTTTTTAATTTTGTCTTTGTACCTTTTTGATTTTTCTGCAGCTTTCAACGGCATATTTGAACATAAAATTAAAATAAATTATTTATAAAAATGCACAAATAATTAGATAGGTAATAATGGGCTACACGTGCATACCGTGTATAGCCTGAAATAGGTAACTAAGCTGAAAGGGTATTAAAGTACTTGTTAATGTACACAACTTTAATTAGGTACAGGATTAACTAAAACACACAGGAACATAAATCATGCTACATTTTATACTTACTTAATCAAAATTGTATGAACCAGCTGATTTTATACTGAATTTCAGAGTTGCCTCTACAGTAATAGTTGCTCATATTGCTGTCTATATTAGTACTTCGACACCATTTCGACTCTTTCAGAATTAATCTTTAATAATCTTAATTAATAAAAAAAAGAAAAAAAATTATACACATAAAAATCAAATAATTTTTTCTTTTTAGCTATGCTGTTCTTTTTTTTCAATGCTACATATATCACTCAACCCACATAATATCTACATGTAATATTTACATTTTGAAGATACATGCAAAATATAAATTTAATTAGAAAATTGTAACACACCCAAATACCCTAAAAGACGGACAGAGTGAACCGACCTTTAGAATTCCATTACGTCACTTTTAAGTTCCATTCACGACACCGTTGCGTAAGAGAAGTAGCGTAATCGCGTCAATATTTTTTCGAAATGTATTTATCAATAAATTATGAAACTTCTGTTTGTTCTAACTAAACATTTCACAAAACAATAAATGAATCAATTTAATACAAAGTAGAGTCTAATACATTCTGGTAAATTACCTGGAGAAATACGGAAGCGTTGGTGGAACACTTTTTTAGTACAGCCGAGAACGACCACTTTTGTTACGATTTCTTGGCAAACTGGCTGTAAAAAACCAAGCATGGCCGCCCTTCATAGACTAAATAGGGTTGCTATTTTCGAAAATATTCATCAATTTGGTAATATTTTTATTGGAAGACGTCAATAATGTGGTGGCGTAGGCGGAAATTCCACCATACGCTATTTCGTAGGACAACTCAATATCTGGTATTTAAATTATTTTGCACGATAATTAATCTATATTATGGTTGCAAATCGAAAATATTATCATATACTATTAGTAGAATTAGAAATAAATACTGGGATAACATTAAATAACATTAATTTTTGAACTCTTACTGGTAGTGGTAGGTGTAGGACATACCAGAAACAGTGACCTGTAGTCTTACTTATTTTAAAATAATATCGAAATTTAATAGATTTATTCATTATTTTTAGTCCATAAAGGTATTTATTTGTTATTATATTGGTAAAATATATGGTTGGTCATTAAAACCGACACAACAAAAGTTACTGATCCTGAAAGTGATGGGACACTGACTTTTATCTGTGTACACTTTTTTTGAAAAACGCCCTTTAACAAAGTTCGTGTCAGAGGTCATGTTATTTCAAATTTCATTGAAATACAACAATAATAATAACAATGCTTGGATGACTTGTATAACACCGTTTTGTGAAAAATCACATCAAGGGAGCTGTACAAATTTATAATACATTTCTGCAATCTTACTTCTAACTACAGACTAGGCAACACACTATAAAAACCTATGGCTAAAACATTGCATCCACCAATTCTTCTATCAGTGATACAAAACTTATGTACATAGGTACAATGCAGCACTATTATCTATTGTTGATTTTGTACTCTTGTTATTATTGCATTGTATACTCGTATACTGAATATTCTTTATTTAAAATTAATTTTTCAATACTTCGTATATACCACACAAGAGTACCAACTGCTCCCGTCTGGAGCCAGTGAGACTATGACATCCCCAATCGGGGTATGTTGTGAGGTCGAAGGCAGTGAGGAGGAGAAGGAGATGGTGAAAATGAAGGTGGGGAAGTACCTGGCTATTTAGATCTGATCACCAAACACGGCTGAAGACATTTCAAGCAATTTTAATTTGTATCAATTCTGAATGATGGTCTTACACCAGGGCGATAGTGAGAGTATCATCCCCTCTTGAATGTGCCACAAATATTCCTTCAATTATAATATTTAACATGATTTAATTGTGAAATAACCCACTCGCTTCAGCCTAACAACACACCACGATTCGTGATGCCTGACTTATATCATTTAGGACTCTTGTGTGGTAGGTATTCACATATAAAAAAAGCATTCTAACTGATTGAAAATGTGAGAAGAAAACAGCGAATAAACGATATCATCCTACGACAGGGTGTGCTATTTCAACTGACACAGCGAGTCTCTCCCCGCTCTCAAAAATATAAATAATCTCCAAAGTGACAGAGTGACAGTTAGTCCGTGTTTCCACATCCCGATGTCTCAGTGTCACGATGTCACGGAGTCGCGCCGCGGTGTCTTATGAGGTATCGGCCTGTTTAAATCACTGTCTTTTGCTGGAATCGAACCGCTAGGAAATATTGCACAGAGAACGGGACGTGTCTCACCCACGTCGCGCGACGGCCGAACTGTCAGACAGCCGAGGATACTTTACTTTTACTTGACCGGAGAATGGATAATATAATACGTTGCGTTTCGATGCAAACACCTAAGCCCACTGAGATAACAATAATTTCATGTAAGTCGTTCTCGTGAATCGTCGGGTAACCATCACACAAAATTTAAAACCAAATTTTAAAACTGAGAGTGTTATAATAAAAAATCTTTTATGATATTGGATTGATCTTTCGACCTCCGTAAAATTCTACTATGTACCGTCCTTTTTGTGAATAGCAAAACTTTATAATATTTTAAAAAAAAAGTTTAAAGTTTAAAGCACAAAGCTTAACACTCTAAACAAAAGCTTTAAGTATCTACAACACCAGGCTTTTCTTAGAGAGATTAAAAATTGAATTGTAAGCAGTAATACCTATCATGAAAAGAAACAATAAAAAAGCTCTAAACCCAAAGGTCAAAGCTTAAAGCTCATAGCTCAAAGCTCAGAGATTGATGATCAAAGTTCAGTGCACGAAGCTTAAAACTCAAAGTTAAAACTTAAAGATTTCAATCTCAAAAATCAAAGTTAATGCATCAAACCTCAAAGCTCTAAATGTGAAGCTCAAAGCCTAAAGCACGAAGCTAATTGATCTAACTTAGAGCCCAAACCTCAAGCTCAAAAAGCTCTAAGCAATAAGCTTAAAGCTCAAATCTTCCAGCTCAAAATATCTCATTGACTCGTCGATTTGACTTTTGTGCAAAAGGGACGGAGCTTGAAGTTTTGTTTTCGTTTTGTTTCCAAATGATTGCGTCTCACGTGGAGAGCCTTTCTTTCTTTCTTATGTTCCTTTATTTTGATTTCTATACATATATTTGACAAGTTCACACTGTCATGTAGCATGAACACCCTACTTCACTTGCCCTCACCGGAGCAATAACTTCATTTACACATACAAATTAAGGTGTGATACACCATCCCGAATATCCAGATACAAAGTATCAATAAGATATACCTACCATACCAAGATTCTTGTAACTTGTATTATCGACTCTTGAAGATCTCCCAAATGACTGTATCTTGTAATAAGATAAAGATTACTTACTTATGTATATTAGATTAAGTACACAAAAGTTCATAAAATTATACGGGGTGAATGTAAATGTAAAACCTGTCAAGTACCTCAATTTGGGAGGCGGGTGTGGGTACCTTTCATTGGATAACCGACACCTCTGACATAGGTCACCCCAAGTGGTTCGCTATGTTTGATGATTTAGCAAGGGTGCCCGAGTTCATAGGGTGAGGTTTGTTCAGGTCTTGGCGGCGGATGCATCTGTCCACAAGGGGTCTACGGCTCTGGTCCATGGCCGGTGTGCACGGAGAAAAATGTTATTCTAAAATACGATCATTTTATTCGTAAAAATTGTTAAAAATGGGACTGATTTTCTTACGAACAAATTAACAGGGTTTCAATGTTTATTGGCGGGATAATGTAAGGATTATTTGTTGGTATACGTACGAAATTACGTATACCAACAAATTATTCTTACATGTTCCCGCCAATAAACATTGAAACCCTGTTAATTTGTTTGTAAGAACATCAGTCCCGTTTTTACGAATAAAATGATCGTATTTTAGAATAACATTTTTCTCCGTGTGGGTAACTTTCATTGGATAACCAACTCCTCCGACGTAGGTCACCCCAAGTGGTTCGCTATGTTTGATGATTTAGCAAGATCGTAGGATGAGGTTTGTCCAGGTCTTGGCGGCGGATGCGTCAGTCCACCAAGGAGTCCACGGTTGCGGGAGACCCTTTGACCTCTTCACCCGGACTCACTCAACCCATTCACTCCTTTTCTCACACCTCTCTTTCTCTCATTCTCACTCCTGGACACTCTGACCCCCAGATTCCTATCCACCTCTCTTAGTATTTCCTTCCCAGAACTTCCTCTTCTTCCATTTCTTCAAAAATAACCTTTACACAGCTTCCCCAATGATGACATTGGCCAAAGAGAAAAATATTTTCTCAGGGCCTCCTGAGTGAAATAAATGTAAAAAAAGAATTAAAGAAACAAGGGGTTTTTTTTCTTTTGTCCCTATTTTGATAGATGTCAAATTATAAAAATATATTTCCTTTGTTAAGGTAAAATACATCCTCTATTCACACCCCTTCGGGGACAGTTATATTTTGAATAAGTAGATACAACGTACACGGAGAAAAATGTTATTAAAAAAAAATATATATATTTAATAGTAAAAACGGGACTGAAGTTCTTACGAACAAATTAACAGGGTTTCAATGTTTATTGGCGGGAACATGTAAGAATAATTTGTTGGTATACGTAATTTCGTACGTATACCAACAAATAATCCTTTCATTTTCCCGCCAATAAACATTGAAACACTGTTAATTTGTTCGTAAGAACTTCAGTCCCGCTTTTAACCGTTTTTACTATTAAAATTATCGTTTTTTCGAATAACATTTTTCTTCGTGTATACCTTTGTATATAAGTTTAAAGAGGGGCCAACTGTCGGGGGATCAACTGTCATCGAATCGAGTTTTATGCCCTATGTTAATTTTAGGGCTTAAATAAGAAGAGCTTGTTTATTTAACTTTTTCCCTGGCTGAAAGCAGCGATTCGGTAATTTCCAACAGCTCTACCGCAGCTCTGCGTTTAGCGACGCGCTGTTTACAAATTTATTTATTTAGTGTTAAGCGGGCGACAAACGCGAAGTTCACATCAAAAAGATACTGCGTTATAAGTATCTTTTCTACCGACACACTACGTTATAAAATATTCCTTCCTACGGCAGGAGAAGGGGTCAGTTGAAATCGGAAGCGGTCGAGAGAATATCATTTCTTTGTACTGGATATGTTAACTTGACAGCTCCGTGCATGCTCCGTGTATTAAAAATGACCCCCTCTCCTGTTTACGGTAGAGAGGGGGTCGCATAACTTTTCTGATTTCGCCACTGTAGCGAATACGAAAAATAATTCCGATTAGCGAAGATTCAAACCGCGATCACAGCGCATCATCTTTTTACGTCTGGCGGGTCTCATGGGATTGTATGGCGAGCGCTATTGTGTTATAAATAACTTTTTGATGTGAGCTGCGAGTTTGTCGCTACCTTTAATCTTCACGGCCTAAATGCTACACCTTCCGTCCTTCCTCTTTCTCCTTCCCTCCCCCTATTCCTCTGACAGCCCCAGCCGGGGATCGGCTGCCAAATAAATGTTAATTCAACGTTTAATGGATTCACTTGTTGATTTGGTTGCGGCGCGAAATTCAATTTGGTATATTTAATTAATTTATTCGGAGTTGTGAGAAGGAGCACTCTGGCGTGTTACATTGTTAAGATGAAACCCGGTGGTGGAGAAATTTGAAAAATAGATTTTACTAAATTGTTGCTGTCACTGTTGCTCTTACTCCACCAGATATTGAGCGAAAGGGACAATGCACCTCAAGCTACTAATACCTAACTTAAATCGAGGTTTTGTATTCTCCACTTTTCTCCTCCAAAAGTGGACGGATTTTCAATTTTTTTTTACCAACTACATAAGAAAAAACTATTCTATGTCTGTAGGTTTTGCTTTTTTTAAAAAAACATTGTCTAATTTGTATACTGAACGTCTTTTGACGGCGTTTGAACCAGTCAATTTTATTGATTTTTGGAAGGTCATAACTTCTATAAAAAGTAACTTATCAAAAAAAAGAGTACCGACACGCTAATAGTTGATATCTATTTTTGATATTCTCTAGGGTAAAAATCCAGAGAGATAAATAGGGAATAAGTTTGTATGGAAAAATCACCCCCGCGGTATCTCCGTAAGTTTCAGTGCGCAAATGCCCCAAAAATAGGTATTAGTATATTTTCATTAAACTATAGTATTGAAAAATAAGATAATAATAATAATCCAAATTAAAATATGAAAATGAACAAGACACAGAAAAATAATAAAAGATAACGGTCGCAACTGGGACTCGAACCCAGATCTCTCGTCTTACCGGGACGTGCGCTCTAACAATTCACAATCTTTGACAATTACTGCGGTTTTATAAAAGGACGCAATGTCTGAATTGGTAGAGTGCACGTCCCAGTAAGACGAGAGATCTGGGTCCGAGTCCCGGTTGTGACCGTTATCTTTCATTATTTTTCTGTGCCTTGTTCATTTTCATATTTTAATTTAGATTATTATTGTTATCTTCTTCTATTATTTCTCTTACAGACGCTGGAAAATTAATTACATGAAGAAAATAATAACATTTATTTTTATTTTTAACTAAATCCTTAAAGTAAATTATTTAATTAAATTAAAATACAATTATTCCGTTGTAAAACCTAGTCATACATCCGCATTTGAGAAAAGAAACTACACTTACTTAGCAACAGAACTCCAAAATATCCTTCCCCAAGACAAAAAACTTATAAAAAAAAATTGATTACAAATCGAGAATAAAAATCTAAACACAAGATACTAATAACGACATAGAAGAAAAATAAACTCTGATGTATTTTTAATTGAAATAAAAATAATATAATACATTAAAAATCTTGTCTTAAACATTAGTTTATCAATTAAAAATAATCAATATTTGACGAGTTAAACTATTTCACCAAAAAAATAGATATAATATGTCTCGACGCCATCTAGTGAGAAATTTAGCACTTCCATGCCTTTCTCATATAAAAATAAAGTTGGTTGTTTTTTTTTTTTTTTAAAAGAAAGACAAACATTCCCGGGTTACGGATAACCCAACAACGTTTGAAAATCTCCTACTACCACCACACTAAGCGGAATGTTTGCAGGTGAATAAAATGTAATAAGCGGTAATTGTTGAATGAAACACTAGTATATATTGAATCATTTGGCGGGTAACAGATAAGGCGCCGTAGCTTAATGGTAGAGCTCTTGACCGGCAATCAAAGGGGGGCGGGTTCGAGTCCCGTTGGCGACATGTATCTTTTCTCGGGAGGTTTTTTCAATATGGTTTCATGCTAATAATGATTGCTTATAATAATTGAAACTCTGATTAAATAACCAGTCCGCCTCGGCATAGGATCTCACTAAGAAATATTATATATATAGGTACTTAACTTCACAATTATATTTTGTATGTATAATATTTTATATTATAGTCGCTTTAATATATTTTTTTTTAATATTTGCGAAACTCAATCGAAAACAAAAAATTTCTGTCTTAAGATTTTCGATTGAGTATCGATATTATTGTCTTTATTTAATTTAAAAAACAACAACTTACGCGTTTTTTCTGGACCTTAGTTTCGACCACCCCTTATTATCAAACAAACTAGAGAAAATAGGTCAACCACGGAAACTAGTTACAAACTGTCGACAGATGGCACCGACAACAGGAAAACCTCGTAAAATGGAAAGATGAATTTTCAGAACCCTTTTTCCTGAAAAGCGTGGTCAGACAGGGAGCATGCATGTCCGCAGTATTGTTATACATGGATGAACTAACAAACTCATAGGTTAAATAATGCTGGGGCGGGTTGCCACATTGGCAAACAATATTTTAATTTTGTTTAATGTGAATAGCGCACAAGAGTCACAACTGCTCCCAACTGCCTGGAGCCAGTGAGACTAAGGCATCCCCAATTGGGATATGTTGTGAAGCTTAAAGTAGCGGGGAGGGGAAGTAGATGGTGAGGAGAAAGGTGGGGAAGTTTATGGCTATTCAGTCTGGTCTACAAACAAGGCTAAAGCCACTTCAAGCAACGTCTCAATTCTGAATGGTGATGGTCCTGCACCAGGGCAACAACGAGAGTAACGCAGACGATATGGTTTTTGATGGCCTCGTCAACAAGTGTATTAGGTACTACGAATTCTCCTATTTGAAAACATTGTTATATTACGTTTCTCCCTTTATACGTGCTGATAAGCAGATAAAGGGAGAACATCACTTTCAACACCTTAGAAGCCCGCAGAAAAATATTTTTAGGTAAACACTTTTTTAAGCTAATCTCTGGTATCATACTCAATCCGCCCAAGTTAAAAGAGGTTAATTTTTACGTCCCTAACAAGTATATTCGTGGGAAATCCCATGCACTTTTTTATGCTCCGAAATTGAGGACTTCTGCCTATCAGAACGCGCCAATAAACAGAGCGACTCAACTGCTTAACGATTCTGCATTGACCATCGACATTTTCAATGTCACTTACAAACAATTCAGCAACTATCTTTTAGCATATTATGTCACTAAGTAGTAAAACTGCCCTTGTGTACTTTGTAATTTATAATCTTCTCCATGATATATTGGTGTATAACTGTTTTATGGAGAACATGAAAAAATAAACAAATAACAAATAAACAAATATGAAATGTTTATGTTGCAACAATACCAAAACTATGTGGTAGAGTGGTAGGTACATAGGTATTGGGCAGAAATGTCAAAGCCTCTTCCAATTAAACAATTCAGTTTTCAATCTGCTTTTAAATAAATTAACCTTTAGGAAATAACAATGTGTTTTTTTTCCCTCCAAGTTGGAATATTAGAACTAGCGAGTAATCAGATATAGACCTACTAATAAAAAAACCACGATGGAAGTCAAATGAGTTGTAATAGATTAATCATCTTGTAGAAAGAAAAAAGGCAAGTCCATTGTTTCCGTATCACTATCATATATAAAATCATGACATTATCTCCACGTGTACCCGTCTGCAGAGAAAATAGGACCTACTGGCGAATACATTATCATTTATACAGGGTAATCACAGTCAGTAATCAGTAATCAGGAATAGATAGAATAATAAAAAAAATAAAAAATAAAAAAAGTTATAAATAAATACAAGGGCTCTAGTTCTACGATCAGGCGCCCTAGCACAGTCGATCGAGAAGGGTTGATAGGTTAACTTTCGGTAACCTGTCATCGTTCCCTAGCATGATTGCAGATCGCCAACGAATAAGTGATAGTTCACAATGACTAAGTGTCCGTAATGCTGTTGTTTTTACGTTAGCGATCTGCAATTGTCCTTAGAAGTTACCGAAAGTTATCCTATCAATCGTTATTAATCGAGTGTGATAGGGGGCCTGATATTGTTAGGCGTAGCGATGCGTACGTACGTCGACCCGGTATGTATCTACCTTAAAAAAAAACATTTAATGTTACAGACTATATACAATCCTTATCGATCGACTGTGCTAGGGGCCTGCATTAGCGATCTCCAGTTGTCCTAGGGAACGATGAGAAGTTACCGACAATCGGTCGGTAACTTCATATCGATCGACCATGCTAGCACTTCTGAGGCCCTAGCACGCACGCTCGATAACGATCGATAGGATAAGTATCGGTAACTTCTCATCGTTCCCTAGTACAACTGCACATCGCTAATGTACAAACAACAGTTGATGTCGAATATATTAAGGACACTTAGTCATTGTGAACTGTCACTTATTCGTTGGCGATCTGTAGTCATGCTAGGGAACGATGAGAAGTTACCGATAGTTATCCTATCGATCGTTATCGAGCGAGTGCTAGAGTTCTAGAGCCTCTGGGCTACTTAGCGTACATTTTCTATGAAAATATATGTTTTAGAATCACACTGACCACACGTTGATGCGTATATTTTCATAGAAAATGTATGGTTGCTAAGTAGCCCAGAGGTGCTAGCATGGTCGATCGATATTTTTTATTTATTTATTTATTTATATAATACATGTTACATAATTGTGACATTTACAAGAAGAGAACTTCAGTCCCGTTTTTAACATATAACATTTTTCTCCGTGTACAATGCTCTATCTTACTTCTAATTACATTACAATACTAGGCACACTATTATAATAAACTATGAACAAATTTATAATATACAATGCTATGAAGTTACCGACCGATTGTCGGTAACTTCTCATCGTCCCCTAGGACAACTGCAGATCGTGAACGTACAAACGACAGTTGATATCGAATATATTAAGGACACTTAGTCATTGCGAACTGTCACCTATTCGTTTGAGATCTGCAGTTGTCCTAGGGAACGATGAGAAGTTACCAAAAATCGGTCGGTAACTTCATATCGATCGACCATGCTAGGGGTGCTGATATTGTTAGGCGTAGCGACGCGTACGTACTCGTACGTCGACCCGGTATGTATCTACCTTTATTATAGTTTTATTACTCAACTACTTTAAGAAAAAAACCATTTATCGCAATTTTTTTTTTAAAACATTCAAAATATAGTTTTTTTATTTATTATTTCATATAAATGAATATAAACACATATGTGTAGTATATCTTATCTTAACCACACTTTATTTAAAAACTATCGGACAGGAAGAGCACTTCCTTGGCCAGTACAAAAGTTCAATTATAAACGGTATTTTTCGATACTTATCAGTGTACACAAAATACAGGAGAACAAACAATGTGTAAATCTAAGTATGCCAAATTTTATATAATTTTTCATCCGTTTTGTTTCATAGAATAACAGATACATACTTTGAAAGCTTGTAATAATAAACGCTTTTCATATTATTAAAATATGGAGATTTAACTCAATTTGATTAATTGATGAATAAAGCACTTGTTTTGCTATGTTGTGTAACAAAGAAACTACATTTATCTTTATTATATCAATTTCCTTTTTATGGTTTCTTCTAACAAACCAACTGATATTTTACAAAAAAAAATCAATACTAAAACAAATGACAATTGACATTTACATTCTAACTGACACTACACAATTCAAAATTAAAGGGAATACATTTCCTTTACATATATTAATGTGATTATGTAGTTACTAGTGTAAATGATTACAAATGATTCAGTATTACACTGCATTTTTACGCCATGAAGAACGATTGTATACCACTTATTCTATATCTATGCGATGATACGTTCATTATAATTTCAAAGTGGTAGATGCAGGTCGTGGCGGCGAATGCGTTTGCCCAACTACTGCATGGCGGGCCGGATCGGGAGAGACTGGTGGAGAGAGACCTAAGCTAGACCTCTCCAGACGGCCTCTCTCAACCCATCGTCTTGCACCGCAGTGGGAGGAATGGATTCATACGTACGTCACTCCTGGACACATTGAACCCCAGATTCCTATACCACCCCCATACCTTTTTCTTAAGAACTTCAGTCCCGTTTTTAACATATAACATTTTTCTCCGTGTACAATGCTCTATCTTACTTCTAATTACATTACAATACTAGGCACACTATTATAATAAACTATGAACAAATTTATAATATACAATGCTATATATTACTTCTAATTACATACATACTAGACAAACTATTATAACAAACTATTTACAAATTTATAACATACAATACAATATACTCTTTACATCTAATACATCTTATTACATACTAGGCAAACTATTATAATAAACTATGTACAAACCGTTTTTATGAATAAAACGATCGTATTTTAGAATAACATTTCTCTCCGTGTATATTATAAGTTTGTACATATTTTGTTATAATACGTCTAGTATGTATGTAATTAGAAGTAAGATAGAGCATTGTATATTATAAATTTGTATATATTTTGTTATAATATGTCTAATATGTATGTAATTAGAAGTAAGATAGAGCATTGTATGTTATAAATTTGTACATATTTTGTTATAATATTTTGTCTAGTATGTATGTAATTAGAAGTAAGATAGAGCATTGTATATTATAAAATTGTACATATTTTGTTATAATAGTTTGTCTAGTATGTATGTAATTATAAGTAAGATAGAGCATTGGATATTATAAATTTGTACATATTTTTTTATAATAGTTTGTCTAGTATGTATGTAATTAGAAGTAAGATAGAGCATTGTATATTATAAATTTGTACATATTTTGTTATAATAGTTTGTCTAGTATGTATGTAATTAGAAGTAAGATAGAGCATTGGATATTATAAATTTGTACATATTTTTTTATAATAGTTTGTCTAGTATATATGTAATTAGAAGTAGGGTAGAGCATTGTATATTATAAATTTGTACATATTTTGTTATAATAGTTTGTCTAGTATGTATGTAATTAGAAGTAAGATAAGAGCATTGTATATTATAAATTTGTAAATATTTTGTTATAATAGATATGTATTTAATTAGAAGTAAGATAGAGCATTGTATATTATAAATTTGTACATATTTTGTTATAATAGTTTGTCTAGTATGTATGTAATTAGAAGTAAGATAGAGCATTGTATATAATACATTTGTACAGCGCCTTTGAGGTGATTTTACACAAAAACGGCGCTATATAAATCATCCAAATATTATTTTTATTATCGATGATTAAGTGGTGACCCTGTATCAGTACGTGGTATAATGTCAGTAAATGGAGCAGTCTCCCTGTGTGGTCCCCGCCTATGTGTGCGTGTCCCGTGTGTATACACACCAGCAGCTGGTGAGGGTACGCGTGTAGTGGTATTCTCGCAATATATCAAGCCATGAGGGGACAGGGGGAGGGGAGCAGGCAGGGGGGGACCACCCAGGCTGATCCACTTGGGTGGTCCGGCGGGCGCCAACCAATTAGACCATTAGAGCAGGGATTCAAAGCTGCTGGCATCACTGTACTGTACATTGTATTGTAAATTTGACCACTGTACCATTGTGGGCTGTGCGGATGTAAATAGTAAGGAATCTTTTTTCATAATATAAAGTTAATGAAGATAAACACATTGTTTGGGATCAAAATAGGTTAACTGTAAGTTTTTGATATCGTTTTGTAAAAAATCTCCATAGGATGCCAATGAATCAAATTGCGTAGATAATTAAATAACACAGATTTAAAAATAAATAAATTAATAACTAGCTTCTTCCCGCGACTTCGTCTGCGCAGGATTAGTACTTCAAGTAGCTTATTTTCTTTTCCTAGGTCCCATCTATGTTTATACCGAAATTCTTAAGATGATAGACATCGCTTTTCGGCCCATACAAAAAGGACGCCCGGGAAAAAACACTTTTCTACATCGAAAATTGCACAAAATGAATATATTTTTTTATTCTGCCTTCTAGAGGGTGAAAACTATGTCGGTATGTTTTCGAATTTTCGATGCGTTTCGTATTAACGTAAACATTCATTGTCAAACATGTACGATTTATCAAAAAATATTATTTAAGGAAAAAGTGCTCCTAACTCAACTCTCATAAAGAATTATAAAATTATAAAAAGCTACCGACATAGCTTCTTCTGTCTAAAAAATATATATTTTTTAAAATTTCAATTTCGTGAAAGTTTCGGTGTAGAAAAGTGTATTCTCCATAAACCCCTTTTCGAGCGATTTCTGTAGGTAAATTTGAACGTTGTCTCATTCGCACATTTCGCATTCGCATGTATTGTAAGTGTGCGTGAGCTTATTGTGAGCGGGACAGAATGACAGACGAGGGTGTTCCGCGTGTCGTTCAAAGTCTAGCCTCTTAAATAACACAGTTTTTATTTATTTTTATAAATAACTAGCTTCTGCCCGCGACTTCGTCTGCGCAGGATTAGTACTTCAAGTAGCCTATTTTCTTTTCCTAGGTCCCATCTATGTTTATACCGAAATTCTTAACCTATTGATTTAAAATATCCATTCTTGATTCGATTCAAAGTAATAGGCGAGTACTTCAAATAAATTCAATAATTTAAATATTTTCTAAAATTTAATTTTCTTTAACAAACATTGTTTTGCAAAATGTCATTCTTAAATTTTGACATTTTCTATAAAAAAAAAAACATATTTTTGATAATATATATTGAAAATAGCTCTATAAATTATAGCCTGTATGTTATTCAGATATATGAATTATATTATTGTAAAGTTTCATTAAAATCCATTCAGTAGTTTTTACATGAAAGAGTAACAAACACACATACATCCATACAAACTTTCGCGTTAATAATATTAGTAAGATAAGATGAAAATGATTAATGAATCAATTGAGTTGATTGTTGTGAATTAGCGTCAATAGTGTATATTAAAATAAAATTGATTTAAAATTCATACGAGTAGTTTATTTATTTATTTATTAACAATTCGAATTCGAAATGTTGCGAACCATTTTGGTACGGTCTGTAGTGTGTATAATGTGAATCAACAATCAACATCACAACACCAGAAGCGCCGATAGTTAGGTACCTACTAACCTACACAATATGTTGTGAGGCTTAAGATAGTGGAGAAGAAGGAAGGTGGGGAAGCATCTGACTATTCAAACCTAGTCACCAAACACGGCTAAATTACATTTCAACTAGATTTTCGAATTTTAATGGTTGTCTTTCACCAGGGTGATATTGAAAGCTGAATGTATCCACAACTCTATATCTATACAATATATATTATTTGAAATGATTCCATTGCGAAATAACACGAATTAATTAAAATATGATTAACTTGGGTACGCAGGGATTTTAACCCGCTACCTCCAGATTCGAAACCACTCGACCACGGGGGCCGAAAAAAAAGAATATTCTGAGCTGCCAAAGACGCCTCGAGAGGAAAAAAAACTAACTTATTTTCAACACTTTTTGAGGATTCTGAAATTTTACTTTTGTGCAAAGTGTTAGGGGATGAAGCATTTCTGCACGGAGTTTCAAGCAATAAAGTTTTTTCAACAAAACATTTATTCCGTTTCTTCATCCAAAAAACTCTAAAATATCTGCGGCTCTATTACACACGATATCTGTATACCGAATATTCGTTATTTCTATCTTGTAATGGACTTTTATTAATAATGAATTTTATTAATATTTTGTAAATTAATTATAAATTTCTATTAATATTTTGTAAGGAGCACTATAGGATTATTTTAGAGTTTATTTTAGTTAAGCGCACTTGAAGTGAAATCACACAAAACTGCGCTATATTAATGTAATTATTATTATTATTATTATCGGTAGTTTAAAAAATAATGAACAAAACCTTAATAATGATTTTGGAAGATGAAAATTTATTTTAAATATTTTAAACATTGGTCTAAAACTGTGGCACAACCGGGAACCGTATAGGAATATAGATTAGGTTTATCAAAATACTTTTTATTTATTTTATTTTATTTGGAAGACCAACAGTTTACATTGAAATGTAGCATAATAGCATCTACATATATACATCTAAATACATCTACATCTACATAAGTCACATTTACAGGTTTCCATGTGTATTATAATGTAAAAGTGGCTTAAGTGATTTGAAAATGTTAATTCAGAAAGATTACTAATAAATTGTTTAAGTGTAAGTAGGATGGAGTGGGGTCGGCCTAGTTGAAATATTGTATGAATACTAACTATAAAATGCCAGGACATAAAGGTATTGAGGGCAACGAGCGGGCTGACGAACTAGCAAGGAAAGGGGCGAAAGCACCACTTTGGGATCCGAGCCGGCCGTAGGAGTAGCAGCTTGCCACACAAAATTACATATCGATAGATGGGTCAAATCCCAGCACTGTAAAAAATGGGAGAGGGCACCCGGAATGAGACAATCCAAAGTTCTCATAAAAGGACCAGACCCTAGACGAACCAGGAAACTGCTCGATATGGACTGAAACTCGCTGAGGAAAATGGTAGGACTATTAACACGACACTGCCATAAATATCAGGAGACACGTGCAGATATTGGGAGTGGAAAACACCAATATATGCAGAAAATGTGAAGAGGATGAAGAGACTCCAATTCACCTATGGTACCAATGTCCCGCCCTGGTGGGAACTATGCTCAGATACCTGGGGAGACATACAGTAGAACCAGAAGACATAGCCACATATCCAATGACAACCCTAGTGAACTTTATTAAAGGGACTGGGTTATTATTAAAGGCTTGGGGTAAAATGGGAGATAGCACAATGGGCCTATGGCCTAAGTGCTCACGGGAACTGCTTATAAACCAACCGTCTCCGCCTTTAAAAAAAAAATTATTAAATGCAAGTTCATTGAATGGTGGTAGCATTCGATCTACGTATCTATGTTTAGTTATGTTATGAAGTATCAAGAGATCGCCTGTGTGACTAAGGAGGGTTGCAATTGCATTTAAAAATGTTAAATTGTGAGTAGTCTGTATTGAAAGTTTGTGATACACGATAAATGAAGAAACTATCTATTTCTTTCGACATCTGAAGAGTTTAAAATCTTCGGAACCGGGTTTTTAAACTCGATAAGACATCGAATACTTTACGCTGATAAGACATTGAATGATTGAATACCTCCTAGACACCGATTTTCATCAAATTTTACTTAAAAAATTCCAACTCCGGAATTGATTTACTCGAAAACGAAAAAAAAGTTATAAGTAACACAAAATGGACTTCAAATGGTGTACCTAAATTTTCACATGTTTCCCGCTTGTACAAGCTTGACACCTTGTATACGAGAAGATTTTTCAGATTTTAGTTTTAGTTTGATATAAGAAAACTGGTGATGTTTTTACAATAATAAAAAACTCTTATTGCTTCATACTTTAGGTAAAACGTTATATAAAATAAGTTTTATGCGGGTATTCCCACCCATGAAAACGCGTCCATCAACTGTCTAGCACAGTACGATGAAAATTTAATAACAACCCATAAGAAACCCAAACAAATCCTCCGTAAAGTTTAAATCTCCCCCTATTGCAAAAGTATTATTCAAACCAACTAAATAAAATCTAATTTTTCTTCAACCAAATATAAATTCACGATGAAAGAGAAAGGGGCCTTTTTGGCCCGGAGCTCCTGTAGCTTTCTTTAAATATGGCAGCGTGTATTTATCGTTCTAAGAACGCAATCAAAATTTCTATTTTCTAACATTAAACCAATCCCAGTCACCGTTCAATTGTATTGTACGGGTCCATTTGTACATATAAATAAGCACAAGCACCTAGCTACTAGGAACTACTGCTGTTCATGTCAACTCTAAAAGTATCCCCTGCAATTTGTAGCAACAATGTTTTACTAACGACGAGCACCGTCGATTGTGAGTGTATTTTCATTGCAGGCACTCAAAGAAAACCTACTGTGCCGGAGGGGAGACATGCCGGTAGCTGAAAACTTGTACGACGGAGACTGGGCCGGACTAAGACGACATATTTTTCGGATGACACTAGTGATCTCTAAGGGTGAACAAAATATTTCATAATCTGCTCGTTTGCAGATGGCGACAGCGTAAGGAAAAAACCCTCTTTGAAAGTTTTGTAAAATATTAAGATGAGTTGTTTGTTTGCGCCCGTGAAAAGATAGTTTTATAGAATATTGAATTAAATCACCAACACAATATTATGTTTGTTTATTATTCTTGAATGAATTGGGTTTTTATACGGACGAAACTATTTATTCATATTCATATTGTGTATTTACGGGATTTTTCCTAAAATTATTAAACTACCGCCTCCTATGAACGAGCGGATTATAAATTATTAAGTTAACCCTTAAAACGTCCGTAATAAAACCTAGATTCTCTACCTACTAAAGTATTGCGAAAATAACACATCTTGGCTTGAATTCTGAGAGAACATTTTTTTATGTATCATTTTTTACAAAGCCCCGGTAAAATAATTATAATAACTCCCCCACCACAGATAAAAATGTATAACATCGAATATATAACAATTATTAGGAACTTTACCTACTTACCTACCTAAAGGGAATGGTAACGTTAATTCGGCGTAAAGAGGGCCCATTTTTAAGATTTTTTTTAGATGTTACAGGTCATAAAAATATATATAATTGATCGTAACATTATAGTACAACATACAAACAAAATTTCCTTAATTTAAAAAAATATATATAAATACAAATAATTAAGCCGACGGCAGCAAATCTTCAGAGGCGCCTTGAAAAAAGTTATCCGCCGGTAAACAGTATAACTTATGACTAGATCATCGGAAATCAAAAAATAAAAATGATTTCATTAGATAACTTACTTGCCTAAGGTAACGCTGGGAGGAATTATTTTTTTTAATTGTTGGTGACACTTAGAAGTGAAAAAACCGAAGTCATCTAAAAAATGGGCCTATTTGTTATTGTAAAATTCATAATTATGAAAAATAAAAAAAATCCCAGCATTACCTAGTCTTTCATGTAAAGAAGTAGTATACAAACTTTCAAAAGAATCGGTCGAGTAGATTTTGATTTAAACTGTTCACCGGCTTCAAAAATGACAAGTGTCAGAAAATCGCTTTAAAGTTTTGGATACCAGAAAATCCAATACTAAACAAGAAAATTTTGTTCGTACAAGTTCTATATCATAGTTAGTTTTGCTCCGATTTGTTTCAAATTTTGACACAACAATCTTAAGATGTTGTACAATCAATAAAAAATTAAATATGTTACCGTCTCCTAAAGGCTTACTACATATAAATGATATTCCTTGGGTACCCAAAAACATCAAGCCGGATTCCGGCGGGTAATTGTATGTGCTTTCGCGGCTAGCGCGAAACTAGGGGACATATATTAATTACGCACGGAGAAAAATGATATTCTAAAATACGATACTTTTATTCGTAAAAACGGGACTGAAGTTCTTACGAACAAATTAACAGGGTTTCAATGTTTATTCTTACATTTTTCCACCAATAAACATAGAAACACTGGTTTGGTTGATAGATAGCATCAATAAACATTAGGAGATAGAAATTATGATATTTTAAAAATTTATGTTATGTCGTGTTTATTGTAAAAGTCTATGTATAAATGGTATGTTGTGCCGTGTAGGGACAGTCGGGGGCTTTTAGAATCATTTAATAATAGCGTCGTTTTAAAAGCAAAGTAGAATCTTGACGTGAGAACCGATAGAGGGACTTATCTGGTCCTTAAAACGGTTCGGGAAAGTGGTGGGTGCCCTCGACTATGTCGCGCATTTTTTCCAAAACGGTCAGAGCCCTTCGAGATTTAGCGCCCTGGGGTACGTTTCACCCTTTGGTTAATTCGGCTCTGTGCGAAGGTTTATTATTATTCAATATAGTGCATATGCGCCTCGCCTTTCCAATGCAGAACCATTACCATTAGGGGCAATCAGCAATAAGTATTCTTGCCCCATCGCCGTCATTAGCACTAATAATGCCTACGCCGCGGCATGTCCACCCCCTCCCTCCCCCCTCCCCCTTCCTACTTGTGCGCCCCTGTCTCCGGAGTTACTAACTTTTATTTTACTATTATTATAATGTTATGGCGTGACGCTGAATGATTAATACAATCCATCAATATCACTATTATCAGTAGGTAAAATTGACTGAGCGTTGCGAAGTCCGGTTTTAACATTTCATCTGCTTGTAAATTTATTTGTACGTTCCGTTTCCTGTTTCGAAAATCATCCATAATTATTTAAGCAAGCATTATCAGCATGCCCGATTGTTTCGCAGAAATTCACGTGTGACAAAGACATCAAATGCTTATTCAGCACCGATTAATTTTTTGTTTTATACGAATACCGCACAAGAGTCCCAACTGCTCCCATCTGGATCCAGTGAGACTATGGCATCCCCAATTGGGTTATGTTGTGAGGCTGAAGGTAGCGGGGAAGGGAAGGAAATGGAGAAGAGGAAGGTGGGGGGAGAGTGTACCAGTCGATTCAGATCTGGTCACCAAACACGGCCAAAGCTATTTAAAGCAACGTTTCAATCCTGAATGGTGGTCTTACACCAGGGCGATACTCGGAGTACCTTCCACTCTGGAACGTTCCGCAAATATACTAGATATATATATTTTTTAAATTCATTAATTGTGAAATAACTCAAATAAATAAAATAAAATTTATTTGCGCACGCCGGGTTCGATCACGCGACCGTCGGCGTGGGGTCGAGAGTCTTGCACCTCGATCACTACCCGCTAAATCCGTCTGAGCTTTTGAACAAATTGTGATTAGCAGAAGAGGACAACTATCATGTTGTTAATTTGATAAAAAAACGAAATCGCTCCTAGAATCGACGTCAAAAAAAACAAAATGGCACTGAAAGGCCATATGATGATAATGTTACATTTGAATTTCTGCAAAACAACTGGGCCAACGAGACCAGGTGCTAACACTGAATGTGCTTTTCAAAAAACTAATGGCAAATTAATGCAAACACGTAGCAGTTTTATTGGTTCTCGGCTTCGACCAAGTATATTTATTGGTCGAAGGTTCTCGGATATTTAATCTTCTACCAAAACAAATTCAAATGACAAATAAAATATCACATTACGTAAAAGAATTAAAATTATGGCTGAATGATTCAGATGTTTAAACACTTTTCCGGTTAACACTAATAATAATAATAATAATAAATAATAAAAAATATAGGATGTTCTATATTAGCGCCGTCTGAGTATACATTTAGGCACAATCAGGTTTTAAAAATAATTCACCAAAGTTTGGTAATTAAACATAACTTGATTGAATGTCATAATATAGTACCATATTATGAATACGAACCAAATTCATTTTTAGAAAATAATTTCTTTAAAATTTACTAGGATAAAACTATACTAACAGACAGACCAATTGGTCATAATTCATAATAGACCTGATATAGTTTTACATAACAAAATTAAAAAAATAACTTATATTATTGATGTAGCTATTCCAAATTCCTGTAATATTCAAAAACCTGTTTCTGAAAAAATAAGAAAGTATACAGATTTAGGAAATGAAATTAAAAGAATTTGGCATTCTCAGACTATAAAAATATTACCTTTTGTTATTTCGGCTACTGGCATTATACCTAGCTCTCTTATTAAAAATTTAGGCATATTAGATTTGTCAAAGAATTTGTATATAAAAATGCAAAAATCAGTCATTTTAAATACATGTAGAATTACGAAAGATTTTTTAAATATTTATATTGAGGGATCAGTAGGATTTATCGGTCAAATTAGGAATTCCACAGAGCCGAACCCTCTGATATGAAAATATCTGGAGACGGTGAATTATATTCCCATTTAATAGTTTGGTAGATTAACGTGTTGTTCTTGTATTGTTTTGTATTAATTATACGTATATAATTTTTAATTGTTCATATTCTACAACTGTAAACTGTACAACTTTTTATGTGACTGTTTTTTCTTCTTTTTTTTTGTTGCTCGTAGGTATATGAATTGTACCTACGAGTTCTCTAAAGTTATACATGTGGATTTAGCATTAGATATATTCTTATTTATTATATTGTGTTTATGCTTTATTTATATATTTTGTAATCTTTTTTATTTAGGTTATATTGTTGTTATAAAATAAATTTGTATCTATGTGTAAAAGCCCAATAGGGCGTCAATAAATAAATAAATAAATAAATAATACACTTGCATAACGTGGATTTACTAGATGATCATTTATATGGAAAAGTGTATGAAAGTTCCTGTAAATCTGGTGAATAATAAAATAAAAATAAAATCGTTTATTCATCAATAGTTTTTTTTTTTTACAACCAATACAGGTACAGATTTTAGATTATTCATTGGTTCTATTGACGAAAAGGTCACTACTCAGCTGCAATTCAGGATTTCTACTAAAATGCAGCTGGTTTTCAGCAGTACACTATGTAATTCTTAACATAAAATACTTGCTTGTTACTATATTTACTGTATATTTCACTGCAAATGGACAAGTAATAATGCATCGAAAGATAAATAATAAATTTTTTTTTTTTTTTAAAGGTTGGAAAAGATGCACTATAATCTTCTTCCCCTTGTCCTATCCTTCCATATAATTTTTATTTCAATAATGTCTACTAAAGCTTAACATAATAATATGATAATTACAATTAAATAACTTTGATTTAATTCCACTTTATTACATATCTTTAACCACCGGTTTCGGTTCGACCTGAACCTTCATCAGGGGTAAATAAAATATAATGATGTATAACATATATTTAATGTATATATATAACACTTATTCCGCTCTGTTACAAATACAGAAAACCACAAATGCAGCATATTATGTACAAATATAGAAAGCAAAACTGATATTAAGTACCTGGGCATAACAATAGACCTGCGTTTAAAATGGACCCCACATATAAATATTCTGAACGACAGAGTAAGGAAACTAACATTTATATATTTAGATGATTAAGAGATATTTTAAACGAAAAATTACCTTTCTGTTAATCAATTATACAATACGGCATCATAGGATGGGGCGGTACATAAACAAATCAAACACAAATAATTTACAAATCACAAAAATTAATAATAAAAACCATTTAAAAGAAATCCTATACATATTCGTCAGAACTCTTATTCAAACAATTTAAGGTCAGAGAATTAAGCGCATTATACTTCTACCATGCAACATTACAAATTTATAAAGATAATATTCAAAATAAAGCTGCACCATTTAAAAATAACAGAAATCTTAGACAAACTTCGATACTTCCTACTCCAAAATGTAAAAAAACAATAGGTAATTTTTTAAATTCATTACCAAAAATAAATTAGAAAGATGAATACTAACATAAAATAATTTAAAACTCACCTTAAAAATTATACTGAAAACTTGAACTGAATCATGTCAAATAAAAACAATGTAATAACACCCCCCCCATACACACAAGCCCTGCTTATTTATGGAGGTACATCAAATATTTATATTATGTAATTAATCACTGTAAAAAATATATATTTGTAATTTATGTATCCCTTTGTACCCAATAAAAATTTAAAAAAAAATATATATATATATATATATATTTATATATTTTATTCACCCCTGATGAAGGTTCAGATCGAAAATGATGTAAAACATATATTTAATGTATATATAAGATATATTTTATTCACCCTTGATGAAGGTTCAGATCGAAAATGATGTAAAACATATATTTAATGTATATATAAGATATATTTTATTCACCCTTGATGAAGGTTCAGATCGAAAATGATGTAAAACATATATTTAATGTATATATAATATATATTTTATTCACCCCTGATGAAGGTTCAGATCGAAAATGATGTAAAACATATATTTAATGTACATATAAGATATATTTTATTCACCCCTGATGAAGGTTTAGGTTGACGGAAACCGGCTGGCTAAATATATATAATAAAGTGGAGTTAAAACAAAGTTATTTTTATTGTCATTATTATAATTAGGTATACCCACAAAGTGTTTGTTACATGTGAAAATAAAATAATATGAAATTAAACTGTAGTAATGACTAGTTGTTTCACAGAAATTCTAATGTAACATTGTCATCGAAGGCCATTATCGCCATTTAGTTTTTTTATAACATTTAAAAAGTTAAATACCGATTCTAGATGCGTTTCGTTTTTCTATCAAGTTGTAACAACTTGATGGTTGTCCTCTTTTGCTGATCGCAATTTGTTTAAAATTTGGAGCGGATTTATAATTTTTAACTGTCGAAAAAACAGTTGGCGCTGAATGGCCATTTTTTGATAACAGCCCTTTCTTAATATTAACTTCTTATGAATAAATCAGAGAACCCGAAAACAAAAAACAGAAACCGTGCCATAATTACTTATTTTGTATATCTGAGTTTTATAAAGTCAGGGTCTACATTTTATAAAAAGAATACTACAGCACCCTAAAAAGAAATTCTAACACTGAGCTTTAATGTGCAGATTAATAATAAATAGTATAATTAATTGTTTAATCTTACTAATATTACAAACGTTTTTGTATGGATGTATGTGTGTTTGTTACTCTTTCACGCAAAAACTACTGAATGGATTTTAATGAAACTTTACAATATTAAAGCTCATACGTCAGAATAACAAATAGGCTTTATAAAGCTAGCTATTTTTAATATATAATAAATAATAATTATTGCTTAATAGAAAATATCAAAATTTTACAATGACATTTTACAAAACAATCAAATTTCATTTAAATCAATATACCACATTTGCACAACACCATTATACTTACCAGGGAAGAACCTATTTCAATCAACTACCGGAAGAAATCAGAGGCATTAATGATAAAATTCAAATGTTGCACTCTATCAAGAAACATTTTAAAGACAATCTAAAAAAAAAAAACCTAAATTAATTCTTGCAAATATCTTTTAGGCGCTCCGCCCACTGAGGCAACTGAAAACCAACTAAAACCGGCTGTTTTCTCTGTCTTGATTGGTCAAAAAGCTTGTTTAACCATAGATGAAGAACAATCAGCTGACAGCTCGCAACCTAGCAACGGCCGCCCAGGGTAATCAGCCGTGACAGTCGGAAGATGGTCGCAAGATGGTCGCAAGATGGTCGCAAGATGGTCGCAAGTCACCGCTTGCGTTACCATTGACAACGGGGTTTTGTGTGATTGTGTAGTGTGCGGGCCATCACATTGTCATACAAAGACAGTTGGCAGTTGAGAGTTTTCAGTTGCCTGAGTGGGCGGAGGCGCTTATTCTCCATAACATTATCTCTTTTTTCAAAATACACACATCACAAATATATATATTTATTACCTACATATAAAAAAAAATATATATTTATTATTTTTAATTAATATTTTCTACTAAATATAAATTCAACTTTATAACAAAAAATAAATAAATTATTGTATATCTTTATTATTTTCCATCATAACATGTACCTACTATAGCACGCATATACATATATGCGCATAGCATGTAAAATTAAATATCTAAGTAATAATTAATAACAGCACCTATGTACACTCCTCTTCCATACACAAGCAAATGCTTTAAATGGAAGAGTAGTAATTTAATATAAGATGTTAAATAAAATATATTTATAATGTTATAATTAAAATTTTCACAAATAAAAAAAAATAAAAAAATAATTCTATTTTAGAAAATTAGTGAATTTATTTAAAGTACTCGCCTAATACCTACTTTGAATCGAATCAAGAATTTTAAATAAATAGGTTAAGAATTTTGGTATAAACATAGATGGACCTAGGAAAAGAAAATAGGCCAATAGAAGTGCTAATCTATTGGCCTATAAGAAGCTAGTATTCTATAAAGGTAGGAGCCGATATACATTGCACAAATTATCTTAATTGTTATTGCATACATGTGATTACTTCGATGTAAATATAATTGTAGCAAATATTATATATTACTTATAATATACAGCCGGTCATTACGTTTAATACAGGCTTTATCAACAAAGTAGGAAATGTGGCTTCGTCGATAAGGGGGCAGTCATGTTGCAATAAATAATATGGGATATGTAATGATGGCTAGGGGGAGGTTGTTATTGATTATTAGTTATTAATTAATTTTGTATCAGATTATTAACCCCGATACACATTAGAACACGGTAGGACCTGTAGGTGCAGGACTGCAGAACAAAGTAGAAATATCATACCACATGTTATTCACAAAGTCACAGAGGTTTTGAGGTAAATTATAGTAGATATAGTGTGAATTCTTTATAGTACCTACACATCGGAAAGGAGGAGAATCTTGTTGAATTTATCTCTTCTAAATCCTCACATGAACACAGAACAAAATTGAAATATTCTCATAAAACATACAGCTTATGGATAATTTTTAGAGCGCCGTTTTTGTAAGAAATCACCTCAAGGGCGCTGAACATTTTATTATGACTTCTTAGGCTCTACCTAGAACTATTCTTATTTATAAATAGATACAGAAAACATACTTACCTGGCAGGTCACTTCCGATAAAAACACGATAAAAATATTTGTTTACCTACTCACATACTAAGTGAAGTCCCCGGCGTTGCACGAGATTTTCGCAGAGTTTTTCGAAGGCAGTAATCTTTCTCTTATTTTGAATGTCAGGTGTGCAAAATTTCATTACGAAGTATCGAAGTTCTGCTTTAAGAGGTGGGAAAAGGGGATGGGCGGTTTTTAGAAATCTCGTACAGACGGTGACCTTCTTCTTGTTTTGCAGGAAATCTCAGTATGGCAATCAAATTCACGCCGACCGCCCAGCATATACGAATAATACGCTCCTTTTTAAATAGATAGATAAATCACCTCCAATATTTTTTAAAATAGTGGAGGTGGAAAAAACCTTTTTTAGGATAAATATACAAATGAAAATAATTAAAAATGCGTACCTACACCCAAGTTGTTTGTAGAGTTATACCACTATTATCACCATAAATTATTTTTACTGTTGTATTGTCCCGATACTCCTACGTAAATGCATGTGCAATTTTCTCTATGATAGAATTATTATGGGTATCTTCCGCGGGGTTATTAGAGTGAATTTTTAAAAAACTGAAAATAATTTGCGAAGACAATGATTGAGTAATTAATCATTTTCTATCACGATGTTGTCATTTTCTTTCATGATGTTGTCTTTTTTGTCATGATGTTGTCTTTTTTGTCATGATGTTGTCATTTTCAAATATTAAGGTGATTTTCAAAAGAATTCATATTCTACGCTTCGTAGATGGCGCGCGTATAGTATTCATGTCGTCGCCGGTCATTCCGCCGAGTAACCGACCAACCTCTTACCCCGTCCCTAACTGTCAAACACCTACTATTTTTATGTTTTTGTAGAAAACAACGTTAAAAATGTCACCGGAGGCCAAAATTTCATTTACATTTTGTACTGCAAATAATGTCAGGAATCACTGGTTAAAGTTAGTCAAGTAAGTCCCTTAACACCCTGTGCAAAAGCAATTACCATCCTTACAATAAGGAAGTTGAGTCCATTTTTTTTTTATCAATGTTCACAGGCAAACTTAAATACCAGTATTTTTTTTTTTAAAGTTCGTTTTCATAATTAAATTAATTCTACAAGTTTGAATTTTATTAAGCCCGCGAAAACGGCGGCAAGAGCATAATACCGTGCGGCAGATTTCGTGACGTAACCCGGCCTTTGCTTGTGTGAAATATAAGGGAAAATATTTACAAAACCGGGACACGCTTAACATGGACGAAAAAAATAAATTAAAAAAGTTGTCGTAGTTAGATATTTACTAGTACTATTCAATTCAGTTATTGGAATTTCGAAAAAGTGCATTTTAATGGTTATTTTTTAAATTTAAAAACACGAAATGTAATTTTTCAACAAAACTTGCATCAGTTCCTAACTGTTACTCTAAGTTCCTAACATAGCGGTCGGTTCATCGGTTTTTTTATAAGTCAAAATATTGTTCACTCAACTTCCCTATTGAGTTTATAAACGCCCAAGTTTTTTGTTTTAATATATATGTCTTTGTTGTTAAGGAAGAATTTCTTTAATTTGTTAACAACCTTCACGGGGATTGTGATTCAAACATTATTATTTACATTATATCTATATCACAACACAAATGCCTTGCAGGGCTCATTGCCAATATATTAAAAATAATCAAAATTAACGCAGTTTGGTGGTGCGTAGGAATCGAATCCGCAACCACCCTGCTCGAAGTCAATCGCAATGGAAGCAGTCACAAAGGATCAACAACTTTGTGTCCAAGTGTCTTCCTCATTCACGCCATCCTGCATTCCGCTTCTAATAGATAAAATTGATAATGAAACTTCAAGCATCTGCAATAATAGCTCTAAGTTCTCAGCAGAGTCGGATTCGAACCGTTTTTATAGTGAATACCTCACAAAAATCCCAACTGCTCCCGTCTGCAGCCAGTTAGACCATGGCATCCCCAATTGGGGTATGTTGTGAGGCTGAAGGTAAGTGGGGATGGGAAGGAGAAGGGAAAGAGGGGAAGTACCTGACTATTCAGATCTAGTCACTAAACACGGCTAAAGCCATTTCAAGCAACGTTTCAATTCTGAATGGTGGTCTTACACCAGGGCGATACTGAGAGTATCTTCCACTCTGGAACGTGCCGCAAATACAGTATTTAAAAAAATAAAATATAGTGAATACCTCACAAGAGTCCCAACTGCTCACGTCTGGAGCCAGTGAGACTATGGCATCTCCAATTGGGGTATGTTATGAGGCTGAAGGTAAGTGAGGAAGGGAAGGAGACGAGGAAGAAGAAGGTGGGGAAGTACCTGGCTATTCAGATCTAGTCACTAAACACGGCAAAAGCCATTTCAAGCAACGTTTCAATTCTGAATGGTGGTCTTACACTAGGGCGATACTAAGAGTGTCTTCAACTATTGAAAGTGCCGCAAATATACTATATATTATTTTAAATAATTAATTGTGAAATAACACAAATTAATCAAATAAAATTTACTTGCGCACACCGGGTTCGAACCCGCGACCTTACCGCTGGACTACGCCCCATTTTATCACCAACAATTAATCTGGTTCAATGAACTCTATAATTCGGATTGTGTCATATTCAAAATTATAACAGATTGTGTGAAAAAAATCAGTCAAGCGGTAAAGTAGGTACCACCTTCATTGTAAACAAAAAATATGTGATTTAAAAATATATTTTTAATTAGGTTTTTTTTAATATATATAAGAACACCTGTGTCCATTTTTTTATACACACGAACAGTTACATAATTTTGATAATACGCTATTATAATGTAAGTGGCTCCTAGTACATACAAAAATATGGGTGACCAGAATGTTCAGTGGAAACTTTTTAAGTGTACGAATATTGAGTACAAACTTTTCATCGGATGTTAATTTCTCACATGATAATTCATCATGTCAGGTTAGGTAAGGTTAGGTAAGGTTAGGTAAGGTTTTTTTTTTTTTTTTTTTTTTTTTTTTTTTTCCTGAATGTTCTTTCTATTATTGACCTTGCTTATTATTTATCAAGGTTTATAATTTCAACTATTTGTTTATACTTGCTTTTTGTCGCTATACTATGTATGCTTGCATGCGGGTGGGGGGTGGATTGTAGTTAGCATGCGGTACTTGAGGAAGTGGGCTAGGAGTTGGTAGGGTTGGACTTCTGTCATGGGCTATCAACTGTTCCAACATTTGTTTTACAGCTGGAGGGAACCATGAAAAACCTCAGCCGGAACAGTGGTGTTGATCTGTAAAAGAAATTTGGATGCCTTGTTTTGAGGATATTTATCCATTCTACTTGGCCATTTTTCGGGAAAGGAAGTGTTCTATCAGGATTCCGATTTAAGTTTTTGTTTCTAATATTTAGTTATTTAATTATGATGTATGAATGAATGGAAATTTGGATGCCTTGTTGAGAGGATATTTTATCCGTTCAACTTGGCCATTTTTCGGGAAAGTTAGTGTTCTATCAAGATTCCAATTTAAGTTTTTGTTTATTGATATTTCGTTATGTTATTTAGATGTGTTTCGTGATATGATTTAATTTACTTTCGCGAGATTTTACTATTAATTTAGATTTCTGAAGTTATTTGTTTTGCTCTCTGATTTTAGTTACTATATTTTTTGCGCAATTTATAAAAATATTCCGTAGATATCCGTTTGCTATGACATCAGGGAGATCTCTTATATTGATATTTCTCCTCTGGCTCTCTTTTGTTAATAACCATCTATCCTTAATAAACATTGGGCAGTCTAACAACAGATGTTCTATAGTTTGATCCGTTTGGTTATCGCAAGGACATGCCGGACTATCTTTTATTTTGAATCTATGGAGGTACGAAAGATTAGCTCCGTGGCCGGTGAGGATTTGGGTGAGCTCGAAAGTCGGAATTATCTTCTTTCCGAATTCCTTGGCTTCGTTTATATTTCTGAAGAAAAGTCGAGTTCCTTTACCCGTGTCAGAGTTTTCGTATCGCTGATTCCATTCTTCAAGAATGGATTCCTTTATTTTGAACTTCGCATAGCTTAATGGAAATTCTGAGTACAGCTTCTGGTTTTTATCTTTTAGTGCAGCGTCCTTCGCTAACTCGTCGGCTCTTTCATTACCATGCAGACCATTATGCCCCCGTATCCACATAAAGTTGCAGAAGGATCCCTTTTCTTTTAATAGTTTAGAAGAGCATTGTATATCGAATACCATCGGATTGGTAGGCGTCCCACATTCTAGTGCGTGAGCAGCGCTCTGGGAATCTGTAAGAACATTAATTTTGTCCCAATTTCGCTGTTGTTTGCTGACCCAATCTAGTGATTTCATTATAGCAAAGAGTTCGGCTTGGAATACTGTACAATAGTCAGCCATGGGGAGTTTCTTTGCAATTATTTCACCGCTTGTATTGAAAATAGTATAAGCCGCACCAACTTTTCCTTCAACTTTACTTCCGTCTGTGTAGATGTCTATTTCATTTTCTTCAAATGAGACTCTTTTGTGCGTTTCAGGGAAGCTTACGTTTTCTCCAATTTGTTTACTCGGGTGAGGTAGTAGAGCCACCTTTACGATTCCCTGGTATTTCCTATCACTAGGTAGTAGATGTAGAGTTCCACTTCGTTTGGTTTCACCGATAAGTTGAAGTTCTTTAAGTTTGAGGTCCAAAGGAGTCAGGCCACCTATTGCCTGGACAGAAGTTAGGGATGTGGTGCGATAAGCTTTGCATATTCTAATTCCGATGTCCCTTTGAATTCTATTGAGTTTCTTCTGGATACTTTTCCGTTTTGCAGCTGAGGCCCAAACGGTTGCTGCATATGTAATTATTGGTTCAACTACTCCGATGTATATGATCCTTAATATTTCTGAGCTGAGGCCCCATGTGGGTTTCGCCATGAAGGCAAGTTTTTTGGTAATATTAGCAGCTTTTTGACATACCATGTCAACGTGCTTGCTCCAGTTTAGATTGTCGTCTATGACGATTCCCAGTATTTTGCAGTCTTTTGAAATAGGTACAGTTTTGCCATTCATTATAACCACCGGTGGTAACGTCTTCCTCTTTGTGATGAAAAGTGCTTTTGTTTTTTCCTCGGAGAATTGAAGTTTTACTTTGTCTCCCCAATTTGTGATTATTAACAGTGTGTCTTTTATTGTTTGCTGTAGAACGGCTAGATCCTTATGCGTTATGATGAGGAGAACGTCATCTGCAAATGCTTGAATTCGTACGCTTGAATTGAATTTTAGATTTAGAAGTTCATCTAGAACTACGTTCCAGAGAACAGGGCCACACGCAGATCCTTGAATGCAGCCCTTGCTTGATTGTTTTTTAGCCGAGGCGCCAGCGTATATTGTTTCTACCATTCTGTCTGATAGGTAGTCTGTAAAAACCTTGTAGATATTGGCTGGGCAGTCTTTTTTAGCGAGTTGTGAAAGCAAATGGGGCCACCATGCATTGTCAAATGCTCCCTTGATATCTAAAGATATCAGGCAAGTGTGAAGACCTTTTTTCGTTGCTTGCTTGATGTGGTTGACAGCATCAAGCATTGCGTCTTCGGTGCTTTTTTGTTGCGTAAACCCATACTGATTTGAATTTAGTTTCCCTTTTGTGGTAAACTTCCAAGTAACTCTCTTGATGAGGAGTTTCTCTAGGACTTTGCCAAATACAGGAAGGAGTCCGATTGGTCGGTAGGAAGAGACATTACTGTAGTATTCTTTTCCTGGCTTCCTGATTATCTTTATTCTGGCAATCTTCCAAAGGATCGGAAAGCAGCCAATTCGAAGACACGCATTATAAATTGCCATTAAAATGTCGGGGAGAGCATCGAATGCTTGTGTACAAATGTCTGATGTGAAGTGATCCCTTCCAGGGGATTTTTTGATGTCAATTGAAGTAAGTATATTTTTTAATTCAAGCTTTGTAAACGGGGGGTCGATCTCGCTAAGGTTTTCAGCGTCCTCATTATTCCGAATGTGAGTTTGTTCTGGTGTTTCACCTGTTTGAGTGTCGTTGGGGAAAAAGTGTTCTAAAAGTGTGGACGCCGTTTCTTGGGCGGACGTGGTAGACAGATTGTTGCTGAATGTGAGCGTTTCGGGGGGGGTCTTCTGTGATGATTTCAGAACCCTAAGGACTGTTGACCAGACGGTTTCTTTCCCTTGGCTGGTGCAGAATTCTTTCCAGTTTTGAACTTTGGCAGTCGCAATTTCTTCCTTGTAACGATCTCTCAGTTCGAGATATGTCGGTAGTGTTACTGCAGTTCTTCTTGCTGGACCTGAATTCATCATCTTCCTCTTCGCTACGAGTACTTCTTTCTTCAGCTTTTCCAAGTCTTCATTCCACCATGGGCAAATTTTTTGCTTCGATTTTTTCATGGGAGGAATTGAGGCTCTGCACGCATCAGATATTATATCCATGAGGACGGCCACCTGCCTGTTGAGAATGCTAGGTTGAGTATTGGAGTCGATCTCTTGAGGCGTTAATTTCTTGCTTTCGGCATTGGTCTTCAGCGTCTTTCCGAATTTGGTCCAGTCTGCCTTGCTTGTTCTGTACATGAATGTTGATTCTGGAAATTCGTCTGTGTTTGATTTGCTAAATGACACTTTAAATGTTATGCCGTTATGGTCAGACATGGCTGCAATTCTTTTGTCAACTTTCCAGCTATCTATATATCCTATTAAACTGCCGGAACATAAGGTGATATCGATCACGCGGTTAGGTAAGGTTAGGTAAGGTTAGGTAAGGTTAGGTAAGGTTAGGTAAGGTTAGGTAAGGTTAGGTAAGGTTAGGTAAGGTTAGGTAAGGTTAGGTAAGGTTAGGTAAGGTTAGGTAAGGTTAGGTAAGGTTAGGTAAGGTTAGGTAAGGTTAGGTAAGGTTAGGTAAGGTTAGGTAAGGTTAGGTAAGGTTAGGTAAGGTTAGGTAAGGTTAGGTAAGGTTAGGTAAGGTTAGGTAAGGTTAGGTAAGGTTAGGTAAGGTTAGGTAAGGTTAGGTAAGGTTAGGTAAGGTTAGGTAAGGTTAGGTAAGGTTAGGTAAGGTTAGGTAAGGTTAGGTAAGGTTAGGTAAGGTTAGGTAAGGTTAGGTAAGGTTAGGTAAGGTTAGGTAAGGTTAGGTAAGGTTAGGTAAGGTTAGGTAAGGTTAGGTAAGGTTAGGTAAGGTTAGGTAAGGTTAGGTAAGGTTAGGTAAGGTTAGGTAAGGTTAGGTAAGGTTAGGTAAGGTTAGGTAAGGTTAGGTAAGGTTAGGTAAGGTTAGGTAAGGTTAGGTAAGGTTAGGTAAGGTTAGGTAAGGTTAGGTAAGGTTAGGTAAGGTTAGGTAAGGTTAGGTAAGGTTAGGTAAGGTTAGGTAAGGTTAGGTAAGGTTAGGTAAGGTTAGGTAAGGTTAGGTAAGGTTAGGTAAGGTTAGGTAAGGTTAGGTAAGGTTAGGTAAGGTTAGGTAAGGTTAGGTAAGGTTAGGTAAGGTTAGGTAAGGTTAGGTAAGGTTAGGTAAGGTTAGGTAAGGTTAGGTAAGGTTAGGTAAGGTTAGGTAAGGTTAGGTAAGGTTAGGTAAGGTTAGGTAAGGTTAGGTAAGGTTAGGTAAGGTTAGGTAAGGTTAGGTAAGGTTAGGTAAGGTTAGGTAAGGTTAGGTAAGGTTAGGTAAGGTTAGGTAAGGTTAGGTAAGGTTAGGTAAGGTTAGGTAAGGTTAGGTAAGGTTAGGTAAGGTTAGGTAAGGTTAGGTAAGGTTAGGTAAGGTTAGGTAAGGTTAGGTAAGGTTAGGTAAGGTTAGGTAAGGTTAGGTAAGGTTAGGTAAGGTTAGGTAAGGTTAGGTAAGGTTAGGTAAGGTTAGGTAAGGTTAGGTAAGGTTAGGTAAGGTTAGGTAAGGTTAGGTAAGGTTAGGTAAGGTTAGGTAAGGTTAGGTAAGGTTAGGTAAGGTTAGGTAAGGTTAGGTAAGGTTAGGTAAGGTTAGGTAAGGTTAGGTAAGGTTAGGTAAGGTTAGGTAAGGTTAGGTAAGGTTAGGTAAGGTTAGGTAAGGTTAGGTAAGGTTAGGTAAGGTTAGGTAAGGTTAGGTAAGGTTAGGTAAGGTTAGGTAAGGTTAGGTAAGGTTAGGTAAGGTTAGGTAAGGTTAGGTAAGGTTAGGTAAGGTTAGGTAAGGTTAGGTAAGGTTAGGTAAGGTTAGGTAAGGTTAGGTAAGGTTAGGTAAGGTTAGGTAAGGTTAGGTAAGGTTAGGTAAGGTTAGGTAAGGTTAGGTAAGGTTAGGTAAGGTTAGGTAAGGTTAGGTAAGGTTAGGTAAGGTTAGGTAAGGTTAGGTAAGGTTAGGTAAGGTTAGGTAAGGTTAGGTAAGGTTAGGTAAGGTTAGGTAAGGTTAGGTAAGGTTAGGTAAGGTTAGGTAAGGTTAGGTAAGGTTAGGTAAGGTTAGGTAAGGTTAGGTAAGGTTAGGTAAGGTTAGGTAAGGTTAGGTAAGGTTAGGTAAGGTTAGGTAAGGTTAGGTAAGGTTAGGTAAGGTTAGGTAAGGTTAGGTAAGGTTAGGTAAGGTTAGGTAAGGTTAGGTAAGGTTAGGTAAGGTTAGGTAAGGTTAGGTAAGGTTAGGTAAGGTTAGGTAAGGTTAGGTAAGGTTAGGTAAGGTTAGGTAAGGTTAGGTAAGGTTAGGTAAGGTTAGGTAAGGTTAGGTAAGGTTAGGTAAGGTTAGGTAAGGTTAGGTAAGGTTAGGTAAGGTTAGGTAAGGTTAGGTAAGGTTAGGTAAGGTTAGGTAAGGTTAGGTAAGGTTAGGTAAGGTTAGGTAAGGTTAGGTAAGGTTAGGTAAGGTTAGGTAAGGTTAGGTAAGGTTAGGTAAGGTTAGGTAAGGTTAGGTAAGGTTAGGTAAGGTTAGGTAAGGTTAGGTAAGGTTAGGTAAGGTTAGGTAAGGTTAGGTAAGGTTAGGTAAGGTTAGGTAAGGTTAGGTAAGGTTAGGTAAGGTTAGGTAAGGTTAGGTAAGGTTAGGTAAGGTTAGGTAAGGTTAGGTAAGGTTAGGTAAGGTTAGGTAAGGTTAGGTAAGGTTAGGTAAGGTTAGGTAAGGTTAGGTAAGGTTAGGTAAGGTTAGGTAAGGTTAGGTAAGGTTAGGTAAGGTTAGGTAAGGTTAGGTAAGGTTAGGTAAGGTTAGGTAAGGTTAGGTAAGGTTAGGTAAGGTTAGGTAAGGTTAGGTAAGGTTAGGTAAGGTTAGGTAAGGTTAGGTAAGGTTAGGTAAGGTTAGGTAAGGTTAGGTAAGGTTAGGTAAGGTTAGGTAAGGTTAGGTAAGGTTAGGTAAGGTTAGGTAAGGTTAGGTAAGGTTAGGTAAGGTTAGGTAAGGTTAGGTAAGGTTAGGTAAGGTTAGGTAAGGTTAGGTAAGGTTAGGTAAGGTTAGGTAAGGTTAGGTAAGGTTAGGTAAGGTTAGGTAAGGTTAGGTAAGGTTAGGTAAGGTTAGGTAAGGTTAGGTAAGGTTAGGTAAGGTTAGGTAAGGTTAGGTAAGGTTAGGTAAGGTTAGGTAAGGTTAGGTAAGGTTAGGTAAGGTTAGGTAAGGTTAGGTAAGGTTAGGTAAGGTTAGGTAAGGTTAGGTAAGGTTAGGTAAGGTTAGGTAAGGTTAGGTAAGGTTAGGTAAGGTTAGGTAAGGTTAGGTAAGGTTAGGTAAGGTTAGGTAAGGTTAGGTAAGGTTAGGTAAGGTTAGGTAAGGTTAGGTAAGGTTAGGTAAGGTTAGGTAAGGTTAGGTAAGGTTAGGTAAGGTTAGGTAAGGTTAGGTAAGGTTAGGTAAGGTTAGGTAAGGTTAGGTAAGGTTAGGTAAGGTTAGGTAAGGTTAGGTAAGGTTAGGTAAGGTTAGGTAAGGTTAGGTAAGGTTAGGTAAGGTTAGGTAAGGTTAGGTAAGGTTAGGTAAGGTTAGGTAAGGTTAGGTAAGGTTAGGTAAGGTTAGGTAAGGTTAGGTAAGGTTAGGTAAGGTTAGGTAAGGTTAGGTAAGGTTAGGTAAGGTTAGGTAAGGTTAGGTAAGGTTAGGTAAGGTTAGGTAAGGTTAGGTAAGGTTAGGTAAGGTTAGGTAAGGTTAGGTAAGGTTAGGTAAGGTTAGGTAAGGTTAGGTAAGGTTAGGTAAGGTTAGGTAAGGTTAGGTAAGGTTAGGTAAGGTTAGGTAAGGTTAGGTAAGGTTAGGTAAGGTTAGGTAAGGTTAGGTAAGGTTAGGTAAGGTTAGGTAAGGTTAGGTAAGGTTAGGTAAGGTTAGGTAAGGTTAGGTAAGGTTAGGTAAGGTTAGGTAAGGTTAGGTAAGGTTAGGTAAGGTTAGGTAAGGTTAGGTAAGGTTAGGTAAGGTTAGGTAAGGTTAGGTAAGGTTAGGTAAGGTTAGGTAAGGTTAGGTAAGGTTAGGTAAGGTTAGGTAAGGTTAGGTAAGGTTAGGTAAGGTTAGGTAAGGTTAGGTAAGGTTAGGTAAGGTTAGGTAAGGTTAGGTAAGGTTAGGTAAGGTTAGGTAAGGTTAGGTAAGGTTAGGTAAGGTTAGGTAAGGTTAGGTAAGGTTAGGTAAGGTTAGGTAAGGTTAGGTAAGGTTAGGTAAGGTTAGGTAAGGTTAGGTAAGGTTAGGTAAGGTTAGGTAAGGTTAGGTAAGGTTAGGTAAGGTTAGGTAAGGTTAGGTAAGGTTAGGTAAGGTTAGGTAAGGTTAGGTAAGGTTAGGTAAGGTTAGGTAAGGTTAGGTAAGGTTAGGTAAGGTTAGGTAAGGTTAGGTAAGGTTAGGTAAGGTTAGGTAAGGTTAGGTAAGGTTAGGTAAGGTTAGGTAAGGTTAGGTAAGGTTAGGTAAGGTTAGGTAAGGTTAGGTAAGGTTAGGTAAGGTTAGGTAAGGTTAGGTAAGGTTAGGTAAGGTTAGGTAAGGTTAGGTAAGGTTAGGTAAGGTTAGGTAAGGTTAGGTAAGGTTAGGTAAGGTTAGGTAAGGTTAGGTAAGGTTAGGTAAGGTTAGGTAAGGTTAGGTAAGGTTAGGTAAGGTTAGGTAAGGTTAGGTAAGGTTAGGTAAGGTTAGGTAAGGTTAGGTAAGGTTAGGTAAGGTTAGGTAAGGTTAGGTAAGGTTAGGTAAGGTTAGGTAAGGTTAGGTAAGGTTAGGTAAGGTTAGGTAAGGTTAGGTAAGGTTAGGTAAGGTTAGGTAAGGTTAGGTAAGGTTAGGTAAGGTTAGGTAAGGTTAGGTAAGGTTAGGTAAGGTTAGGTAAGGTTAGGTAAGGTTAGGTAAGGTTAGGTAAGGTTAGGTAAGGTTAGGTAAGGTTAGGTAAGGTTAGGTAAGGTTAGGTAAGGTTAGGTAAGGTTAGGTAAGGTTAGGTAAGGTTAGGTAAGGTTAGGTAAGGTTAGGTAAGGTTAGGTAAGGTTAGGTAAGGTTAGGTAAGGTTAGGTAAGGTTAGGTAAGGTTAGGTAAGGTTAGGTAAGGTTAGGTAAGGTTAGGTAAGGTTAGGTAAGGTTAGGTAAGGTTAGGTAAGGTTAGGTAAGGTTAGGTAAGGTTAGGTAAGGTTAGGTAAGGTTAGGTAAGGTTAGGTAAGGTTAGGTAAGGTTAGGTAAGGTTAGGTAAGGTTAGGTAAGGTTAGGTAAGGTTAGGTAAGGTTAGGTAAGGTTAGGTAAGGTTAGGTAAGGTTAGGTAAGGTTAGGTAAGGTTAGGTAAGGTTAGGTAAGGTTAGGTAAGGTTAGGTAAGGTTAGGTAAGGTTAGGTAAGGTTAGGTAAGGTTAGGTAAGGTTAGGTAAGGTTAGGTAAGGTTAGGTAAGGTTAGGTAAGGTTAGGTAAGGTTAGGTAAGGTTAGGTAAGGTTAGGTAAGGTTAGGTAAGGTTAGGTAAGGTTAGGTAAGGTTAGGTAAGGTTAGGTAAGGTTAGGTAAGGTTAGGTAAGGTTAGGTAAGGTTAGGTAAGGTTAGGTAAGGTTAGGTAAGGTTAGGTAAGGTTAGGTAAGGTTAGGTAAGGTTAGGTAAGGTTAGGTAAGGTTAGGTAAGGTTAGGTAAGGTTAGGTAAGGTTAGGTAAGGTTAGGTAAGGTTAGGTAAGGTTAGGTAAGGTTAGGTAAGGTTAGGTAAGGTTAGGTAAGGTTAGGTAAGGTTAGGTAAGGTTAGGTAAGGTTAGGTAAGGTTAGGTAAGGTTAGGTAAGGTTAGGTAAGGTTAGGTAAGGTTAGGTAAGGTTAGGTAAGGTTAGGTAAGGTTAGGTAAGGTTAGGTAAGGTTAGGTAAGGTTAGGTAAGGTTAGGTAAGGTTAGGTAAGGTTAGGTAAGGTTAGGTAAGGTTAGGTAAGGTTAGGTAAGGTTAGGTAAGGTTAGGTAAGGTTAGGTAAGGTTAGGTAAGGTTAGGTAAGGTTAGGTAAGGTTAGGTAAGGTTAGGTAAGGTTAGGTAAGGTTAGGTAAGGTTAGGTAAGGTTAGGTAAGGTTAGGTAAGGTTAGGTAAGGTTAGGTAAGGTTAGGTAAGGTTAGGTAAGGTTAGGTAAGGTTAGGTAAGGTTAGGTAAGGTTAGGTAAGGTTAGGTAAGGTTAGGTAAGGTTAGGTAAGGTTAGGTAAGGTTAGGTAAGGTTAGGTAAGGTTAGGTAAGGTTAGGTAAGGTTAGGTAAGGTTAGGTAAGGTTAGGTAAGGTTAGGTAAGGTTAGGTAAGGTTAGGTAAGGTTAGGTAAGGTTAGGTAAGGTTAGGTAAGGTTAGGTAAGGTTAGGTAAGGTTAGGTAAGGTTAGGTAAGGTTAGGTAAGGTTAGGTAAGGTTAGGTAAGGTTAGGTAAGGTTAGGTAAGGTTAGGTAAGGTTAGGTAAGGTTAGGTAAGGTTAGGTAAGGTTAGGTAAGGTTAGGTAAGGTTAGGTAAGGTTAGGTAAGGTTAGGTAAGGTTAGGTAAGGTTAGGTAAGGTTAGGTAAGGTTAGGTAAGGTTAGGTAAGGTTAGGTAAGGTTAGGTAAGGTTAGGTAAGGTTAGGTAAGGTTAGGTAAGGTTAGGTAAGGTTAGGTAAGGTTAGGTAAGGTTAGGTAAGGTTAGGTAAGGTTAGGTAAGGTTAGGTAAGGTTAGGTAAGGTTAGGTAAGGTTAGGTAAGGTTAGGTAAGGTTAGGTAAGGTTAGGTAAGGTTAGGTAAGGTTAGGTAAGGTTAGGTAAGGTTAGGTAAGGTTAGGTAAGGTTAGGTAAGGTTAGGTAAGGTTAGGTAAGGTTAGGTAAGGTTAGGTAAGGTTAGGTAAGGTTAGGTAAGGTTAGGTAAGGTTAGGTAAGGTTAGGTAAGGTTAGGTAAGGTTAGGTAAGGTTAGGTAAGGTTAGGTAAGGTTAGGTAAGGTTAGGTAAGGTTAGGTAAGGTTATGTAAGGTTAGGTAAGGTTAGGTAAGGTTAGGTAAGGTTAGGTAAGGTTAGGTAAGGTTAGGTAAGGTTAGGTAAGGTTAGGTAAGGTTAGGTAAGGTTAGGTAAGGTTAGGTAAGGTTAGGTAAGGTTAGGTTAATGTGAGTTATGATGTGATGAATTATCATGTGAGGAAATATCATGTCTGAATAAATTTACTATGGGAATTCAGACGCTGAGATCTCATAGTCCGATTAGACATGGAACCAAAAATATGATATGTGAGTCTCTTGAAACCTTTATTTTGGTTTTATGTTGCACGTCTGTTCTGCCATCTGTGGTGCCGCCCCAGATATAGTAGTTGTTTGGTACAAACAACTTATATCATTCAACCAGGACTATGGACTATCTTCTTCAAAGGTCCACTCCATCTCTACTGGAGCCGCGGGGTGAGGTGAAAGATTACATTTTAAGTGACATTGTCGTCCGAGTTATTTATTTGTGTCTTCGTCATTAAATTTGAATATGTGTTCTACTTTTTGTGGACAATTATTTTGTGCTTTTGATGTGTATGTACTGGCATTAACACAATGGCAAATCATCACACCTTTAAATAGTTATAAAAATCGATGAAAAGAAAATCCCATAACCCAACCTTAAAAAAGTTTCTTAATATTTGCCACTGTGTTGAGCTGTCATGGAACGTGTTAAGTTACGTTAACTTTACAACATTGTATGTTTATTAATTGTTTTATTTTGGATTCAACATATCATGCAGGATTTTCAAATGTATATGATTATACCTTTAGTTTGTATGCAATTCATATCGAAAGTTTATCATACAAGATGGCAAGTCAGGCAATTTCCCCTCGTCCTAGATTTGGCTTCAATGCCATTCATACAAATCGCACTAATCGCAGTGAAATCGATAACTTTGAATTAATTAAGTCTATAGATCGCGTAAACCATTTCTTTCAATTCTAAGAGCTTCGTCAGTACACCTCCATTCATTAATAAGCTAATTATTTTGCATAACGAAGACATGATTAAAAAAAGTCGTGTATCTATACTTGTATATTGACAGTTGATCTGACACTCGGGAGGTCGATACTCGACATTGATACGATATTGATCGATATGATACGGTACATCGACACTCTCAAATGGCGGTTTTTGTCGACCGTCCATATGTTGACCAATAGATGACCATTCATAGATGACGGAATTAGTCAATTTCGTATTGATATAGGGTTTTATCGATCATCTCTGCTAGACCTCGGGATTTTTTTGGTTCATTGTCTCAGAGAACAAATATTAGGTTAATCCGTCCCTGTTACTCTGCCCGGATGTCAAGGCGGTTATGATTCAGAAAATTGAAACGGACGTAAAGCACTGCTTCTCCGGTGGTCCCGCCATAGTCTGCTGTAGCGGTAGCCAATTGGCGAGCACAATGGACCATGGATTCTGTTCGATTTCATCTCAGATTATCCCGCCTGTATCTATTCTCCGGCGTGAAGTATGTGACAGGATTGTTGCAGGTGGGCACCGCTTATCCCATTTCGTATTCATTGTTGACTTGACAACAACTATTGTTACTTTGTGAGAATATAACAACCATAACTAATATAAGAATGGGATAAATGTCACATCTGAAGGCTTTGTACAACAGAATATGTCCTCCAAGTATTCAGATTATGTCTTCCAAATTTGTAGGGACGAAATCGATAATCCAAATTGCTTTGTGTTTTTCGAAGAAAGTATCAAGTCATAGATGTACAGGCAATGTATAAAGTTCAATATATTTATTCAATATAACCAATTACTAATATACTATGTATATTGTAGGTTCAAGGTAATTCGTTTAAGCTTTTGGTTCCGCGAAATGTGTTTACTAGTATTTTGTTGCATTTTTTTATGGAATCTAGTAATTAATTTGTTATTATATCAAGGGTTTATCGCTTTGAAAAGATATAGATACCTATTACCTATAGCGCTATAGCTAGAATCCTCAACGTAGCCCAAAAACGTAGAGCAAAAACTACCCGAGATCTATTACTCTATTACAAATTAAAGCCATCATGAACATGGATTAATTTCGATATATAAATATATATAATTGACATTATATATAACACGTAAACTTCGCGTCCAAAAAAGTGTGTGTCTCCATTTTTTTCTTATTTATATGTATAATAAATAAAAACAAACATTTCTTCTGAAATCATAAGATTTGTACTTAAACACAAATAATATATTTTAAAATATCAAATATGGAATTATGTAATATGAGAAAAATTTGAAATATTTTAGTTTGTAATACCTAAAATGAATACAAAAACTGACGCATTTTTGTCACAAAACACGTTCTCGGATTTATTTTTTAATGATTTTAATTTAACTAAAATTAAAATTCTGGAAACTGTGTTTACTATAATATTATGTATTGATTTATTTTGTTGTATGATTATATGATTTTAAATTTGTGTTGTTTAACGGCTTGGACACATAAGCTTGTTTTCACGATAATTTAACGTAGGTAGACATAGGAATGACGTATAACCCGTACCTGAGTTATTAATAACTCAGGTACGGGTTATACGTCATTCCTATGTCTACCTACGTTAAATTATCGTGAAAACAAGAATAGAATCTATCGTTTGAAAATTGAACAAATCTGCCAGGTATAACCTTAGTATATTAAAAATAAACTTAGTTTTTCAAAAATTTTAATCTGCATGTACCCCATGTACCAGATAAAATAACAATCTATTATAATCAATTTATTTTTTTTTGTAAAAATGTGTCAATACGTCTAGAATTTCATTTAAAAAGGACTAATTTCCGGTATTCTCTGGTAATACCTCTTAATGAATGTGTTTGGGAGAGTAATTTTTTTTTTTTTATGAGAACAAGTACAAGTAAATTACAGACCACAGTACAATATTAGAATATTCATCTTCCTAAATATGATCGTCCCTCGGTAAAAGACAGATCGAGGGGAAAGGCTTTGGAGATTTGTATCATTTGTATTGATGATCATTTGGAAGACTTTTTGTTTCGGAAAGTCGCAAAAATCACGTCATGCACATTCTGCGTAGCGCACTGTCATCATAGATAACATTTATTTAATGATTAAACTCAAAAAGCTATTTCAAGTGTTTCCGTTCTAGGAAGCTTTATAATCGGCTTTGGCAGGATTTCAGTCCTATCGAAGTTTAATGAGAAAGACGTCTACAGGGTGTGCAGTAAGGCATTACTTGTATTTAATCAATTAGCATTTGTTCTCATTTCATTGAATGAGAAGTAATGCATATAAGATCACCTAATGCCAAATTTCAATTTAATCCTAATATTATTTCTCATAATTTTAATTGCATCCATAAAAATATTCCAACTAATTGTAAATGTGAAAGCTTAGAATTGGTTACGGAATATGTGTATCTTGGTGTTACAGTAGATTGCTTTTTTATTTGGGACAAACATATTTTTTAAAAAACCTGTAAAAGACTCAGATCAATTGCTGGCACAATGTACACATAATTTTTTTTCCTATCAATTGAAAAACTTAAAATAATTTATATGTCACTGGCAGAATCTATTATAAGATATGGATTAACAATATGGGGAAATACTACTAAAATCAATCTGAAACAAGTTCAAGTGGTACAAAACGCAATCGTAACATTATTAGTCGTCCCTAATATTTTCAAACAGAGACATAATACACCGTTGCTTTTTCAGACTGCCAAAATTTTACCTGTTAAGGCTGTACTATGGCACAAAATTATAATTCAGCATATATTTACCCCGCAGCATAGAGAGAAATTCGAACATAAATACAGCACTACATTCACGCGCAACGACGGGTTAATAATTCCGAAATTTAATAATAAGTACGGACAGAGAACGTTTGAATGCAACACACCGAAAATATTTAATTTATTACCTGACACTATAAAGCAATGTAATTCTGTAAATAAGGTTAAATATATGGTGAAAAATTGGCTATCGGAAAAAAAATATTTATATTCATATGTATGAAAAAATGTTGAATCTGCAGATGATATAAGATGTAAATTATAACTTTGTATAAGCACCTGTTGACAAGCCAATTCAATTTGCTTAGCAGGACTTGTTTGTTGATATGTAGATACTAACTATTCTTTCAATAAAAAATAATAATAATTAAATTAAAAAAAAATTAAAATTAACTCTCGACCATGGAGACCGTCAAATGTACTGTTTTAACACATTAAAAACTGTACAGTCACATTACTTTAATTGGGTTGTTATTAAAACAAATCTGTAGTATTTATGTAGTCATCGTCCAAGCATAAACTTTCTTATTAAAGTGTGTTTATCGGAAGTGACCAGGTAAGTATGTTTCTGTATACATTTGTAAATAATAAATAAAAGCCTAAGAATTATATTATAAATTGTACAGCGCCCTTGAGGTGATTTCTCACAAAAACGGCGCTATACAAATTATCCAATTATTTTTTACGCACCAGATTTTCAGGTCCGGGTTTAGTTTTTCCCATAAGAAAAACTAAACCCTTTCATACACTTTTCCATAAAAATGATCATCTAGTAAATCCACGTTATGCAAGTGTATTATATAAGTATAATTAATACAAAACAATACAATAACAACATGTTAATCTACCAAACTATTAAATGGGAATATAATTCACCGACTCCAGATATTTTCATATCAGAGGGTTCGGCTCGGTGGAATTCCTAATTTGACCGATAAATCCTAAAAATCACTCAATATAAATATTTAAAAAATCTTTCGTAATTCTACATGTATTTAAAATGACTGAGATATGCATTTTTATATACAAATTCTTTGACAAATCTAATATGCCTAAATTTTTAATGAGAGAGCTAGGTATAATGCCAGTAGCCGAAATAACAAATGGTAATATTTTTATAGTCTCAGAATGCCAAATTCAAGAACAAAAATTTTCAACAAATTTCAAGAACATTGCAAAATAAGCAATGTGTTCAATAAAACAAAAAAAGAATAAAAAAAAGACTAAATCGATCACGTCGTAGTCAGAACACCCTGTAGGATAGACCACCCAAGTGAATGCTTCCACGGTTAATTATATTATTTTATTATGGTTCCATCGGATTATGTTCTGTACTAGCTTCTTCTCCCTCCATAGAGAATGTCGCCATCTGTTCCTAAACCATCGCATCTTTTAATAAACTGTATACAATGTTTAATTATGTCCTCGTTCAACATTGTTCGATAGAAACTTTACCCTATTTGGACATCGACAGGTTGAAATATTTGAAGTATTTAGAAAATGTAACTTATCTGTTTATGGGTTGATGGAATTTTAGTTACTTTGATCTTATGGAGAATCTAAGCTATGCCACTTTGTCTCTTGTCCATAAAAGGCTAAACAAAAACTCTAAATAAAGTTTTTAAACTGTTATTCGTAATATCTATCCTACCAACCTATTTAATATGTATTTACATACATGCTTTGAAATTATTTAGTACTTATAACTATAGCATATACTCGAAAAATTGTATGAGTTTATAATATATTATGTACAATGTGATTATACGTGTATTTCCCAAAGCAAACTGTCATTTTATTAATTACTAATATATATTATGTACTTACATATATATGCTTTGAAATTATTTAGCACTTGTAACTATAGCATATTCTCCAAAAATTGTGTGAGTTTATAATACATTATGTACAATGTGATTATACGTGTATTTCCCAAAGCAAACTGTCATTTTATTAATTACTAATATATATTATGTATTTACATATATATGCTTTGAAATTATTTAGCACTTGTTACTATAGCATATTCTCGAAAAATTGTGTGAGTTTATAATATATTATATACATTGTGATTATACGTGTATTTCCCAAATCAAACTGTCATTTTATTAATTACTATCTGACGTGTACAAAGGTTTGGAGGTTGACCACCCAGGCGTACCGTGTTCAATTCCTCGGCTGGCTAATTCCTCCGTCACAAGACATGCAACATTTTACACTTACTGTGGTGGTAGTATGAGATTTTCAAACATTGTCAGGTTTTTCGTAACCCGTGAATGTTTGTCTTTCTTTAAAAAAAAAACTAAAACGAAAGTTTTGAAGTAGTGAAGTCTAGTAAAACTTCCTGAAATCTGTTATATCGAATTGAACAGTTTATTTTTTAAATGTATTTGTTTCCCTTAATCGTGCCACATCTTCCTCGGGCTTCCCCGACTTCTTCTACCATTAATTTCTACGTCGTACACCCCTTTCTTCGTTCATCACGTACGCTTTTTTTCATGTCTTCCTCGGGCGTCTGCGATTTTTCTACCATTCACTACACTCACTACAGGGTACCACATTGTTACTGTTATAAAAACTGCATTACATCGACTTTAATTTGACTCCGTAGATATCTCATTCCAGTGCAGAGACAATGCGTGAAGTCATCCTCGACTTCTTCTACCGTTCAAACCACACTCCAAATTCTATACGCACCTGGCACAAATAAGAAAAGAATGACGGGGCCAACAGACCTAGCTATAAAAGCTCAAGCGTTATTTGGTTTGGCGTATTTCGGCATATCGGTTGCCGTACATTCCCAATGGGAATGTATGACGACCGATATGCTGAAGTAGTACACACATACAGACATTGGATTTTATTTATATAATATTAAACCTATTCATATTCTCCCTTGATTTATTTTTATTACTAAAATTAGATTTTATTTCCTACTTAATTTTGGAAAATGTCTTAGATTTCTTCCTTTCACAGATTGACATACTTATCTTTGCTGTCATTGGCTACGCTACTGTACATTTTGTGGAGGAAATCAATAAAAGTTCGTTTGTTAGTTCTTATTTTTCCTGCCTTAAAAGATAAGTATGTCAAGCTTTATTATTTTTGTCAGGTGACATACTTTATGTCTTCATTTTGAATATATTGTGAAATTTGAATAATGATTATTATAATCAACAATTATCAGCCTGAAACACTCATCCACATTGAAAAAATATTCCGAGAAAAGATATATGCCGTCGATGGGACTCGAACCCATGTCCTTCTGATGTCCGGTGCTCTAATCCACTGCGGGTTAGGGGTAATGGATTAGAGCACCTGACCTGACCCGAGTCCCGTCGGCGGCATGTATCTTTTCTCAGAACATTTTTTCAACTTGGATGAGTGTTTCAGGCTGACAATTATTGCTTATAATTATTGTTACCCTTTGTGCTATGCATACAAATTTTGTCTTAAACATTAGTTTATCAATTAAAATTTTTGGAATAATGATATTATTCAAATTTCTCACATAAGGCAGGAACAACTGTTTTCTTTAGCTTAGAATTTTTCTTTGAATATAATAATAAAATGTAGTTACTTAAAAAGGACGAATAAAGAATGCTCACATTTCTAGGTAGGCAGTAGCTACCCATATCCGCGAAGGAATAAACAAACAACATTTTTCTCAAGAAATTGCTTTCAACTTGGTGTGGAATTTATTGGAGCATTGTTCAATAAGGGTGCTGTAAAAACAGTCGAAATCCTAGAAAAAGCCTGTTTTTCCATCGCTAATATTGACTCGGGTAAGACGGGTAGCAGTGGGGTATCTAGTAGCTAGTAGCTAGCACTGGCATTGGGTTAAACAAGTTGAACTTGTGTGTTTCGATTGGTTTACTTTGGACAAATATTAAAGCGGAACTCTTCACATTTTTGCTCGCCAGAGTCAACAAACCGTAAAGTTACCTCTTTCAGAAAAAAAAGTTTGATATTAAATACTTTAAACACAAGTTATAGTTATTCGTACGGACACGAGTTCTGTGAACAACTGTGTTGTATTTTTGTACGCTATTTATTTATTTATTTTATAGAAACATATAGTACTTTGGTTACAGTGTGATGACAGAGTTTACAGATATTAAATAATATTTCATGGTGGGTACCTTTGATATATTTCTTTGTAATGTATTGAGTGGAGTGTATAATTAGTAACTACTATATCATACTACGTATCATAAGATTGTAGGATGATTATGTTTTAAAATAAAAATTAATCAATTTCTGGCCGTTGAAGCAAATTGTGTGTACCTAATAAGAATGTCTCTAATAGATTTGGTTTTAATTAAATAATCCGGACAACGTATTTTGGTCCCTGGGTACCTATTCTGGAAAGATACCATGACATGTTTTCATAAAAATTTTTGGAAACGGGGAATATAATTTATTGATCATTGAATAATTAATAGATCATTGAATAAATTATATTATATATATACATAGATATAATAATAAACAAAGAAAAATAAAAAGGTAACGGACGTCAGAAGGAACCCAGGACCTTACCGGGACAAACGCCATGGTTCCTGAAGAGATTATAATAGAGTACAAACCTTGAATACAAACAAAAAATTATTATAACAAGTCATTCAGATGTTTGTGGTTCATGGACCTGCTGCTTTCAGGATATCAACGGTATTATCAGCGGTGATGACTATAGAAAAAAATTGTGAAATAATATAAAATTTCGCTACATTGATGTAATGTAGGTACCTATATAGTAACCAAATTAATCGTGTATTATTATTATTATATATCCTAAATGTACTTTTTATCATCTAACATCATTCGAAGCCTTACATCTCAACCCGTTTCCTACTGAAGGATAATAATTCATATTAAGAAAGATAAATTCTAATCAAATCCTTGCACTGTTGTACCGACTGTTGTAAATTTGAAATGCTTTAAACTTTAAAGGATAATATAAAAGGATGGTCCGAAGTCCGAACCTCTCTAGGGAACCTGCTTGCACAGCGCGGGTGTAAACTGTGCGACCTAGTTAAAGTTTAGAGTTGCGGAATTCAATGCTTCGTTTGTGTGAAAGCGCTATGAAACCAATGTATGAAACCATAAATGATTTTACTTCAATCGTAAATACAAAAATTAGATAAATATGGTATTTTTTCCGTTTTTTTCTTTTTCGATCTACGTCGTCGAAATTTTTCTAGAAAAATAAGTGCGTCTTTTACGAGTGCATTTTAAAAGGATTTTTTTCTTAAAAATTAAAAATATAAGTATTAAATAATGTTAGAAAAAAAAGAAATTTACAAAAAATTATAAGTGTTCAGAAAGATCTATAAAAATTCATAATTACAGGTCTACAAGAGAAGGGATTTTTTTTGAAAAAATAAAAAAAAACTTACATTTCGCTCTCCCTTTACAGTATTTCAAATTTCCACGATCGATAAAAAATGCTGGTGATTTTTCACAACAAATGCACCATCAAAATCATCCAAATATTATTATTATTAGATACAATTTATCTTTTAATACTGTCCATTGTTTGGATCTTAAAATATAAGTTTTGGAATCAGTCAGTACCTCTATATTATCTGCCTGAACATAATACACATAAATAAAAGACACACAAATTTAAAAAAATTAAATGGAGTTCTACGAATTAAACACAAAAACAATAAATAAATATTTAGCATAATAAACTTCTATGGCTTGACTTCAGTTCACTTGTATATTTATCACTGCATATTATATAAAAGCTGTTTATTTCTTACAAATAAATAAATATGTATATACTACACTTTAACGCAGCATAACGTTCATTATAAAATGCATTGCACATATAATTTTGAATTATTGATCGGTGAACCGGTTGGTGCAATCTGTTTGTCTCGTCTATAATTACAGTTAGTAACAAGATGGAGCATAAAAAATGTGTTTGTACAGCGCCCTTGATGATAAATGCACTATACTAATCCAAATTATTACAATATATTATTACAATTTGTCTCTTAATACTGTCCATTATTTTGATCTTAAAATATAAGTTTTGCAACCAGTCAGTACCTACCATATTTGTTTTCATCTTGTCACAACAATGTAAAAAAAATCTTTTTATGTTTCGAAACTTTTAACAGGTTTAACAATGATCTCGAATTTGGAAACTGTGGACTGAAATGACGATTTCGACAGCCGAACAATACTGTGTGAGTGCCTGCTGCCCGCCATAAAGGTATTTTATTATTGGCATAAATCACTAGTGTTTGGCGTTATTGGGAACCTCTGATTGTTGGTTTACTGTTTACTGGGAAGGACCGCTTAACTGGTGGTCCCGACTCCTGGCTCCCGCTATGTCACTGCTTCCCAGACTGTGGGTCGGGAAGAGATTAATAGTTTATTGTTGAAAGAAAAAAATGTTAAAATGATTGAATGTACTACGTTGAAATATTTTATTCGTCATTGTTTTTAATTAACCGCTTGGGCACATAAGCTTGTTTTCACGACAATTTAACGAAGGTAGACATAGGAATGACGTATGCCCCGCACCTGAGTTATTTCTTGTCTTTGGTATCAGTAAAATAATAAAATGTTTGCTCCGTGAAGAATGGTACAGATATTAATAATAGGGATAAGACTAAATGAAAGTGTCATTCACTAGGATAATCTTATATTCAGCATTATATATTTTCCTTCGGAGAGTAATAATATATTTTTTAAGTAGATTGGTTCCACACAAAGAAAGTAATTTCTCTCAGGGTCTATGTCATCTTTGGGGGTGGAAGGTCTTTTTCTTGTCTCCATTAATCGGCCTTCCCGTCCGGCTCGCCACGCGGCTGGTGACCGCCAAGACCTGGACAAACTTGAAACCATGAACCCGGGCACCCCTACTAAGTTACCAAACGTAGGGAACGATTAGTTGTGATCTATGACAGAGATGTTGGTATTTAATTAATGGTTTCTGGAGAGACGCGTCGGTACCCATCCCATACCCATCTCCCAATTTTATCCCAAAACTTTACACTTTGGTTATCTATTACATTTTTATATCTTTTTACATTTTACACTTTGGTTACATTTTATTTTTATTTTATTTTATTTGGAAAACCAACAGTTATAATATTTTATAAAGTATAATAAAACATGGGTAAATCACTTAACCAATAAAAGGTTTCCACTGAAGTATCTTAATTTTTTAGAGTAAACAAAGAAAAATAGTTACATTAGCACATGGGGATGGGATGGTGGGAGGGAAGGGAAAGGGATGGATCTATTCTGTATAATTAGTAGGATGTACGTAAGTTATGTAAGTAGTTATAATAAAATATCGAGAGATCGCCTGTGTGACTTTAAGGAGTGTGGTGCAGAGTTAAAAATGTCAAATTGTGTGTAGTACGTATTGAAAATGTGTGATGCACGATAAATGAAGGAGTTTTGTTTAGAATTGGTGTTGCATCGAGGGAGGCTAAAATTTTTGTCTGATCTGGTTCGTTTGTTGGGAACTCGTAGTTGGATTCGTTGTAAGAGTTCCGGGCAATCTACGATGGACCTGGATATTTTCTGTAGAAAGAGGACATCAGCCGAGCTTCTTCGATCTTCCAATGATAATATATTGAAGTACGCAGCAGAATCTTTGTGATTTAAGTGGGGACGATAGCTACGGAAATCTAAATACCGCAGGAAACGATTTTGAACGCGTTCCAGATTGTGTACATATGATTTGTACTGCGGGTTCCATACTTGTGAAGCGTATTCTAATAAGCTGCGGACGCATGCAATATATAGGATTTTCATTATTTTAATGTTATTGAATTTTTTACATGTTCGGAGAATAAATCCTAACATTTTCGAGGCTTTTGATGTTACTGACTCGATATGAATGTCGGATATAAGCTTAGAGTCCAATGTCACTCCTAAATCTTTGACTTCTGTTTTGTTAATTAGTATAGAACCGTTGAATATATGAATATTACATTCATAATTTATGCGTTGTTTATCAATGATAAAATCGCACTCTTCAACTGTTATATTTTTTATCATTGGAGAAGAAGATAATACTAATAAATCAAAACCAAAATATGAAAAAGAACAGGACACAGAAAAATAAAAAGCTAACGGTCACAAATGGGACTCGAACCTTAGATCTATTGTCTTACTGGGTCAAGCGCCTTAACCAATTCGGCCAATGAGACCTCTTATTCATAATTGATTTTTGTCAACCTCATATTTCAAATTCAGAATAAATAACATTTTCAACAATTTTTTTTTCTCCCATTTTGGAATTAACAAATGTTTGAAGAGCTGATTTTTAACCTAGATAATAACCTCGGATAAGCGTACCCGATTTTATGCATATGGAACACCTGTTGACCCTTTTCCAAACGTCTAAATAAATATTCAATTTAATAATAGATATTATAATTTAAGAAAAAATTATTATAATTTAAAAAGGTGTAATATTTTTTTATTTGTGGAGGTACTTACTGCAAAAATCTTATTACGAAACCCCATGCAGAGAGTTTTTGAGGTGTGATAAATCATCCATTGGCTACCTGCAGTGCTATACAAAAAGGCGACATCTGTTGTTCTACGTAGTCAGCATAATAAAACCCAAGTTAAATAAACACAATAAAGGCACCTAATTGTTTGTTCTAGCTTTGTGTTCTGTGAAGCTCTTTTTCCAGAAGTATTTCTAGCTAGGAGACGAGAAGTCGTTTATATTATGGTCCATAATAAATAATAAAACATTTTCGTCACTATGAAGTACTTCATTTCATAACTAGTAACTCTGTGAACAGTATAAACATCGCGTCCAAAAAATATGTTTGCAATTGTCGTTTATTCAATAAATCAAAACCAAAATTTCTTCTAAAATTCTTAGATTTGTAAGTAGGTACTTAAGTACCCACGTGCTTAATTAAAAACTATAATGTTTTAGGTAACATTTTTTTAATTTCAAAACGTCACTATGAGTCTCAATGACAATTCTTTTTTCCAAAGTCCAAATAATCACTACGATTTCACATTTGAAAAATAAACCTTTATGCCGAACCATTAAAAAACTTGCCTAATTGACTGAGTTTTGCATTAAGTGTGTCCATAAATTAGTTTTTACGTTCCGTTTCTATAGATGGTAGCCTTTTTTAGTGCTTAGACAAAACTCTGCCATGCATCAGGGTAGATACCAGGTTTTTTTTAAATAAACTAATTCATGCATGATATTTGTTTAGAATATTAGGAAAGCAAAGCAGCACACGGAGAAAAATGTTGTTCTAAAATACGATCATTTTATTCGTAAAAACGGTTAAAAACGGGGCTGAAATTCTTACGAACAAATTAACAGTGTTTCAATGTTTGTCAATGTGAGAATAATTTGATGGTATGCGTACTAAATTACGCACACCGCCAATAAACATTGAAACCCTATTAATTTGTTCGTAAGAACTTCAGTCCCATTTTTACGAATAAAATGATCGTATTTTAGAATAACATTTTTCTCCGTGTACTTTAGTGGGGAAAGGATGGAGTGGAAACCTTAAGGAAATCAACGCTAGGAAAAGCGAGAAGCCTTAAATACTCACTTTCCCACTCAAGTTTCAAAACCAAACCTTCAGCGATTTTAAACAACCGCAGGGAGCGGTCAGCGGAGCGCCTTAGGCAACTGAAAACCAACTAAAACCGGCTGTTTTCTCTATCTTGATTGGTCAAAAAGCGTGTTTAACCATAGACGAAGAACAATCAGCTGACAGCTGGCAACTAGCAACGGCCGGCGAGGGCAATCAGCAGTGCAAGTTGCAAGTCACCGCTTGCGTTACCATTGACAACGGGTGTTTGAGTGATTGTGTAGTGTGCGGGCCATCACATTGTTATACAAAGATAGTTGGCAGTTGAGAGTTTTCAGTTGCCTCAGTGGGCGGAGGCGCTTAGTGATGACCAAAACAAAAAATTCAGTTGCTATTTTCGTAAGTGAAAAGTGAAATAGATTTTTAATATAGAATAGTTTTTAAAAGTAATTTTCTTCCTGTAAAGAAATCCAGTAAACTTTTAATTGAAATGTTTTTAAAGCAGTACCTACCCGAAATACAACATATTTTAGTGCCTACCTGCACATAGACTTTTTACAAATCTTTTTCAAACGAAGTTGCAGGTAATTAGTTAGTTGCTGAAATTATTATTTATTTAATAACGCAGACCGAAGAAAATCACGGGATATGATAATTGTAGGATTTGCGAAACGAAACTGAAACATGTAAAATTGCGTCATCTTCTATTAAACATGAACAAAAGAAATGCACAGTAAAAATATAAATTATTAATTAATAATTTTGGTACCTACTTTATCGCTTTTCTGTATCGTTTCCACAATTAGTTCCAATTTTGAAAATAAAAGCAATCCCGGTTCTAGAGTTCATTGAACCGGAGTTACACAGAAACAGAAATACACCCTGAAATTGATATTTTTAATGTGCGCAAATAAACACCGAAATAAAGAAAAAACATTAATTTTAATTTCACACTTTAACACAATATATTTATTTCTTAGATTATATAATTATTTTTTCCTCATTCTACAGTTGGTAAAAATTTGAATATTTAGATTCAAAATGATTCCGTATTCATTCCAAATTGCTTTGTTCCAAATTACAAAGTTATAAAAAACACTAATGTATTTTCGCAAGCGATTATATTTATTATACGAGGAAACAATAATAATATCTCTGATATGAGAAGCAACTAATTGATTCTAAATGAACCCAGGAAAGATTCAATTCGGGAGAGAATGAATATAGGATAGGGCAAGTAAGTTGCGTGCCCTTTGGAGCCCGTCAGCAACAGACAGTAAAAAATGAGACATCATGAAAATAATTATAGAGCGAGGAAATTAGATAAACTGACCATTCCGTTCTAGGCCCCAAGCCATAAGCTATAACCCTTCCGAACCGAACTAAATAATTAATCTTGGCAGCGAATATTCAACTTTTATCCAATTCCCTTCGTTGGAAAAAAAAGATTTCTTGATAAAGAGCAAAAACTCTCTGACTGCACAGGTATCTGTTGTAATTCAACGCTATTTTCAGTTCGCAGTTGCTTTCATTGTGAGCTGTGAAGCTTTTAAAAATCTTATAACTGACCAAGGTAACCAAATTTTCGATGGTCGTAATTCCTAGTAGGTACTCGTATATCATAATCGAAGCGGCCTCGATTGAAAATGGCTTTCAGCGAGCCAAACCAGAAAACCAAATGCTCTCCCTAATTTGATAATTGTACTAAATTTCAAAATCTCCACAACGCATTAAAAAAAAAACAAATTTATAGAGAATACCTCACAAGAGTTTTAACTACTCCCGTCTGGAGCCAGTGAGACTATGGCATCCGCAATTGGGGTATGTTGTGAGGCTGTAGGTATGTGGGGAAGTGAAGGAGATGAGAAAGAGAAAGGTGGGGAAGTACTTGGCTATTCAGATCTAGTCACTAAACACGGCTAAAGCCATTATTAAGCAACGTTTCAATTCTGAATGGTGGTCTTACATCAGGGCGATACTGAGAGTTTTTCCACTCTGGAACGTGCCGAAAATATAGTAGATATATATTATTTTTATTAATTAATTGTGAAATAACACAAATTAATCAAATAAAATTTATTTGCGCACGCCGGGTTCGAACCCGCGACCTTTTGGTTGGGAGTCTAGAGCCTTGCCACTAGACCACGGGCGACCGTCAACTTACTCTAACGTTACTCTAACCTCCAAAAAAATCTCAAATCTTTTTGTGATCCGACAATTATTTCTCTACGAAAACTGTGGTTTCCCTCCAATAATCCACCTGTCAAAACCAACTTTCCTTTGTTACTATTTAATATTTAAAAAGTGGAACACTTTCAAATTTGAATGAAAATAATATTACCAGACAGTACCTACCCCTATTATTATTTTCGTTACAGTATGTATGTCAAATATAAACAGTGTTTTAAAAGTTTTTGAGTAAAAAAAAAATCCACTGGCAACGGAATTACACGGACGATCAACAATAAATCAACATTGACCAAATTCTCCAACCGCGACGTTTTCCAGAAATATTATATTATTTGTTTTGATTTATTTGTTCGGCTGCACTAGACTGGAAACTCAAATATTTTCTCTTCAAACATTTGGTCACTCGTGATGCCAAGTAGGGACTGAGGTGGATATACAAAATTTTATAACGTTTTGTTTTACAATGAAAAACCTTTTTTTAATCTACTACAATAAATAATAATGCACAAATTTCGATGCCACCAACTTTTTTTGCAGAGAATATAATAATGCAAGCAAAAAAAACCTTTTTTCTCCATTAAATGATGAAAGGTAATAATAATAATTGAACTTCGTATTCGCTCAGTTTCAATTGGAAATAGCAACCAATAGGAAAAAAACATACATTTTTAAAAGTGTATAATTGCATTGGCAACCAAATGATCCTAAAAATTTTACGAATACCACAGAGTAAGTGACGAATACTAACCGCCGTTGTTCCCAATCCTACTGGTCAAATGTTGAGTCGAAATTTTAACTCAACACTCTTCAAACAGGCGAATCGAGCGTTTCTAAACAAACCACTTAGCTGATCGGAGACTCAGATTGATCGATCGAAAAGTTGGGAACAACGGCCGTAAGATTCAATAGAAGCAAGATACAAAATCCCAAAAATGGGGCTCTCCCATTCTAACATATACAGTATACACTTCTCTAGCGATGTTGATGTCAGAAATTCAAATTCATAACTACATTTTCATATTTTTTGGATTTATAGCTTACTTGATAAATCTTAGATTTCACAATAATTTTATGTTTACATCAATATGTGAGTTTTGAAGGTCGTATTGTTTGAGTGATGTATAAATTACGTTTTATTTTACTCAAATCAATTTGATATCGTACAAGTGAAACAATTGTTTCACAATAAGAAGTACTCACCTAGGTTATTTTTAATCAAGGTAAAAAAAAAATACGGGTTTTGTTTTGATATTTTCCTGAGAATTATTTATACCTCTACTCGTGAGTGGTTTATTTATGTTCTACGTTCTACTCCCTCATACAGTTGATATGCTACATACATATTTGGTTGGTCCTAGAAAGCTCGTACATTTTGGTTTTAGGGATGAAATTAATTAGTATTTACCTTTCTTATCCTAGGGAATAAAGCATCTCCAAATAATTTCAGGGTGGGTTCGTTTTAATATTATTAAAACCAAACCAAACTAAAATATAACGTCTACGTCTACCATATCCCAAAGACGGTAGGTTGTTCTTTATTTTGATTTTGTGGTTTTTAATGCCTGAGTTAGGCTTTCCTACGACAAGCTAGACGGCTAATAGAATCATTTTGTGAAGCGAACACACATAAATTATTTTTACGGCCGTTTGGCCCGAGGATTAAAATGGGATTGAGTTTTTATGGCTCAATTGTTCTCAAATTGAGATGCCTGGGAATATTAAATTGTATTTTTAAAATACAAAAGAGAATTAACTTTTATTATATTCGTAATAGTGTATGCGGTTCACTTGATGCTAATGTATTTTTTCTATATAAAATATTCAATTGATTTAAACTGAAAACTTGAATTTATTTATTTATTGTTTCTTTACATAGTATGAATTACTGTTTAAATTTCAATTTTAAACCAGATACTTGAGTTGGGCCATTTCAAGAGTAGGGATATTCGATATACATTGATGCATCGAATTCCCGCGATGTTTATTATACGATGCTTCGAATCAATCCGATATTTTAAAAAACTATTGAGTTACTCGATGTATCGATGTGTTTCTATAAAACACCGAATCAATGGTAACTAGTTAATGATTATACATAAACAAAAACATCAAACCATTGTCTTTTTTTGTAAAGCTAATTGACATTAAAAATAATTAGAAATTGACATTGACAGCACTGCGCAAAAGAGAATTAAAAATAAGTTCAATAAAAATATATAAATTCATCATGTCTCGAAGCGTCGAAAACTGATAATTGGGGTTTTTTACCTTAGGTTAGGTTAGGCTAGGTTAGGTTAGGTTAGGTTAGGTTAGCTAAGGTTAGGTTAGGTTAATGTGAGTTATGATGTGATGAATTATCATGTGAGGAAAAAACAGTAGGCAGGGTACCTTCAGAGTTGGGGTTGAGAACATTTAGAGCTTTATTTGAGGTTTTTGTTATAATATAAGTTTCATTTGAGTAGGTATGCTAGAATAGAAAAATTATAAAGTATTTTGTCTTGTAAAAACGTGTACCTAATAATGTCAATATCGCACAATAGTCCCAACTGCTCACGTCTGGAGAGTCTATGGCGTCCCCAGTTGGAGTACATTGTGAGGCTGAAGGTAGCGGGAGGGGAAGGAGGCGAGGAAGAGGAAGGCGGGGAAGTACCTGGATTACACAGATTCGGTCACCAAACGCGGCTATAACCATTTCAGGCACGTTCCAACACTGAATTATAGTCTTACACCAGGTCGATACTGAAAGTATCTTTTATTTTCGAACATGCCGCATACAATACATTATTTTTAATTAATTAAATTGAACCCGCGACCATCGCATATTAAATTGGGGTATACAGCCATTAATGTATCATAAATAGTTGTTTGTCAGTTGCGTAAATTTTAAAATCCGTTTATTAGTAGGGGTAAATAGTAATGCATAAATATTACTTTTGCTTAGGTACAGTAATATACCCGAGTATGTGTCAAGCCGCGATTTTCCTTTTTTTTACCGATTTATAACATATTTCTCCTGAACACTTTCAGTTTTTAAGTTCCTAAAAAAATATATGTATGTTTTGAAGATAATATCTGTTCATTGTCGAGCCGAAAGGGAAATTATATGAAATTCACTCTTATGTCAATTATTAAAATCACATTTTGTTCTGTTATTTTACAAGTTATAGGTATGAAAAAATTCACAGTGTATTTTTAAACGCAACTTAAGACCCATTAATCAGCGGCTGAGAATTTAAAATTCAACTTGCGATCCTGCCCTTGCAACTGTACAGAGCGGTTCCGATCAGAAAGATTGATTATTCTCCGTACCAACTTTTTAAACTAATAACGCAATATCCACTTTATTTCATTCAAAATGTGCTTTAATATATACCAGCATTCAAGGAAGCAATAAAAATGCTCAAACGCGTGATGATTAATTTCTTAATATCGGGTACTTCTTGTAAGTATTTTTTGTAAGTATTTATGATTTTTTAATAGTGTCTTAGAAAAATAAGTGTGAAAAAAAAAACTTTAATATTTTAGTTTATAAATAATACAAAACACACACGGTTTTTTTAAATGATTTTATCTAAACTAAAATTAAAATTCTGAAAACTGGTTTATTGATTTATTTTACTGTATATATGATTTGAAATGTGTGTTGTATAATACAATATTTCGTTTGAAAATTCAACAAATCTGACAATGACCAACGCGAACAGTATATATAACCTTAGTATATTAAAAATAAACTTAGTTTTTCAAAATTAAAAAAGTGCATTTACCAGATAAAATAACAATCTTTCAAAATAAATTTATGTTATGTATATGACGGCCGGCATAGTCCAGCGGTAGGGCGTTAGACTCCCATTCCGAAGGCCGCGGGTTCGAACCCGGCGTGCGCAAATAAATTTTATTTAATTGATTTGTGTTATTTCACAATTAATTATTTAAAATAATATATAGTATATTTGCGGCACGTTCCAGAGTGGAAGATACTCTTAGTATCGCCCTAGTGTAAGACCACCATTCAGAATTGAAACGTTGCTTGAAATGGCTTTAGCCGTGTTTAGTGACTAGATCTGAATAGCCAGGTACTTCCCCACCTTCCTCTTCCTCGTCTCCTTCCCTTCCCCACTTACCCTCTGCCTCATAACATGCCCCAATTGGGGATGCCATAGTCTCACTGGCTCCAGACGGGAGCAGTTGGGACTCTTGTGAGGTATTCACTATAAAAAATAAATAAAATAAAAATTGTAAAAAAGAGTCAATACGTCTAGAATTTGATTTAAAAAGGACAAATTTCCGATATTGTCTGATTATACCCTCTCAAGCATTTGTCGCGAAACTTTTGCTCTATTCGTGTTTTATTAAATATTTTCATTATTTTCGCTTAATTATAATCGTTTTTTTAAATATTAGCGGGCTCCTTCTTACATTCGTATTTGCATATCTCACTTTTCATTTTGAATTTAATAACCGAACGTTTTAAAGCGGAAATGGCGGGTAGGTTTGGGTAGGTACCTACCAGAAGGGTTAGATATCAGTGTCTTTGTTGTTTTTTCTTTGGTAATTAGTCGAGGTTGACCTATTGCTTACAACGTGTGTGGTAACTGTGGTAGACAGTACAGTACCTACTACCCGTGGAAGGTATAGGTACCAGCAGCCAACAAGTCAGATAAACTCGAGGTATTCACATCGGAGTAATGCGAAGTGACTCTGATCACAGACTCATCTGCCGGGCAACACCAGACGGCATCAGGTAGGTACCAGCGGTGATGTGATGTCTAGGGAAATTTCCCTATATCTATGGAAAAAACAAATAAAAAGACCATCGTATTTATCTGGGGAATTTTTTCTTCATAAAATTGATGGTTTTAGTCATTACACTCAATTCATGAAAAGTTTTCCTACTGAAGAATAATTTTTTAGATAAATTTGAACATACTACTAAAAATGAATGAAAAAAACTATATTATTTCGGATATGATTTTAGATTTTCACGGCCAAAAGTATTTTCGTTATTTATTTTTGGGGGGTTGTGCCGTGTTACGCTACCTCTTTTTTAGAAAACGTTTCGGACATTTAGACAACGTTACAGTGTCATCATCAGGGCAGATGTGTCCGAAACGTTGGTTAAAGAAGGAGGAAGCGCAACACGGCATAACACCCCAAAAATTAATAACGATAAAAAGACGATATTATTTCTGCTTTCCCCCTCAAAACGATGAATCGTTGAATTTCAATAATGGGGCCAACAGACCTAGCTATAAAAGCTCAAGCGTTATTTGGTTTGGCGTATTTCGGCATATCGGTTGACGAGCGATATGCTGAAGTAGGCCAAGCCAAATAACGCTTGAGCTTTTATAGCTAGGTCTGTTGGCCCCATAATGGTTTTTATAGTGGCACTTTGAATCTGGGGAAATTTTTGAGATAATTGGAGTGAACAATTTTCGGGCATATGGCATGACATGCCACATTGTGACAAGCGGTATGGCAGGAATTCGTACATGGTGCTGCCGCTAAAAGCTCCTATGTACTCTCCCTTTCTGTTACATGGATCGTTTATGAGACGGAGGCAGAGGTCAGCGGAACACCTATAATAATAATATAATGAATAATAAGGTGTGTCGGTGTGTCGGTGTGTCTAGTGTCCAGTGAGGCATCATTAGACATGGACCGACAAAGTAAAACCACCCATTAGGAATATTATTGAGAATGTCGGCAACTTCCCGCCGCACTGCACTATCCGGTATCGCCGGACACTAGACTTGCTGTTGTTGGTAGCTTAGAGTTTTTTTTTTTTAAAGAGAATACCTCACAAGAGTCCCAACTGCTCCCGTCTGGAGCCAGTGAGACTATGGCATCCCCAATTGGGGTATGTTGTGAGGCTGAAGGTAAGTGGGGAAGGGAAGGAGATGAGAAAGAGGAAGGTGGGGAAGAACCTAGCTATTCAGATCTAGTCACTAAACACGGCTAAAGCCATTATTGAGCAACGTATCAATTCTGAATGGTGGTCTTACACCAGGGCGATACTGATAGTATAGTGATATACTGCGAATACAATTGCGAACGTATGCGCGAGCCAGCCACGAATTAGGGCGTTAGATATAAACTTTTAATTGGAATTCTGTGAGCGTACAAAAAAGTATATTTCAATTTTCTCTTATTCAATTAATAAAAACTAAAATCTCCTCTGAAATCGTGAGATTTGTTAGTAAATAATTATGTAAATACTTACCAACTTAATTATACCATAATAACATTTTTAAATTTTTAAATAACAATTTTATTTTCAAAGAAACGTCACCATTACAATGAGAATTATTTATGAAGAAGAAGTTATACGCCAAATCACTATTTAGATTTATCTTTACTACGAATCGGTTTACATATATTTTTGAATATGAAAAAATATGTTATCGATACATTGAAGCTTTTCCTACATTTTCAACGAATGGAATTAAAATAAATTTATTAAATACGTTACAAATATAAGCGCTAAGTACCTACCTATTAAATAATTTGTTTTTTTCATTAGATAAAAATGAAGTTATATAAGAAACAACTTTTTTTAAATATTCCCTTATGGCTAAGATTATTTTTGACTCGATTGATTGACTAACTTTTTTTCGTTCTTGTAAAATTATTCATAAAAAAAAATATAAACAACTTTGGCGCTACTACAGATAATACCAAAAATACGCGGAGTTCTCAAGGGGTAAGATGTCGAATATTTCTGGCGTTTATATTCCTCTTAAACCTTCCTTCAATAGGTAGGTACCATAATATTGAAAAAATGCGAATAAAAAGGTTTAAATAAACAGTACGATTTCACATTTGGATAAAATAATCTTTACTAAGCATTAAACTCTTGAAACGGAAACGGAACGTGTAAAAAATTTACAGACAGACGAAATGCAAAACACTCGAGTTAAAACATGAAATAATGGAAAGAAAAAAATTAAATAATAATACGACCAAAAATTATTATCATTAAACAATTAAAATTATGTTTTAATTCTTTAGGTAGATTCGGCAGCACACGAAGGCAGAATGCCAATGTCTAATATCCCAAGCGAGATAATGTCCTCTCAATTACCTGCCATTTATCCGAAACCGATTACTTCCTCTCCTTTATCCCCTTAGGCCGCCCCGTGGCGTGACCGACTCTATTAGATGGAATAGAATAGATGGGAATTATAACATCTGTGATCTGTGATCAGTAGTTGAGAGTTTGTTTCGTGGAACAAATCGGATATTGAGTGAACAAGTGAATGTTCAATGTTCACTCTTTCTTCTCCTCAAGATTTCATATAGGATGACAACAAACAACTCAAAATAAACAACAAAAACATGAAGGCATATGTAAGTGGGGGGGATTAAAGGATTCAACTCCCCTTCAGCACCCCCCCCCCCCCCCCCAACGGCCTCAGATTGCGTAGGAAAAACGAGAACAATAGGTACTCGTAGATTTTTTTAATAAAGAATAAATACCTCGCAAGAGTCCCGTCTGGAGTCACTTAAACTATAGCATCAATTGGGGTATGTTGTGAGGCTGAAGATAAGTGGGGAAGGGAAGGAGATGGGTAAGAGTAGGTGGGGAAGTACCTGACTATTCAGATCTAGTCACTAAACACGGCTAAAGCCATTTCAAGCAACGTTTCAATTCTGAATGGTGGTATTACACCAGGGCGATACTGAGAGTATCTTCCACTCTGGAACGTGCCGCAAATATAGTATATATTATTTTAATTCATTAATTGTGAAATAACACAAATTAATTACCCGCGACCTTCGGAATGGGAGTCCAAAGCCTTGCCCCTGGATATTACGCCGGCCGTTATTGAGAAGTTCTTCTCCGTTAAGATAACGTTCTTGGAAAAAAAAAACGATATTATTTGCACCATCTCTTTTATCAATGTGATGTTAATATTAAGTTGTGGTAAGTGGAGGCCCAAAGAACTTTTTCAACCCTCCCCCCTTCCTTTCTCCTCAGGACCGACCCCCCCCCCCCCTTATCTCTTCTCCAGGACCTACTAGGGAATTATTTGTGGGAAATCTAATTTTAAGCGCATCCCGTAAATAATCTCAATTAATTCAATTCAATATACCCTTTCTAATCTTCGATTAATTAAGTAAAGTATGCAATCAATTTATTCCGGTATTCCTTAAAAATGCGTGACCGGAAAAGGACACTAGTGTCGTCGTATTCACGTTGAATTAAATACATAAATAACATTTAATGATTACACTTTAATCAACTTAAACGTAACAACTTAAAAAGGTAAAAACATAATTATTGATTGTTTTATCAGATTATTCTCCTACTTGGTGAAAAAAACTTCAATAAGGTATGCTTATATACTAAAATTGATGAACTAAATATATCAACAACATCGGAGTATTTATTTCCTAACTGTTGAATCCGTCGCATAAGAGTGTAATATTTGACGTTGATGTTGAATTGCTACAATAATATGGTAGGTACTGTCTTGTAACTGACCTGCCTGGAGTATGAAAAGAGATTTCATATAATAAATCAGGGGTTTCAAACATTGAATTAATGATTTTATACAAACTTAAAAGGTTAAATCGGAAATGATTCTACGATCAGATAATTTTATTAAATTTAATGAACAAAGTAGGTTATCGTAATTTCGGCATTCTCTAAATTAATTATGAGAGATATTGTAGTAAAGAAACATTTATCACTAGCGCAGACCCGTGAAAAATAACGGATAGTCTGAGTTCTCGGCAAATCAGTTCCATTTTTAAAAATAGCATATTGTTAAAAACATTATAGATACCTTTGATATATAAATCTACTATATTATGTACCTTTGTATTTAAACGCATACCCGAATTTCTGAATTCTCTAAGCAAACGCATCCAATTTTGAAAACGAAATTATACTTGTTCTATTCTCCATCCAAAATAAGATCAACCCGTGACAGCACGAAATTTGGTTCTTAGTGCGCATAACTCACCCCGGTCCTTCACCGGCGCGCTGTTACTCCATCCATAGCTCAGTAGCTCGTGGGTTGTCAGTTTGTCAGCTTGTATGCCCGCCAGTGATGGTATGTCTGGGGAAATTTCCCTAGATCTAGGGGAGAAAAATATTTTTTAGGGAAATCAGCACAAAATCTAGGGAAATTTTGAACTCAGTCAATTTTTTTTACATATATATGACAATATTACTGGTATTGCTTGTCGCTAATTATTTTTTTTGGAATTCCCATGAAACTTATGCATTGTAACATAAATCTAGCAATGTTGTTTTTAACACTGACAACTCAAAATGATATTATGTATCTAAAAAGATAAATGGGGACTTCCCAAAAAAAAAAAATTTAGGTTTCAAATTAGGTTTTTTAGAAATTTTCTTCAGTTTCGATGATTGCTGTTGATTTTTATTTTGCAAAGTGATTTTAATTTGGAATTCCGTTTCTAATTAGCAAACAATTTTTATTTGGAAAAGCACAATATTCTAAGCACATCCACTAAGTTGCGAAATTTTTCCAATGAATAAACGGTGAAGCGTCGAAAACTGATAATTGGGGTTTTTAACCTTATTAGGTTAGGTTAGATTAGGTTTGGTTAGGTTGGGTTAGGTTAGGTTAGGTTAGGTTATGTTAGGTTAGGTAAGGTAAGGTAAGGTAAGGTAAGGTTAGGTAAGGTTAGGTAAGGTAAGGTAAGGTAAGGTAAGGTAAGGTAAGGTAAGGTAAGGTAAGGTAAGGTAAGGTAAGGTAAGGTAAGGTAAGGTAAGGTAAGGTAAGGCAAGGTAAGGCAAGGCAAGGTAAGGTAAGGTAAGGTTAGGTTAGGTTAGGTTAATGTGATGAATTATCATGTGAGGAAGTATCGTGTATGAATAAATTTACAATGGGAATTCAGACGCTGAGATCTCATAGTCCGATTAGACATGGAACCTTAATTTGGTGGGAGGGTGGTCCGTAACGCTGTCTTATGTATTTTTAGCTTGTTTCACATACCTTAGCATTTTTTTAAAAAGCAAATAAATCAATTTATCAGCACCACTAAGAAGGGGCCTACATTGATTTTGTTTGTGGAATAATTTGACTGTTTACAATGTAATAACATCCGACAACCCCCCCCCCCCCCCCCTGACGTGGGTTTTGATTTGCCAAGGTAGTACCTATGAAATCTGGGGAAATTTTGCCTCGAAATCTAGGGAAATAATTTTTTTGGGCATACCATCCCTGATGCCCGCGTCTTGAGATTTTAACCCATTCAGACCCCGAGATAAAATGGATATTGAAACATCAAGGTTTCAGCTGAGTCCAAATGCATTATAATTGTCACTAAATAAAAAAAAAACAGGAAAGCTAAACATTAATAATTATGTCCTTTATTTAATTGCAACAATAAAGTCATGCATATTTATTAAACAATGATGTAGGTACTGTACGTATAGAATTACTAAATATTGGCGTTGATCAGTTTTATTTATGTGTAGGTGGTGATATACAACCTCAACCCACAATTATAATTAATATATTGTATTATGTAAAAAAATATATCTGGGGAACCTGATATCTTGCAAACATGTACTAAACTATTGTTAAAGTATTGTTAAAGTATGGGAAGATGGTGTAGTAATCTGATATAACATAAAATGCGATGTGTAGGTATATTGTAAAACCATTACAATAATGGTTTTGATTGCAGGTAGGTGAAAAATAATAATAAAATAATTTATTTAAACAGCGGGGTTCAATGTGTTAACGCGCGTACAAGCAGCGGACGGGGGAAGGGGTGGTGACATGCGCGCTCACGGGTTGATCTAAAGGTGAATGGAGAATAGAGATCTTTGAACAGGAGTTACAGACGGCTAACTAACTAACTAACTAACTAACCATCACGCCGTTTCTCCGCAGGGGTAGGCAGAGAGGATGGACCGCCAAACCACTCGGTCTTGGCACACACTCCTAGCCTCATTCACATTCATACATCTTCTCATACATACTCTTCTATTATGATGACTCTTGACATGGCCCGACTCAAGTATCTGATTTACTTGATCGTGCCGTGTCTTCCTTGGTCGTCCTTGGCTTCTTCTACCATTCACATTACTTACTTATTACGCTCACATCAGCCTTGCATTCTTTTCGGATCTCCACATTCCTCACACGATCATACATGGTTTTACCACACATACGCCTCAGGGATCTCATTACAGGCGGCTCACAACAGAAATGAATTTTTTAATGATTGTAATGAAAAAAAAATTTTTGAGCGTGTTAATATATTAGTACATAAACATCCATAAATCATCAAGAATTCAAGAAATCTTCGCTGAGGGTCCAAATCCGAAATTTCTCGTAATGGGATAGAATTCCAGGAGATTTAGATAAAATTTCAACATTATAATGCAATTAAAACTATCTGATACGTTTCAGCTGCTAGATTTTCACTACACGAAAAAATTATATTTTTAAAACATCAATCAACAGTTTTTGATATTATATCGGTGTCTGAAAAACTTTTTTTATTATTATTATTTTATTTATTTATTTATTTACATTTGATACATTTAAAGCCAAAATAACAGAAATATTATTACATAATAAGAGAATATATTTAAAATGAATACGTAATAACACGTAAGTGTTATTTATTTAACGAGGTATTGTTTAACAGGCAACACTACATTGTTACGGGGAAAACATTATTATAATTTTAACATAATTTTAACACAAAATACATAAATGAGGAAAAAATCAGAATTACCCCAGTATTTATTTCAACAAACTTCCCAGATTGGTTTTTATGAAACTGTCCAATGACTGGACTAAAGCTGGAATCAGACGATTCACTCGAGGGAAGGTTTCCGCCATGTTTTTTCGGCCTAATCGTCCATTTTGTTTCATTCCATGTTCACACGGCGCTATAGAAATAAGCGTTCACTCGTCCATTCCGACCACAGCGTCGCCGAGCGAGGTCAACCGCGCTGGAATTCGTTTGTTTTCCAGCGCGGTCCGGCCCCGAATTTTAAGGAAAAACATGTCAGATGCATCGATTTTTACGCAATTTTGTTGACACAATTAAATAAAAATAAATAAAAAAAACAGTATTTTGTCGTCTTATAAACCTTTTTATTTTTTATGGCATAATAACACAATTTGATTTCACTTTTTTTATTACGAACATTTCCTACAAATTAATAATCTTACATATATTAAAAAACATATAAAATACATGGATAATAAGGGAGACCCAAAAATTTATATGAGAGGTGTTCCCAAAAGCAAACAAATTAGCCGAACGAATATCATTTTGACGTTTTGCATGCGATTTGATAGCGTCCTTTCATGGTCCTTCCCGTACAGGACGCGAGACAAACTGATTGAGAGTTCACTCGGTGTTCAGACGATTCACTTTGCTCTCTTCCGCGCGCATGCGCGCGCGAGTGAAGGATGCCGAAGGAAAATATCCAACATTGTTGGATCGGTTCACTTGAAGATTTCATTCGGCAGTGTTCGGCACTTTCGATTCATTTCTTGTTCAGACGTGTCAATCCGAGTAAACTAGGCCGAATGAAATGCGGAAATGAGCGATTAGTGAAACGTCTGAATGGCGCTTAAAGGACGGGAGTATCCGTGAAAAATTACACGATTACTTAAATGATTGTTTAGAGCCATGAAGACTTTTAAAATGGAGTATTTAATTAATAAGGTACCTACAGGAATATTTGGAAATTAACTGAATACTGGATCTACACCTCATTAAGTCTGCACTAAGCGTAAACATTTAAAGCAAAACCAACAAGCTGGCAAACAAATTTTAAGAATATGTATTTAATTTTTTAAACACGCATCGAGGGGTAGAATTACTAAACGATAAACATGCCTCAACTCAATAACCCAAGAAAAGGATACAACATAAATACATCTGGTTCGAATGTTGAGCAGGATCGTGTTATTTTAGCGCGCGGGAAAAAAACGATAGTATGAACAGAGCTTTAGAAGTAGACCACCCACGTCGCCGGCCGCGGACCACACAAGAAGTCAAGAAGACGCCCAACAACTTAAGGTACGTTCACATCTTCGTGTCAGATCAATATATTTATACAAGTACCTACGCAGTTCCAAGTGATCGTTCGGGCTGATTTATGTGACTGGTCGATACATTTGCACGTCCCGGCCGATTACATTAAAAAGCGATTTCGGAAAACAGACGGGTATTTTTATCAGTGACAATAAAGTCTAAGCTTTTTTATGTTACTGTAAAGGTATATACATACTGGAATACAGACGAACGTACGCTACGCTACGCCTAACAATATCTGGACTACTTAGCAACCATACATTTTTTATGAAAATAGATACTTCAGAAACACATTGACCATACGCATCGCAACGTGTGGCCGGTGTGATTCTGAAACATCTATTTTCATAGATAATGCATGGTTGCTAAGTAGTCCAGAGGCCCTAGCACGCTCGCTCTATAACGATTGATAGGATAACTATCGGTAACTTCTCATCGTTCCCTAGGACAACTGCACATCGCTAACGTACAAACAACAATTGATGTCGAATACGTAAAGGACACTTAGTAATTGTGAACTGTCACTTATTCGTTGGCGATCTGTAGTCATGCTAGGGAACGATGAGAAGTTACCGATAGTTATCCTATCGATCGTTATCGAGCGAGCGTGCTAGGGCCTCTGGACTACTTAGGAACCAGTGGCGAAACTATACCATCTGGGGCCCGTGGCAAATTCATGGGATGGGGGGCCCCCCGACAAAAAATTCAGCAACCAATGAATGCGTTCTAAAATTGAACGACATCCTTTTCTTATGAATGCGTTTAAATCTTAATTATTTATTTGAATTTGTATTTGGTCTTTAGTTGTGTCCAACTTTATAATTTTTACTAAAAGTTGTTAAAAATGTTAGGGTATTTCTGAGCTCGCAAGGGGCCCCGGCCCCCGCGGGGCCCGTGGCATTTTGCCAGTCCTGCCACCCTATAGTTTCGCCACCGTTAGGAACCATACATTTTTTATGAAAATAGATGCTTCAGAATCACATTGGCCATACGCATCGCAACGTGTGGCTATTGTGATTCTGAAACATCTATTTTCATAGCTAATGTATGGTTGCTAAGTAGTCCAGATATTGTTAGGCGTAGCGTAGCGTACGTACGTAGACCCAGTATGTACCTACCTCGAGTGTTTAGTCACGGACAATGTTTGGGATGGTGTCGCCGAAATTATTCGCCAACAAAGTAAATACAAATTTATTGATTTCATTATCCAACTAAAGGCATGGTGTTTGAAATGTATAAGCTCATTTTTATATTAGTATCTACCTACCTACCTCATAACTTTAAATAACTAAATATCACGATCGCCATAAATGTTTAGCAACGACCGGAAAAGTTTTTTATTCATTTGCGTTTTTACAAATATATATAAATATATATTTTTATGTGAATACCTCACAAGAGTCCCAACGTCTCCCGTCTGGAGCCAGTGAGACTATGGTACCCCCAATTGGGGTATGAGGCTGAAGGTAAGTGGGGAGGGGAAGGAGATGGGGAAAGATCAAGGTGGGGAAGTACTTGGCTATTCAGATCTAGTCACTAAACACGGCTGAAGCCATTTCAAGCAAAGTTTCAATTCCGAATGGTGGTATTACACCCAAGGGCGGATCCAGCTTTGAGACTACGTGACAAAGGGGGTCACATAGTCGTGGTCAAGTCACAAGAAGTTATAATTTAATTTTGATAATAATATATACAAGTAAAAAGTAGGTATTTTATTATGGTGGTAGGAGATTTTAAAATGTTGTTGGGTTATTCGTAACCCGGGAATGTTGGTCTTTCTTTAAAAAATAAATAAATTAATAAATGTAAGTACTGCAAATAAAATCTATTTTGTGACAAAAAATATATAAAAACACTATGTTTAACAATTTTAATTAGTGGTCCACCTAGGTCCTGGACCCAGCCCGGGGGGGGGGGGGTCGTGACCCCCATGACCCCCCTGGATCCGCCCTTGCTTACACCAGGGTATAAAAAATATATTTTCTGTAAAGGGAAGCTATATAATAATTTTAATATATTTTTTTAAAGCAATACATTTGCTTGTATTATATTTAGACGAAAATGATTAAAAACTTTGTAAGCTATTTTTCAATTTACGAAAAATCCAACATTTTTTTAGATATTAGAAACATTATATTTTAAAACATTACTGCAGTTTTTAAAACACCGATTACTTAAAAATGCATTTGAATTCTTTCTAAATTGATTTATTTTTAAAACATCATGCAAGTTGCCCATAACCACGGAACTATCTAGTAACATATATTATATGTTACTAGCTGACCCGCCCACGCGTTGCTGTGGCTAATACAACACAACGCCATCTACTGGATGGTTACCTTACCTAGATAACTGAGTGTTGTGTCAATAAATGAACTCACACCGCCATCTGTCAGAAACTTGTGGAACTTACAATAATTTCAAATCATTGTCCCATAACAAACATTTAATTCGCAATAATAAATATTGAGGTAAATAAATAATCGAGTTAAAAACTATTCTATCTTTTAAGTTGGACCAAATTACATACGGTAAGCCAAATTTCATCAAAATCGGTCATGTAGTTTCCGAGTTTATCCTGGATGAACATTGTGACGCGAGATTTTTATATATAAAAATAAGAAACAAGTACTACATTTAAAAAAAAAAAATTCCAAAGTATTTTAAAAGTAAACGATTTCGTATTATTCATGTAACATAAATATCATCTAAATTAGGTATTATTATTATTTATTTCGACAATCAGTCTTCTTCTTTGTCTTTATGCCCTGCTTGAAGTATTTTTTACTTAGTTTTTTAAATACATCTATCGAAAAATTGAATTTTTGTTTTCTTGATTGAATGAAGAGGAACTTGGATCTGGAAATTTACCCACTTCCCGACGTCCTATTGAGCTGAAGCTGAGCTAGTTGGTAGCGCGGTTGATTCCGGTCACTGGGTAGGAAAGTTCAAACTTCAGTCAGACCAATTTTTTTTGTTTAAGATTTAAGGGGCCGCTCTGCCATTTTCTACCGATTTCTTACATTTTTCCTTAAACGTTTGAAGTTTTCAAGTTCTTAAAAAAATATATGTTATTCTTTAAGATAGTATCTATACATTGCCCACGCCGAAACGGTAATTATTTGAAATTCCCTCGATAGAAATAAATCGCAAAGTATGCTCCGAAAATTATTAGTTACACGTTTGTTTCTGTGATTTTACAAGTTATATGTATGAAAAAATTCAGAATATTTCTTTAAATGCTACTTGACACAGCCCCCACAAGATTTTTGCTCATTTTCAAACGAGTCGTCTTTTATTAAACATTTTCACAATTTTCGCATGAATTTTATGGTTTTTTAATGTTAGCGCGCTCATTCTCACGTTCGTATTGTCGTATCTCTCCATCTACTTCTTTTTGAGCGGGGTAGTGCGGCCTTAAAAGATATTTAAAAATGGAGTTGGTAGCGCGGTTGTTCTTCTAGATAGGAAGATTCAAACCTCAGTCAAAGTTTTAAAACATGTTTGAAAAGAGATACATTATAGTAAAAATCTTCTTCCCCTTGTCCTATTCGGGTCGGGGACCCACTGCATCGACAAGACTCCTCCATACGTCCCTGTCTTGTGCTCATTATTTGGTTCGGTTTATTATAGTAAAAATACATTGTTTATTTGAGTTGATTTTTTTTACAAGGGTTTGTTTTAGTCTGATTTAGTGGTGAAATTTTATGGTTATAATAATAATATTTGGATGACTTGTAGAGCGTCGTTTTTGTGAAAAATCACCTCAAGGGCGCTGTACAAATTTCAATATAATTTCTACAATCTTACTTCTAACTACACACTAGACAAACATAAAAAAAATAAAACATAAAACATAAACATAAAATTATAAGTTATAAGGAATGATAATTCCTTGTGTCTATGCTGAAATTGTCCAATGAGTATTTATGGATAGAAAAAATAAAAATTTCCTTGAAATATTATGAATATGAAATTGATATAACACAAAACTCTAAATTGTGGGCGAAACAGGGAATTAACTAACAAAAAAATATATACAAAGAAGCGAAGCTAGCAGTCTACAATGCAGTGCTGGTACCTACCCTGATGTACAGCATGAAGGCATGGAGCTGGCAGATGATGGATGAAAGTAGAAACCATGACATATGAGGAATGTAGAGATTCGCGAAGAATGCAAGGCTGATGTAAGCACAATGTGTCCGACAGACACAGCTATAAAAGTGCTAGCGTTATTTGGCTTGGCCTGTTTCAGCATATCGCTCGTCATACAGTCCCATTGGGAATGTACGGCAACCGATATGCCGAAATACGCCAAACCAAATAACGCTAGCACTTTTATAGCTGTGTCTGCCGGCCCCATAATGAGTAATGAGTACGATTAAGGATGTGTTGTTTCAAAAAATTTTACCAATTCATCAAATACTATAAATTCTATTCAAGTTCGGTGATTTTTCAGTTTTATGAAGTAACAAGCCTATAATAATATAACAACAGAACTTACACAGCGGTCCGCTTGATAGATTCTCCCGTCTTAACAAACGGAAAGGAACTAGCGTCATTGATCCACTCGGCACCGGTGCATAGTCGGGAAACACGCCAACCGCGCGCCCAACATATGTACACGGTTGAAATTTGTCACATGAGAACGGGACGCTTCTACGACTCGTTCTTATGTTCAACAGCTCGGCTGTGGAACGATTTGCTGTGTTCTGTGTTACCTCCTTCCTACAACATGGGTCTCTTCAAGACCCACGTTCACTCCTTCCTCTCCTCGAAAAGACCCTCCTCACAGCATCTTCAGACATAGGCCCTGAGGGAAATTATTTTCCACAGGGCCTCCTGTGTGGAGTTAATGTAAAAGCCCTGCAGAGAAACGGTTATGGGTATGAGATGGTTAGTTATTTGAGAATAAAATAAAAAGCCAAATACCCTGTACTTCTTTATTTATATTTAAATAAATGTAGCAACCTTTCCATAACACAACATACTATTATGAACAATTAAATACCTACACTTTTGAGTCTACAAAGACAATTATTATTACATAGTTTGGTACATACAGAAAATATGAGCACAGAAAGATAATATAATATAATATAAACACGAAAGGACATTTAGTATAATTACTTTACTACAAAGTACAAAAAAGAATGTACCACATTCTTAAATAGGATATAATATTATAGATTTTCACAATTTTATTACAAGAGATATATTATATTAGACACAGTTTATATTTTCTACATGGGTACTTCATATTCAAAATGATGGGTGAAGTCAAAACTTTATCCAGAAATATAAACAGTAATTTTACAATAATGATTAAAACAATACAGACAATTTGAAATATTACAAGTTGAATAAATCAATTTTGTAAGTACGCCATAAAATAAATTAATTTCTTATAAACATTTCCAAGCAAGTTCACATTCTACCGGTGTACGTGCAGTGTGTCTATACATGCATATAAAATACCAATAAAATACATGCTCATTTTAATTAAAAACCATTATTTTACGGTAGGATGTTTTTGACCAGTATCAGGATATTCTATATACATATATATTATTAAAGAAATGCTTTTTTAAACACAAAAATCTAAAACACATCTATGGAAGAAAAATATATAAATCTAATGTTGGCCCCTACAGAATGTAGAATATATTAAAAATAAATTGTACCTCCGAAAGATACGTCATCCCTTCTTTAAATTAGGAGTAAAATACCTCCCGATGACTTTTTTAGTCAATGAAAAACGGTAAAAATGATGCAAGAATAAACTCCCGGGTGCGTTTTGGTCACACATTTTGAATATCATCAGAATTTATCATTAATTTGGCCACGCAATACGAATTTTAAAAAATAAGCTCTCTGATTAAAATAACAGTTAAGTAAAATGAAAATTTTCTTTTGTATGCGACGACCACATTGACATTTTAGTATGTCACAGTATTCCTGATATTTCGTATTAAATATAAAATAGGTTTGTAGGCAGATTTTTTGTATTAAAAAAAATCTGTTAAATGCGCTTTTTTACTACAAAATATTTGTAATTTTAAAGGCAGTAGTTTCCATCGGCCCTGAATCCAAATAGCTGTCTTTTTTAGTAAGGGGACATACATTAATTACGTGATCAGGTTTTTTTTAAATTTAGACCCCCCCCTCCCCCTGGTGAGATTAAGTGAGATTTAGTGGGACCCCGCCACCCCTCATGTGAGATTTTTTTCTTACTCTCGAAATAAATGTTTTTCATAATAGCCATTTTTTCAGCAGTAAAAATGTGACACTTCAAATGACTTTTTTATTATTACTATAATAATATGTAATCTTTTAAAGTTGGCGTGAGATTTTTATTGACCCCCCCCCCCCCTGGGTATAATAAGATTTTGTGAGGTTTTACTGGACTCCCCCCCCCTATTTTTTGCTCACGTAATTAATGTATGCTCGCTAATTAATCGAAGTGTTTTTTCAAAAAAAAAAAAATTGTATTAACCTCATGAACTTCGGATGACAGTAAAGAGGTTAAGGCCGTATTTCATAGAAAATTAATATCAGAGCATTCCGAGGAGCTAGAGTGCTCTAATAAAAAGCAATTAAAATGGCAATAAAAGCAAACAAAAGGAATGATATTGGTGCAAGCGATTCTGACCTTGTCCTCGTACAGTTTCTGTATACGTAAGGGTTAAAATCGCATATTATTTTTTAACCTCTCAGCTGTCACCCACCCGCCGGCGGGCTAACGACAGATGACTCGTTAAGTGTGGCCAGCGATCCTAAAAGCTTACCCATTTTTTCATTAAAAAACATGCCAAGTTCATTATGACTTGATAGCTTAAGGGCCGGTTTTATAAACGACGTACCAAATTTCTGTTACGTAACGAACCATTTTTCGTTAACAGACCGCTATCCGTTCGTTATCTTATTTTGCGTACTATAAAGAAATTTGTATTACTAGCTGTCATCGGTTACGTTTAGTCCGAAAGTTTTTTTACTGGCAATGTTTTAGGTAGATAATTGTCTCTGATACTGTTTTCATCTATGGCATATCGTGCATGTCTATGGGATTTAGTCAGTTGTCAATAGCGCGTTGTTTCGAAAATTGTTGGTTTAAAAGTTTTAAGTTTAAATAACTTTATAAATCTTCAATATACTTCCAAAATAATTAAGTTTATATTTATAATAAAGTGGTTACGAAAACAAAAAATGTTGATCAAGATTATTATGTTATTTTTTTTTGTGTGCATAAACTAACCTACTCAAATTAATTAAAGGTTGACCTATTTTTACACTATCGTGATAAGGTTTTAATGTAATTATTGCAATTTTTCAGAAATAATCATCGATAATTGTCAATCGCCCATCTCCACTTTCATTGGTCGATGACAAATCCATTGCACAAACGCAAATTATATAATATTATCTCTTAATATTATATTGCACGGTTCCAAATAAGCGAGAGCCGGGAACAACTACCTTCTGATAATTGCCAAAAAACGTCAGCAAACGGATCGTTATCCATTTAACCGACCAAAATCAGTCAGTTAAGCATTAACCGAAACTTAGCCTACCGATAACCTAACGAACGTTTATAAAACGGCAAAATCAGGCGGTAGACCAAATATTTGTGGCGGTAAACCAAAAATGGTATCAAGTGTAACGAACGGACGGTTATAAAACCGGCCCTTATAGTACAACAAAATTTAGAAAAAAATTCTATCATTTTCATTTAAAAAATCCTAAATGTGTAAGTATGTTTAAAAAATGGATTTATTCAGGTAACATACTTAATGTCACAAAACTTTTTTTTATTTCACAATGCTCAATAAGTTTGTGGCTAAAGGGGTTAAATAAGATTTATTGTGATATGTTATTTCGTGTTATCTAAAAATATGAGCAGCTCTACACAACAATTATAAAAATGTTTTTGAAGTACATTCGTGTGAAGTTATTTTTTATTCACAGCTAAGTATAACTAAGGACAGTGTAATTTCATGTTGAAATGATAACATAAAATATTAGACACCGATTATTGTTGAAATAATAATATTATTTCGATATAAAGATACCTACACTGTTATTATGGATTTATTTACATTTGCTAAGGTAAGGGGACATACATTAATTACGTGAGCAGTTTTTTCAAAAATTTAGACCCCTCCCCCCCCCCTTGGTGAGATTAAGTGAGATTTAGTGGGACCCCTCCCCCCCTCACGTGAGATTTTTTCTTACTCTCGAAATAAATGTTTTTTATAATGGCCATTTTTTCAGCGGACAAAATGGGACACTTCAAAAGAAGTGAAACAATTTATTTTTATTTTTATTATCTCTCTAATAATATATACTCTTTAAAGTTGATGTGAGATTTTTATTGACCCCCCCTCGGTTTGATGAGATTTGGTGAGATTTTACTGGACCCCCCCGCCCCTATTTTTTGCTCACGTAATTAATGTATGCCCCCTAAAGGCGTTCATTCAAAATAAATAAATTTTTACTGGAAATTAATCAAAATTAGCTACATACATTTAAAGTACATCAACTTACTAATACAGTGAAACTCTCTCAAGGAGCTTTCCAAGGGAAAAGAAAAAACTTCGCGAGAAAACATTATATGTAGGATAAATTGACCCATTTTTCAAATTCAGTCCTCAAATTCACTTGCAAATTTCACTGTATCAGTTATTAGGGAACGTACCCATACTACGTGACCAACTTTTTGCAATTTTAACCCACCCTCCCCCCTCGGTGACCACATGTAGTATATTCCAAGACCCCCCCCTCCCTCTATAGTTTTCATGTGGTAATTCATAAATATGGTTTTAAATCATTTCTTGCTAACAAAAAGTTTAAAAAAAAATCATTTGGCTTATATTTGTCTTTATTAATACGGCGCTTGCTGCGTGACGGCAAGAGTGCATGCATACCTAATAAGTAGAAAAAATATTATCAAGACAAAATTTATGTCAAAATATATTGTAACCAGAACTTTGATATTGACCATGTGCTAAAAACCTAAGCCCTCCGCCCCTCATTGTGACCACGCATGGTATTTGGAGATCCCCTCCCCCCCTGAACGGGTCACGTAGTATGGGTATGTTCCCTTATCTGTCCACTGGCAGGTGAAGATCTCCAAAAACATCTTCAACTTCTATTATTTTTAGGTTCTGAGGAAATTTATATTTGAAGGAAATAAGTGACAGAAGAAACAGTATGATTTAGTTTCCCATAAATTTAAACTTAAGTTTACAAGGAAGTTCAGACGGCGAAGAAGACAGGCGGAGGGGTGTCCCGTCTATTTTTGAAATAATGGTACTACTATTTATGTTTGCAGAAAAAGTATTACAATGAAAGAAATTAAATTTCATAACACATATTTATCTAAAATCATCTTATCATAACATCACAACAGTTTCCAACTATGTACAAAATGTATCCCCTAATTATAATAATTTCTTCTTCAGTTGGCATCTCACAAAGGTTATATATACAGAAATATTGTACTGTCACATGATGTAATTAAGTATTACAGTGACCATCATAATTGCTTCACACCATAGGAATATTATTAATCATTGAAGACAATATATCTCTCACTCTCAAACAAATATTGTGAAATAGAAAAGACAGAAGAAGATTTGGTCGCATCTGGGAATTGAATTCTGCTTTGCCAGGATAGTGCACTGAGCTAATTCGACCATATCAAGATCTGTCATTTTTAACTGTATCGTACTTGGCTGAGAGTTACCAACATTATCTTCATTTTCTTAACGCATACTTTATAACAATATTTCGTTGGGCTGGCTGCAAGTTACTGCCATGTAGATTTAATAAAAATAAAACACTTATTTTATGTAAAACCACGAGTTTTAATTAATTTATTTACAGACTTGTTTTCACTTTGCTTTAATTAATTAATTAATTATTTTATTTTTATTAAATTGTTTAACCGCCACTAAAATGTTTTTGAATGCCAAATCTTAATTGCGCTAAAATTCTCAGAGAGTCGTGGAGAGCCTTTAGGAAACTTCCCTGCTCCTGCCGACTCCTTATACAGAAGGATGCAGTGCTGATCTTAACATTATTCAGCCACCCTAGTTTAGACCATCTAACATTCCTCCATTACCAGGGCTGGTCCTGTGCAGGCGTAAATGGAGAGGTCAGCTCCGGGCGCCGACTTGCCAAGATGTCAAGGAGCCAAGGGGCTGATAATACCCATCACCTAATACACCGCCAGGCGGCGTTTGGCTCAGGGCCGGCCCTGTCCATTACAGGTTTTCCATCAAGAAACATTAACACTACCGAAAAATGATTTCGAATTTGGCGACTTCTCACAAAAACCAAACCACTGGTTCACAGGCCACCCGTTGCTGTTCGCTGCCCCGACCTGGGGGCCTAGTCTCTATCTTTCGGTTTCACAAACAAGCACGTTTGCCGTTTAACCATTCTTGACGGTGCTGTGAACTAAGCTGTCACGGTTTGTATTTACTGAAATATCTTTGTAAATATACTAAACATAGAGTTAACATTTTAGGTATTCCTCCACAATACATTTATGTATTGGATTAAATAAATACATTACACTAATATTTACTGAGTGTACAGCATCGGAGCGCGACAAGCGCGACAAAGTTTTTAGCACGGTCAGAGGAGGGTTAATACGGATTCGTGACGTAGCTAAGCCCGCGTTACGGGCGCTGTGAGAGATATAGACTAGACCCCCTGACTGTGGTCGACTTCAAAGTGTAGTTCTAGGAGTTGTGTCTCTGAAACCAACTAGACACTTTCCCATATTATGGTCTTCACAGAACAGAAGATCAGCATATAATTTTTTTTATACCAAATATTTTAAAGGTAACAAATTATATTTATTACCTTTATTGAGCATCTAATTGAGACAAAAGAATAATTAATTAACAGGGATTCATCACCAGTTTTCAATTAAATCAAAATGTTAAAACATTTATAAAAATTGCCAATTTTGCCATACCAGTAGAGTTGAGTTTGAGGATGTTTTAAATTAATAAAATATATACAATAAAGAAATTTAGATTTTTTTTTCAAATATTTTTAATTTTATTTAAAAAATAAATAAAACCAACTAAACAAATATGCTACTTTACAGTATAATTCACAAACATTTCTTTACAAAAAAAATACACGGAAAGTAATTTAAAAGTACCTCCTCAATGTAATTTCGCCGCTTCAAAGGAAAAAGGAATATAATTAGTGAGAAGTTTGGTTTATAATTTTTGCTCTCAAATTTGATAAAACAGATAAAATTACTATTCGTTAATCTGTTGAGAGCCAGAACAGAAAATCTTCAACATAAACTCGAGTGCCGGACGAAAATACGCGGGGCCACTTGAAAATTACCTTGAAGAGTTTTGCTCAAGAAGCGGACTAAAAACTATGATGTAAATTTTTTTTCAATTGTTTTCGGTTTACTAGATAATACATCTTATTTTTAAAATATATTTTATGTTATTGTAACACGTTTCCCCAAAATAGTTAACATTATATAAAATTATTAAAAAAATCTCCCAATTGGGAGGCAACTACTGTCAAAAAATAGATTTATACGAATATATAAACTGGTTTTATTATTTCTACATGTACCTGAATACATACTCTACCTGAAAAACTATATGAAAAACATAAAACAGAAGGTGCTTTCAAAGAAATAATGACCGTTATACTAATTTGAAAACTCAAGATTTACGAAAACGAATTCATTTGGTGAGCTGTCATAGAGGTTACATTCATAAAATAAAAAGTAGAATTGACAGTGTTATTAGCGCAGAAATACTGATTTTGTCTTCTAGGCAGTTTTCAAAGTATAAAGGTTAAAGTTGTATCGCAAAAAATTTCAGCATGGGTGATATTAGAATGGGTCTCCGGAGCACCATCGGCACACCACTCGTTAAAGAAGAAAAAACTGTACAATTTTTTTCATAAATTACATGTTCGAACATATTACAAAATAATAAAATATTAATAAAACCATTTTCGCAACACTCAATTTATGCACAAGGAGCCTTTTCACTTTTCCACACATTTGTTTTGTTACTTACATAAAAAAGTAAATGTTTTTGTTTTGTTACTTTATTTGTGTTTCGCAAATTTAGAATTTGATAGTGTATAAAATATTGCTTCATATATTATGTCCCACTTCATTGCTACAACGCCATGACATGAATAAATATGAAGTGACGTAGAAAATAAATATAAATTAAAGACGACATGCTAACTATACTACTTCTTAACAAATTATTGTTCTTAAACAATTTATCACATTGTTCCGACAATGCTCTCTCATAGGGTCAAAACTAATCCAATCACAAAGTATTTTTTGTGAATACGATTGCGATATGGTGACGAGTGACTTATCACAGAAACATCATCATTTTCACAAAAGTACTTACTGCGTCTAATGTGTGGTATATCGCCTCAGTGTGGTATATCACAAAAATACTACAGCCTATTCATAAATATGGCTTAGCTAAGTGTGGTGTATCACAAAGATACCATACCCTATTCATAAATATGGCTTAGCTCACAGTGGCATTTCACAAAGATACCATACCCTATTCATAAATACGGCTTAGCTCACTGTGGTATATCACAAAGATACCATACCCTATTCATAAATATGGATTAGCTCACTGTGGTATTTCACAAAGATACCATACCCTATTCATAAATACGGCTTAGCTCACTGTGGTATATCACAAAGATACCATACCCTATTCATAAATACGGCTTAGCTCACGGTGGTATATCACAAAGATACCATACCCTATTCTTAAATACGGCTAGCTCACTGTGGTATTTCACAAAGATACCATACCCTATTCATAAATACGGCTTAGCTCACTGTGGTATTTCACAAAGATACCATACCCTATTCATAAATACGGCTTAACTCACTGTGGTATATCACAAAGATACCATACCCTATTCATAAATACGGCTTAGCTCACTGTGGTATTTCACAAAGATACCACACCCTATTCATAAATACGGCTTAGCTCACTGTGGTATTTCACAAAGATACCACACCCTATTCATAAATACGGTTTAGCTCACTGCGGTTTATCACAAAGATACCATACCCTATTCATAAATATGGCTTAGCTCACTGTGGTATATCACAAAGATACCATACCCTATTCATGAATAGGGCTTAGCTCACTGTGGTGTATCACAAATATACTATACCCTTATTCATAAATAAGGCTTGGGTTTATCACAAAATTACTGCCGTATTTATAAATAGAATAGTGTGGTATATCACGAAGATATGTACTATACTCTATACATAAATACGACTTAGCTCAGTGTGGTATGTATATCACAAAGATACTATACCCTATTTGTAAACATGGCTTAGCTCAGTGTGATATATCACAAAGATACCATACCCTATTCATAAATACGACTAAGCTCAATGTGGTGAATCACAAAGATACTATGCCCTATTCATAAAAATGGCTTAGCTCAGTGTGGTTAATCTATATGCAGCATTTGCAAATGTGGGTTAGTTCAATGTTTTTATCACAAAACAACAAGCCTTATTTGTGAATATGACTTAATTGTGACTGAGTACAAAGCATTTTGGCTCATTCACGAATGCGGCTTAACTCAGTTCGAAGCCAGCTCCGGCGTTGATGGCGTACAGAAGCTTTTCCTTGAGCATTGTCTCGGAGGGGAACTCTGGAAGCTTGAGGAGGTTCATGCAGGTGGAAGCGGATGGAAGACGCTCGGAAGTACCTGCATGCTGGATGCAGAATGGGGGATCCAAGTCCTGAAATAATCAGATTACATCAGTTTGGTTAAAATCATGTTAGTTGTCAGCAGGGGCACCCCGTGGCTGAAATTGTCATTGCTGAATTTCGCTTAAAAAATCTACATAGCATGTAAACATAGAATAATGATTAACACAAGAAGAGCCCTGTGGGCGTGTTTCGTGATCGAAGTATAATTAATAATTATCGGTCGAAGCGTTCACTCAGGAGTGGCATTTGGTGCTGGAAGGCTATGGTCACCACCGTCTTGTCGGAGGGCATTAGCCGCATCCTGGCTCCAGTGAACCGGTGTCTCATCAGGCTGGCGAAACCATGCAGTCCTAATTCTGAAAATATTGTTGATGCGCTGCTGTACCTTCTGTTTCTAAATATAATTTCTGCATGCGTTATTATATTGGATCCGGAGTTGTTCCATCGGGTATGATTCAGTAGAGACACCATGTTTCACAAATTTATAAAGGCTAGTGCAAAATGTATTTTCAATGTTTTTTTAAATATTATTGCCGCATTGGAAGAATCTTCGGGCACAGATGTGGTTAAGCGAAGACTGAAGACAAGCAGTGCAATACACAAATCCACATACCAAGGAACTGCCCCTGGTTGTTAGATAGAAGCAACCGGAGAACTGGAAGTCAGTGTTAGTTACCTTGAACCCAAGCAGAGGGGGCCTGGAGCAGCTGGTGACGAACTTGAGCAATTGTCTCTTCTGTATATCTGTGAACTCTTCTAGCGCCTTCCAGAAGAATTGGATGGTCGGGTGTTCCAGAGTGTAACCGCCTAAACAAAATGGACAAATTTTATTCATCAAAATTCACAATAAACAACACACCATCCATGTAGCAACTGCAAAACATAATTTCGGTGCATGATGGGAAAAAACTAGTCAAATAAGTTATCAAACATGTTTTTTTTTTAATAAGCGCACATTTTCGGATTTAAATAACATAAAAATGTAGGTTATTAAAATATGTAATTTCTTTTTACAATTAGCTCCACATTGGAGGTCCTGAGGAAAATAATTACCATCAGGGCCTATGTCATCTTAGGGGATGCTGTGTGGAAGGTCTTTTTAAGGAAAGGAAGGAGAGGAAGTTCTAAGGGATAAGGTGTGGGTAGGAATCTGGGGGTCAGTGTGTTCAAGAGTGACGAATCCATCTCTCCAACTGCGGTGCAAGGCGATGAGTCAAAAGTGTCTGGCTGGAGAGGTCAAAAGGCTTCCCTCAACCAGTCTCTCTCGATCCGGCCCGCCACTTTTTGCACTGCGAGGTTGAATCTATTGATTGATTTCACCACAGAGGCCATAATAGATAGTAATTAAAAGAATAAAAAAACATAAATACCTCCATAATTAGTATGCTGCTTGAGATCCTCGACATCCACCCCGCTCTCGGCTCCGCTGACCAGCAGCCGCAGCTCCTTGGGCCCGAAGAGTCGCAGCCAGGCCAGCGGCACCACGCCGGCCAGCCCACGCCGCGCTGCCGCAGTCTGCAGACGCACCTGGCGCGACAGCTTCCACTCCGCCATCAGGTGGATGTACTCAATGCGGTTCTCGGCCGTCACAGCGATATTGGCGCCGCCGGGTTTCAACTCGTCCACCTTTCAAGGATGGATGATCATATTTATATATATAAAAATCAATTGCTGTTCATTTGTCTCGCTAAAACTCGAGAACGGCTGAGCCGATTTAGCTGATTTTGGTTTTGAAATGTTTGTCGTAGTCCAGGGAAGGTCTAAACGGTGAGAATATATGGAAAAATTATAAAATAAATATATGGAAGATAGTAAAAACAACAATTTCATTTTCCCATAAAAACCGTTCTACCTACTTTCCTGTCAAACATTTGACGTTCGTCCCCTAGAGGGGAGGAGAGGGGAGGGGGTTTGCGGGTTGGGGGAAGGGGGGGAGTAGAGTGAGGAGAGGGAAGGTGGAGGATTGGGAACGTGAGAGGAGAAGGGGACGCGGGACAGGAAGGGGAGGAGGAAGGTGAAAGGGATGAATAGGAAAGGACGCGCAGGGAGAAACAATTTCTTTATTAAATGGCATAGCAACGCATGCCGGGTACCAGCTAGTGTTTATATAAGGTAATGTGTTATTTTTAAATGTGACATCATCATGATGTTCAAATTTTATGGTAAAATAAATTACAATGATGGGAAAATGTTGGCATTTTTATTTTTAGCCGTGACGTTTGCGCTGAAATAGTTTTTTTTGTTGTTTGTTTTTGGGGTGTTATGCCGTGTTGCGCTACCTCCTTCTTTAGCCGACGTTTCGGACAGCGTTGCAGTGTCCATCATCAGGGCAGATCCGACGATGTGTGATCTGCCGGATCTGCCCTGATGATGGACACTGCAACGCTGTCCGAAACGTCGGCTAAAGAAGGAGGTAGCGCAACACGGCATAACACCCCAAAAACAAACAACAAAAAAAAACTATTGGCCGTGAAAATCTAAAAACGTATCTGAAATAGTTTTGTTAGAAAGTATGAAATATATCCAGAACGTATCATAGGGTAGGTAGCATAGTTAATCCCTCAAGCTAATTTGTTCCATTTTCGGAACAGCAGGTCTCATAGAAATCATTGTATCTCCCTTACTATCATAGAGAGAAATATAATATAAACGGTGTTAACCTATCGAATGCCGTTCGCCCACCGGTAACCGCGGGTTGAAATTATAATTTTTTTTTTTTTTAAAGCGATTTTGTCCCTTATGTATAAAGAAATTGTATGAAGAACAAGGTCAGAATCGCTTGCGCCGTTCTCGGTCTTGACATAGCAAAAATCCGCATAGCGCCAACCCATCTGAATAATTTATAATAAATATCTATGGTCAACTTGGCGTCACTTTTACAAACGGTTTTCCTCTGTCATTTCATTTTCAAACAAGTATTTATGTCATTACTTCTTCGAAAACACCTTTGAATTTGTTTTTTTCATGTAGGGTGTCTATTCAGGTTTGTAGAGAAATAAAAAAAAAATGATCATTTTCGTATGAATATATTATTTACATTTTTTTTTTGAATGGAAAATATTTTCATACATTTTTTTGTTAAAAATAGCTATTCTGGGAAAACTTGTAGCGTTATTTTAATGAAATGTATATGAATAATAAGATACATTATCTGGCAAACAGAAAACAATCACAAAAAACCAATTCCTTTGTTTTTATACGATATTTGAGCAAAATCCGGGAAGCTAATTTCGCGCAGTTTTTTCCAAAAACACCTGGATTGCTAAAGGTTAAAAAGAAAAGACACCATGCCTTATATTCAAATCTTAAAGTTAACAAAAATGTTTACCTTTAAGGAACCAAAGTTTCCGATCATAATTTGAAAAAAAATTATGAAACTTTGGGATTTTTTTTATTGATTATTTTAAAAAGAAACGACAAAAAGTGAGGTCTAATAAAATATGTATGTTTTTTTTTGTTATCAATAATTTTAGTTAAAATAAACATTTTTAAAACTTGTTAATGTTTGCATGCAAAATTTTTATATCCAAAAATTATGTTTATAACGGTTTATAAAATTTTAAAGCATTTTTTATTACCTTTCAAAAACAGTTAGTTTTCAGATATGTTCAGAAATATTTCATTTGTTTGAATTTTATTGCAAATTGGAAACATTTTGACCCTCTTGACAAAATATGGTCGAGATCTGAAGGTTTAAATAAAATCAGTACAAAATGACGTTAACAACAGGACATGCTAGCTCACCTTTTGTTCGCCTAATTCGTCGGTCATGACGGTGAAGTCGAGTCCGAGGTCGGGGACAGCGGCGGGTGGCAGCGCGCGCAGCTGCAGCAGGGAGCGGTGCAGGCGCTCATCCAGCGCCGCCAGCCGGTGGATGTCCGCCTCACCCCCGCTTTCACCCACCAGCGCCTGCAGGAAGAACTCTGCCAGAGGGAGGTCCACCAACAAACCCTCGTACAGTGCCTGGAATGTAACAGTTTCATTGCTCAATGTGGCACTTTGAATTACCTCAGATATACACACTGAAAAGTTAAACACTTAGAAGAACCATTTTATGCGGGCTTCTACGGTGTTGAAATCAAGCGTTCATGTTAAGAACAAAGTTGGATACAGAAATACAGGGTGGGGCAGAGCAACTTGCTTATTTGAATTTTGCGCCCTGAAGCGACGGTTGCTGCGAGGAGGGTTCGGATGGACACATTCGAGAGGGCGGGGCTTGAAGTATCCGTTTAATTCTAAATAGACAAATTTATCAGTGTAAAAGCACTCTATTGTTTAATTTAATATAACCACTGCTCACACAAGTATCCACAGTCGCCTACACAAGGTCCACCCCGAGATATGAATTCATACATTTAAAACCATATTAGTATGTTCTATACCACACAAAATATATCTTACCTTCCCGAGCATCCGGCCGATGAAATAATAATGCTGCTGAAAGTTGTCGACCAGCAGGTGCACGGCGGGGTTGGGGTAGAGCGTGTTATCGCGCGTGAGGCGGAAGAATCCACGGTTGGGGTCGCAGGCCGTGCGCAGCAGCTCCGACTGGAACTCCCGGAACACTCCGCCTCCGTCCACTCCCGCCTCCTCCAGCCCCGCCTCGTTCATCAGCTGCACGCGCATCTTCAGTCGGAGGTCGGGCTCTGGGGAAGAAGAGGAACTTGGTGAACGAAGTAATCAATGGGGAATTGTAGAACATTAAAAAAACTATTTAACAATATTTTGAACTACAATAAGAATAGAATAAAGTGTTATAGAGTCTTTCAACCGAATACGTGCCACCAACCAAAGCCGCGAACATTTGAACGATGTTACATTCTACCCTTATTGCCATAAAATATACTTTCAAATTTAAAAAAATTGAGTGGATATCACGAACACAACTCGTTTTATTTACATTTTAAAATCAAGCGTCCTTGTTGCAAGACCCTATAGAATTATAATAACAAAATAAAAACAAAAAGTAAGAAAACAGATCATTGTTATTTTAGGGAGCAAAATAAATACTTTATTAGTTCATTTAAGAGAGTAAAATTTAATATTTTAACAGTTATTCAAATTGACTTCAATCAATAATATCAAAGCAAAAGTTTAAAAATGCATGTATTTAAAAATATTATTATAATATTATTCATCACTGACAGAAGCGCTTGCCCGGACTTGAGCTGAGTTTTTCAAAATCAGATGTAGACAAGTATTAATTATGACAGTAATTTTCCTCTTATTTATATGTCAAGTGTGCAAAATTTCATCAATCTCGAAATAAAACAGATTTCCAATTTTATTAGAATAACTTTTGAAGTTTATACCCATCATTATTGAAGAAGATGATACTAATAAATCTAAATGAAACATGAAACAAACCAAGACACAGAAAAATAAAAAGATAACTGGGAATCGAACCCGAATCTCCGCCGTACCGGGACAACGCCTCAACCAACTCGGCAATTGAGATCCAATTATTTTTATTTATCTTATATTTCAAATTGAGAATTAACAATATTTTCTTCAACTAATTTTCCCTAATTTTTGGATGCCATCTTTTGGAATGAATACAAAACAGATTTTTATAAAAAAAACAAAACCAAATCGCCTTCTTTAATAAAAATAATTGGATAATTTGTAGAGCGCCGTTTTTGTGAGAAATCACCTCAAGGGCGCTTCTTTATATGTATATATATTTATGGATATGTTTTAATTGATGAGAAAACAGTGATGTCAATAAATAGACATAAGAAAGACAATTCACCTGCATCCTAATTATTGCAGATTCGGACTGTGAAATTTTTGGCTTTGGGATACACATTTTCGAAAACATTTTCATTACATAAAGATTACTGCCAAATAGCAAGAAAACATTGAGTGGTACTCAAGGTTGCCACTATAAAACAATTCTGAATAATTTTGAAAATGCGTCATGCAGTAGTGACAAACACATTGATCGTCTGACATCTACTAAAAATTGAAATTTGAGATGAGTATGCAGTTATATATAAAAGTGTACCCTCTATCTGGTACAATACTTAGATTATTCATAAACACCACCAAATCAATTATTATAATGTAGAAAAACTTGTAGGGAATTAAAAAAATGTTGATGATTTCTGGGTATTTCTACTTATACATATTAATGTACAGAATTCTGGTTATACATATTAATGTACAGAACCGTTATGCCTTCTCGTGTTATTTAATATGTAAACAAAGAAAGGTGTAAATAATATTTGATTTATGGTGAGCATTCGAATATTGCTTTCCTCATCATCTCAATTTGTATTTGGAGATGTCTGAGTAATCAACTGAGCGATCGACATATTCGTCTCAAATGTGAAACCAATTTTTATTCATTAACCGCTTGGACACTTAAGCTTGTTTTCACGATAATTTAACGTAGGTAGACATAGGAATGACGTATGTCCCGTACCTGAGTTATTAAGTTATCAGAATATTATATGGATTATCCTATAAAATGTCAATCAATTACCATTTTGTGGACTAAGCTTGTCAAATGCATCCTCGTATATATGCGATCTCCTGATCATGACGTGGATATTGGGACCTTGCAAAAAGCTCACAAGGTCGCCTTGGTGCTCTTGTTTATCCCTGAAAAAAGACAAAGCATTTATGATATAAAGCAACCCTTAACCTTAACCGGTTGAACTTTGGAGCAATGGTCGGGTGAGAATTCGCAGAACTGTTCGTATCTAAAACGTAAATTACCTTGATGAGTTTTTATCAATAATGTCAAAATAAAAACATTGATTCATGTACTTTTGTGATTCTTTTCTTTTTACCAGATAATGTATCTTATTAATCTGTCACGTCTGGAAAAATCGCGCAGAAATTACCTTCCTGACTTTTTGTCAAATATCCATATAAAAACAAAGGAATTGTTTCTTTTGTGATTATTTTCTGTTTATCGGATAATGTATCTTATTATTCATATACATTACATAATAATATTATTACAAGTTTTCCTAGAATAGCTAACTTTAGCGAAAAAAAAAAATTCTCTCATTCGGCAAACAAATATCAAAAAAATATATATTTACACAAATATGAACTGATTTTATTGTTTCAACAGCAACCTGAATATACATCCTACATGAAAACCAACAATTCAAAGGTGTTTTCAAAGAATTAATTACATTTATACTTCTTTAAAAAGTTGACAGCTGATAAAGCGCCAAAAAAATACAACTGAATGTCATAGATAATTACTTAAAAAAATATTCAGAGGGTCTAGATCAATCAAATTAACCATTATGTCAAGAAAGATATTGGCGCAAGCGATTCTGACCTTGTTCCACACACAGTTTCTTTATACATAAGGATTAAAATCGCATTTAAAAAAAAATATTCGAAAATTAGTACCGCGCGCGCCATACGGCGCGTATACGGCACAGGACTGATTAATCATATATATATTTCATGTTTATATCGTAAAGGTTTAACCAGAATAGCAAACTTTATCTAAGAGTAAAATTAAATCTCCGATTTCAGAGACAACTGTCAAAATTTTTTTTTATATATCGACGGTACAGAAAAACATTGTTGGATATGCGATTTTGTATTTTTGCAGTAGAGCTGTTTAAAGTTTCGTTTCTGCATTTTTACTGTTTTTGAGATCAAGAAATATCGTGTTATTTTGATATTTTGCATTTCATTAAAAACTCCAAAAATACAGACTTTCAAATCATCAAAAGGAAATTAAAGCCAACCAAATAATTTTCAATTTTTAGCAGACCTGATATTGTTATTCGGGACCATCGATATAAACTCATTTTATTATTTCTACATTTACCTGATTACATACCCTAAATGAAAAACAACAATCGAAAGGTGTTTTCAACGAAATAATGACCCATATACTACATTGAAAACTTAATTATTTTAATTTTTGCGACATAAACGAATTTTGACATTCATAGACAAATTGTTTCATAAGCTGTCATAGAAGTTACATTCATGAAATAAACAGTGGAATCTACAAATACTTTAGCACAAGCAAATATGATTTTTTCCTCTACACAGTTTTCAAAGCATGTAGGTTAAAATCGCATGGGAAAAATTTGAGCATGGACGGCATTAGAGCTCACCACATGTATACGAATGCTATATATATGCCTTCGTAAAAAGTGGAGTGCAGAATTGGCTCGAAAAACAGTCTACTGGTTAAGAGTATTAGCTAAGATCATTACTCCACTTTTTTTAGTTATGTCTGCTAAATATGTATGCTAAAAGTGCTTTACCTCATTAGTAGTCCTTGGAAAATAAGAACCCTCTGTGAAAATGGGACCACAAATGGAATTTCTTTAAGTATTGTGAGTGTTCTAACTTCTTTGGTGGTGAGGGGAGGTCCTTCTTCTGGAAAATAAAATTTCTTTGATTAGAAATAATGTGGAAAATATTACAAGACAATTGTGTAGATTCAGCAAAAGTATCTAGTTGATGGGATTCAATTTCAAAAAATTCTACCCTTCCTATCATCCAAGTACATACATATTTATTTTGTAGCCACTGAACAGAAAATGTCTTTGTGATCTATCTAACCAAAAACCCTAGAATAGAGATAATACCTCCAATATCTGAGATTTCCCATATATTCTGATGGCAATATACATACTAGCATCTCTTAGCAGTGCGATTGGTTTTCTTTCAAGTATTTTTATGGATTTCATTTGAAATATTTTATTTATTTTAAGTTAGCATAAACATTATAATAAAAGTGTTTTCACTAGAAGTGACCTGCCTGGTAAGTATGTTTTCTGTAACTAATTGAAGTAAAATTAGATAGAGCCAATAAATTGTTCAGCATTCTTGAGATGATTTTTCACAAAAAAAGAGCTCAACAAATTATCCAATTATTATTAATATTAGTGGTGCGTGTTTCCTTACCGCAGTCCTCTCTTGTGAGGGCGGTAAATGCGGCGAAGGGGCGGTAGTGTCGCAGGCGCTGGTGGCGGCGGGGATGCAGCAGCTGGTGCGGCCGCTCGGCCAGCAGCGGCAGGGCCAGCCCGCCTCCGCCCCCGCACCAGTCCCGCTCCCCCGACGTGAAGTACAGACGCTGATCACGCATGTGCAGCTGCCGGAGCAGGCGCACCGCCACCTGAAACCAATGTGAACTGGGATTAAAGATTTTGTGCAATATCTAAATTGTCTTTTACATACTCTTTTAAAAAAATTCTCGTTGCAAAAAAAGCCGCAAGTACGGATGTGCATTTTACTGGAAAGGGCAACAATCATATTACGTTTTTGAGTTACACTCGATTTTATACTATCTCTTTTACCGATTTGAATTATTTAATGATTTTTTGTGTTGACTGTTTGTCTGTTGTGTACATCATAAATAAAATAAAAAAAATTATTATTGGTTTACCTTGAATAAGTGTGCCCATATAGCTGTCAGATTTGGATATCTATCATTGTATGCTTTATCTTGCTCTGAAGCTGTGGAGGCAAATACTGCACTTCTGAAAAAAACAAAACAGATAATTTTATTTATGCCGTTTTCGTATTTATGTCATATTCTCAAGGGCGCTTTAGATGTGCAACACTAATAAATAATAACATAATATACATATTACATATATAGATATACATTTACTTCAGAATAATTGCAACCGTAGATAAGTACACATTTAACATTTATCTATTTATTTATTACACATTCTATTGGGCTTTTCTTATAAAATTTTACAAGTTATTTGTATCAAAATAAATACTTAAAAATTAAAACAAAAAAGAAAAATGAAAAGATAATGACAAAAAAGGTTTTAACAAAAATACAGAACAAAATACATAGATACAAATGTGAACAGAAATTAAGAATCCTCACACATAGGTATACATAATTGAATTTAAAGGATTCTACAAAGCAAAATAGTAGAAGCTTAAAAGTTATATGAGATAGGTCTATTTGTGTATAGAAGAATAAAAGGGATAGAATATACAATATTTAAACTGATTAGTTTTAAAAAGAAATATATCACCCAGATCAGAATATTTATTTCATATGTAGATAAGGAATTATTTACACAGTCAATAAATTTAACAATATAATTTTCTGAATTCAATCTTTACGTAAGTATACTAGGCTGCTTTAAAAAGTAAAAGTATATTTTTTTTATTGGCGCACCCTTGTAAATGCTTTTAATAAGTCAGGTCTGGGGCATATGTCATTCCTATGTCTACCTACGTTAAATTGTCGTGAAAACAAGCTTATGTGCCCAAGCGGTTAATAGTGTAAAAAAATATACAATTATTTTTATATTTTTCATTTAAATAAATTTTGGGGTCGCTACCATTGATCAAAGATTTGAAAATAGGCGACGTTTAGGGCAATGATTGCAACATGTCACTGCATGCAGAATTAAATAAGCCACAGACAGGTTAAACACCCCCAGCACCCGCAGTAATGCAAACAATAGGAAGTCTGTTTAAAAGTGTTAGTATCTAATGGCGCCTACAAGCTTTTGGAAACATGACAAAGTGCACCATAGAAATATCGAAAAAAAAAAATTTCATATGTTTTTGAAGCATTCTAGTATACAAAGGATGCACAAAAGGAATGAGAAATATTGGACAAGTTGGAGGCTTTTAGATAGTCTCGTGGATTGCAATTATTTAATTTGTACCTGTAGTCTTGTCCCACATTGAGCCTCTGTTCAGGGAAGGCCAACTCAATGAGTCCTGTGCAGACCTGTCGCAGCAGCACGCAGAGGGGCCCCAACTCCGAAAATGAGAAGGCCTGGACGGTTGAGACTACTGAGGTATTGGATTCGCCTGTGAAAAGATTTAATATTTAATTAAAGTTAAAAATTTATATGAATGTTAGTCTTATTAAGGTTTCAAAGTCTACTCCTTAACCTTCCATCGCACACGTGAAGTCTAAGTCTGCAGCTATGTTTAATGGGGTATTTTCACAAACTATGAATACCGTTAAACATGTGTGGAAGATTTAATGTTTATTTTTCTGATTCTGAACATTGCACTAAAAATGTGTAATTTTAATATTTTCATTCATAATCGATTTTAAAAACCAGCTGGCTACGTCATTTTGACATAGAAAACGCTACTAGCTGGTAAGACGGCTGTCACCAAAGTTGCCCAGCGTGACGTCAACGGAAGCAAATTCACAAATAAACATGTCGTTTTGGCGGAAAATCGAAAATGGCACACTTAAATTTTTATAGAAAATTTATTTGTCAACATGTACAAATAAAAATACCTTCATTATCGTAATTTTTTTCGAGAATAAAAAAAAACAGTGAAAATGCCAAAGAATAAACACAAGAAGTGCCTTTGTGGGCGTGTTTTTTGATCCAATTATAGGCCTAATTTCAGCAATAAAAAACTGTGTTTCACTTTTTTCAAATTTTTTAGAAGAAAGACAAACATTCCCAGGTTACGAATGACCTGACAATATTTGAAAAACTCCTAGTACTTCCACAGAAAATGGAAGATGTTGCTTGTGTTGTGATGGAGGACTTAGCCAGCCAAGGAATCGAACATGAGACGCCCGGGTGGGACCCAAACGCGATGCCCACTCAGCCACTGACCATAATTACGAAAATCAAATTGGATGGTGATATGTATACAATTTCCGGCAAGTGTAAGAGGTAGACCGCATCCTAAGTGTCTAGAAACAAAAGGTACTAAGTCAGTGGCACATTTGTTCTGATTCAAATTTGTACGGAAGGCACTTCTAGTGTTATATTTGTATTCTATGGAAAATACCCTATTGCTTGTAAGTTTGGCAGTTTTCGATATTTCCAGGACATTCCTGGATTGCCTGGGCGGCCTGCCTACACGTTCTATAATGTGATTTAAGCAGTGATAGGGTAAAAAGTCAGCCTAGAAATTGACTTGAGGTCCCAGATTACGCATGCAAAAGGTAAAGTCGACAAGCCCTCAGAGGAACTTATAAGAGAATTATAGAACTAAAATGTTCCAAACAGAGGCCCTTTGCCAAATCACTACAGGAAGAATAGTAACATTACATAACCTTCCTTCAGTGAAAGTATATAGGTATGTATGATAAAATATGTAATAGGTGAGGTTATTTTTTTTTCCTTCACTTTTCTTATGTATTGTTCTGTTTGGTTATGGAATCCAGCAATGCACACTCACCAGTAACAGGAGCCGTGTCACTCTGCCCAAACTCCTCGTCATGCAGGGTGGTCAGCAGCAGCGAATACAGCGAGCAGAAGGTGGCCAGGGGAGCCAGCAGTCTGGCCGCCTTGCTGCCCATGCCCTGCGCCAGCATGGCGAGCAGGGTGCCGCCCCTGCCCGTGGCGCCAGGGCTGCCCCCCGCGCCCGCCACGCTGACTCCGTGACTCGTGCTGGGCGAGGCCGAGGAACTGATCTCCAGGTTGGAGGACCACGACCAGAGGGCGCGGAGAAAGGAGGGTTTGAAGGCCAAAGTGAATAGAAGTCTGAAAAGAACATATAATTTAGAAACGGGGATACATTTTTTTAACACACGGAATCTTGTAAGATCTTGTCATCAACTTACTTTAAAAGATCTGTCAGATTCATTATACATTTAGAAATATTCCTAGTAGCGATTAATTTTCAAATAAATTTGGTGTTTTTAAAAGCTGATGAAAGACTATTTCAAATAATAAAAATTAAAAAAAATAGATTAATTTTATGATTGATTTTTTTTTTCTTGCAAACTGTAAAATACCACTTTACAGAACTAAAAAAACAAATTAAAATACACAAAGGTATAGCACACGCCAAACTTTAATATCGACCTGATGTTGATGCAGAAATCGTTACAATAAGCGAATTTAAGGTTTAAAAAGTGGCATGCCTCCCTGCTCAAGCCTTTCACTTTCTCTGCAGTACAAATGTTTTCACGCATCCTTTTCTTTCGCTTACGGTCATTGTAAAGTCAGTAAAGTGACTGTACCTGTGTGAGATTGGATCGTTTCAAGTCCAGGTCGGCATTTAACTTTGACGCGTGCTGTATTCTAAAGATTATTATCACTTCACTTTTTTTTCATTTTATATAAAAATAATTAATAAAAAGTTCACAAACTTTGACAAAACTTTCTCAAACATGCAAGAAATCAATGACTTTTTGGAATTCATTTCCTATTTATTTGGATTTTATATTTTAAGTGGAAATATTTTGATCTTCTAATTCACTTTTTACACACATTTCATTCCTCCTTTCGCACATGGATTTATTGATAAGTTTTCACGATACACCGTTGACTGACTTTTTTTAGAGAACATAGGTCCTTACTAACGTGTTTTAAATATTTCATTTCGTGATAAACATCCATTTATGATACATTAATGGTTGTTTAACAGTAAAATTTAAAATATGTTTATTAGTGAGGCCCATAGTCATTTTAACTAACTAACTAACTAACCATCACGCGGTTTTTCCGCAGGGGTAGGCAGAGAGGACTGACCGCCAAACAACATGGTGATACACACTCTTTGCCTCAATCACATTCATACATCGTCTCATACTCTTCTATTTTTCTGACTCTTGACATGGCCCGACTCAAGTATCTGATTCACTTGATCGTGCCATGATTTCCCCTACTTCTTATACCATTCACACTTGCGTCATATATTCTCCTTACGCTCCTTTCTTTGTTTATTCGCTTTACATGCCATATGAGGGTCCCTTTCTTAATTTTACTCATTATGCTTACATCAGCCTTACATTTGTTGCAGATCTCCACATTTCTCACACGATCATACATGGTTTTACCACACACGCGCACGCCTCAGGGATCTCGTTTCAACAGCATTCAGTCTACTTTCATCCTTCCTCTGCCAGTTCCATGCCTCACTGCCGTACATCAGGGTAGGTACAAGCATTCCATTGTGGACTGCTAACTTCGCTTCTTTGGACAGCTTTTTGTTGGCGCCAAAGGCATTCAGTTCTCCATTATGGAGTTACCTGCATTTACCCTTCTTTCAATATCTCTATCAGCGTTCCCATCTCTCGTAAACACACTACACACAAACTGATCCACCTGCTCCCAGTATTCATCGTTCACAACTATATTGAAACTGTTTTCGTACTCTCTCTTTCAAACACCATAGTCATTTTAGTAGCTACTGTTTAATCACAGGAGACCATATTTGTCCCAGCTCACACAGGTCTCACAGAAATCGTTGTGACTCCCTTACTACTATAGTGAGAAGTATAATCTAAACGGTATTGCAAAGAGAATAAAACATGCTATATATTCAAATCTAAAATTAACTACAAAAAAAAATTTATGTACACCTTTATGAAACCAAAGTATAAGATCGCAACTTGAAAAAAAATTATGAATCTTGGTGAATTTTTTAAGAATTTTTATTACATGAAACGACAAAAAAGTGAGGTGACAGTAACCTTTATAATTCATTTGTCTAATGAAATATGTATGTTTTTATTTTTTTTTATTATCAGTAATTTTAGTTAGAAAAAACGTAAAGTGAGCCATTTATAAAACTTTTAAAAAATTTTACCCAAAATTTTTTATATTTAAAAAATGACATAATTATTTCTAATAATAAAATTTGAAAGCTTGTTTCATCATCTTTCAAAAACAGTGTTTAGTTTTCGGAAACTTTAACCAATATTCAATTCATTAGGATTTTATTGATAAGCAGAAATATTTTTAGCCTCTGAAAAAATACGCCAAATTTTATAAGGGTTAAAAAAACAACAACAATTTCCAACCTCTTGAACAGCATAGGAAAAATATATTTTTTCATTACGACGTAAGAAATTTGACATTTCTTGCGAATCCAATATTTATAACATTTCTTTTGTGATACATTACTGAAATTTATTCTCTCCACAATGAATTTATAACAAAAACAATGAAAGAATACATAGTTTCTAAACCAACTCCGCCCATATTTTGACGCAGCGGCCATTTTGTCTACCATCTTTCATGCCCGCCGCATCATAGACAATTAATTAAAATTATTCCGAGAGGCTAGCTAGAAATCTATGCTTTCCACAATGGATTTATATCAAAACCAATGAAAAATAAAAGACTCCGACTACGACTCTGTTCATATTATCACGCAGCGGCCGTTTTGCCGGCCATCTTTGATGCCCGGCGCGTCATAGTGAATTAATTTGAATTATTCCGAGAGGCTAGATGCTACGCAGTATTTCGTTACGTCAAGAACGAGAATGGCCCAAGCGATTCTGACCTTGTTCTTGATACAATTTCTTTATACATAAGGGACAAAATCTCTTCCAAAATCGATGGTACACCGGAGTAGGTACCGGCCAATGACAGGTAATATAGTAAAATAGTTGGAATAGGATTTGTAGGACACACATTTTGCACTCCCTATCTGCCACCTCGCTTTTTTCGAGAATTCCCAGCTGAAAAGGCATTCTTTATCAATATCTAGTAAAAAGATAAAAAGAAAACGACTCACTTGTATTTATGAAATGCTAATTTATGACTCAGCAACAGATTATGACAGATGCCCGAGATGTGCTCCAGCACATCCTCGTTCCAATCGCACTGACCCGTCTGCGAGCAGATAAACAAGATGGCACTGTTGGTGTTGTTCAACATCTCGATGCACTGCTTGTTCACGTCGAACACATTCCCGCCCGGGGGGAGCTCCTCCTCCGTGTCGCTGGAACTCTCGCTCTCGGCCCCCGCCTGCGTGTTCCGGGCGCGCGCGTAGAACGTGTCCGAGGGGGTGCGGTGGCGAATGCAGAGGATGGACGTCAGACGTGCCATCACGGCCAGGTAGTTGAGTATTTGGGGGTTGGAGAAGTAGTTGGCGTTGTTGGCTCGGCTCTTTTGCGGACCGCACACGGATTGGACTGTGAAATAAAAAGACATAATGAGGTTTATGTATATTTGCAATTGATTGTCAAATTTTTCGTAAACATGAAAAATAAAAGAGTTTAAACATATTTCATAACATATTTCTGGTTGTTTACAATATGGGATCTATAGTAAGCTACTTTATTGATCATTATCGCATGACGTTACTGAGAAAGATGGAACCTTGTTATTCCAAAGGGTCGAAATGTTATGAAATCCATCAGTACCAACATATTATGACTTGAATTCGAGGGAAGCACACACAACGGAGAAAAATTAATGATTCAAATTCGAGGTTATTTACGATTAGGTATGCAAAAGACGGATTAAAAAAATACTAACCAAAGTTTTGCGGTTGCAGTAGAAGAACGGAGTAGAGAAGCCAGGAGGAGTAGTGTAAGTCGGACTGCAAGGCTTGGGGGCTGCCGAGGCACCAGACCAGGGAGGCGTAGGGAAAGGAGGACTGCGCGCACAGCGCCGGCATCACAAACATGCGGATTACCTCACTCATCTCGCACGACAGGATGCTGGAGGCAAACTCAAACATCACCGTGTGGCTGCAACAACAAAATTTCATGTTTCAGTTACATACATGTACAAATTTAACATAAAACTAGTGCAGACCGTGAAAAATCATGGGATATTATAATTGTAGGATTTGTGAAGCTGAAAGTATTTATAAAATAAATGTATATACATGCCTCAGGTTGTCACACGAGGTCAGAATCGCTTGGGCCATTCTCGTTCTCGACGTAATGAAATACTGCGTAGCATCTAGCCTCTCGGAATAATTCAAATTAATTCACTATGACGCGCCGGGCATCAAAGATGGCCGGCAAAACGGCCGCTGCGTGATAATATGAACAGAGTCGTAGTCGGAGTCTTTTATTTTTCATTGGTTTTGATATAAATCCATTGTGGAAAGCATAGATTTGAGTGATTATTAGGAAGATCATTTTATCTACTGATCAAGAATAGAACAAGGTCAGAATCGCTTGGGCCATTCTCGTTTTCGACGTAACGAAATACTGCGTAGCATCTAGCCTCTCGGAATAATTCAAATTAATTCACGATGACGCGCCGGGCATCAAAGATGGCCGGCAAAATGGCCGCCGCGTGATAATATGAACGGAGTCGTAGTCTTTTATTTTTCATTGGTTTTGACATAAATCCATAGCATAGATTTGAGTGATTATTAGGAAGATCATTTTATTTTCATGTAATATATCACAAAAGAAATGTTATAAAAATTGAGTTCGTAAGAAAGGTGAGAAATGTCAAATATTTTACATCGTATTGAAAAAATATATTTTTCCTATGCTGGCTTTCAAAAGGTTAATAAACATGAAAAATTACGACAACTATCCAACGGCATTATAAAAATACAAGTCACATTTTATTCATACTAAGCGAACAAAAAACATAACGCCGCTCATGAAAAGGATAGCCGTTTAAAGAATATGTGTATATAACGTAAAAGGAATGTTCATTTTTTGTTTATGAAATACAAAAATGCTCCAGTGTTGCCATCATAGAGCTTTTTTTCTTCCTGATATTAATTAATTTATCGATTCGCCAATTAGGCTCGGGATATCGATAAACAAATCTCGACAGCTAAGGTTATCCTTTCAATATTGGTTCATTATCGATATGGTCACGCTAGGCCCCCAGTGCAATATGGTGTAGATATTTTTTGAAATAATATTGGTTATATATATATATTCACCTGTATTCGGGTATATTAGATTCATCTACAAAGAGGAAGGGGCGCTGCATGAGGTCAAATAGCGAGGCGGCGAGGGGGGTAGGCGGGCTGGCCGAGGGTCCATAGAGGGAGGGGGTCTTCTTCTGCAACACCAGTCTGATTTCACGGAAATAGCCTGGAACATTCAACACATTTATCACAATTGAGCCCTTATGCGGAAAAACAGTGGAGTGAGAGTTGAAAAAGTGAGTTCTGAGATATGGGCTGTTAAACATTTCATTTGACTGTAGTAAGCATATCGATAGGAAGCATAGGAAGTTTGAGATAACGAGGATAGCAATATTCTAATGCTCACCATAAATCAAATATTATTTACACGTGTCTGGGTTTTACACTGGTGACCCAGAAAACAATGACATTTCGTTTAATTCACTACAAGTTTTTCTGCATTATAATTGATTTGGTGGTTTTTACGAGTTATTTGAGTATATATACCTACACATTTGGAAAGCTAAATAAATTTATCTAAGATATTTTAACTAATAGAAACACCTTTTACATATTTTATTAAATAAATAAAATAAATGCATTTTAATCAAGTTATTCATATTCTCGACGGCCTCCGTGGTTGAGGGGTAAGGCTCTCGTCTCCCAATCCGAAGGTCGCGGGTTTGAACCCGGCGTGCACAAATAAATTGTATTTGATTAATTTGTGTTATTTCACAATTAATTAATTAAAAATAACATAGTGTATTTGAGGAACGTTCCAGAGTGGAAGATACCCTCAGTATCGCCCTGGTGTAAGACCACCATTCAGAATTGAAATGGCTTTAGCCATGTTTGGTGACAAGATCTGAATAGCCAGGTACCTCCCCACCTTCTTCTTGTCCTTCGCCCCATGTCCTTCCCCTCCTCACTACTTTCAGCCTCACAACATACACCAATTGGGGATGCCATAGTCTAATTGGCTCCAGATGGGAGCAGTTGGGAATTGGGACTCTTGTGCGGTATTAATATTTTTTTTTTTAAGTTTTGAGTACAAAAAACGAAAAAAAAAAAAATAACGGCATTTTTCCATAAATCAATATTTTTTCATTTTACTAAAATAAAATCCATAATATTTTAAAATGTCAGATATGTTACAAAATATTAACAAATTACACAATGCAGATATAAAACTTTATCACAATAATAATGACAAATATGCCGATTGCACAAACTATCAGTTTCAATGTAATAGCTGTCTGATTAATGTAATGATTTGTCTTGACTTTACCGTTGTATGGAAAAAGATTAACGATTTATGACATTATACAAAGCAAATGGTAAAATTTAGGAGGTGGGTATGGGTACCGCCACCCCGGAAACCATTCAATGTAACACCTCCGCCATAGGTCACCCCAAGTGAAGTCCTAGTTCATAATGAACTGGTACAGCATATTATTTGGCAGTACAATCAGAATGACATTGGACATACGTACCAGCTGTCAAGCGTAAAATTAGAAGGACTTTTGATGACCTCCGTGGCTGAGTGGCGCGTTCCAAAGAGGTAGATACTCTATGAATTGCCCTGGTGAAAGACCACCATTCAAAATTGAAATATTGCTTGAAATGGCTCTGTGCATGTTCGGTGAGCAGATCTGAATAGTTGGGTTCTTAGCAACCTCCCTCTACCCCATCTCTTTCCCCTCCCATTCACAATTGGAGATGCGATTTTCATATATATATTTGTTTATTTATTTACGCCCTTAAGGCTTTTACTTTTACAAGGCTTTTAATCATAATACATTAATAATAGAAAAAGAAACAATAATATACACATTATGTTATATCATTGTTTCTCTTCCTTTACATTAGTAAACAGGAAACAGAATTTTTGAAATTTCAGAAATAAATTTTGGTAATGAATAAACGAAAATATCAACTGAACTATTTCCAAGCCTAAGTAGTCTTTGGATTGGGGAGTTAATGAAATAGTTAGTTTTCGAAGGATAAACAAAGAACAGCTCTGGAAGCCTTGTGTTACGATTTGGTAGTCGGAATGTTATTAGTTTTGTTAAGTCAGGTGCGCCAATTGTGCCATTAACTAATTTGAATAAAAATGCCAGATCACTTTTGGTTCTTCTACAAGATAAGTCAGTTAAATTAAGTCCTTTCATTAATTTATCATAACTGATTTGTTCAATGGGTATGGAGAGTTTAAAATTAATCAACCTTAAAAATTTATGTTGAACTCTCTCAATTTTTATTTGATGTGCTTTATATATAGTATGGGGACCAAATAGTGGAATTGTATTATACTTCTAACTAAGGCAGTGAAGAGAATTTTAAATGAATAAAGTGACATAAAAATCTTTGACTGTTCTTAAAATAAATCCCAAACATTTTATAGCCTTATTAGTAACTTCATTAATGTTTGGAACAAATGTTAATTTTTCATCAAATACTTTTGATATGACACATCTTTTATATGAGACATCTTTTTAAGAGAAATATTGTTGATACTATAAGGAGACATAATAGGACATAAAGACATAATATAATAATTTGATTTAAATATAAAAAAATGATGGCTTACCTCGTTTAATAAGATAGAGAAAAGTAGCGGAGATTTCATGAGATGCCGTGTCTCGGTCCATTATGGCAGTGGCGGAGTCGGTACTAGTGAATACCTCTAACATTCTGAGAGGAACGGCCATGGAATCGCGCCCCTGTAAAAAAAATAATAAACATCATTTAATAAAAAAATTATGCACTGACATCAATTAATAATTATGATCTGTTGTTTTCTGTATTGATTTACTGGATTATTATTATTTTAGTTTATTTACAGAAAGATAAACATTTCTTGGTCACGAATAACCTGACAGTATTTGAGTACTCCTTTATAAAAGCTGAAATCGTCGCTTGTGTAATGTGGTATTTTGGACTTTGCAGTTATGTTTTTATTTTTTATGTTAAACCTCACACAAGCACTCCTGTCTGTACAGTGTAAAGACAGGGGAATTATATTGCCACCGGTTGATCAGATTTATATAGCGGGTTGCGTAAGGGAGGTTTTGAAGAATTAGATTAAAACTTGGAGATTATCATAATATAATATCACAACATCGCCACGACACCAAAAATAAATCACGACAATACTTTCGGCCATGAAAATCTCAAATCATATTAAAATTTAGAGAGTTTAAAAAAAGGGCTAAGAAAGGAATAAAGACCGATGGTGTAAATTGGAATAATGTATAAATCGACTCACCTTAGAATTATTATTCAGTAATTTTAAATGTAAGGCCAAAAGTCTTCTTATTTGAAGGTACGAACCGCTGTCTTTTAGAACTTTGGTCCATTTCTTTAAGAGCTGTTGGGATATAAATATCTGAAACAAACAATAATGATGCAAAGTTACTTTAAAAAAAATAATAGTGCTACAAATATATTTATATTATTATAAAAGAAAGACAAACATTCCTAGGTTATGGATAAACTGACTATATATAATTGAAAATATCCTACTAGCATTATTATAAGCGGAATATGTTGCTTATGCAATGATGGAGGAATTAGCCAGCAGAGAAATTGAACCCAAAGTGCATTTGTCAACTCACCCGCTGACCGGTATGCTAAGCTCCACTTACTTAATGATATATAATGCTATAAGTAAATTCATTTACAAAAATGAAGTTTATATACCATATCGACATATGAAAAGGAAAAATGGCTAAAGCGCCATACAGCTGTGACATTAACCGCTTGGGCACATAAGCTTGTTTTCACGATAATTTAACGTAGGTAGACATAGGAATGACGTATGCCCCGTACCTAAGTTATTAAATATGAACCTACATAATAATAATGTTTTGTTTGTTTATGCTTGTGTTCAACAAATCAAATTTTCTAGAGTTTGCTAGAGTTTAAAAAATCTAAAAAAGTTGATTTGATGAACACAACCAGAGATAAAAAAAAATATAGCTTATTCTGTAGGTTCATATTTAACGTCACACCTTTAGGGCGCTTTGGCCATTTTTCCTTTCCAGCGTCGATATTATCTAAGAAATTTTAGTGTAGTCAAAAACAAATTTGATCTCAATGCTATTGATATCAAATTTGTTTAATCAAATAGTATAGAAATAAATGTATACCTTTAAACATGGTTTAATTTCAAAATCAAGATAAATAGCAGTGTCATAACAAAGGTAAAACTTTCTTACCAGTCTAGATGAGTCTTTTGGTTGATCGTAAAAAAATAGAAGTCTTCGTATTAAAACGACTAGTTGATGTTCATCAGGAATGGTGGCCGGTGAAAGGGATGCGTCGAACTGCGTTCTTTCATACTTTTTACACCGAATTCTTGTCAGAAAACTTCTCACATATGCTTGGATTTTTATGGTACTGTTTAAACGCTTCCTTTGATCCTGAAATCATAAAAGATAAAGATGTGAATTTATTTTAACGGATGCTGTTCATAATGAGAAGATTTGAAGGACATTAGAGAAAACTAGAAAAAAAAGATCAGGTCAGGTTTCTTTCTGGAACTTTATAGGCTTATTACCTTATTTTCTTTATTTTTAAAAATAAGAATGGTAAACTTTTACCTATAACTACCATTATTGACATGCATTAACCTCTTGCAGGCAGCAGTCCCCCGGCGAGTCCGGATTTTTTAAGCGATTTTGCCCCTTTGTATACAGAAATTGTATGAAGAACAAGGTCAGAATCGCTTGGGCCATTCTCGTTCTTGACATAACAAAATACTGGATAGCATTTAGCCACTCCGAAAAATTCTAATTAATTGCCAATGACGCGCCGGGCACCAAAGATGGCGGACAAAATGGCTGCCGCTTGATAATATGAACGCTGTCATATTCGAAGGCTATATTTATTCATGGTTTTTGATATAAATCCATTGTGGAAAACATAGATTTGAGTGATTATTAGGAAGTTCGTTTCATCTACATTATTTTGATGTAATTTTTGTAATATATCACAAAAGAAATGTTATAAAAATTGAATTCGTAAGAAAGGTGAGAACTGTCAAATATTTTACATCGTATTGAAAAAATATATTTTTTGTATGCTGGCTTTCAACAAGTTAAAAAAGCTTTTGATTCAACTTTATGACAATAAGAAACAATTTTTTCAGTTGTCGGAGATGGATGCGCAATTTAATAGCTATTTCATTCACATCAAAATTCATATTTTACAACTTTAGTATGGCGTCCAAATGTCATGTTAATCATGATAAAACCTATAATTAATAATAAAATATGCCTTTAAAAACTTTCCATGTTAAATTAATATTACAGCGTTAATAATTGCATTTATTATTTTATTTATACAAATAATTTCTTTTTTTTCAGGTACGACGTCGTTCCTATGTCTATCTACGTTAAATTGTCGTGAAAACAAGCTTATGTGCCCAAGCGGTTAAACAGTGTAATACATAAACCGACATTTTATATTTTTTAAACAAACGTATTTAATATGTTCAAAATAAAGTGTTAGGCTTGACTTTCTTTTTCATTTACTTTACAGTTTGACATCAGTTTGACGTTTGACGGCAGATCTGCTAAGATTTTGTTGGATGTAGATGGGCAAATTTTGAAAAGGTCTTCATTTGTAATGTGAAACCATCCAGTTGCAGACAATCGTAAAGCTACAAGCAATTGATTGCATGGCGAAATTGGGCTCAGAACATATAAAAAAAACACATTTGAAGTCATCTTAAAACGGTTGTAATTATCCTCTATCATTAAATATAATATTAGTATCTGCATATCGTCGCCGCCTATGTTACCCAATATCATCATGCATTTCTTCCCATTCCACAATAGTCAATACGTCCATAATCAAATTAAACAACGCAATTCTAAAAAACCGACAAGAGTGTGAATGAGATGACAGATGTCAGACTCTGTTGTCTGTTATAAACTTTAATCCTCCAGATTATCTTTCAGGTTAAGTGGTGCGTAGCGATGATTGTGGTTTGGGGAGAACGTATTTATGCATTTGAGCAGTGTTGAGCTGAGATTTCGGCTCAGCAGTCAATTATTAGGACTGGACAAAACGGCTGTCTTGTTAAATAGGTGTGATAAACTTTCGGAATGACTGGACATGCTTAATACGAATATTTTTTAGAAAAAATCTTTTTATTCACCTAAATAAAAGACAACTATTGCATTCGGAGTGATGGAAAACACTGCATTCAAAATTTCAATACAAAATGTCATGAAATACGGACATTAATTATTGTAAATGGCTGTCAGCGGTCATCCCATATGACGAAAGCAAATTTTCATTTTACATAATTGAAGTTTTAAATACAGTATTTTCCATCGCCCCGAATGCAAATAGTTGTCATTTATAGTAATATAGCTCAATCAAAGGGCTTTTTCTAAAAAATATTCATGTGTGTCCAGTCATCCCGAAAGTTTACCGTAGGTTTTTAGGTTCTTAGTTTGGTTTTCTTCATTCTTTTTGGTTGTAAGTAAAATTTAACCTAAATCATTTTTAAACTTAACCAAAACTTTATTTAGAACCGACACTGGATAGCATTTTTCAGTGGTGAAAATTTATAGGGTTAGGGTCACAAAAATGAAGAAGTCTGGGGATCAAATGATAAATCTCTTCAAATGTACCACTCATCGAGTTGGATGTGTCAGCACAATAATATTAAACATATTATAATGAATGTGTGATATTGCAATCACATAAAACCAAATTGTTTTTTATACAGTAAAAAGAATCTTCAACGAGAAAAGCTAAATAATAAGATAGATGCTAAATTAAAAGGTAAATGTTTACTACTCCGCTTACCGGATAATACGGAATTCGAATTTCGATACACGGATACGCACGGATAATACGGAGCGGAACATTTCCTTTGCCGCCATTTCTTTGGATTTGATATTTGCGATTTTTTTAATCTAAATACGCACGAATTACTTAGGTAACCTAGCCTAAGAACCTAATATCCTATTTTGTGCACGTAAATAGTTGTATATTGTAGTAATTGAAGTTGTATAAGTCCCGTTTCACTTGGCCAAACGTGGCTGTCAAATACTTCGCGTAAGTGAAATAATCTTATAAAATTGAAATATAAAATGCATGTTTTTTCGTCTCCCCCGACATAAATACTCAATTTTCGTAATAATAAAGCAAAATCTAACTGTTTGAATAAAAAATATTCCGTATTAACCAGTAGGCGGAGTATGAAACTATTAATGTATTTTTCAGTGATGAAAATTTATAGGGTTAGGGTCACAAAAACGAAGAAGTCTGGGGATCAAATGATAAATCTCTTCAAATGTACCACTCATCGAGTTGGACGTGTCAGCACAATAATATTAAAATATTATAATGAATGTGTGATATTGCAATCAGATAAAACCAAATAATAAAAAGAAAAGATAAATAATAAGATAGATGCTAGATTAAAAAAATATATATTCTAAGAAACGTATGATTCGTACTTCTCTTTTTAATCTTTCCTGTTGGGCTTTCAGTAATAAAGCATCCCTGCTCATATTCTGACGAGAGCTGGCCCCAGCCAAGTTCTGCTGGGGCTTCCTTCGAAAATCACCTTCGAAGGAGTACATTTTAGGATTGTTTACTCAATTTTACAATCATATAAAATTGATTAACTTTTAGTCACAGGTTATGTTTTAAATGTACTTCAAATAAAAACAAATTCACCAAAATATAAAATTCACATAGTTTAACAATTATTTAAAACGGTAGAAAAAATACACTCGGTACGACCAGATAGAAATTGCAAGAAAATGATAAGCGTTTTTACTGAAATTATTTATGAATCTTGTACATTTCTTAAATCTTTATTATGCGAATTATTTCATAATGTCATCGCAACAATTTAAGAAACGTCATTATACAAAATTCGGTGTTGCCCATTATAAACAGAATATCATGTAGTAGTTGAGTAGGTACTATTTGATTTTTTCAAAATATAGTAACTTGTAAATAATGTGAGAAAACACAATGTCCAAAAATATTTTGTCTCGTAATATAAACAAACCAATATTATTTTAAGTGATAATGTGTTCAAATATTCTTGTATGCCGCCGTTGCCAATCATTTCTCTGAGCTATTATGATAGAAACTGTAACGGTAAAACTATTCCTGGTAGATTATATACTATTTTTATAAATACGTAAACACATTATCTGGTAAGACTGTACAATTTACAAAAACGTCATTTTGCAAAAAACAAGTAAATTATCACGAAAATAGTTGTCGTAATCAGCTGCCAAACACACCAAGTATATATATAGAAAAATCTCGAAAGAAAAATTGCAAATCACCCCTTCGAAGCGTATTTTTTTGTGCTGAGCACACTGCCCGGGAAAATCAAATCTGATATTCACGATACACCTCTGATAAGACTGTTTATTTATGACGTCATTAGATTATCACTTTGAATCATATTAGTTATCTGATTATCATAGTAGTCGTTGAAACAAGATGGTTAAAGTGTAATATAGCGAGCATAAGAACACAAACATTTTTTTAAGTGAAGTATTTGTACAATGGTTTGCTATCCATTAAAATTATTGAAAGTTCTTTGTTTCGTTTCGAAAGCAGAAAGAATAAAATGTCTCCAACTATTATGATGTGGTTATACACCATTTTCCTTTTGGCTTCTCTAAATCTAGTTTCTTCGGACGTTTGTCCAAAAAATTGTGTATGCGATGTAGAGAGAGGCCTTAACCGAGCATCTTGTACTCATCAAAATATTATAAACGTCGGAGTTGGTGTATCAGAAGATGTAGAAATCTACGATTTGAATAGTAATTCTCTACACCAACTGGAGGATTATTGTTTCAAGGTATTTATTTTTAAATAATATATTCATTGAACTATTTTATGTCATTTGGAAAACCAACAGTTATACTATTTTATAACGTTTGGTAAAATATGGGGAAATTATCCAGCCAATAATAGGTTTTCACTGGTGTGACTACTCAAGTTGATACCACTCCTTTATATTTCAAACAAAGATAAACAATAAATATGATTAATAAACTATGGTAAGGTACCTATGTTATATGAATATAAAAATATTATTTATTATAATATAATATATACCAACAACCAGATAATCCGTTCTTAGTATAAATGTATTTGTGGTGGAAAAATTAAATTTAGATCAGTGATAATATTTTATAAAGAAATGGATGATTCATGGTTGAAACCACAGATAGCTTGAACGGGTAGATACTAGGTACCTACTGCATCTATAAAAAATAATATATTTATGGTAGATTCAGACTGGGTCGACGTACGTATGCATCGGTACGCCTAACAATATCTGGGCTACTTAGCAACCATAGATTTTCAATGATAATTTATGTTTTAGAATCACATTGGCCACACGCATCGCGACGTGCGATGTCTGTGGCCATTTTCATAGAAAATGTATGGGTTGCTAAGCATTGTTTGGCGTAGCGAAGCGTACGTACGTCGTCAAGTCTGAATCTACCTTTATGATAGAGGCACAAAGATAAATGATAAATAATAAAAATGCACAAATTCTGAGCAGTTGGAATATGTTTATTTGGTTAATGATTTTCTCATGGATAATTTTTTACAGGACCTGGGATACACCTCATTGATTGAAATAAATTTATCAAACAATTTAATATTTTGGATTGGTCTACATGCACTTGCTAATTTAGAAAACTTAGAAGTTCTGGATTTGAGTAACAACAGACTACAAGCATTTGCGGTGGACTTGTTTTGGTACAACAAAAAACTCAAATATCTCAATCTTTCTGGAAACAAGTTCCTGGGATTCAGCAACAAACCATTTCTGTCTCACAATAACTTGGAGGTAAGTTGGTTTATGACCTACTTCGGGTTGTTGAGGTAATTAACAAATTGCAATAATTGATGATGCCTCTTAAGTGACACTAAATAGGCTGATAATTTGAGTAGGTAATGCTTGTCGCCAAGGAACTAATGGTGAAATAATAGACTACCTTCATGAAGCAATAAAACATTAGATAACTACTTTACTAACATCAATAATATTGTGAGTAATCTAATTTTATTTCAGGTTTTGAATTTGAGTAAATCTCAAATATCATTTATTCCCGAATTGGTATTTAGCCAATTGCCAAAGTTAAAAAGCCTGGATTTGAGTAAAAACTCCATGATAGAACTTCAAATATCCGTTTTGAAACCTCTGACACACCTGGGTTTCCTTTCTCTAGCTGAAAACAATTGGCATTGTAATGGAATGTTTAGCGATCTTCAAGTGTGGATTCTGCAGAAGAAGATGGAATACGTTACACAATGCAAACAAAAGGAAAAACCAAAGATGTTTGAAAAAATAATATCTTTAGTTCCTACAGAAGACAGCGTCAGAAACGCAGACAAAGAAGTAAACATTGAAACATTATGGAACATCAAAAAGAAGGATCGTGATGACATTCCAAAAGAACCAATAACCAATACTTCCCCTTCATTTATTGAAAACTTCAATTCAAAATTCCCATCTCTTTGGAGTTTGATAATTGGGTTGATTGTAGGAGTTCTTGTGGGAATGGTGGTGACTTACTGCTGGATGGCCGAGCTGTTGAAGTGCAGGAAGATTAGATGGAAAAGCAGGAGGCAGATGAGGCGAGAGAGAGCCGTAGAACACACGGAAGATCACCCCCTTTGGACAACTAACATGAGGATCCAGGCCAATACAGAAACTCCTCCCACTGCACGCAGAACTAGGCCTATTTCCAACGCTTTCTGCAGAAGTGAATCCTGGGAAGGAACTAGTTTCCAGCCTGATCCTATTCCACCGCCGAGGTACGCAAGCAGGTCTCGATCGACTGGAGCTCCGGTGACAATTAGTGGTTCCGACTCCCCTCCTCCACCTTACAGGGAATACTTCCATGATAGAGTCATCAACTCAATTCCAGAACAAGTCTAAAAGCCCCAATACACTACTCGCGTTGATCGAGGTTAATCAAATACAATGGTGATGAAACGAACTTCACTTCGCTTCGTTCAACTTCGCCTCGCCTCGTCAGACTTACTTACTATTCGTCCGACACGAGTAGCGTATTGGGGCTTTAACGGTAGTCCATTTACATTTAGCAATGACTATACACATTTTTGTTGTTGATTTTATTCATCTACTCTTGTGAATTGTGATAATGTTTCAAAATTCGTCTCAGATTCGTCTGGATTGTGTCAACTTCTGCTCCATTCTGCTCCAAAGGGTAAATACCTCATTTCGGAAGAAATAGCGAATTAATGTATTTGTTTATTATTTATACCTGCAAAGCTATTTATTTACAGTGCTATAAAAAAACATGCACACAAAAATCAAATAAAAAATATTATATTTCGCAGATAATTTCTAAAACGTTATGAATAGTATTATTATGTTAAATCTTAGATAAATAATGATGTTCCCTTTTTTCGGTATCATCATAATTTATATTATAACCACAAAATACTTGTAGATTACATATTGTATAAAAATCACAAGTATGTATTTAGTCATGAAATTGAGTTGAGAAATTAATATAGGTATCTCTACTCGCGAAGTTGATCGAAGTAGATGGTGTGGACACGCACTTCACTTCGATTCGGGCAACTTCGCCTCGCTTCGTCCAACTTCCGATTGTGTCGGCTTTTGCGCCGAGTCAAAGGAATCCAAGCGTTCCGAAGTTCGAACACAAAGCGTCTGACCACACTACTCGGCTCACGTCGTCATCAACTTCGCGAGTAGTGTGGCGGACGCTACACCGGTCGAATAAACTCCAACCTCCTTCCCATCTTCAGAGCATGTGTTTTTTTTTTATTTCTTTATAAGATATACACAGTACATTAAATTTAAGTTGTAAGGTATGTTAAATAAATTACATGGTTTTGTACCTATTATGTAGATCTGTAAAATGTCAGTAAGTAATTACACCTGGGTTTTAAAACTTAATTAATTGTGATGAAACTGATGATAAGAATCAAACATTGGATGACTAATAATAACAAATTGTGTTCCAAGTCCTAGCAAATCAGTGCCCCTTGGTGTACCGGTCTCAACAGGACAGGAGTGCTCTTGACTGAGGTGTTACAATCTTATTACCACGGATAACCCAAGTAAATTAGTATTAATTTTTTTATTTGGTTTACGTTCCTTGGGTTTTATACCAAATACAAACAAGTGTTCCAATTAAGCAGAATCGACTGTATTGACTTAAATGGCGAAAGAGTAGTACCATTTTTTATAGATTAGATAATTTCTGAATATTTTATTCATCCATTTATGTACATTTCAGAATTTATATGTATGCCTTTGTATTACAATACATAAAATATGAAAAGGTTATTGATAAGGAGGAGTTTGTAGCTGAAACTGATAAGACGTATTTAGTTATCTTTCTAACCCTTTATATTTGATTGAGGCCTTACTAATAGTAATTTACTTATTTAAATGTGCTTTACAATCTGTGATAAAAAAATAATTTTACATGATTATTATAAGCAATAATTATTAACCTGAAACACTCATCCACATTGATAAAATCTCCCGAAAAAAGATACATGACGCCGACGGGACTCAAACCCGTGTCCTTCCGATTTCCGGTCAACTGTTCTACCACTGAGCTACGTCGGCTTATCTCTTACCAGCCAAATAATTCAATATATACTAGTGTTTCATTCAACAATTACTGCTTATTACATTTTTTTCGCCTGCAAACAACCAACTTTATTTTATATGAGAAAGGCATTGGAAGTGCCTCTCATCTCCCCCTAGGTGGCATCAAGACATATTTTATATGAACATTTTTTTGGTGAAATACTTTAGCTCGTCAAATATTAATTATTATTTTTTTAATTGATAAAATTATACATGAATAACAAACACGTTGCTGTCAACTATTATTCAATAAATATAAAGATTGATCAGCTTTGGCATGTTTTTGGTGTTCATTTAATGGTAGAGTAGTTTCCTAGTGGTCGGTCAATAATATCGGTAACTTGTCGTCATCCCGAGCATGACTGCAGACTGCCAACGAACGAATAACAGTTCACAACGACTAAAGGCCAGTTGTTTCACAGAAATCCTTATGTAACATTGTCATCAAATGGCCATTCAGCGCCTTTTTTTCTTTTTGACAATTGAAAGGTTCCCTTTAAATGACGATTCTCAGTGCGTTTTAGCTTTCTATCCAATTGTAATAAGCTGACAAGCTTAACAACATGACAGTTGTCCTCTTCGGTTGATCAGAATTTGTTCAAAAGATGAAACTAACTTGGATTGGTATTTAATGGAACTGTCCCTAACCTGCCCTAAGTGTTCTTAATTTATCCGACGTGAACTTTAGCAATCTGCAGTCATGCTCGGGAATGATTAAAGGTCTGAGAAAGGTATTGCAGAAACTGTAAGAGAAGGATTGCTTGAAGAAAAAAGCAATGAATCTTCAGAAGTGGAATCACTAATTTCTGGAGATTAAAGTTGTATAGTCATTGAAAGTAACAAATAGTACATATATGTACACAAACGTACTTATATGTACATATATTAATGCATAATATACACTTTGCGTCAGATGTTCCATTCTTAGTTGTTCAATGTTTTCAAATGATGCTAGGTATTAATTCATGTTCATTCTGTACCTTTTTCTAAATTTTTGAGTTTAACATGAAAAAAACTAAAATTAATTTTGTGAATAAATAAAACACATCACATGCATTGATTTCATTTTAATATAAAACATTCATCAATTATTATTAAAATATATAAATTTGTCTACATGTTTTATAAGGATATTAATGTTTATAACCACTTGAGCGCTTTTTGCCACACTAAGGCACTATGTATTTCCAAAACCTCGGATTGCTTTCTTGCCAAAATGTGTCAAATTTTCAAAAACTTGTTTTTTATTAAAACGACTATATAATATATTGTACATTCAAAATATAACAAAATAAATATTCTCTAGATTATTTAAAATGTTTTAAGGTTAAAGATTTAATTATATTTTTTTTATAAATCCTACAAATATGTGACAATAGACTAAAGATAGGGGAATTCATTGGCTACATAGAACTATAATCAGTTTGTATGTTTCCATATTCAAATTCGGAGGTATGATTTTTTTAATGTGGGCGGAAAAATTTCCTTTAGCAATCCGAGAAAAAATATTTTAATTGCTCTGTCGCTCCAGTGGAGGACTCTAAAAAAGAGTATGTCAATATTGAGAATATTTGGTTATAATTTACATAATATTTAATTTACGAGTCTGTACTTCCAATTTATGGTGAAATATCAGAACTAATAAATGATTTGCCAAAGAGAAAATGCACTGTAAGATGATAATGTCAGCTACATTGTAATTCAAGCTTATTGAACTCCAGGAATCGCACCAAATAAAGTGTACTAAGTTAAAAAGAGCGTTAAATCACAACATTTCAGGAGAATGAAAACAGCAAAGTGTTAATATTTTAATTATGCACATTATTTAATTACACATAATTAGACTCTCCTGAAAAAAAGGGAGTTATCACTTAGGCCTATATGGTTAGGGACAGTCAATATGAAGTAATTATAATATTTAATTCCAATGTTAAGGTGGCCGTAAACGATCAAATTTGTTTGTCAAATTATTTGAATGTCTGCGGCCTTGTTTGATGTGTTTGTCAAACAAACTACGTGTTTGTCAGAAATTCTGATTGACGGAAAGCTTGAACGATATTTGACAAACATGTTTGAAGGTTTGCGGGGGTGTTTGTCAAACAAACGTCAGTTTCGTGTTGGCATCACCATAGAGAGTACTGGAAAGCTAAAAGTAGGGATTACATGGATAAGAATAAAAGAAACATTGGATTCAAATTACATTTGAACGTCTGCGGCCTTGTTCATCAAACAAGTGACGACCAAACGTAAAATTTGATTGTTTTTCGGCCACCTCTAAGGTGCATCCACCATGTTGCTCTACTTGAACCGAGAATGCAGTGAAAAGGTTATTGGCAATTTTGCATAAATAATATAAATCTATTCACCCTTATGAAAGCACTTTATAAAACCACAAAGCAACTAAATTTAAAAATAAAACCATCATTAATTTATACAATAGAAAAATAATAATACAAATAGCATTATCATTAGACATAGATAATAATATCCACTTTTTTCATAAATTGTTCTTCTATGTATGTTATGTGTGTGTACCTATCAACAATCTGAAAAAATCCCTTAATCGAATATCGTTAGATTATAACAGTAGGCCATTACTTTGATTTCAAATATTGAAGAACAAGATAATACTATAAATCTTAACGAAAATATGAAAAAATAAAAAGGCAAAGTCGCAACTGGGACTCGAACCCAAGATCTCCTGTCTTTCGCCTTAACCAACTCGGCCATTGTGACCTTTCATTTTTAAGTCATATTTGTCAATACATAGCATATTTCAAATCAAAATTAACATTATTATCTTCGACTAATTTTTTCCCATATTTTTGGCTGCTACCTTTTTATTTTTCTGTGTCATGTTCATATTTTTGTTTAGATTTATTAGATTTATCTTTTTCCTAAAATATTTCTTTAATTTGTAGTTTATTTATTAGTTAGCACGTCTCATTTCATAAAATTGATCTCAACAAACCCAGCAAAGCCGCATTCAGACAGAATAAAAAAAGTGCTGGTGTAAAAGAGTGGTTGCCAATGGCCGTTGTTGTCTTTAACAACTTAAAATTGCTTTGGTTTTTTTTTTACTCCCAATCTGCACAAGACCTGACAATTTTTTTTTCATACAGGTAATTTTATATTTTAATTATATTCATGTCTGTGGTCGGAGGGATAAGGCAAAACCCGGCGGGAGCAAATAAATTTTCTTTGATTAATTTGTGTTATTGCACAATTAATTAATAAAAAATAATATATAGTATATTTGCGGCACGTTCTAGAGTGGAAGGTAGTGCCAGAATTGGCCTGGTGTAAAACAACCATTCAGAATTGAAACATTGCTTGCAATAGCCTTCCTCTTCTACATCTCCTTCCCCTCCCCACTACCTTCAGCCTCAAAACATACCCCAATTGGGGATGCCATAGTTGCACTGGCTCCAGGCGGGAGCAGTTCGGACTCGGGAAGAGAACCAACGTAAAATCAAATGATTGCAATTTTTGCGTTATATGTTTCACTATTGGGTAATTTTCGACTCAATCTTTCGAAAAAGACATTTTACAGAATGCCGTCTTTCGAACACATTTTTTGTCAGTTACGCCCTTCGTTCATGCAGCTACTTACAAGCAACTAACTCGCCGCTACCCGCTATCTGTCATACTATTTTGTTGGTGTAGCGCCTAGCGGCGTTTACAAACCCTAATAATAGTATGGAAGGTACAGACGAGCGGCGATCGCATCGCTTGCAAGTAGCTGCATGAAAGAACGGCGTAAGGCAACAATATAGATGTACATATTATTATAATCTGCTAAATTGTAAAATAAAATCAAATCGACTTATAGAATTACAATTTTAATAATGAAATGTTTATCAATCATCAAATGTATTACAAAATATATATTTATTTAAAAAATTGGCACACCAGAAAACATCAATCCATTTAACCACCTTGTTTGTATATTTTACCAAATATAATATAAACATATTATGTAGTACAACATTTTATGAACTTAACAATGAATATGTAATAATTATGTAAATATTGACAACATTAATTTATATGTACAATGTTCATCAAGATATGTATAATAAAAAATAAATATCACATATTTTTACTTCATTCCTAGACTAGTTCACGCAAAAATTTCATAATATGAATGTTTCATAATAATAATACAGAAATTTATTTATGGCAAAACTATTATAGTGCTGAAATGCCATCTGAAATGCGGGCAAATGTGGGCAAAACATGTCAAATGAGAGATTTTATTTATTGTCGATTGCATACATTATGGCAATATGTTCAGTAAATTCTCCGAATTATTTCATCATCAGATAAGTGACACTTTCCTAATTGATCAGGAGAAAAAATTTCAACAAACGATATGATAACATCTAATTTTTTTTTTTAGTTAAATGTATATTTCAAAGATCCATAGCAGAGCTCATGATGAAAATGATGTTGAGAGCTCAAAATAGTTGTATTGAAAAAGTAGATAAAAAATTTAATTTCTTTTTACAATAGCTCCTTGGGCCTATATATATGTCATCTTTGGGGATGCTGTGTGGAGTATTTTTAAGGAGAGGAAATTCTGGGAAGGAAAAGGATATGAGGGGTGGGTAGGAATCTAGAGTTTAATGTATCCAGGAGTGAAGGACTTATGAATCCATCCCTCCCACTGCGGTGCAAGGCGATGGGTCGAGAGAGTCCTGCTGGAGAGGTCTAGGTTAGGTCTTCCTCAACTACTCTCTTCCGATCCGGCCTGCCATGCAAAGGGTGGGCAAAGCATTTGCTTCCAAGACCTAGACAAACTTCACCCCGTGAACCCGGGCACCCCTGCCAAGTCACTAAACGTAGCGAACCACTTGGGATGACCTATGGCAGGGGTGTTGGTTATCCAAATTAAATATAGTCTAAAAATAAAGGTTAATTTATTGTTTTAGTTAACATTATTTGCGCCAACTCACAAAGAAGGAATTAATTACCAATAGAATAAAACAACTCATTTTACCAATGATCACTTACGCCGTTCTTCCATGGAGCTACTTTCAAGCGACGCGATCGCCGCTCTTCAGTACCTTCCATACTATTATTAGTGTTTGTAAACGCCGCTCCGCATAGCACTAGCAAAATAGTATGATAGGTAGCGGGAAGCGGCGATTTAGTCGCTTGTAAGTAGCCGCGTGAACGAAGGGATTAAATCTTTTAACCGCATTCTCATGCAAATAGAAAAAAAATGTGCGCAGTAAATTATGTTAATAAATACGCAGTAAATTAATAAACACATACATGCGCGTGGATATGCCAGATTATTCACACATCAAATTATGCACATTATAATTTAAAACACATAAGCAGACATTGCTGACGCAACAATATTATCATTATGATTTTGTGGTCAGCAAATCATCTGTTTGAATGTGATAAAAATACAAATACAAGACAGAAATCAGCTTATGCACAGATATTTAAATAATAAATATAACATCATAAAAATGTGTAACCCATTTGTCAACAAATTTTATATCTATTTGAACAAATTGAAAGGAATGATTGAGATTAAATAAAATTTTAACAAAGACTTAAGATTAATTACAAATTTATTAACTGTACGATAATACATATATATCATCCAGTTGATTTGTCAGACATCTCCAAATACAAATTTTTGAGATAATGAAGAAAGCAATATTCGAATGCTCGCCATTTATCAAATATTATTTACACATGTCTGTGCTTTACATATAATATATGCTATAAAATAATACCGGGAGGAATAACGGTCTTAAATATTAGAATGACATTTTGAAATAACTTGTTGACTTAGAATCCTTCAACATTTTGTTTAATTCACTTCAAGTTTTTCTGCAATATTTGGTAGTGTTTATGAGTAATCTGAGAATTGCGACGACCGTCCGTGGTCGAGTGGTAAGACACTTGACTCCCAATCGGAAGGTTGCGGGTTCGAACCCGGCGTGCGCAAATAAATTTTATTTGATTAATTTGTGTCATTTCACAATTAATTAATAAAAATAATACATACTATATTTGCGGCACGTTCCAGAGTGGAAGACACTCTCAGTATCGCCCTGGTGTAAGACCACCATTCAGAATTGAAACGTTGCTTAATAATGGCTCTAGCCGTGTTTAGTGACTGTTTAGATCTGAATAGCCAGGTACTTTCCCACCTTCCTCTTCCTTATCTCCCCACTTACCTTCAGCCTCACTACATACTCCAATTGGGGATGCCATAGTCTCACTGGCTCCAGAAGGGAGCAGTTGGGACTCTTGTGAGTTTTCTCTATAAAAAAAAAACTAAAATTTTGAATTTTCAGAGATGTCTGACGTTGACGACCGATATTCAGTATAGCGTAATATGTTTATATTGTCATAAAATTATGTAATTTAAAATATGCATAACTCAATTATTGGCAACAATTAGCACATACGTTTCTACATGGTGACTGGTACATGATATGCAATATTGTGCAAAGTTATAGAGTTGACATTAGCTAAGCAAAAAGTTGATTTAAAAATGATTTAATTCTATCTTGGACATGGTAAAAGGCATATGGAAACATTATTCAAAATATGTAAATTTACCGAAAATTGGCTAAATAATGGACTTGAACTCCTATCTCAACAAAGGTGAGTCTAATTTTATGACAATTTTGAATTCTTGACCGTTTTAAGTTAAAAATTCTCTTTAAGCGAGGATTCTTGGTTTAATTTTTTGGTCACAAATCACAAATTGATTAAAAGCTGTAACGGGTCGAGAATCAGTGTTTAACGGAGACTGTTAAAATGTCAAAAAGACGTTGGTCGTGAATTTGATGGTAATCAAATGAGACGATAGTTAGAAAAAACCTGACCAAAGACAGGTATCATATTGGCAATTTAGCTACTGTGAATATTGTTTTGAATGTAGATCGCAGGCATGTACACATTAGCGATCCATTAACATACAGAACGATGTACGCAAAAGAATCACATTGCTAAATCGCATAACTAAAAATGTGAAGCTAGTTTAACTGTTACAAATTGACAGAATGATCACATTAACTTTGTCTCATCTTTAATGACTTCCAAGGTTTCTCATTAATTACCAGTCACTATGTATACATATTAGTAAACAATCTTAAATAAACAATTTTATAACAGTACATATTCTCACTTAGGCTTAGTATTTTTAGCAACAGCCCTAGAGGGAAATTCTTTCAGAATTTTTGACAGCACAATGCAAAAACTTAAGCTAACCTTACACTATCACTTAATCCAGGTTTAAACTAGTTCCCAGGATAAAAGCCTACTATTTGTTGCATCACGATGTACATGACAGCCTAAAACTGTTAAATTTAAATTCTTGTTGATAATATCCACATAGTTTTATATGCAAAATGTATTGAATTAGTAACATAATGTACTAAGCATCAAAATTCAATGCCGATCTGAATAGACCTGATACAGAATTCGTCGAGTTATAAGGTCCGAAAAACGACATGCCTCCCCGCCTACACCTTTCTCTGTCGCACATACGTTTTACGCATCTTTCTATTTCACTTACGGTCGTTGTAAAGTCAGTAAAGTGACTGTACCTGTGCGAGAATGGATCGTATCAACCTCAGGTCGGCATTTAATTTTGGCGAGAACTGTAATATTATACATATGATTGTTAAATAAATAACGATCATTTAAAAGATATCAGGAAAACACACGATGCCGGCGTTTTAGTCTTTGCTGCTTTCAAATCATTATACTAGACAAAAGTATTTAAGCAAAAGGTAAACAAGAATAAAATTAAAATTAAAAATTAAATGCTGGGCGTTTATGGTCATTTGGAGCACCATCTGACATAAAATGCAAATATAGTTTCTTTATAAAAGGCACAGACAGTAAACACAAAAACATAGTTTCTCTACAAAAGGTTATATTGTAGATAATAAAAATGCAAGGCACTCTCTTTCGCATTGGAACGAGCGTTCCAATTCTAAAGAATTATTCCACAACTCTCAAGTTGCCATGCAGAAAAGCAAAGTCCGCTAAAGTAATGTAACGGTTTGCAACACACTTCATTGTGGGAATTTTCAAAGTGTACATGTAAAGCCTGCTATAGTGTCTTTACAAATAAAATCTGGGTTTAATGACAATCGCCTTAAAAAGTTTATGAAAAAATACTGCTAATGAAAGCACTACATGCACATATCTTTATTTTGCCAATAAATTATATGATTTACGTTTATAAGATAAAATATAATTCTGTAATTTGATTGTAGAGGCATAATATAAATATGTATATCAAAAACAATGGCACGTAAACTTTGATCCTTCGTTAATAGAACAAATCTAGTTTATTACAAAAAAGAAAACAAAATTCACACTGAACTATTTATGTTAGTTTTAAGACAAGGTGATTTTTAAAGGCACAGATAAATTATGACAATTGAATAGTCTAGAAAACCTTAATATGTGTATGTAACTGTTAAAAAAAAAATATATATATATAATTTGACTGATTTATATGAATATTGTATAGAGCTCAACCTTCTATAACATAAATTATTAACATCTATAATTTTTTAGTAAGAAACGGAAAGATCTACATGTATTTACAGATTAAATTTGAACATTTTGGAAAATAATTTGTACATCAGGTTATTTGTCGTCTTTGAGCACCAGCTCGCTGATGTTCATGTACTCGGGGTGTGAGGAGAAGATTTCTACCAGCTGAGCGAAGCTGGGACGCTCCTGCGGGTCGTAGGCCCAGCAGTCTCGCATCACAGAGAACACCTCCTCGGGGCAGTCGCCCGGACGCTCCAGACGCTCGCCTCTCTCTATCATCTCGATTGCCTGGAAATACAAATGTTATTATTTATTAAATGAAATGATATTACGTACATTGTTTAACCTGTTGAAAGCCAGCATACAAAAAATATATTTTTTCAATAGGATGTAAAATATTTGACAGTTCTCACCTTTCTTACGAATTCAATTTTTATAACACTTCTTTTGTGATATATTACAAAAATTACATCAAAATAATGTAGATAAAACGAACTTCCTGATAATCACTCAAATCTATGCTTTTCACAATGGATTTATATCAAAAACAATGAAAAAAATATAGACTTCGTGTATAACTCCGTTCACATTATCAAGCGGCAGCCATTTTGTCCACCATCATTAATGCCTGGCGCGTCATTGGGAATTAATTTGAATTATTCGGAGTGGCTAAACGCTATCCAGTATTTTATTATGTCAAGAACGAGAATGGCCCAAGCGATTCTGACCTTGTTCTTCATACAATTTCTTTATACATAAGAAACAAAATCGTTTCAAAAATCCGGACCCGCCGGCGGGACTGCGGCTGGCGACGGGTTAAACACTGATTTTATTAAAATTATGAAGATTTTTCCATCTTAGTTGTTATGTTGTATTTCACAACTAAATTTACAATAATCTGTTTATTACTAATAGGCATACTTACCTTGGTTTTATTTAACAATTTACTAATCATTTGGGAAATACCTTGATTGTTTTCACTGGTTGTCAGGATGGATTTCCATTTCATGTGGCTTTCAAATTAACAGGGTCTACTGAATATGTATAAATAATTGGGCGAGTTTCAATACTCACATCGACCCCCCTTTTGTCCCCGTAAGGCTGCATCCCGTAGGAGTACATCTCCCACAGCGTAACGCCGAAGCTCCACACATCGCTCTTGTGCGAGAAGGAGCCGAAGTTGTAGGATTCGGGCGCGTACCACTTGATGGGCCACTTGCCGCCCTGCGATGCTTTGTAGTATGAACTGTCCGTGGAGAGTGCGCGCGACAGCCCAAAGTCGCTGATCTTTGCCTGGTGCCTGTAGAAGATAATGATAATTAGGTGTGACAAAACAAAATAGGAAACTTTTAATAAATAAACAATTTATTTAAATAAATAAACAAATGGCGCAAACTAAACTTCACTTTCACACCTTATCTTTAATTCCACTACTTTGAAGTAACTTTAAATAAGCACATAATTCAATAAGAAACACATTGGACATGTGAAATGGATGAATGAATAAAGCAGTGTAAGGATAACGATAGAAGAAGTCAGGGACGCCCGAGGAAGATATGGCTTATTTGATTCTCGATGTGTTATATATAATACATAACAGAATTTGCCCAAAATAAACATCCACAGGATTTTCGAACGCAATCATGACACTGCCATGAAAAAAATAAATAGAACTATTGGTTCATGTCGTAAAGGTCAATGGAGAGGTGAGCTGCCCAAAAACAGTCATACGGAGATCGGAACAAGACTTAGGGCAATTAGCCCGACAGCTGGAATGAAGCAAGACGGCAAACAAGCCGACTACTTCTTCAGACGGCAGTTCGGGGTGATCTATCCCACAAGGAAGGAATGGGACACGGTTCCAGGTCCAACCTTCAAACAGGAACTAATCTGGTTCACAGATGGGTCCAAGATGGAGGAAGGAACAGGGGCCGGGGTCTGTCTGCAGGGATCCAAGAGGGAACTCAGTATACCTCTAGGAACACACTGTACTGTGTTTCAAGCTGAGATGAAAGCCATCTTGGCCTGCGCACAGGAGAATATACGCATCGGGTACAGGAATAAGAACATAAGCATATATTCTGATAGCCAGGCTGCCTTAATGGCACTGGAAAGTAACCGATGCGACTCAAGACTGGTGATGGAATGCAGGATATTCTCACAGAACTCGCTAACATCAATAAAATAACCCTGATTTGGGTACCAGGACATAAAGGTATTGGGGGCAACGAGCGGGCTGACGAACTAGCAAGGAAAGGGGCGAAAGCACCACTTGTAGGATCCGACGGCTGTAGGAGTAGCAGCTTGCCACACAAAACTACATATCGATAGGTGGGTCAAATCCCAGCACTGCAAAGAATGGGAGAGGGCACCCAGAATGAGACAATCCAAAGTTCTCATAAAAGGACCGGACCCTAGACGAACCAGGAAACTACTCGATATGGACAGAAACTCGCTGAGGGAACTGGTAGGACTATTAACGGGACACTGCCATCTCAGGAGACACATGCAGATATTGGGAGTGGAAAACACCAATATATGCAGAAAATGTGAAGAGGATGAAGAGACTCCAATTCACCCATGGTGCAAATGTCCTGCCCTGGTTGGAACTAGGCTCAGATACCTGGGGAGATATACAGTAGAACAAGGAGACATAGCCACATATTCAATGACAACCCTGGTGAACTTTATTAAAGGGACTGGTTTGTTATTAAAGGATTGAGGTAAAATGGGAGATAGCACAATGGGCCTATGGCCTAAGTGCTCACGGGAACTGCTTGTAAACCGTCTCCGCCTTAAAAAAAAATATAATAATTGGTTCATGTCTATAGACTGTCAAAATAGAGTAGAAAATATAAAAAAATTGTAGGCTAGCAACACCAATTTAACTGTCAAGTATGGATAAATATTACATTATAGTCAAATGAAATGTTTTTTTATTTAGTGATAATATATTACAAAATCATAACAATAATATTTTTATATATCATTATTCCCAATGAATTTAAAGAAACTCATTTCGGGAAGGACAACATTATATGTACAAGAGTTCCAAAGAAAGATCGTTACTGGTTAATAAAGCTGCTGAAAAAATATACTTTAAGAGCTTTTGCCAATGTTTTTTTGTTTGCTGATGGAAGTTTTAGATTACGAGATAATGCGTTGTATTGCGTATACGCTATCGGCCTTACTAAAAAAAAAACACTCCGCGGCCGTTAAACGGTGTTTTAAATGTGGCAACGCTGAAAATTTTACTTGTAAATTGGAGTTTTCATAATAATCCGCTAGGTGGTGTGATTGATGCGCCTGCGCATTGCTTTACCGCTGAAAAAAATAGCCGCGAATACAGAAGTTAGTCGGTCGCGATTTTGTATGTGATTAATATGATGTTTTCGTTAATGATTTGAATATTTATGACTAATTCGCACTTATTTTCATGTAATCAATATATTTACTATTAATTTGTGTTGTTTTTCGTTAGTTTAAGTCAAATTGTGGCACTAAAATCGCGTGTTCTAAATTAAGCTGTCAGAAAATGGTTCATAGGTTATGTTCAGAAATAATTTGCATTTTAAGATCTTTATTTTATTATAAATTCTTGAAAGTGATGTTTTTTGGTGACTAAAATGTCTAATACATATTTTAGTAAACGTATCAAAGAAATTAATGCCTTAAGATGTGCAAGCAATGTATTCAAACGTGTGTTTTTTTATTGTAAATTTTTGGATATGAAAAGCGAATTTCAAGATTTTTTTACATTTTTTTATTGTTTGAAGGAGTAAAAAGTGAGGTGACAGATTTATTTTAAAATCATTAAATAAAAGGACTGTGTTTTTTGAATTTTGAATTTTTCCAAATATTTCAATGTTTTAATAGAAAGTGTTTGGGGTAAGTGAGTTTTTTTTTCCAACTTGATGTTTGAATCTTAAAATACTACAGTTTTTAAACATTTAAGTATATTTTAGATATGAAAATCTTAAAGGTAATTAAATTTTGGTTCTAAAATGGTATTTGTTTTTACAACATCTCAAAAAATAATAAATATATAGGACATTAAAAAAAAAATTCGAAATTCGTTGAAAATTACAAATGGAACAAATATATACAACAGATAAACTACCCTCCTCGGCCGTGTAAGCAATGTACATATCTTTCCATGAACAATTTTTTGTCAGTTCTTAACCCTTCAAAAAATAAAATTTGTAAATCGAAAAACTTTTCGCCATTTTGTTTGGCGTGCAAAATTCCCGATTCTTCCCGTGGATTTTAAATGTATCTTTATATTGATTATTTTTTATCTCTTCGCAAAAACAAAAACTGCTTTAAAATCTAGATAAAATAAACTTTCCTATGTGTATGTTAGAAATTAACATTTTTGTTTGTAAATATTAAAATTTTTACTTTGAAAATGCAAATTCGTTCAAAAAATACTCACCTGAGGATATTAGCCTAAAATGTATAAAAAATATTTGAAACTTTAAATTTTAAATACACATTCTTTTTTTTTAATAATATTGTAACAAAACTGTCACTTCACATTTTATCACATTCATACAAACTTATTTTTTAAATAAATGTTAAACTTTGTCGTTTGTTTTGAGCCTATCAATCTTTCTAAAAAAACTGTTTAAATTTTTTATTAGTTTTCTTCGCAATTTACGATGAATTTCCGAAAAACTTTACTATCCACGTATGCCTAAGGCATTTATCTAATGAATTATTATCACTTTTGTTAATTTATAGCCCAATTTAATGTAGTTTTTTACAATTTTTGACACCTCAGGAAATAATAACCTCAAAACATCACTTCACTAAACTTCAAATAACCTCGTAATTTTGCAATAAACACAACGGTAAATACGTAAATCCTATAGTTTATGGAACATAACAGGTCATTTTGTTAAAAAAAGCTGAGTAACTATTATAAATTCATTAATACAGTATTAAGTTTCGCAGCTTTATTTGTGCGTTCTCCGCTAAAAACTGTTTAAAAGTAAACAAACATGGCCGCCCGTTAGAGATGTGCAAGTCGCGTTTCGAAACATGACTCGATGCTTTGGCGAAAGCGGGGTTGGTTGAAGATATTTTGAATAAAATTTATAAACTGATTTTAAATGGAGTTCTTCAAATTAAACCCGATAAATATAAATATGTACGTAAGATAAATAAAATAAAATGGAATTTAATCCATGCATTATTCAGTGTAGATCATACCTTTTTTTAAATAATGAAATAAAACAATAACTTTTTTTTTTTTAAATGATGATTATTATTTTTGACCCATTTAAAAAAATAGAAAAATATACATGAAGCTAATGAACAATAAACAACAATCAATCAATGAAAGAAAATATTTTCCACAAAGAGAATTCAAAATTATTTATTAAGTATTTTATATTATATATCGTGACGAATTCCCATAACGAATAACCTGACAATATTTGAAAAACTCCTACTACCACCACAGTAAGCGGAATATGTTGCTTGTGGTGTGATGGAGGACTTAGCCAGCCGAGGAATCGAACACGCGACGCCCGGGTGGGACCGAAACGCAATGCCCACTCAGCCACTGACCGGTCGAAAAAAAGTATATATATAAACAGGGTGTTAAGGATCGTACTTGACTTATTTTCACCAGTGATTGCTGACATTGTTTGAAGTAAAAAATGTTTATGAAATTTTGGTCTCCGGTGACATTTTTTATTCTGCAAAACCATTAAAATTCTGTGGGTGTTGGGAAGTTAGGGGCGGAATGAGGGGTTGTTTGGTTACTTGGCTTATTGACCAGTGGCGACATGAAGATTATTTTTTTTTAGATATTAAAGAAGAAGTTTTTGAAAAAAATAAGACATCTAAAAAGTCACCGGAGACCAAAATTTCGTTTACATTTTTTGCTCCAAATAATGTCAGGTATCACTGGTTTAAGTAAGTCAAGGATCATACTTGTTTAATTTACATTATTTGGAGTAAAAAATGCAAATGAAATTTTGGTCTCCGGTGACTTTTTAGATATGTTTTTTTTTTTCTTCAAAATCAAATATAAAAAAATTTCTTCCACATGTCGTCACTGGTCACTTAGCCAAGTAACCAGCCAACCCGTCAACCCACCCCTATCTTCCCAATATCTACTGATTTTTTTATGTTTTTGTAGAAAAAAAAAGTCGTCGGATACCAAAACTTTGTTAATGATTTTTACTACAAAAAAATTTCAGGAATTACTGGGTAAAGTAAGTCAAGTACGATCTTTAACCTCCTGTATATATGCAGGTGTTAAGGGACATACTTCTTGGCTTACTTTAACCAATGATTCTTGACATTATTTGGAGTAAAAAGTGTAAATTAAATTTTATACATTTTGAAGTGCTCTCTCCGAATTTCAACTTTGCCACCTCATATCTTTGCAATTAGGCGCCATATTGGAAAAATGGCGCCTAATAGCAGTTTTTTGACAATATCTCATTTCTGACTCATTTTACGATAAAAACAAAATTAAACTAGAGAAAATTTCCTACAATTTATGTAATAACAACTTTTTTTGTAACATCGATACTTTGAGCGTACGAGCGCCGCAGAGTATACATCAATATACGTTTTGGCCAAAAAATTAATTTCCACTAACCCCCTTGAGGTAGAGTAAGCGGCGCGTTTTTTTATCGTGGTGTAGACCTAATCCACATTTAATGTACAATTTCTAAATTTAGCGCAATCTTCTTTGCTTTGCCGTTCCTGATGGACCAGGCGTTGCGAGTTCGTCTTTGGTATCGTCGAAACGTCACAGACCGAAATTTCATCCGCATCATCTGCGATGGGATTATCAGACTTATCACAATCCTCTTCGTTTTCGATTGCATCGTGTATATACATACATATATCTGTTTTTATTATATCTGCAACAATAGTAAAATATTTTATAAAAACACCTGGTGGTTTAGATGAATAATAGTTTGCGGCGCTCGTACGCCAAAACTATTGATTTTACAAAAAAAAATATTCATACATATATTGTAGAAAATTTTCTGTTGTTTAATTTTGTGTTATATATTTTTTATCGTAAAATTAGTCAGAAAGGAGATATTGTCAAAAAACAGCTTTTAGGCGCCGTTTTTCCAATATGGTGGCGCGAGCGCCAAAGATAGGTGGCTAAGTTGAAATTCGGAAATTTTCAAAACTCCCGGAAACCTTTCTAGGTAACCTCCTTTTGTCGAACCAAATGACTGTACTATACTTAAAAAATGGGAAATAGTCCGGAAACACGCCAAACGCCAAGAGTTGTACTTAAAATATTCCTTATATAAGTATAACAATAATGAGTTTTATATTGTATCGCTGAATTTTGGTAGCAAAAAACCTCTTTACAAATAGATTTTTATTCTTCATAAAATTCAAGATATGTATATTTTGAAATTAAATATTATTACGCATTTATTATACAAAAAAATTGATAACATTCATCATAAAAATAACATTCAAATTTACTTCTATAAAATAAACTCTAAAAATAAATACTTATAATAATTCGAATTTTGCACAAATTAATGTCAATTTAAATTTTGATGATCCCATCTCTATCGATTTTAAATCAGCACTTTTGACATGTCGGTAAATTCAGACGTCCGACTTGATAAAATCAAAGAAATCTTTACAAATATGTTATAACAGCACTATTGTTTTTCATAAATATTGAATAGAAATATATTCTCCTACGATATGCATAAAAATATTCATCAAATACAGGAAATTCAATTAGGAATGATCAATTTAAAAAAGGGTTTACGGTGATTTTAACGATTAGTAGTTTTCTATATGAGATTATTGCATTATTATGTAACCAAAATGAATTAAATTTGACATAAACACATAGGCAATATATTAATTAACAAATAAAAGTTAGCTTTCCGGGACATTTCGAGTTATTTTTTATTAAAAACGGTTTTTTGTTGCATGGAACCGTGCTGTCAAAATCAGCGGTACGTCACAAATTGGCGCGAAATAAAACCGTCACTTATGTTCGGATTTCTCAATATCTGAGCAAAATAGCTCGTACACTTGAAAGGCAATGAGAAACATTGATTCTTTCTCTTTCTAACATAAATTAAATCACGAATGTTCGCATTACAGGAAGGGAGATATCTATCTTTTAATGATGCACGGTCGCTCTGGGACAATTTGGGTCTCCTGTTATCATAACGGCATATGATGTTTTGGGACAATATGGGTCTCCTGTAATTTGACTGGTTAATTAGTAAGGATTCTTCATACATGGTTGTTTGACCATTGTACAAATTTTTCAGAAAGTTTATTAGTAAGGCTGGTAAAATGGCGACGTTGTCAGATCAAAACCATATATTTTGTTTAGTAAGAATTTTAAAAACGAAATGTACAGACTTTACACAACGTGCTACAGAAACACCGTTTAACGGCCGCGGAGTGTTTTTTTTTAGTAAGGCCGTATGTATTTTAAGCAGTTAATTCCAAATTAAGTTGTGTGAATAGATGACGATAAGTGTATTTGATTTTGTGATTGTGTTTTATACTGGTGTACGGCGGAATTAAAGGCTGGTTTGGTTTTATTAAAAGTCAATATCTCAGAACTAACTTCTTCGCATATGCAGAAGAAGAGAATATGTGGAATCATTGCTTCAAACATATAAACGGTGAAGGTAAATAAAAAAAAAAATTGAATTCTGTACCTGTCCGCCAGCAAGATGTTCCTGGTGGCCAAGTCCCGGTGCACAAACCTCCGTCCCTCGAGGTAGCTCATCCCGCAGGCCACCTGAGACGCCCACAGCTTCAGCTCGTACACGGGGCTGGCCTGCTCCGGGTTCTGCAGCAGGAAGTTCAGCAGCGAGCCCAGCGGAGCCAGCTCTTGGACCATGGCGAGGGCTGGAGACTGGGACGGGACAAAATGGTAATCATTCAGTTTCATTGGTATCGATCCAATATTGTTTTGAGACAGTGACAATAGAAATGAAGGATGCTTTCTGCTAACCCAAACAAATTGGGTGACCGCTAAAATTTGATTCAAATGCAAAACTTCAACTAAGCGTTATTTCCACTAATGGTACTCTTAAAATCAATCTGTAAGGATTAATCTCCACTATATACTCTCTCTTCAAAACGGAATTGGTCAGCAAATTTACAGACAGATAAATGCCAAACGGTTGAGTTAAAAACAGCACTCCGCTACGCTCAGTCAATGATGTTTAATTAATGGTCACCTTGCAAATGCCAATGAGCCGCACGATGCACGGATGATTCAGCCCCATCATGACCTTGGCCTCCCGAAGGAACTCCTGGCTGTTGGTCTCCACGTGCATCAGGTGCAGGGTCTTGATGGCCACGGGGATGGGGGCTGACGAGGGCGGGGTGTAGGTGCCGTGCAGCACCGAGCCAAACTCCCCCTCGCCCAACACGGGCCCCATCGTCAGCTGGCTGCTCAGGATGAAATCTGAAATATTATACAGTATTAATGATTTGCTTCCAATTACTGGTGACAAAAAAACATTCTCTGATTGCGAATAACCTTAAAATATTAAAATTTCTCCTACTATCAATCTCCCGTCAAAATAAAGGGAAAATGTTGCTTGTGCAGTGATGGATAACTTAGCTAGGGAGAGAATTAAACCCCCGTGACACCTGCAAGGAAACCAGACGCTTTGGACAGCTCAAGCAACTAATCAATCGAGATGGTTTCTTGCCATTGTAGGAATCAAATACTATTGGACATAAATACTTAAATAATAGTGTTGTCAGGGTATGTTGTCTTAATAACTCAGGTCCGGGGCATACGTCATTCCTACGTCTACCTACGTTAAATTGTCGTGAAAACAAGCTTATGTGCCCAAGCGGTTAAAGAATTAGTACTGCAACTTACTGCATTTCTAGTTTCATGTGTTGTTAGCACATAGTTTCATCATGCGTGCATTACTTAAATGCCATAAAATTAGAATCAGGCTATTGTGAAACTACGGCACCAATAGTGGTACGCAACTAATTGCGAAGTGTAAAAACGTGATGCAACTAGTGTTGCAAAACCACTTCAGCTGAGCGAGCGAGTGTGTTCCTTGTAACTGCGTGAGAGTTCTGTACAACAACATTACGCATTGCAGAAAAAAGTTTTGATGTTGATGGTGCCATGGTTTTTCCATTGTTTTTAGTAATGGCTTTGTTATTTTCTTTTATTCTTCTAACAATTGTTGTAATGCAATATTAATTATAAGACTGTCAAAATAGAGTAGAAAATATAAAAACTGGAACTAAAAAATTTATTGAAAAAAAAGGCTGGCAACATCAATTTTACTATCATAATAACAGTAAAATGAAAATGACACTGTTTATGTAGAATACTGTAAGTAACATTTTAAAAAACATTTTTTAAATATAAATATTTTCAGTTTTATTTTTATAATAACAACTTAAATGCGCTTTGTATAAATATTTAGTATGATTTTATTTATTTTATTTATATATATTGTACGATATTGTTAGCTATCATAGTTGTATATTTTTTTGCAGTTAATTCAGAAAGTACCAACAGGCAAATTGTCAAAGAGAGCTAAACAAATGGAGGTAAATTCAAAACTCCAGGCAAAATAAAAAAGGGTCGCACTCCGAAACTTATAGATAGTTTTGACATCAGTGCTATTCGTCATAATGTACATTTTTTTAGGAGGATGATCTAAAGCCTGGGCAATGCTCGGTACTTCAGCTAGTATTAAATAAATGTGAGCAAATTCTAAACTGCTTTTTATTTTACTAGAATATCGTTATTCTTCATTGTGTTAACATAAATTTGCAAAGGGATAATATACATAAATGCAAATTCTAATTTTGAGATCAGTGGGTATCTATATTGCAATGAAAAAAATACTTTTCCCACTTTTATGTGTTTTTGTTTTTTTATAAAATTGTAGCTTACACAGCTTTACATTTCCAACGTGTGTTGTAACTTTAGTATTGCCATTTAAAGAACAGTGGCGCCTTCCTATGTTTTCTACTCTGTTTTGACAGACCCACTATGTTTTCTACTCTATTTTGACAGACTATGTTCATTAATCATTATAACTAACCCATCACCACTGATTAACTCTTGCTTCGCAGGGACATTTGAGTGTTTAGCTTCGTTCAACATAAATTCATACATCGTTTATATAAAAAAAATTAGAGTCCTTGTGAGAGCTCTGAAGGCGTAACCATATGTTACTTATACCAGGGTGGGAAAGCGGTTGCTTCACCTCAAGTGGTGCCATGGTTACCGTGATACTGAAGGCACAACACAAAATTTGCGCAAATTACAGCAACTTTTTGGTGTCATGCAATCATTTGGAAAATGCATGTTACTAGTTGCGTAATGTAAATTCGGTTTTAGGCCTCAGGAAGCACAACATTTGTGAATAGAATATTTTTTAATTAGGTCTAGGAAAAATCTAGAGTGAAAACTCTTTGCGTGAGAGCCATAATGTATGTGGGTTTTACTATATTTACCTTGAGTGGTTGATAATTGTCCTGTAGCATCAATAGAAATTTCACTGTATTTTTCAGGCGGTAATTCGTCAGATGTTCTGGCGTTCTTCGGACAGTCGTAAGTCTCTAGGCTCAAGTTCATTTCACTTGCGTTAGGAGGCAGACTAAGACTCAGGGTCGAAGAACCGAGGAGATTCAGTTTAGAGGCCGGACTAGATGGCACATCTTTCTTTGTTATAACATTATTATTTGTTGCATTCTTGTTCTTGTCGATTTGTTGACCAGGCAAGGATACGGGACTTAGCGAGAGATTATTATTGATATTAGAGAGGTTAGATTTGATGGTCGGGTCGGTGATGAAATCGGTGGAGAAGGAAAGGTTTCTCGTGAGGAGGTCGATGGATTTATTGTCCGCGGGGAGTGGAGGGACGGGCGGAGGACTGGCTTCTCCGACCGGGAGAGAACCTTTGCGCGGGGATTTGCTGTGTTTGAGAGAGGCGGTGAGAGTTTTCTTTGTTCGGTGCGGAGACGTTTTCTTTGTACGTGGCATTGTGGAGAACTGGAAAGAAACAATAATCATGCAGTATTACAGTAATTAGTCAAAGATGAAAATTGGAACTATTCAGCTAGTTGCATGTCCAACTGAGGACAGCCTCCACTGTACATATTTGACTTTGATGTAGGAGAAGCCATAGCAGTAACACAGTGGAGCAAGTATCTCGGATCGGCTCAAGTAACAGGACTACATAGAAGCCCAAGTAAATCTGGCTTTCAAGAAACTAGGCGTCTTGTATAGGGCTAGCAGATTCTTCAATAGTGACCAGCTGCTAATCCTGTACAAATCTCAAATATGTTCAACAATTGAACTGCATTAATAAATTTCTTCCTACACCCCCTACCTTAACCCGCATAAGAACTACCCTCCCGGGTGTTGATATAGTTGCCAAGTCTTTACATTGTACAAAAAGGGGTGCTCTTGAGACGTTTTACATTAAAAAATTAAATTAAAAATAGAACCATTTTTAATTTTTAAATGATGTTTCATCTTTTTATGAAATGGTGTAAGCAAAATCAGCAGTCAAACAAAACAGTGAAGCTGTCATCGTATTTATAATCTTCTGCATTATGAACAATTTGAGGTAAGATTGTTACCTCAGGGAGCGCAGGTTTGGGTGGAGGGGGCACAGGCATCTGCAGACAGGTGGGCAGGCCGTCCGACATGACGCTGTAGTGGTCTATCAGGTGCTCCAGAGAGTCCAGGTAGGGCCCGTCATCAATAAACAACTGCTTTTCCTGAAAGTAAAAATAAAAACAATCACAAATTATAACATGCCCAATTTACATTAAAAACATGAAATATTTTTTGTAATGTAATAAAATACGTACATTTTTTACACATGAGTCGTATAGTTCCTATCTACGATAAGTCCACTAATGGTGAAACGTTGGCATACCATTTGTTTTTCTATTATAACTTTTAAAAAGAACTGGTAAGGCGACTTGAGGCATTCGAGATGTGGATCTACAGAAGAATACTAAAACTAAGCTGGATGGACAGAGTTACGAATGAAGATGGTTCGGATGAATAAAGAAAAAGAAGTTATTAAAACAATAAAAATCCGAAAACTTCAATATCTAGGACACGTGATGAGACATCGGGAGAAGTACGAGATCTTGCATCTCATAATGCAGGGAAAGATTGCCGGAAGACGGGGCCCTGGAAGGAGGACATCGTGGCTGAAAAACTTGAGACAGTGGTTTGGCCAGTCTACTGTAGAGCGGTTCCGGGCCGCAGTAAACAAAGTCCGCATAGCCAACATGATAGCTAACGTCCGTTGAACGGACAGGGCACGAGAAGAAGAAGAAGAACTTTTAAAAATAAAATTCTAGAAAATTATTTATTTAGTGTGCTAAACATACGTAGTCCAATAACAAAGCGCACATAATAAATAATTTTCTAGTTTTTTATTTTTAAAAGTTATAATATCCATTGTTTCACCGAGTGGACTTATCGTAGATAGGAACTATGCGACTCACATGAAACGTCACTGGTTGGGCATTTACACAGCTACACTTACATACATACATCTATACAAAACTATACACATACATGAACTGCTGTACTTGTAGCTAGTATTGTCACATTTCCTTCCTACCCTTCCCTATAAACCTGTCACTTTCCTGTTACCCACATCAGTCCATAATCGACCATCAACCTGTGAACATCAACATTATTTATCGCATCCGCATTTTTTTCGCTATTGACCGCCGCAGAGAAGAAAGTACAAGTCCCGCAGTGAGTAATTCTCTCCTTTTCCTTGTGTGCTTACCTTTTACTTGTGCAGTGGTTCAAACACATAACATACACATTTCAAGGTCCTTCTTTTAAAAAACTACACAAAACACGCATCAGTCACTAAATGGGCCAACACTGACTTTTGTTTATGGAGTCCTATTACAAGTAGGCTATAATTTTGGACATTACTTTTATATTTGGGGTGCGGTGAGTAAGTACTATTAATCATTCAAATGTACATATTATTTTCAAAGACATCAGTGTCAAACAAATTCCAATTTCTCTAATGCATTTCTTGTTCTCGCCGCCTAAAGTGTGTTAACAAAAAAGAAAGGAATTAATATGTGACTAACATTTTATTTTAATCAAAGTAAAAAATAATCATAAAAATGTTAAATTATAAATTGAAAAAAAAAAACTATTCAAAATTATTACCTCTTTTCTGATTATAAAATTATAGGGTACATTTTCACAAAGCATCGTCAGCACATACGCGCCCGTGTTCCGGTCACTGTAGCGGACGAGGAACGTCCCATCGGTGGAAGTGATGGAGTGCTTCTTGCAGAACTCCATGAGCAGATTAACGGCCTCCTCCCGGTTCAGAGTACCATGGTACCACTGGGCGCGCGTTGTCTTTGGTATTTGTGGGGAGTAGTTTTCTGGAAATGATAAAATAAATTAGCTCCGATGGCAACCTTTTTGTACAGTTCTGATGTTCCAACTGGTATTGATAATACAGATAATGTATCCTTACTCAGAAGTTCGTAGCACTCCATATGACCCTCTTGCTTGGCCAGGTCAGCTGGGGTTTCATTGTTCACCGTCCGGGGGTTGGCGGGGGCACATAGGTCAAGTAGGACCTGTCAAACATTATTTGATATTATTAAAAAAGTTAACAAACAGGGTTTGTGAGAGATGAGTAATTGGCTGCTCACAAATGGAGCAACGGACACTCGTCCATTGTAAAAAAATAGACTGTCTCCCGTTGCCTTCAACAAGAGCACTTACGAGTTAATGATGGCAAATTTCGTAACACCAGAGCTCACCATTTGTGGGTTTTTTAGTTTAGCCATGTATTTAAAACTAAGCAGATGAAAGGTGAACTATGTATTACGTACCTTGATGCAATCAATGTATCCCTTGAGGGCCGCCTCGTGCATGGGAACTTGGCCAGTTTGGGCGTGGCGGATTTGTACGTTGGCGCCACCTTCCGTGACCAGCACTTTCACGGTGGACGGCAGGTTGGATTGGCAGGCGTACTGGAAAATAAATAAATATTGAAATTTAAAATCAACCACTTAACAACTTCAATGCCAGCGTACGTGCTAGTAGCTCACCGCAATTGCCTTGATTTTATGGTATTTTGAACCTTAAAAAATGCTTCTGTCATACTAAAATATATTTCATTCACTTGGCAAGGAAATAATGTATCTTAATATTATTATAGCTTGTCGTTTTGACTTGCCAACATATTTATTTTAGGAGCGAACAAGTGTGCAGCTATTATGGAAGCGTCAGCGACGATGTAACGGTCATCTTTATATCATATTACTATACACTAACTGTTTGCCCGTTGCAGGCAAGTAATTGTTAAAAGTACTAAGCGATTTGACGTATGAATGTGGATGAAGCAAGGAGTGTAAACCTACATTTAAAAAAAATTTAATTTGAAGAAAAAAATTACGTTTGCGTGGATGAAGCAAGGATTGTGCGCCTACACAAAGGGCCGGGGAGATAACTGCTCAATTTTGTACACCTGCTACTGAGCCACGTTGGTCGCCCAGGTCAAGGCGTTCATTATGGGCCTTTTTTCGTAAAAAGGGGCCAAGGAGTTTACTGCCCAATTTTTCACTGAGCCCTTCGGATTGTGATTCGGGTCGATAGGGTATAAGGGCGTTTTCCAAAAAAGATGTCGGTGACGTAATAGGAATTCTACTTAAGTGAGATGCTGCATTTCGATTAAAAATATACGTTAATTTATTAAAGAAAGTATGAACTTCATGACAAAAAGTATTTAAATAGAAAATGTCAATAAACTTCGAAAATAATTGCAATTTAAGTTTAATACTATTGGTAAGAAATTCTTTTACGTCACTTTTATCATAAAGTTTATAAAGAAAATTAAAAGAAATTCATTATTTCAGATTTTTATTTACGAATTGAAAACACAATCTGTATCCTAAAAAATATGAATAATCAAGCTTATTGAAATAAATATTAAGTTTTTAAATAAAAATATTCATTTACGCTACTTTTGGATACTTTGTACTGTATATTTTTCGTTCTAGAAAGACGAATATAAGTTTTTGTTTTACGAATGTTTAATTATAACAAATTTAAAATTAATCATGAACTATATCAATAAAAAAAAGAACAAATTTCTTTGAGATATAATAATTGATCTTAGAAAATAAATCACAGCAATAACAGGACAGTGGCGTAAGGGGAAAAATTTGGTAACGTTTAGGAATTCTAAGGCCTCGGCCAGACTGAGAGGCTTGCCCGGTAGCGACAGCGGGCGCGAAATATCAGTCGTATGTGTACGCACGTTGTGGCTACACTGCTGAAGGCGCGACAAGCGACTGTTATGGGAAGAGTGGAAGATACTCTCAGTATCACCCTGGTGAAAGACCACCATTCAGAATTGAAACGTTGCTTAATAATGACTTTAACCGTGTTTAGTGACTAGATCTGAATAGCCAGGTACTTCCCCACCTTCCTCTTCTCCACCTTCCTCTTCCCATCTCCTTCCTGTCCCCACTTACCTTCAGCCTCAAACGTACCCCAATTGGGGATGCCATAGTCTCACTGGCTCCAGACGGGAGCAGTTAAGACTCATGTGAGGTATTCTCTATAAAAAAGGGCGATTTTACGTACTACCGCCACCGTGGAAGGCCCCCGCGCAAGTACATTTTCTTCCACTTGTTCTTTTTTCTTTTCTTTTTATTTTCGTTTCTGTTCTCTCCAACGTCTTCTTTTTTCTATTCTTCTTTGGTTAGCTCTCTGATTTTATTTTGATGTTATTTTTGTCTTTGTAACTCTTTTTTTCATAAAGGCTTTATATTTTTCAGGGTCGCTTTTAATTTTGTCTCTGTACCTTTTTGATTTTTCATATTTGAACATAAAATTAAAATAAATTATTTATAAAAATGCACAAATAATTAGATAGGTAATAATGGGCTACACGTGCATACCGTGTATAGCCTGAAATAGGTAACTAAGCTGAAAGGGTATTAAAGTACCTGTTAATGTACACAACTTTAATTAGGTACAGGATTAACTAAAACACACAGGAACATAAATCATGCTACATTTTATACTTACTTAATCAAAATTGTATGCACCGAATGAATTTCAGAGTTGCCTCTACAGTAATAGTTGCTCATATTGCTGTCTATATTAGTACTTCGACACCATTTCGACTCTTTCAGAATTAATCTTAATTTATAAAAAAAAGAAAAAAAATTATACACATAAAAATCAAATATTTTTTTCTTTTTAGCTATGCTGTTCTTTTTTTTTAATGCTACACATATCACTCAACCCACATATCTACATGTAATAGTTACATTTTGAAGATACATGCAAAATATAAATTTAATTAGAAAATTGTAACACACCCAAATACACTAAAAGACGGACAGAGTGAACCGACCTTTAGAATTCCATTACGTCACTTTTAATTTCCATTCACGAGACCGTTGCGTAAGAGAAGTGGCGTAATCGCGTCAATATTTTTTCGAAATGTATTTATCAATAAATTATGAAACTTCTGTTTGTTCTAACTAAACATTTCATAAAACAATAAATGAATCAATTTAATACAAAGTAGAGTCTAATACATGCTGGTAAATTACCTGGAGAAATACGGAAGCGTTGGTGGAACACTTTTTTAGTACAGCCGAGAACGACCACTTGTGTTACGATTTCTTGGCAAACTGGCTGTAAAAAACCAAGCATGGCCGCCCTTCATAGACTAAATAGGGTTGCTATTTTCGAAAATATTCATCGATTTGGTAATATTTTTATTGGAAGACGTCAATAATGTGGTTGCGTAGGCGGAAATTCCACCATACGCTATTTCGTAGGACAACTCAATATCTGGTATTTAAATTATTTTGCACGATAATTAATCTATATTATGGTTGCAAATCGAAAATATTATCATATACTATTAGTAGAATCAGAAATAAATACTGGAATAACATTAAATAACATTAATTTTTGAACTCTTACTGGTAGTGGTAGGTGTAGGACATACCAGAAACAGTGACCTGTAGTCTTACTTATTTAAAAATAATATCGAAATTTAATAGATTTATTCATTATTTTTAGTCCATAAAGGTATTTACTTGTTATTATATTGGTAAAATATATGGTTGGTCATTAAAAACGACACAACAAAAGTTACTGATCCTGAAAGTGATGGGACACTGACTTTTATCTATGTACACTTTTTTTGAAAAACGCCCATATACCATATCCTGTTCCAAAGAAGGCCTTTACCACCGAGCCACCTTGGTCGCCGACATTGGAGAGATGTCGTAAGTTTATTAACATTCGATAGGTAAATTTCTTCTTTTGAAAGGCAATAATCCCAAGGCAAATATTTAAAAAACTTTCAATTTCAAGAATTCTACAATTATATTCCATGAATTTTCAAGGGTCTGCTCTAGAATAAATAAAAGCCTGCGCATTAACTTACGTGCAAGGGTGTAAAACCAGCGGTGTCCCTACAGTTAACACTTGCCCCTGCCTGAATCAGCTTGCTCAGTATGTCGTCTTTGCCAGAACGCGTGGCTAGGTGCACCGCGGTCTGGCCGTCCTGGTTTTTGGCATCGCGGCTGTGGTAGCCACAATCTAGCATCTGGGACACCACGGTGTAGTTGCCAACTTCTGTGGCCCTGGGAACAAAAAAACATTGATTATTTATTTATTTTCAATGCCCTGATGGGCTTTTACATGATTAGTGTATGATATCGGAGGCACACTTTTTAAATAAAAAAAGATATACTTAAATTAACATTATATAAGTGGTAGGTATAAAAATAAATTTAAGTGAAAATAATATATTACAAGAAAAGAGAAAGAAAACAACAGAAACCAGTTTTTAAATTGCAGATTGCATAAAAATAATAATGTAGTTAGTGTAGGTTAATAATACAAAATTTACAGGTGAATAATACATGACAATGTGCATGATACAGAAAAAGAAAAGAGAGGGACAAGTTTTTCATTGTAGATAAATAGAAAGAATACAAAAATATATACAATAGCTCCTATGTGACGCTCCTTAATTGTAAATAAATATCTTAATATATAAAAATAAATGTATGTTTGTTTGCCCCTTATACGGTACCTAAAGAATTCATCCGATTGTGATGAAACTTTGGTGATTTGTCATTTGCAATGGTTGCCTGCGATGGTCCCTACATATAGTGCAAGTGAGCTGGGTTATGAAATTATTTCTTATACCATTCATCCGATTGCGATGAAATTTTGGTGAGTTGTTAGGCACACACCCGCGAATGTTACTAAATGTAAAAGTGATCTCTGACATTATGAAATTTGTATAAAAAATTTACAATAAGTGGAGCACGAGTTGTTTGAAAAATATATGTATTTCTTATAGTTAAGCTGCAGGAGGAAGAAGGGAGGGGGGAGTGGAAATTCGGAAGGGGAAGGGAAACGACAGAGGGGGATTCGCGGGAGGTGTATGATGGAGAGGGGGAGGTGGAAGGAGAAGCAATAGGGGGAGAGAAATGCGGGATGTTTGGTCACGGGAAAAGGGAAGGTGGAAGGGGAACTCGAGAGAGAAAGGGACGAGAAATAGTTGGAATAATATTGGTAGGGGACAGCAGGGGGTAATTTGGAAAACCCATGCATCTCATACGGATACTGTGAAAGTAGGGAGGGAGAGGGGAATCCGGGTGAGGAAAGGAATGAAGGAGGGGGTTCAGGGGATGGGGAATGAGAGAGGGGAAGATGGAATCGTGGAAAGGAAAGCTTCGTGAAACGACGGGATGTGGGAAGAAGGAAGAGAAGAGGAACGCGGAAGGGGAAGTAGGACGGGAACGGAGGCGAAAAGCGGGAATGCATGGGTTAGGACACATGGCAGAGGGATTGCAAACAACAGATTGGAAACAAAGTAGGGGATAACAGGGGGTAAATTTAGAAATCCACGCTTCTCACACCGACTCAAGGGTTGGAAACCGTCTGTTTTATTCATGCACGCACCAGACGGAAAAACAAAAATATTGTGCATCGAAAAGGACTTCAATAAACAGAATAAAAACACAAACAGTTTCTTTGAGTGACATTTCAACGCATACCGGGTACTCGCTAGATAATATATAAAAATGAATGTTTTTTCGTTTGTCCCATAAGCGTTCCTAAACCATTCAACCTATTGCGGTGAAACTTTGTAGTGATTTTTTGTACACATGCCCTCCAAAGTTTCTGGATATAATGGTGTTGTAAAATTATTTCCTATAGTCCTATACCATTCATCCGATTGTGATGAAACTTTGGCGAGTTGTTGTACGCACGCCTGTGAAGGTTTATATATGTAAAGTGAGCTCTGGCGTTATGAAATTTGCATTTCCGGAAAGGGAAGAGAGGGATGGGTGAAAGCAGGGGAGGTAACGCGGCGAGGATGTGGGGTTCGCGGAAAGGAGAATGCGGGAGGGTGGAAGACTGGGAAGGTGAACAGGGAAGGAGAACAGGGAACGCGGGAGGGCGGGAACGGATACGTATGGGAAAGGTCACACAGGGAGAAACAATATCTTTCTTTGTAATAATGGTAAACTTATATTAACCGCTTGGGCACATAAGCTTGTTTTCATGACAATTTAACATAGGTAGACATAGGAATGACGTATGCCCCGGACCTGAGTTATTAAATATGTCGATATATGACTTAGCGCAGTTTACAAGGTAATAGTATTTATAATAACCTATGCAGCAGGTTGCTCTGGCCGTGGGTCCGTGAGTTGTGAGGCGGGGGTTTGCCAGGGCAGACCACAGCCAGCCGAGTGACCAGCCCGTTAGAGTCGCCCTGGTAGTGCTGGATGAGCGTGTCCAGCCCATGCACCGTGGTGTGCTCCTCGATGGAGAAGAACGCGTCCTCGCCATGCCGCCTTATCTGGTAGTGGACCACTTCTCCCTGAAGAATTAATCGTAAGCATTACATATATGTATTGATTGATCAATGGTTTAAACATACTTGGGAAAGTTTGAATTTTTCCCAAGCTTGGTTAAGTTAACCCTTCAGGCTAATTTTTTCGCTTTTGGGAACAGCTCGCGTAGGTCTCATAGAAATCGTTGTATCTCCCTTATTGTCATGGTGAGAAATAGAAAATAAAACTGGTCCACCTTCATTTTCCTGCTTCAAAATAATTTTATTCATTCTTCATTCAAGTTTACAATCTGTTATTAGTATTATTTACAATTTGTTATTATTATTAGTTTACGTTCTATTTAGTTAAGATTATAGTATTTAATCGATTTTTTTTTCAAGTTTGGTTTGGAAACCTAATCTACAGGAATTTCAAAAGATAATTAGGTAGGCACTTATTTATTAAAAAAATCATTACACTTGTCGCACTCCGCTTCACGGTTAATACCAAATATTCTTTATTTAAATATGTAGTTAGATTTAGTAAAGCTGCAAGTGTTATTTACGAAAAGTGAGCATTTATGTCGGGGGAGACAAAAATATGCATTTTATAATTTTATTTTGTTAAGAGTAATTCATTTACGCGAAGTGTTCAATGCCATGAATGTTAAAATGAAGCAAACTTATACAACTTTACTAAAAATTCTATAAAGAAAACAAAAAATATATATTTTATACAATTCCACACACCGAGAGTCTTTTAGTTCAATTTATAAGAAACAAAACATTTTTGAATTTTTAACCGATTTAAAAAGGGCGGGTACCTACAACGTACAATCTAAATATTACAGATAAATTCAGGTGTAGGTTACAATAGTGAATAGTTCTAATTTATAGAGATGAGGGCGAATTTTCTTACCTCGTGTAACACAGAAAGGACATAATCTCCGGGAGATGTGTTGCTGTCTCGCACAAGGAACACTCCATCTTCATTTTCTGTCAAAATAACAAACTTTTATATCACACAGCTTTGCACACATAAATCATTTAAGAGTATCTTGCAAAATGTTGTTATAGATGCATAAATCAGTGTCGAATTCTAATATTTACGACAAAGAGATTAAATTATAATGATCTCCAATTTATTAAATCACGTGACAGTTGTCAAGTCCGAGATCTACCTATTGTGTACGAATAATAATTTATTGTATTCTTCATTGTTGACTTATTTAGTTTAGGAAGTTTTTATAACTATTCGTATTACCTTTTTTGAGTAAGCTTTCGGCTTCGTCCCTGGAAATCTTCCCATGGAACCAATTCATATTATCGTCTCGATTCATCCGAAGGAGGAAGGAATTCGTCTACAAGAAAAATTCGATGTCAAATTCCAAACATTTTCAATATCAAAAATGACAAGAGTAAAAGTTAAAAGTAAAACTAGCACATGCTAACAGTGTCAAAATAGAGTAATATGAGTTGTTTACAAACAAATCTAACTTTTAAATTACAACACTTTAGATTATAAACATCGAAAAACTAATTAGCCACAGTGACATGACAAAAGAATTCTGACAACTTTGAAAGCTTAATTTACCACATAAATATCTGCTTGAAATAATCTAATGATTTTGCACTACTTCAACAATTTAACCTATTTTCTATAGATAAATACTGTAATAATATGGCTCAACGAGAAAAATAACGAAAAACTATTTGAAACTTTTTGCTAGACTAGGCATGCGTGTCGTGGCCGTGTCATAATAAACGCCATTTTTGTATCTGTCTCTTTCTGTCATGTTTTCTTCTGTCAATCAACAACCACCGGAGTCAAAACGATCGCTGTTTATAAAACAAAATATTTTCACCGATGACTCACAGTTACGAAGAAAAAAAAATCTACCAATGTTAACGATATCGTCACTTTATCAAAGAATAAAATGTTGATTTTATTAAATTTCGGATCACAATACCTTCAATAATATAAATGACGTCATTGTTTTTATCATGTTATCGTTTATTTTTAAATGCACTCTATTATTATTACTATCGCTACTTGTGAAACTTTACATGTTAAGATATTCACTTAGGATTAACCGGTAGGATAATTTTGAAAACTTGTGCGAATTATCAGAAACGACATGGTTTCTCTGAATAACAGCGATCAGACTGAGCGAATATACCAGACGTCCACGCGCGAGATCCCCGGCCTCGTGTAATACGAATGACTCATAACAAGGTCAATTCCGAGATATGAATCACCTCGATTCATTCAACAAAAAGTAAAAACTGACAAACTGAATAGATACCTACACCTACTTTTTAAAAGCATTAGACAGTATGGAATCACGTCAAAAATATTGCATTTTTTGTTACGGAAAATTAGGTACCTACATACCTACCTAAGATAAAAAAATTAAACTAGATCCATTAGTCTTATTACAAATAACTTCACAATTTCCAAATAATAAAATCATGAATTCAAACGGGAACTTCTAAACATTGTAAATTTGAAAATCCATACTTTCTATAAGCTTTCTATATTATTTTATTTCGTTTTATGGTGCACCTAGACACCTAGAAAGGAAAGCAATTCAAATTAAAGGAAATCATTAGGTAGGTAGGTCTACAACTGCTACAGTCGGTCAATGAGCAGAAGACACCGATCCGGAGTCACGGTTTCGAATCCTGGCGTGCGCAGTTAAATTTCATTTGATTGATTTATGTTTTCACAATTAATCACTTAAAATAATATGAGGTATATTTGCGACACGTTCCAGAGTGGAATATACTCTTAGTGTCGCCAGTGGCGTAGCTAGGTAACCAAGGGCCCTGGGGCAAATTAAAAAATGGGGCCCCACTGCTATGTAAACTGATTGGGTTTTATCAAATAAAAATATGAAATATACAAATACTTTAAAAATGCTAAGCTACTTAAGCTCTTTTTGTGCACTGCAGGGCAGGTAATAAAAATATTAAACATTAACAACATAAATTACAATGCATACTTGGTGTAGGTTTGGCTAATAAAACGAAATAGAGAAGATTCAAGGGTTTACTATATAAAGGTCGGGCCTACCAACTGACTAAATAACAATTATATTTACAATTTTTTCCTAGCTTTAGTTTTCGCAAAAGTATCAATGACTTTGTTTAAATCCAGGCTTGATGCGGTTTTGTTTTCAATTGCTATTAGCGATAAATGTCGGAGTCGAGTTTGGCCCATCTTATTTCTTAAATAATTTATTATTATTTTTAATTTGCTAAATGACCTTTAAGCTGCTGCAGAGGTGACAGGAATTGTAAAGAATAATAACATTGCTGTAAATACTTCCGTTAGTCGCATTCTAGCACTCCATATTTGCTCATTATTTCCTTACATAATTGGTGAACAGTCCACGCTTGAGTTAGTTGAGGTAAAACTAGATGGAAAATATTAATAAATTGAAGTGAAAAACTAGGGCCTATTATATCTGAATATTTTCTTTGGAATTCGTCACACTTTTGTAATAAAGTTGCTTCATCAACATGTAATAAAAATATTGGTGTTAGAAAATCGAATATATGAATGACTGCACTCATACCAATAAAACGTGTATCTAATTGAGATATTACTGTGTCTAGTACATTATTGAAAATCTCAATTTTAAATATTTTTTCTCGGTTTGGAAATCGGTGATCAGCAGCTAATTCATCAAAATGTTTTTTAACTTTTCTTTGCCTTTTTTCTTGAAAATGGGTATCAATACCATATTTTCTTGCAGTTTCACTGGCTTTGCACTTGAATAATTCGAAATCATTTCTATAAATTTGCAACTTTGCTTTGGTCTCTGCTAAAACTTTACTCGCCTCACCCAAATTGATGTCGCATTTTTGTTAAGTTTTGGATGCATAATTGATGTCGTTTTAATACTCTCTGCGTCACTACGCTCATCTTTATTAGGACTCTTTAGAACTATTTCAGATAATGCTTTGATAATATCAAAATAGAAGTTTTATTGCAGATATCGTATTGACCCTACTGGATCATCTGTCGGATTTAGTTTTTTTAGAGTGGTGTCCGATTCGCCAGTGAATTTTGACAGTAGATCAACAATAGACACGGTTAACGGCATCATTTATCACCAAATTTAAATTATGAGTGGCACAATGTACGTACTCTGCGTTAGGCTGGATATCCTTAAGAGGCTAGACTTTGAACCACACGCGGAACACCCGCGGCTGTCATTCTGTCCCGCTCACAATAACCTCACGCACACTTACAATACATGCGAATGCGAAATGTGCGAATGAGACAACGCTCAAATTTACCTATAGAAATCGCTCGAAAAGGGGTTTATGGAAAATACACTTTTCTACACCGAAACTTTCACGAAATTGAAATTTAAAAAAAAATGTATTTTTTAGAAAGAAGAAGCAACGTCGGTAGCTTTTTATAATTTTATAATTCTTTATGAGAGTTGAGTTAGCAGCACTTTTTCCTTAAATAATATTTTTTGATAAATCGTACATGTTTGACAGTGAATGTTTACGTTAATACGAAACGCATCGAAAATTCGAAAACATACCGACATAGTTTTCATCCTCTAGAAGGCAGTAAAAAAAATATATATTCATTTTGTGCAATTTTCGATGTAGAAAAGTGTTTTTTCCCGGGCGTCCTTTTTGTATGGGCCGAAAAGCGAAGTCCATCGTCTTAATATGTTTTTGTACACCATTATACAAACCACTCATCACACTGGCTCCATCATAGCCTTGCCCCACACATTTTTTTAAATTAATATTTTTGTCGATAAATAATGTTGTAACTTGGTTGACTAAATCTACTGCGCCATGTTTGATGGCTGCATAAAAGCCTAGAAACACTTCCTTTACTTCTATATCAATTGGCTGTCCATTTTCCGATCTGGTTATTACTGCATACCTCACAACAATGCTTAGCTGATCTACCTTCGATATGTCCTGTGTCGTATCCATTATATGGCAAAAAACGGTGACGCTCTAATTTGTTCTAGTAGATGGGTTTCGAGTTTGGTCCCCAAGCTCTCAATCATTTCATTTTGAATTGTTGCACTCAGATATCTTGTAGATCCTAAAAACATAAACACAATTTCAAAAAAGTCCTGATATTAAACAGTTAATAATTATAAACAAAATAAAACGATAAAAAAACTTAGAAATAATTATTACTACCTTTGGGCATATCCAAAACTTGCCGCAAAATGTGATCATATCGGGCGACAAGCTCTACAAAGGACAGAAAATTTCCGTGGTATCCTTCCTAACTTAAATCTTCTTGATGTCCTCTCAAACCCAAAGAACTCTTTGCTAGGGTAATTATGATATCGAATAACCTTTGAAGAACCATTTTCCAAAATTGATGCTTCATTGCGAATTTCATTTTCAAGTTCCTTGTCGATAGTATTAGTATCGTTTTTTTTCCAAAATTCATACACAGCACATGCTTCCGAATGGCCACTCGAACAACTGTGTCAACTGTGTTGTTTAATTCTTTCTGATAAATGCTTCCAATCTCGAATTTCCGTACACCAAACATTATTCCTTTGTTCAGCAAATAACCAACAGCGGGATTGGTTTATTTATGCCAACAAGGTTGACAATAGGCAGTATTTTGGAATAACACAACCAAAAACGATTGACTGGGCCATATTTAGAACACGAAACGTAGTACGATTTTGAAAAACACCTATTGTTCTGGTTGATGTCTGTTGGAAAAGGTCCTGAAGGCTGTAAAGGCCCCGTATCAAGAATTTGACATTTTTAGTTATCACTTAATATTTTGTTCGTGGAGTTTCCCAAGTCATAAGAAGATTTGTCGTACACATTTTATGGTACTTCCACACCGCAGCCAACCTTCCAACTCCGAACTTAGTTCGGAGTTGGAAGATTGGCCGATCGTGTGGTTGCTGCGGCCAACCTTCCAACTCAAAACTCCGAATTTCAACATGGCGGAATGCGAACAGCTGATTCGGCGCTTATCTTATCAGTTGCCTACAATTATTATACGACATGTTTTCAAACAATTGTTATACCACTCTCCCGTAATAATATTTTCATTTAAATGGTACGCGGAACACGTGTCTTGATCACCAGCGGTTCGCAGAATGATGTGTGCATAAATAAACCAATCCCGATGTGTGGCTGCGGCAGGCTGGTTCGTGTGAGTTGGCCGTCACGATCGCCTCGGAGGCGATCCCGGGCCAACTCGAACTCCAACCTTCCAACTCGATCTTCCAACGCACGAACTACCCCTCCACACAATCGACCAAACGTTTGAAGTTGGAAGTTGGCCGCAGTCTGGACGTAGCATTAGAGGTCTGTGGTTCCTCCAAACCCTCCGCTCTTATGTGTGTCATGCAAACATCATCCACGTTCACATGATCGGCGGCGGAGTTATCTCCAACTGCAATAATTGTCGAATCTTCTTCAGTAGGCTTCTCAACCAACACTGCAGTTACCAGATTATTTGAGTCACTATCAATAGAAATATTTTGGCCAGATATACTTGCAGAAGGCTGACTAAAAAAATTGACAATTTTGGCCAATTTTTGTTTACTGTAAACTAAAAGGTAAAATAATAAATAATTGTAAAATAAAAGGAAAGATCCGTCAAATTGACAACACTGCCAACCTACAGAAAGAATTTAGGGGAATTCCCTATGCATTACATTTAGATTTTCTCTCAACTGAGTTGTCATGATTAAAGTGGGGTTGCGAGTTGCAACCTGTCATATTTATTTTGAAAATGGGAGAAATTTCCAAAAGTTCAGTTCGATCGAGATTTCTGGTAAGGATTCGAGGGCCCCCTGAGCTTGAGGGCCCCGGGCACTGCCCCGCGTAGCCCCTAGGTAGCTACGCCACTGAGTGTCGCCCTGGTGTGAGACCACCATTCAGAATTGAAACATTGCTTGAAATGGCTTTTGGGCAGGAGCAGTTGGGACTCTTTTGAGGTATTCACATAAAAAAATAATTAAAAAGGTGGGGGCAGGCGGGTAGCCTAGTTTTGTTTTGTTATAAAAATCTACAGTTTTATTCGGAGATTGATGACATTTTCCACACTTGACCTTCAAAACAAGAGGAAGGTCACAACGCCGGGGACCTCAGATAGTGACAAGTAAAAAATACGGGCTTTATGCTAAGGTACTGACACATTTGCTTATTACAAGCCGGCTTATGAGCATGCTCATTAATGAGCATGCTCACACAACTGTACACACTTGCTCATAAATGAACAGGCTTGGCTTGAGCTTTCTCATGAAAGAGCATGCTCAAAGCCAACAATTGAACACATATACTCTTTAATGAGCATGCTTATGTCAAATAAATGTCATCGTATAGAGTCAGTTCCGTTCGCCCAGAACATCTTATTGCTTGAACGCAATTATTAATTATTTAAGAATCTTTTGACGAAAGAAAACAAAACGGTTGATTTTGTCCAAGATGTCAACGGTTATACAGTTACAAGGACATAATACAGTCAGTTCCGTCCGCACAGAAGTCAATAAAGTAATCCTATTGCTTGCAACGCATTTACTGAAGAAACTTTTGGCGAAAGAAAAAAAGAAAATAAAAAGATCGATTTGTGTTCGTAATTGGATCACTAGAAGGGCAAACCTAGGATCAAGTAATCATTTGTTAGTAGAAATGCGAGAAGAAGATGTCAACGGATATAAAAATCATTTACGAATGCTTCCGCAGAAATTTGACGAGCTACTCTCTAAAATTGAAAACATCATACAAAAACGAGATACTCAAACGCGGAATGCTATTCCGGCTAAAGTAAAATTGGAAATTACATTGAGATACCTAGCTGTCGGAGATTCTTTGTACACATTATCAGCATTTCACAGGGTTGGAAAATCTACTATAGCTAAATTTATACCCGAAGTTTGTGCTGCAATATCTATGGCTTTGAAGGATTATATGCGGGTAAAGAAAACAGTTTTACTAATATTTCAAGTTTTTATTTAGTTGTAGATTTCGTTGTTTGAATATAAACATATTACAATAGGTTGAACGCACATACATAGTGTTTCATATTCAGTATATTTTTATTAACCCATCACTTTGCGTAGTGTAACATAATATTTGATACAATAAACAGGTTTTTTTATTATTTCTTATTAATCCTTATATCAGTTTTGGTAATACGGTAAGGTATATATAAAAACATAATAATAATAATAATTTAATAAAATATATTTTATTTTTAAATATATAAATCATTATTTCTGCATAATTATTAAACCGAAGAATTCCAATGTTTGAACACAAACATATTACAATAGATTGAACATATACGTACATAGTGTTTCATATTCAGTATTTTTTTAATAACCCTTTACTGTGCATAGTATAACATATTTGATATAATAAACAGTTTTTTTTATTTCTTATTACTCCTGATATCGGTTTTGGTAATACGGTAAGGTTTTTACATTATTTCTGCATAATTATTAGGCCGAAGAATTCCAATGTTTGAACACAAACATATTAAAATAGATTGAACATAAACTTACATAGTGTTTCATAGTCAGAATTTTTTATTAACCCTTTACTGTGCATAGTGTAACTATTTGATATAATAAACAGTTTTTTTAAATAATGTAAATACCTTACCGTATTTCCAAAACTGATATCATAACTAATAAGAAATTAAAAAAAAAAAGTTTATTATATCAAAAATGACCGAATCGGATAGGGATACGTTGGCGCAGTTGGTTAGCGCGTCGGCCCGGATTGCCGGAGGACCTGGGTTCGAGTCCCAGATGTATCCGTATCTTTTTCTGATTTTTCTGTTTCAGATTTTCGATTGACTTTCGCTAATATTATCTTCATTAATTAAAAGTTTTTTTTAAATTTTTTATTAGTTCTGATATCAGTTTTGGAAATACGGTAAGGTATTTACATTATTTCTGCATAATTATTAGGTCGAAGAATTCCCATGGTTACTCAAAATTTTAATTATGAAGTTACGTTTAACGTGCATTGTGGTGTTTAATATTATAACAAGAAGGAATGTTTTTTTTCTGCTTGTTGGGCCGTAATTACATTATTTCGAAGATTTGAAGAATTTGATTTTAATTATTTTTTAAATTGCACTCTGCAAAAAAAACCTTATATTTCTAACATAAAAAAGACATAAAAAAGACAGTGAAGGGTTAATAATTTTTGTGACATAATGATTGAATGTATAGTTAACAAAAATAAGTTTTTGGAAATGGTAAGTAACATAGATTAAAAATATAAAATCATATACAATATATATACCGTAAAGGGACGAATTTGACTTTAACCAGTGATTCCTGACATTATTTGGAGTAGAAAATTATAAAGAAATTTTGGTCTCAGGTCTAAAAAGTGTGGAAATATTTTATGAGTGTTTCCACGCTTCACTCAACAAATCTATTTCAATATGTTCGTGTGTAAAGGATTTGACGTTCGTGAATGGAAGTGATATGATTTGGGTTTTTGATGCTGGAAGTATTGAATAAGTAAATGGCTGAATATTTGGAGCAAGAAGTGGATCGGTTGGAAATACAGTGGAAAAGGACGTGTGTTGGCAAAGGTGGGTTGGCAGAAAGGTTCGGGGAGATTTGTTTATGCCTAGCCGAAGTCAGAAGTTGCTGAATTTTGGTTTGAACTTCTAATGCACCGTACAAAGGTAGTGTCCGCAATTGAGATGCGACGTTTAATCCAAAAAAATGAAATTCATCTTCTGGCCGGGTATTATTGATAGTTGCAGATATGTGTTCTAATCTAATCAGGGCCTCAGCAACTGACTCTTCTTGTTGTTTCCCCTTTTTCGCCGTACTGTGTGAAGGGTAGATGACCGCGATTGTGGTCGCTCTTCTTCACTCTGCGGGGGCGAAATCAGCGGCGACGGCGGTGACATTAAATTTGTGCTTAAATCGTCATCAACTGATTGAATATGCTGAGGCTGGGGGGATGCTTGAGGTGACACCTGTAAAAAAAGAATAATGCTGGTTATTAGATTTTCGTATTGAAATACTTTTTTTTACCTATTATAATTATCTAGGACCGAGTTATAGTTTATGTACCTACTTATACACGCTTACATTTAAAATGGTATTAATTTTACAGATTCCGTCCAATGAAGAATGGAAGAGAATTGAACATGGATTTCGAACTAAATGGAATTTCCCTGGATGTGTTGGAGCCATTGACGGCAAACATATAAATATTTTTGCTCCTGATGACACTTCAAATTATTACAATTACAAGGGTTCCCACAGCGTTGCACTCCTGGCATTAGTTGATGATGATTATTGTTTTTCGTACGTGGATATTGGAACTAATGGAAGAGCTTCCGATGGAGGCATTTTTGAACGATCGAGCTTAGGACGAGCGTTGGAAAGAAATACTCTCAATTTACCGGAACAATCAGTTATTGTGGGAGACGCTGCTTTTCCTCTAAAGACTTATATTATGAAGCCATTTGGAATAGCACCAACGCAAAAAGAAAAAAATATTTAACTATAGATTATCGAGAGCCAGACGAATTGCTGAAAATGCCTTTGGGATTTTAGTAACAAGATTTCGAGTTTTCCTGAATATCATTGATATGACTCCTGAGAAAGTTGATGTTATCACATTGGCTGCTTGTTCTTTACACAACTGGCTTCGAAAAACATCCTACATGTATATCACCCAACGATGTGTCGATTTCGAAGATATACAACAGAATGTTGTGATACAAGGAGCGTGGAGAGATCAGCTGCGCACGGCCCCGGGAAGCTTACCAGCAACACGTAATAATCACGCATCTCGACAGGCAGTGGCAATAAGAAACGCTTATGCACAACTTTTCCAAACAACAGAGGCAGTACCATGGCAAGACCATATGATCAACATATAAGTACCAGCTAGTTATCAATCAATATAAATTAATTAGTTATAAATAACCTACATACATTACATTACTATTTTTTAATATTTTTCATGCTATCTACGATTCAAAAAGTTTTTTTCTTTCAAAGGACATTCAGTTAATGGATAACTTCCACGTATTATGTCTATTTTATTTTATTTCTAAAACTTTTATTTTGTTCTCTGTATGTACCTACTAAATCTTGTAAACTGCTAACATATTTAAAAGCCCATATGATTGATAAATAAATAATTGTCTAAACATAACAATAAATGTAACATATCTGATACAATTAACTATTTTTTTATTTCTTTTTAATCCTGACATCTGGGGTTAGTGTTAGTAATACAGAACGGTTTTTACATTATCATTAATTGACCGGTCAGTGGTTGAGTGGGCATTGCGTTTGGGTCCCACCCAGGCGTTCCGTGTTCGATTCCTCGGCTGGCTAAGTCCTCCACCACAACACAAGCAACATCTTCCGCTTAATGTGGTGGTAGTAGGAGATTTTCAAATGTTGTTGGGTTATTCGTAACCCGGGAATGTTTGTCTTTTTTTTTTTTTTTTTAAATATTTGGTTAAAAACTTTCGATTATATATTAAAAAACTAAAATTCCAATTATATATTAGAAAAATATATTTTCATTATATTTCCCTAATTTTAGCACATATAATTAAGTACCTGCAATGCGAAAAAATATTTTTTTCTAAAACCAAAAAGTCATGCAATGAAGGGTTAATAGACACTCACCTATTCTTATTATATTTCCATAATTTAAATTTATGTAAGTACCTATACTGCATTTTATTTTTTATGTTTCTACAACATGCAGTGAAGGGTTAATAAACACTCACTTATTCATTTTTTTTCCTAATTTTAATAATATATAAGAGTGACTGCAAAAATTTATTTTTTTCTAAAACAAAGTCATGCAGTGAAGGGTTAATAGACGCTCACCTATTCTTATTTTGTTTCCCTAATTTTAATATATAAGTACCTACACTGCAAAACATATTTTTAGTCCATATCCCCGCCGTACCCGCGCTATAATGAACACTTCATTTAAAAGGCCTTCCCAATATATTGGGATTCCCCTTTGTTAGAATGAAATCCTTTGTTTGATTGAGTTTTGGTACGAAACGTCAGTAAATTGAGTAAATGGTAGTAAAGCTGGAATCAGACAGTTCACTCGAGTGAAGATTTACGCCATGTTTTTTCGGCCTAATCGTCCATTTTGTTTCATTCCATGTTCAGACGGCGCTATAAGCTGGAATCAGACAGTTATATCAGAATGGCGCTTTAAGCTGGAATCAGACAGTTCACTCGAGTGAAGATTTACGCCATGTTTTTTCGGCCTAATCGTCCATTTTGTTTCATTCCATGTTCAGACAGCGCTATAGAAATAAGCGTTCACTCGTCCATTCCCACCACAGCGTCGCCGAGCGAGGTCAACCGCGCTGAAATTCGTTTGATTTCCAGCGCGGTCCGGCCCCGAATTTTAAGGAAAAACATGTCAGATGCATCGATTTTTACGCAATTTTGTCGACACAATAAAATAAAAATAAATAAAGAAAACAGTATTGTTTCGTATTATAAACCTTTTTATGTTTTATGACATAATAACACAATTTGATTTTACTTTTTTTATTACAAACATTTTCCTACAAATTAATAATCTTACATATATTCAAAAAAATATATAATACATGGATAATAAGGGAGACCCAAAAATTTATATGAGAGGTGTTCCCAAAAGCAAACAAATTAGCCGAACGAATACCATTTTGACGTTTTGCGTGCGATGTAATAGCGTCCTTCCATGGTCCTTCCCGTACAGGAGACAAACTGATTGAGATTTCACTCGGTGTTCAGGCGATTCACTTTGCTCTCTTCCGCGCGCATGCGCGCGCAAGTGAAGGATGCCGAATGAAAATATCCAATATTGTTGGATCGGTTCACTTGAAGATTTCATTCGGCAGTATTCGGCACTTTCGTTTCATTTCATGTTCAGACGTGTCATTCCGAGTAAACTAGGCCGAATGAAATGCGGAAATGAGCGATAATGCTGAAATCAGACGGTTCACTCGAGGGAAGGTTTCCGCCATGTTTTTTCGGCCTAATCGTCCATTTTGTTTCATTCCATGTTCACACGGCGCTATAGAAATAAGCGTTCACTCGTCCATTCCGACCACAGCGTCGCCGAGCGAGGTCAACCGCGCTGGAATTCGTTTGTTTTCCAGCGCGGTCCGGCCCCGAATTTTAAGGTAAAACATGTCAGATGCATCGATTTTTACGAAATTTTGTTGACACAATTAAATAAAATAAATATAAAAAACAGTATTGTTTCGTCTTATAAACATTTTTATTTTTTATGACATAATAACACAATTTGATTTTACTTTTTTTATTACGAACATTTTCCTACAAATTAATAATCTTACATATCTTAAAAAAACATATAAAATACATGGATAATAAGGGAGACCCAAAAATTTATATGAGAGGTGTTCCCAAAAGCAAACAAATTAGCCGAACGGATACCATTTTGACGTTTTGCGTGCGATGTGATAGCGTCCTTTCATGGTCCTTCCCGTACAGGACGCGAGACAAACTGATTGAGAGTTCACTCGGTGTTCAGACGTTTCACTTTGCTCTCTTCCGCGCGCATGCGCGCGCAAGTGAAGGATGCCGAATGAAAATATTCACTTGAAGATTTCATTCGGCAGTGTTCGGCACTTTCGATTCATTTCATGTTCAGACGTGTCATTCCGAGTAAACTAGGCCGAATGAAGTGCGGAAATGAGCGATTAGTGAACCGTCTGAATGGCGCTTTAGTGAACCATGTGAATGGCGCTTTAACGAAATGTCAGTACGGTTTATTTATGGGTAATCGTATGCACGTCTCTTGTCGCCTTTGTTGGCTTGTAACCAGGATATATAATAACGCATTTTAATTTATTATTACTGACTTGTGACTAGTTTTAATTTAAAATTTCATGATGTCATCAAGAAAAAATAGTGAAATTTGAATACAAAAAAGTCATGCAGTAAATAATATAATAGACTCTTACCAATTCGATTCCAATAGTATCACGATAGTCGTCCTTGTCTCCCACAAACGAATGCATTTCTGCAAACCACGGCATGTGTGGTTTATATACACCAATCGCACCAGAACCGGACCGCTTCGAACTCCTAATTTTTTTTAATTCGAAGTAGTACACAGATCTTAAATTTTTAATTTTTGTTTTAATCATTTTAATATTTAAATTAGGATCGCTCATATTCATTAGCAAGGTTTCATAGGCGTTATTCCTTGAAATATTATTTTTATACAATGGTGAACTCGGATTCCAAAGACATTCGTGGTTTCGATAGTAAATCACGAACATTAACGTTTCCTCGTCTCCCCAGCGAGCCATTTCGATTTTCGATAGATAGGTACAACACACGACTTCCTAGAACTGAGATCGGATTGAAATGAGCATGCTCATAAGCTAGCCTGTTCACACATGCTTAGAGGCTTCCCCTTCCATCCGATAATCCAATGAGCATGCTCACAAATCAAATGGCTGTCGATTTGAGAGCATGCTCTTTTGGCTTCAAATGAGCATGCTCATTACTAGCAACGTCACTGACACACATGCTACTAGGTAGCAGTTGCTACTAGGTAGCATGGTCTTTGGCTTCAAATGAGCAAGTGTGTCCGTAGCATTAGGCGTGTTTGGTGACTAGATCTGAATAGCAAGGTACTTTCCCATCTTCCTCTTCCTATCTCGTTCCCCTCCCTACTATCTTCTTGATTGTATGGTGATTTATATGAGTCATATATGAGCTGGGACAAATTTAGTCTCCTGCGATTGTGAAATAACACAAAAAAAACAAATAAAATTTGAGGTTTGAACTCGCGACTCGCGACCTCCGGATTTGCTAGTCGCGAGTCTTATCCTTCGACCATGGAGGCCGCCAATATGAAAGTCAAATAAAATATACAAAAAAGATAATCATTCATCCTGTCATTGTCCATTTTCTCTGATGGTATTGGCATGCGAGTTTTTTGGAGGTCCATCCTCTCTGCCTGACCCTGTGTGCGGGGAAAGGGCGCGATCGATGGTTAGTTGAGATAGAAAATTCAAAGCCAAAGATCAATCATTTACGTGACATGCAATACGTAATTACCACGCTGATTAACTTTTTTTCTTTCTTATAAAATTATTCGCAAAATAAATAAAGTTTGCGTTTGAAATCGTAACTTCTAGACTCCGTTTGCTAAGCGATTTTTATGCCTATTGCCTATATTCGTGGCGGTTTAAGGCAAACAACCGCTTGGGTACATAAGCTTGTTTTCACGACAATTTAACGTAGGTAGACCATATGGGGCGTTCAGACGTTTCGACTTTTGTTGACCAACTTTTATTTTACGAAAAAAGTTGAGCAACATTTTGTTCACACGTTTCAATTTAAGTTGAACCGATTTTGACATTCAAAATGGCGTCAACTGAAATTGTTAGTGCGTGCGTCTATCTAATTTCTGATGTTCTGTGAGAGGAGCTGGAGATTATGAAAAAATATAAAAAAACGTCGTACTTGGATGAGAAAATGGATCATGAGAAGGAGTGAATTAGGCGCATCCAACACAATTTTTGTTCAAAATAATATTATTTACATTTCAAAAATAATATTCTATTTTTGTATACTTCTTGTTTTTGATCCGAAAGACAGGGATGGCTTTGGTACAGATCCATAAATCTGAACATTAAATCGTCCGACCATTTCAGATATTTTTTGGTTGAAACGGATTCCATGACGGTAGGAAATAGTACCGAATAAATGAAACGCCTGACGTTTACTTTTTCCCGCGAGGAACTAAAAATGATAAGCGACTTGAAACATGTGTTCAGACGCGACGATTCGATGTAAAACTCGAACGATTAGTAAAACCAAAATGGCGATAGTCATACTTGAACGACAAAAGTAGACGGGCTATCAACTTTCGCTAGCAACAAAAAAAGTTGATAACTTTGTTGACAAAGTGTTCACACGTGTCGATTAGCTTTCAACTGTCGAGTTGACCGACAAAAGTCGCCCCGTGGGAACCGGCTATTAGGTAGACATAGGAACGACGTATGCCCCGGACCTGAGTTATTGAGTACATAGATTTTTGGTTTGTGACTTATCTTAAAACCATCATAAATGTCGTTGTTGGACGCACAATACATCTATCTATCCCATGTGACGGATGTGGTCAAAATGTGTTGTTTACGATTCGATTTTTTTCCATCATGCATAATTTATCACTTATCACGTATCAATATTTTGCTAAATAATCCGACATACATAAATAAATAAAAATCCTTTTTTCATGATTTTGAGGCAACTTTGGCAATTCAGGAATATATATAAATATGATGAAATATATGTATTTTTAAAATTTATTTTTTTATAGAGAATACCTCACAAGAGTCCCAGCTGCTCCCGTCTGGAGCCAGTGAGACTACGGCATCACCAATTGGGGTATGTTATGAGGCTGAAGGTAAGTGGGGAAGGGAAGGAGACGAGAAAGAGGAAGGTGGGGAAGTACCTGGCTATTCAAATCCAGTTACTAAACATGGCTAAAGCCATTTCAAGCAACGTTTCAATTCTGAATTCTGAATGGTGGTCTTACACCAGGGAGATACTAAGAGTATCTTCCACTCGGGAACGTGCCGCTAATATACTATATATTACTTAAATAATTAATTGTGAAATAACACAAATCATTTAAATAAAATTTATTTGCGCACGCCGGGTTTGAACCCGCGACCTTCGGAATGGAAGTCCAACGCCCTACCGTCAGTTGGGGTAAAATGATAGGCTTTAAAATATAAGAGATAATTTATTTTTATTGTACACATATTCCAACTATTTACAAAACTTGTTTATAAACAACATTTTTCATTTTGTTATCCGGGCTATACATTATGCACATTTTTTTTGAATTTCCTACTCGAGAGCAAGCTACGTAGCTGACCGTGATGCTACGTCCAGACTGCGGCCAACTTCCAACTTCAAACGTTTGGTCGATTGTGTGGAGGGGTAGTTCGTGCGTTGGAAGATCGAGTTGGAAGGTTGGAGTCCGAGTTGGCCCGGGAACGCCTGCGAGGCGATCGCGACGGCCAACTCACACGAACCAGCCTGCCGCAGCCACACATCGGGATTGGTTTATTTATCCACACATCATTCTGCGAACCGCTGGCGATCAAGACACGTGTTCCGCGTACCATTAAAATGAAAATATTATTACGGGAGAGTGGTATAACAATTTTTTGAAAACATGCCGTGTATATACTTCTACGTAATAATTGTAGGCAACTGATAAGATAAGCGCCGAATCAGCTGTTCGACATCGGCCATGTTGAAATTCGGAGTTTGGAGTTGGAAGGTTGGCCGCAGCAACCACACGATCGGCCAATCTTCCAACTCCGAACTAAGTTCGGAGTTGGAAGGTTGGCTGCGGTGTGGAAGTACCATGAGAAAAGCAGGAATCTTTGATGCTACGTCCAGACTGCGGCCAACTTCCAACTTCAAACGTTTAATCGATTGTGCGGAGGGGTAGTTGGTGCGTTGGAAGATCGAGTTGGAAGGTTGGAGTTCGAGTTGGCCCGGGATCGCCTCCGAGGCGATCGCGACGGCCAACTCACACGAACCAGCCTGCCGCAGCCACACATCGGGATTGGTTTATTTATGCACACATCATTCTGCGAACCGCTGGCGATCAAGGCACATGTTCCGCGTACCATTAAAATGAAAATATTATTACGGGAGAGTGGTATAACAATTGTTTGAAAACATGTCGTGTATATACTTCTACGTAATAATTGTAGGCAACTGATAAGATAAGCGCCGAATCAGCTGTTCGACATCCGCCATGTTGAAATTCGGAGTTTGGAGTTGGAAGGTTGGCCGCAGCAACCACACGATCGGCCAATCTTCCAACTCCGAACTAAGTTCGGAGTTGGAAGTACCATGAGGTTGATGCCGCAATGGTTTAAAGTTTGTCCTTGCGCTTTGTTAATTGTTAAACTATAGGCTAATTTGATTGGAAATTGCAGTATTTTAAATTGGCATTGCAGTTCAGTAGAGATCAGTGGTATTCTGGGAATAAATACTGTATGTCCTTTGTCCTTTCCTATCATAAGTTCGGCTTCGATGATGTTGTTCGAGAGCTGTTTGACGACCATCATTGTCCCATTACATAATTTTCTGAGTAGTATGATCGGAGATCTAATTTTTAGTCGAAGGCAGTGTAATGGCATTCGTAGTACTTGCAAAGAGTTTAAAAATTCTGTAGGGAAGTTGACACTTTCTTCAACGTTTACCGATTTGTATATTCTCTCTTCACCGGGAATTTACTTTTTAATATTAAAGTTGATCGTCGACAATATTATTTGTAGTTGTCAAAATTGCCCTTTGAAATAGCCACTCTGGATTGGTATAGATGTGAACAATGTTTAGATAAATTTGGTCGATGAATTCGTTTTCAGTTGTGGCTATGTTGCAGAAACCAGTCTTGAGTTCAATGAGGCCAGTGGGGTTTGTTCCTTCTCCTATTTGTGAAAGTTTTTGAGCAAAATGTGATGTTGTTTCGTCTATCGATAGTTCAACTTTTTTTTGTTAGTCGCAGTATTTGTGTGTGTGGCCAGAGATGTGATTTTTTTAAACATGCATTGATTTCGTATGCTGGTGTTGACTTGGGGATAACTGGAAGTGTTTGTCGAAAATCTCACGAGAATATGAGTAGAGCTCCTCCCATCACTTCACAGTTTCCTCGAAAGTTTTGTAATGTTCTGTCTATGGCTTCGAGTGATTTTTTATGTGCCATTGTGCATTCGTCCCAGAAGATAATTTTAGCTTGTTTTAGAAGTTCACCCCGATTTTTTGTTTGTTTCTGGGCCTGTTTCTGGTTGGATTTGTTTCACGTTAAAGTGATATCTGTCCTCTCCGTGCAGAAATATTACTGGCTATTGGAGGGCATCATATGAACGGTGTGTCTCTGCAATGCGTTGTAGTCCTTCTTTTCATCGTTGTAAACCGACTTTCGTGTTCTCCAGGTGGTCTCTTGTCGGCTTGAATTATAACTTTGTAGTCATCAGAAATCATTCTGTCTAGTGCTGTTTTGAATACGTGAATAAGTTGATAGTAAGATCCTCTGTACTTCTTGGATTATTTCTCGTCTCAATCCACTGATGTTTGTGCATCGTTGATCAGTTTCTCTTTCTTCATTTCCTTTTTTCATTTATAGTCTTCGTTGGGTTAGTAGTGGTAGTAGATCCCAATTTGTCCTTGATGGAAAAAACATATTATTCTATTGTATCTCTATTGGTGTTGATCGAAGTGACACCAAAAGAAGTCGTTGGAAGCAGGCGTTGTACGCTTTTATATTTTGAAGAAAGTGTTTTGATTCTGAAGTTTCCCCGGTAATGTAATGTAGAAGTTTTCCATTCATGCAACTGAGTCCTGGTGAATCTATTTTTCCTATTACGACGTGTCTGTGTTTGTTATATTCATTCGTCGGGTCGTAGTGGAATGCTTCATTTGTTAGGTTGTACTGTTTACTCTATCTCGTCCTTCTCAAGGTGCTCATTCTCGTTTTTTTGGAAACTTAAACTTGCTTCGCGCTCTACAACTGTTTCGTTTTTTTGCTGTACTTTTTTTTTCGCCGTTTTGTTTTAGAACTGGCAAAATCTACTCCTCCTTTACGTTTGGGCATTGTGTAACATATAAATCAAATCAAATTTTTATTAAGAAACACACTCTGTACTTTACATACTTTCCAAATTTTATTTTCGATTTATATTCAGTTACTATAACACTTTGACTGCTCACACTTCACTGTTTGTTTTCATTCACTCACTACACTTCACTGATTATAACTGACGTTCGAACCCACGATTTTGCTTTATATAGGGGAGACCGGGAACAACAGTACCACGGGTCAGTGGTACCAAGGCGAATAACTCCCTAACTATAATAGGTAGTTATACTACTGTCGTCAGGAGATAGCCCTGACACGTGCGGACTATCGTCAGAAGCCCGCGCATAAATGAACCAACACTAGCCCGCGGATTGGTTCATTTATGCCGCGGGACATAGTGGAACCCGGACGCTCGCAATTGGAAGAAGAAATTTTTGAGCCCTAAACGTAACTTTTTTTTATTGCGTCCATACTCTAATATTACGATTACTATGCTATGTTTGTTAGTATTTTGATATCTACACACTTTTTTGAACAATTGAGTTTATTTTAGGGCGGGTTTTGAAGCGTTGGTGAATAGGGATTAACCAAAAATTTGCGTTTTAATTTAAAATGACCCCTCGGGGATGGTTGTACCGATTTTCCTAGGGATGATTGTACCAGTACAATCGACTCCGTACCACAACTAACCCCGAGGTTTTTTTAAGATTCTTTGAGTACAGCTCCCAAGTCATAAACTCAGTATAAATAAGCAAGAAACCAGGAAAATCAAAGTTCAAGTGAAGAATATTTCTGGCTGGTGTGCTTAGAATCATACAGTGCAAGCAAGCCTGGTGAAGAATGAATTCAATGAATTCAGTGCAAATCCTGGTGTAACGAAGATTGCACACAGCGAGCGCCTGAATACACGTGTCATATATGTGAATCTGATTAATAATTTGTACAATTTTGTTTCTTTTGCTTTTCGATAATTTCCTGCTGTATTTAAAATGACCATTTTCCATAAAATAGTAAGAGGTTGTTTGTTATTAAACTTTTCTTTTGTATGGTTATATAGTTTCTATAAGTTATTAGGCGACCGATAACCTACCAAGCCAAGCATGTTTGCTATTTTTTAGTTCGTTTTTAGTTTGTTTATTATGTTGTATTTTCAAAACAAAATTTATTTGAATATGTATATTGAATGTTTACAAGTTTACATTATCGTATATGCACATATATTTTTTTTGTAATAGTAATACGCCGGGTTCGAACCCGCGACCTTCGGAATGGCAGTCAAACGCTCTACCGCTGGACTACGCCGGCCGTCATTTACTTACGTCGTTTATTAAATACAAAATGGTTACAAAGTAAACGTCCAGCCCAGCTGGCGGTAAGAATAATAATGAATACCCGGAGCCATACTTACCCGGAGCGCTGCTCGCTAGAGCGCTCCCTTGAAATGACCCACTTCGAGTCCCAACTCCGTCATCATTCGGGTCGTTGCTCGGCAGTAGAGCCCGCCCATCTCTCATAGAGACGAAGCAGTATTGCAAACACCACAATTAGTATAAAAGAAATAGGTGTAACATATTTGTTGCTTGATAGCAATTGTTAGTGCCTCCGCTGACGAGGCAACTGAAACCAAACTAGAACTGGCTGGTTGCTATGGTATCCAACCAAACTTTGATCACGGCGCTACCCAATTTTACAATTTCTGTAATTATCTCAGCTTGTTTAACCATAGACCAGGGGTTCCCAAACTTATAAGTATCACGCCTCCCTACTGCTTAAAATGAATATGCCCACACCTCCCCTCGGCCCAGGGCCCAGCAAGTTGCAGCAAGTGGGCGCGCCAAGCAATTGTAAAATAAAATAAGGATAGGTAGTAAAGTCCTAAAATACATTTCCAGATGTTTCATTATAAAAATATTACTTTTATATACTTGTTAGGCATATATTACCTAATATCGTTTTACGCACTTGGCACCCGCGCCCCCCACTTTAAAAATCAATGCCACATACTATAGACGAAGAACAATCAGCTGTCATCGCAGTCATCTAACGCTGTCAAATTCAAAAAACAAAAACAAAATAGAAAACTGACAACAAAACTGGCGCAACCATGGCAACCGAGCAAACTGGCAACGGCCGGCCAGGCAACTAGCAGGGCGAGTCGCGAGGCACTGCTTGCGTTGCCATCGACAACGGGTTTTTAAGAAATTTTATAGCGTGCGGGCCATAACATTGACGTATACAGGATAGCGAATTAAGATGCAAACTGTTTTTTTTTCAGTTGCCTCGTCAGCGGAGGCACTTACGCCGTTCTTCCATGGAGCTACCTTCAAGCGACTGTCTGTGTTTTCCATACTATTATTAGTGTTTGAAAACGCCGCTAGGTGCTACACTAGCAAATTTGTTTGACAGGTAGCGGTAGCGTCGCTTGTGAATAGCTACGTGGAAGAACGGCGTTAGAGTTCCTTGAAAGTTTTTGGTGTTGGTTTTTCTTATAAAAGATTTCTTCCTATGGCAGAAGTGGGGTCAATTGAATTCGGAAGCGGCCGAGGGAATTTAATTTCTTTCTACTGGATATGTCAACTTGGCGGCCGACAGCGGCTTGAGCTCCATGTATTCAATATGACCCCTCTCCTGTTTACGGCGGAGGGGGGTCGCATCACTTTTTTGATATCGCGCCGCTAGCGGTTACGGAGAATAACGCCGAATAGCGAAGACTCGAACCGCGCTTATAACACATCATCTTTTTACGTCTGGCTGGTCTGTATGGGATTGTATGGCGAGCGCTATTGTGTTTTAAAGTATCTTTTGATGTGAGCTTCGCGTTTGTCGCCCCTTTTACTCTCGAAATAAATGTCTTTCATGATAAAACGCCAATCAGACGGTTCACTAATCGTTCATTTCTGTATTTCATGCGGCCTAGTTTACTCGGAATGACACGTCTGAACATGAAATGAAACGAAAGTGCCGAATACTGCCGAATGAAATCTTCAAGTGAACCGATCCAACAATGTTGGATATTTTCATTCGGCATCCCTCACTCGCGCGCGCATGCGCGCGGAAGAGAGCAAAGTGAAACGTCTGAACACCGAGTGAAATCTCAATCAGTTTGTCTCGCGTCCTGTGCTGGAAGGACCGTTTCCCGTCGCACGCAAAACGTCAAAATGGTATTCGTTCGGCTAATTTGTTTGCTTTTGGGAACACCTCTCATATAAATTTTTGTGTCTTCCTTATTATCCATGTGTTATATATATTTTTTTAATATATGTACGATTATTAATTTGTAGGAAAATGTTCGTAATAAAAAAAGTAAAATCAAATTGTGTTATTATGTCATAAAAAATAAAAAGATTTATAAGACGAAACAATACTGTTTTTTTAATTTAATTGTGTCAACAAAATTGCGTAAGAATCGATGCATCTGACATGTTTTTCCTTAAAATTCGGGGCCGGACCGCGCTGGAAATAAACGAATTCCAGCGCGGTTGACCTCGCTCGGCGACGCTGTGGTGGGAATGGACGAGTGAACGCTTATTTCTATAGCGCCGTCTGAACATGGAATGAAACGAAGATGGAAGATTAGGCCGAAAAAACATGACGTAAACCTTCACTCGAGTGAACTGTCTGATTCCCGCTTAACCATTTTTTCAGCGGGCAAAATGGGATACTTCAAAAGAAGTGAAACATTTTTTTTTATCTCTATAATAATATACAGGGTGTTAAGCATCGTACTTGACTTACTTTAACCAGTGATTCCTGACATTATTTTAAGTAAAAAATGTAAAAATTTTACTAAAACATAAAAATCAGTAGGTATTGGGAAGTTAGGGGCGGGGTGAGGGGTTGGTTGGTTACTTGGATTAGAAACCAGTGACGATATGTGGAAATTTTTTTTTTCTTTGATTTTGAAAAAAAAAAAATCTCATCAAAAAAGTCACCGGAGACCAAAATTTCATTTACATTTTTTACTCCAAATAATGTCAGGAATCACTGGTTAAAGTAACTCAAGTACGATGCTTAACAACCTGTATACCTACTCTTTTAATGTTGACGTGAGATTTTTATCAACCCCCCCCCTCCCTCCTCGGTATAATGAGATTTGGTGAGGTTTTACTGGACCCCCCCCCCCCTATTTTTTTCTCACGTAATTAATGTACCTATGCTCCCTTATCTTACTGGATAGGTATCGCGTATATGCTGTAAAATTATTTAAGCACCCCTAATGGCTCGTTCCGACGGTTTACTTTTGCTTACACCTTTGCTAACTTTACTTTAAACTTTGTAAATGATACGTCATCGATCTCACCGATTGGTATGAGATCGATGACGACTGTTGAAGTACAATATTATAATGGCTGAATCATACGGTTCACTGGGGTGAAGGTTTATTCCATTTTTACTCGAGCAAATGTTCCATCTTCCTTTCCTTTCGCTTTTGTTTCATTCATGTTCAGATAAGTCACTCCGGGTAAAACGGGTGAAATGATATACAGAAATGAACGATTAGTGAACCGTCTGATTCAGCCATACATAAACGGATCCATACACAAATGAACTATCCCTATACCATAGATATTGTGTGTATATAGATAATTAATTATACACAACAGAATCAGTTTCTCAAATTTCTAAGCTTGCCTTTTCTGACAATGTGCGTTTTTGCCCTCCCGGCTTAATCAAATTCGTCGATTTAATAAAAGAAATGTCTAAATTAGATAACTTATTCGCTTGTTTCGATGATGAAGACACCGAACCTCCTACCGAGCCACCACCCTCCCTCAAAGACTCTACCGCTAACAAGGAAAATGACCCAAAATCGTATGTTTGAAATCTGACAACCTAATATTTTGTTGTAATTTTAAATTTCATACTTTATTAATGGTTTGTATTTATTTGCAGGAGCGAAATTGAGATAGAAGAATCTGTTCTAAATACATCTTTAAAGCGACGTCACGAAGATGACAATGTAGAAGCTGTTAAGAAACTAAAAGTTGGTGAAGATGAAGATGGGCTCTTGAGTGATATCAAGTGAGTTGCACAACTTATCATGTTTCATAAATCTACAATGGTGGAACCATTTTTAAGACACCTGTACTTTATAATACAATGTCCCAATTTGCTTAAGTTCGAGAATTTTTGACTCAACATTGTGTAATTTTTAGCCCAGAGCTGCTGGACTCGCGGATAGTGGTACACACCCTTGATACATATGAGGGGTGCACGCACGAGGTGGCGGTGCCCCCGGGTTACGACTATGTATCCATGGTTGCTCCCCCTGGGCCCCCGGCCAAGCAGTACAAGTTCATCCTCGATCCCTTCCAAAAGGAAGCCATCATGTGCATTGACAACAACCAGTCTGTTTTGGTGTCGGCTCACACCTCTGCGGGAAAAACTGTGTGTGCAGAGTAAGTACAGAAATAATTACCTCTCAATGTTTGCTTTATTAATAGTTTCATACTCCGCCTACTGGTTAATACGGAATATTTTTTATTCAAACAGTTAGATTTAGCTATATTATTACGAAAAATAAGTTTTTACGTCGGGGGAAATGAAAAAACATGCAAAAAATATGCATTTCACATTTTAATTTTGTTTAAATTAATTTACTTGCGCGGTATGAAATCTTCGCCAAATTTGGCCATATTCTATTTACAATCTCATAGACAACACACACATTTTCACATCTTCCATGGTACCAATTCAAAAATATTAATAAAGATTGCCATACCGCAAAAATAGAGGCTAGAAAATTTTAAAGCTACCACGAAATCTGGGGGTGTTAGGTAAACACTCATTTACCGGAGTTTTGGAAATAAAATGATGTAAAAAACATGTTGTTAATTTCAGTAAATATTTTTTATAAATTTTATTAACTTTTTTATCACAAACCATGTTACACAAACCTAGCGTAGCCGCTAAACAACTTGAAAACTGGGATGTTTTCTTGCCTTGACGCCAGCAGGTGCTTTTGAAGGGGGCACTTTCTTTTATATCACAAACCATGTTACACAAACCTAGCGTAGCCGCTAAACTACTTGAAAACTGGGATGTTTTTCTTGCCTTGACGAGAGCAGGCGCTACGAAGGGGGCGCTTTCTTTTATATCATAAACCATGTTACACAAACCTAGCGTAGCCGATAAACTACTTGAAAACTGGGATGTTTTGATTTCAGCATAGTTAGTACCTTAAATTAATTGATTGCTATATTTGTTTTCTTTTAGATATGCGATCGCTCTCTCACTCAAAAACAAGCAGAGGGTAATCTACACCACTCCCATCAAAGCGTTGTCCAACCAGAAATACCGAGAGTTTTCCGAGGAGTTTGTGGATGTCGGCCTCATCACCGGAGACGTCACCATCAACCCCACCGCCTCCTGCCTCATCATGACCACTGAGGTAAACCCTACCCTACCCGCACCCTTTATAAACAAACTAACCATCACACTGTTTTAGGACTGTCGCACGATTCTGTCTTGGCACTCACTCCTTGCTTCATTCACATTTTTTTTCAATTCAAATATTGTCTCAAACATGATAAACGATTCTGACTGACACGGCAAGATTTCAGTATTTGATTCACTTGATTGTGCCTTGTCTTGTTGACTTCCGCTTTATTATATTCTCCTTACACTCTTATTTTCGTTCATCCGCTCTACACGCAAAAACCATCAAAGCGTTTCGATAATCTTTCTCTTTATACCTACCATCACTTTCTTTCCGAATCTTCATGTTTTTCACATGGTTGTGTGTGGTTTTACTTTTACGATCTCATTTCTACAGCATTAAAATTAATAATCACTTAGTTTTAACCACTTTTATTGTTTAGATACAATCGACGATGTTTCCTGAGCAATGCTCATCTCATTGGGGATTACTTAAAACTGAATTACAAATTAATGTAGACTTAAATGTAGTGGAGAAGGAATGGTGAGAGGAGAGTTTAGAGAAGGGAACAAATTTGGCAGAGAATCATTTAAAAAAAGTTTTCTGATTATTGTTAACCACTGGAGCAACCACTCGAAATAGATAAATTTGCCTCTATTGCTCGAGATTTCCGGATGATCATTTTTTAAATTTTTCGCGAACATTAAAAAAATCATACCTTCGAATTTTAACATGAAGACATAAAAACTTATTGTAGTGCTATATAGCCAATGAGTTAACCTGTATTTTATCATTTAACTCATATTTGTAGGATTTATAAAAAATCGTTAAGTTTATAACCGCGCGAATCCTGCGTGTTTGTTACTTTAAAACTGCCATCAGAGGTACTTATTCGAGTCTACTTTAAATATTTTCGATTTCTGTATGTTGCCTTTGATAAAACTTGATAATAAAAGGTACATATAGATTATTTAAAAAAAAAAAATTGCCGAATCAAGAGATAACAGGTTTTTTTTATCCGAAAAGCAATAGGAGACATTTAAAATGGCGCCAATATATGGCAAAAATCACTCCAGTGGATAATAAAATTTTAAATTGCTCTTTACACTCCTTCTAATTTTCAATTTATCTAAATTTCTGAAAATTTTACACTGTAAAAAAAATAGTATCCATTTAGAATCTAAAAAATCGGAATCCATTTAGATTATAAATGGATACTATTTTTTTAGTGTAAAATTTACAGAATTCACTGTTCTTTCTATAGCATTTGTTCTACTTTCATCCTTTCTTTATATGTTCCATGCCTCCAATGCCTCACTGTTTGTGTTTTGTACAAAAATAAGTAATCAATTTGTAGTCCAAATTTAGTGAAGATGTGAAACTTTATAATTATTAGTGTCCTTTCTATTTTAGATCCTAAGAAACATGCTGTACCGTGGCTCCGAAGTCATGAGGGAGGTTGGATGGGTGGTGTTTGATGAGATCCATTACATGAGAGATAAGGAGCGTGGAGTCGTCTGGGAAGGTAATAATGCACGTGGAGAATCACCGGCGTCAGCAATATTCAATTGCTCATTGTTTTGATAGGCAAAGGTCACACCTGTGAATCTAGTCAGAGCAATGCCTTGGCAAGGCAGAGATATTTTCAATTAATATAAAGGTTCAATTTTTAGTTGCGACCGAATCTTTTCTTCTTCTCTTTTTCACATTTTTCATTTGAGAGTGGTTAATATTGTCTTCGATAATTAGTAATTTACTCTTATTTTGAATGTCATGTGTGCAAAATTTCATCAAGAAGTATCAAAATTATGGTGGTGGTGGTAACACGGGATGGGATGGTTTTTTGAAACCTCATGTAGACAGTGACTTTCCTCTTGCTTTGAAAGTCGAGTGTGCACTTTCATCAATCTCAGAATAAAACTGTAAATTTGTATAAAAATCAAATCCAAGCCATCCGCCCGCCATAGACACTCTTCCTTCTTTAAATAGATAATTTTTTGTTACTAATTTTGCGCCACTCAATCTCTCAACATTTGAATAATGTATAGGTATATTACTTGGTTTACACCATCCAAGAAAGTACCTACCCCATAATTCATAACAATTTATTTTTTAATCTTCTTCTTCTATTTATCCATTTTGTTTACGTATTCCAAGGAAATACCTACCCAATTATACAATATATTATTAATTCTCCTTCCGTAGAAACGCTGATTCTCCTACCGGACAATGTGCGTTACGTGTTCCTGTCCGCCACAATCCCAAACGCTCGTCAGTTTGCCGAGTGGGTGTGCCGCCTGCACGACCAGCCGTGTCACGTGCTGTACACAGAGTACAGGCCCACACCGCTGCAGCACTACATCTATCCCAGCGGGGGCGAGGGAATCCACTTGGTGGTCGATGAACAGGTTCCTCAATATTTTCACTTCTAATAATGACTTCATAATAATCTATACTAGAAAATGAATCATAAACTCGAAAATCTAATAGAGCATGAGACCATTGTAAGATTCTGTTAATCGTAAAGACTGGGATGGGCTGGTCATGTGGAAAGAATGCCAGATGACAGGAAGCCAAACTTTTTTTTTTTATCGTAAACCAAATTATCTGCAAGTTTTTTAGTTTTTATCATTGAAGAAGTTTTAAATTTTAGTTTTTTATTATTGTGACAGCTGTTTCGGCTTACAGGGCCATTTTCAATCGGTGGTCAGACCAATTTGAGACAACTTATTTATATGATTCTATTTACCCCCACTCAAGTTCAATTTTTATGGTGCCTAAAATGATTTATTACTGGTTAAACCGATTTACTGAGAAGATTTGTGACAAAAGATTCTCTATCATGTGGGGTAATGTGTTCATTGTTTAATAATGACGTGACTGCTTTGACTTATTTAAATGTGTTACATTGTTTAGTTTTTATGAACATACTGAGAAGTGATGCTATTTATATAGCCGCTGGTTCAGTAACTACTGGAAGGCTAAGCAAAACACGCATGCACGAGAGACTGAAATTTGAAATTTCAACGCGGTGATGTGTATTACTGATTGCAGCTCTAGAACTTTCCAGCAGGTGGCAAAAACAACTCAGCGTAGGTAGAGAGTGGTATGCCGTAGGCAGCGCAGTGGGAGGTACCACCTGGCACGAAGATAGGTAGATCGCCACTGTGTGGAAGAGAATTGGAGCAGGATAGGAAGGACCAAAGACTGAAGGGACCACAGCCAGTGAATATGTATTCAGTGAGGAGGAGGCTAAATCCCACCCGCACATGTAGCACAGTGATTATAATAAGTTCTGTGGATGAATTTAACATAATGTTTTTTTTTTGTCGTATCCAGGGCCAGTTCAAGGAGGACAATTTCAACACGGCCATGTCCGTTTTGGCGAGCGCCGGCGAAGCGGGAAAAGGCGACCAGAAGGGCAGGAAGGGGGGCATCAAGGGCGGCGGTCAGGCCAAGTCACATATTTTCAAAATCGTCAAAATGATCATGGAGAGGAACTTTGCACCCGTCATTATATTCAGCTTCAGCAAAAAGGACTGTGAAGTATACGCCATGCAGATGGCTAAGTTGGATTTTAATACAGGTGCAAAACTTAATCATTATACGATATTTCCTTTGTGTATCTGAACTTCATAAACTTGAACTAATGTCTTGAGGAAATTGTAAAATTAAAAAGATTATTTTCAAATCCAGACAAATGATTAAGTAAGTTCCTATAAAAGAGGCTAAATGTAGTACCTACCTATAATAAATTTTATATGGCTTACTTTAGCATGTCATTTTTAAAAGTGGAACTAATAATGCGTGGCAGAGCTAGAATACGATTTGAAGCCCTCATTCTTACTCAGAAACTGCAAAAGTGAGTTAGTTCACTATGGATTAAGACAACCCAATTGAAACTTTGCTTGAAATGGCTTTAGTCATGTTTGGTGACCAGATCTGAATAGCCAGGTACTTCCCCACCTTTCTCAACCCCCTCTTCCTTCCCTTCCCACTACCTTCAGCCACACAACGTACCCCAATTGGGGAAGCCGCAGTCTCATTGGCTCCAAGGATGGTTGGGTGCAGTTGGGAGTCTTGTGGGGCATTTGGTATCAGTATAAAAAAAGGAATGCGGTGCCATTTGTGAAATTCTAAAACTCTCTGGTATTTGATACTTCATATTTCCCGTGTGATGCTTTGTTTTCTAATTAAATGGTTGCTTGCAGTGGAAGAGAAAAAACTGGTGGATGAGGTGTTCAACAATGCCATGGACGTTTTGTCTGAAGAAGACCGAAAGTTGCCGCAGGTTGAAAACGTATTACCGCTTCTTCGGAGAGGCATCGGCATCCATCACGGTGGCCTGCTGCCAATTCTCAAGGAAACTATTGAAATATTATTCGCTGAAGGACTAATCAAGGTAGGAACCGATCCCTTCTTACGTACGCTCATTCCTATTTCATTTTAAAATCTATTTCGTTATTTCTTATGTTTTTTTTTACAGGCACTTTTTGCAACTGAGACGTTTGCCATGGGATTAAACATGCCAGCAAGAACAGTATTATTCACAAGTTTGAGAAAATTCGACGGAAAAGATTTTCGTTCTGTAAGTACAAACCTCCATATAATTTTTTTTTTCCTTAGCTCCCACACAAGGATCATTTTTGGGGATACTGTGTGAGGTTTTTTTTTAGGGAAGGAAGGAGAGAAAGATCTGGGAAAGAAAAACGTATGATAGTTGGTTAAGAATCTAAGGGTCAATGGGGTTAATAATTAATGCTAAACAATGTATTTTAATTGTAAAGAAATAATAAATAAATAAAATAAATAAATAAATGTGTCCAGGAGAATCAATCGTAAGAATCCATCCCTCCCACTGAGTGAGAGGGTCTAGAGAGCTGGAGAGGTGAAAAGTCAACCGGTGTCTCCAAATCTGGCCTGCCACAAAGTAAGTGGGTAGACGCATCCGTCGCCGAGGCCTAGATAATCCTCACTTCATGAATCCAGGCACCCCTGCTAAGTCACCAAACATAGCAAACTGCTTGGGGTGACTGATGGCAAAGGTGTTTGTTATTCAATAAATAGTTCTCGGGGCGGCGGTACCCTTACCCGACTCTCAAATTGATAATTATTAAAGTACATCTCAGTTTCCCTCATTTAGATTAAATTTATTATAGATAACATCAGGAGAATATATCCAGATGTCTGGAAGAGCCGGAAGAAGAGGTTTAGACGATAAAGGAATCGTTATCCTGATGGCCGATGAGAAGATGTCTCCCGCAGTTGGTAAGGACATCGTCCAGGGAAGTGCGGATCCCATCAATTCAGCCTTCCACCTGACCTACAACATGGTCTTGAACCTGCTTCGAGTGGAGGAGATTAACCCTGAATACATGCTGGAGAGAAGTTTCTTCCAGTTTCAGAACCAAGCCAGCATTCCTGATCTAGTCAAGAGTAAGTCATTATTCGAGTCGCGGACTTTCAAAACCCGCTATTGAATATTCCGCTGTTTTCGATTCATTGCAAAAAACTGTTTGGAACGCATTGAAAGTAATAAACACTATTTAATTTTCTCTATTCAAAATAATAATTATTTTATTTGTTCAATAATTGCAAATTCTCTATGTGGCACCATTTTTATTTTACGAAAATGAATAACTTTATATAAAATAGTGGTGCGTATTCCAAGTTATTTATTTTCATAAAATTATTATTATATTTAGCATAATATTAATAAACATAAATATGTTAGTCCTGGATCAACCGTGAATTACCCGATCATTGTAACCCGCTCACGAACCACTAATGAGCGATCGGGTTACTTTTCCCATAAAGATTCGATCATCAGCATCCGTGTCCTGTGATTAATGACGAGTGACCATAGATGTATGCATTCTGTAGACCGGCGATCTTGGATCTCGTTGTCACGACAGACAAATGGAGATGCTATCATTTACCTACGTCAAATAAAAGTACCTGCTCATTGATTAGGTGATCAATGAGTGTCACATTGATTGAATGTCACATTGACAGGGTGACACGGGTACTCGTGTCTCGGGTACGACAGGTACTTTCGATACCAACAGTACATGTCGTATCCTCACTTACATTCAAATAATATTTGCATTTTCTCGGATTCACTGCCCAAATTTAAAAGGAGCATCATGTCAATGTTATATACTGTTTAATGCGCATACATATCCCTTCAAAGCTCGCCATTTATCACACTTACAAACATATTCACACATACACACTACGCACATCACCCGGTAATGATAACAAACGACGATAGACGACCCTCTTCTAAGGTACGACTTAACTGACATCTGTTCTGACACTTAAAAAATACATATACTAACTAAGGACATCTGTCGAAGGATGTTAAACCTACATGTACAATCCTGTATACCACACATACGCATTCTTATTAAACATTTATGTTCAAAGTATGTGTTTTCTTATTGATTGTCCCGAAGTCAACAAAAATTTCCAAAGTTGGTTTTTTATTGGTTATTTTATTTATTTATTACACGCCCTAATGGGCTTTTGCAACTCCACAGCCCATTCACATACACATCATCACATTAGGTATTTATTGTACCACCAAAGCCACCATCAGAACTGTGTTAACCTGTGTGGTAAACTTTAGGTCAGGTCGATTTACTAAAAGTCATGTATTTTATTCCAGAGGTAACAGAGAAACAAGAAGAATGCAGCAAACTAACAATTCCAAATGAGCAATCGGTGGCCTTGTACTATAGCATTAGGCAAAATCTGGACACCCTGGGAGCACAATTCCGATCCTTCATCACAAATCCACTGTATCTTAAACCTTTCCTCCAGCCCGGGAGATTAGTCAAGGTCAGTCTGTTTATTGTATTTTTATCTCTTTTGAATAAATTCCTTTATATTTGCATTTTTTTCAGTTATTGTTGAACTAACTTCTTTTTGTATCCGAGGCATTTATTTATTTGTTTATAAGATTTACACATTACATTAAATATAAGTTGTAAGGTATTTTAAATAAATTACATGGTTTTGTACCTATTACGTAAGTCTGTAAAATGTCAATAGATAATTTCCCCTGGGTTTTAAAACTAAATTATGATGAAACTAATGAAAAAAATCAAACATTGGTTGACTAATAAAACATAAATGAAAGAGTGGTGGAGAAAAATTTACATTTTAAAATGAAAAATTATTTGCTCACAGTTTAATAAAACGACAAGAAATTTTATTTTGTATGTTCGCAATGAATCGTGAAAAATGTCTAATTGTAATAATTTTTCATAGTGGGTATAAATAATTGCGCGAGTGATTGGTGATTGATTGCTGCATTGGTGTTGTGGGCTTCTATATGAAGAAGAGAAGTGTGCCTGGTACGCCGCATTGGAGCATTTAAACCAATGACGGATAGTAATTCGGGACTATCAATATTATTATTAAGCAGGTTATACATAAACAATAGATCCGACAATGTGCGTCTTTTTTGTAGTGTTAACATATTATTTGTATTTTAAAAGTAAATGTTTCGAAAATTTATTTTGTATATTTTCTAATAAATCTATGTATACCTTATATTGAGGATTCCATATTGTGGATGCGTACTCCAGTGGACTTCTGACTAATGAACAAAACAACATTTCTATTGTCTTAGCACTTTTGAAAACTTTGCATATTATTATATGAAACTTATAAAAAATTATAAGAAATCTAGCATCTTGTAGGATTTTGTTCGATTTGCTTATAAAAATTAATTTGCTGTCTAAGTAAACACCTACATTTTGACAGTTGTGTGGTAAAACCTGTTAAGCTTGAAAAAATGTGGAGATTTGGAAAGGTACGACTGATTAGGCATAATGGGTGTTGACGCAACTATATACATCTCCTTCCTCCATCTTCCTCCTCCCAACCTGCTTTCCAAGTACCTATCTTTATCTGACAATATGTGGCCAATTAACCTACGTGTGACATTTGCAACAACAAATCATGGAACAATCAGTCTATTTTTGAAGCTAGTGCAGTGAGCAATAAATTTATTTCTCAATGCAATTTAATATTTACTCTTAAGAAATCTGGGCAGTGACCATCTAGTACTCCCTCGGTGTGTATAAGTTCTAATTTCTTATGTGGAATTGTGCAGTGAATACTGTTAATATCCCTCAAGGCCAAAAGAATAATATCAAATAAAAAAATAATACAAAACTACTAACTACTTTTAAGTAACAATTATTATAAGCAATAATTATTAACCTGAAACACTCATCCACATTGAAAAATCTCCCTAGAAAAGATACATGTCGCCGACGGGACTCGAACCCGTGTCCTTCTGATTTCTGGTAAAATGCTCTACCACTGAGCTACATCGGCTTATCTCTTACCCGCCAAATAATTCAACACAAATATACTAGTGTTTCATTCAACAATTACCGCTTATTACATTTTTTCACCTGCAAACAACCAACTTTATTTTATATGAGAAAGGCATTGTAAGTGCTAAATCTCCCACTAAATGCCGCCGAACCATATAATGTACTTTTAAGTAAGTTTGTCAATGGGTTCTTTTAACTTAATAGATTATAACAAAAATGAAATTAACTATTAAAAAATAATTTGTCAGAAATTAAATGAAGATTCAAACCAAATTTCACTTATCGAACTTAACATAAGAATTTGAATAAATAGTTTGACATTATTAACCTTTTAGCCGCTAAACAAATATACCTACGCTGTTGCCTTCACGCGGCACACTTTTTGTTTATGCATTTTTTGTCGAATGTTATTTTTAGAACGACCATTTTACGTAAATAAAATCATTATCTGGATTATTAACAATACTAAAATCTTCCTCAAACATCAAAGTATCAATAAACGTTCACTTGAGACAAACTGAAATTAAGATAACGCCATAATCGTGTTCATATAAACATACAAAGTGATTTCAAGCGAAACAAAGAAACTCTTACATGGCCGCCTCTAGCGATGTACGATGTAATATATAGGTACCTACTTACTACTTACTTTTGTAGAGAATATGAGTCCTTAGTAGGGCCACTGCGCCAACGCGACGCTCTGGTTTTACTTTATATTTCTTTTTTACTGACTTCATTTAGTATTTTTTTTTTGTTAACATTTTATTGACGTTTATTCTGTGTAATTATTTTATATTGTTTTCTAAATATGAAGGTATACTCACGACAATAGCAAAAAAAAACATACAAGTAATTAATTTTAATTTTCACTTTAATTTTTTAAAAGTTTTACATAGTAGCTTTTTTCATGATATACGGAAAAATGGGTTGTTTCATATATTTCAATTTCGGATAGGCCACGTTTCGACATTTTGAGGGTTGTTAAAAATAGTTTTTTAAATTCACAAAACAAGATATTTTTAAAATCGAATAAATCACTTTTTAAATAATACAACAATTAAATAATTATGTACACAGCGAAATAAAATAGATTTCAAAGTGGATATCGACGCACAAGTTTTATCATGAATTCATACGGGGTTCGCATCAGAGTGTCAGAGATACTAGCTCATTTGCGCGCGTGATTCAAAACTGAGACCGACGGAAATCGCCGGGCTCTTGGTTTTATTAATTTTATAAGATAAACAATGAAGTAGTTGATAAAGATTCTCAGAGATGTCGCAACACAAATGAATATTCTTATTTTTAAAATAAATTTCGATCGAATACGGCATACATGTGCTTGGAAAACGAAGTCGAAACTTGAAAATGATCCAAGTCAGCCGCCGCGTAGTGCGAACGATTTGAAGAAATGACTAAAGTCAGCCGCCCCGGGGAAAGAGTTAAGATAGATGGTAGGCTCCTTTCTTCTAATTCTTTCAGAAGAAAAACTAACTAACATAACCATTTTTTAGCATACATTTTCCTTCTGAAAGTCAATTCCCAGCTTTTTATTGAATTGGATAACATATTGTAAATTATTGGTACGAGGTATTCTAGAGTTCTTTGACTGTATTTATTTAGGTAACTGGGAATAACAAGTCCATGGTTTGCAGTTAGTCTTGTATTATGAACATGTACCACTATTTTATTATATTCAGATTGAGATGTATGCTGACTCGCAATTTTGAACCACAATATAGCACGAACAGATAATAAATTCACAGAGTTAATAGTAATGATTTTGATACATCATGTCTTTGTTCGTATTCAGCTTTGTTTAATAATAATTTTACTAAGGAATATTGTAAATTTTGCACTGAAAGAAGATTTGTTTTTGTTGAATGTCCCCATGTAGTTATTCCATATCTCATTAGGGCTTCCGCCAATGACAGATATACTATTCTAAGGGTATTCTGTGGAATGAAAAACTTCAGTCTATAAAGTTTGCTCACTATTGTGCAAACTTTTTGTATATGTAAATCCCATTTTTTTTATTTATTTATTTTTTTATTGTTTATTCCAGATCTCGGGGAGGGTGGTGCAATCCCACGAGCTCCATATTATACATAGAACATATTATCAAATTAATATTAAAAATATATATACATTCTGCGATACTGCACACATAGTAAAATAAAACAGAATAAAAATAATACAAAGAAAAAAAGAAAAAAAAACATGAAAATAAAGTTTTTTTTTTTAACTATGACATCAGGAGTTGGCTCCATCGCTTGTAAATAGGACCCTGCCAGAAGTGCAGTGCTGCCATCACAAGACCGTTTTCACTCGTGGCTAGTCGCGTTCTAAAGCTGGTGATCCGTTTTTTTAAATTAAAAATTTAAAATTACAATCAATTGTTAAGCCTAGATATACGTATTTTGAAACGAGTTCAATACTTTTACATGAGCATGGTTGTATTACAGAATTATGGATGCAATCAAAATCATGAGAAACAATTTTAGGAGTTATGGTGATGTTGGCATGAGTGAGTTTAAGATGTATGGTATATAATAATATGCAACTACAATGGGTGAGTTTATGAAAGTAACACTTAGATAGCTTCTGCATATAGAGCAAACGAAAGAAGAAAGGAGTGTTAGGAGAATGTGAATGGCAGAAGAAGTCGGTGATGCCCTAAGAAGACGTGGCACGATTAAGTGAATCACAGAAGGGTATACATGAGATTATGCATACATAACAATCAATAATTGAATAATAATCAAGGAATGTGTGCCAAGACTGAATTGTTTGGCGGTCCATCCTCTCTGCCTACCCCAGCGGAGAAACGGCGTGATGGTTACTTACTTAACTTCTTTTGTTTACTTGCAGGTTAAATGTAACAAGCAGGAGTTTGACTGGGGCATCATCATCAACTTCCGAATGAAGAACCCCGGTGACGACAGCAAGGGAGGACTGACGGAGCACAATGCGGATGGCTCCAATCCCCTGACTGCCGACAGTGTCATCATAGTGGATGTCCTGCTTCATGTGATCAAGGTTAAGGTAGACGACAGCTCCGAAGCGGTGCCTGCTCCTTGCCCAGAAGGCCAGGTACTGTTCAACAATTTTGTAACATAGTTTTCTTTGTTCACGCTTAACCTTTACGCGTTAACAATTTATCCCGTCACATGGCACGTTTTGACATAATTGTATCTATTTTAGTGAAATTTCACAGATCCTTAATGCCACATCCGCGTGCTTGTATAGCCGCCGATGGATCACATATCAATCACAACAGCCGCGCAGATTAGAATAACATTTGAAGAAGGTGTTCATTTTCTTTTCTAAGGACGAGAGTTGTTTCACAAAATTTTTACAATTGATTAAATTTCTAAGTTAATATTCAACTTCTGTTATTATCCAAGTACTGTGAAACAATCGGCCCAGAATAAAATAATAACAGGACTTGGGTAGAACTTTCACAGAACTTAAATTTATGAGTTGTTAAGTTTAGATTAAAAATTAAATAAAAACTAATGTACATAACTACTTACAGAATGGGATCATTTTTAGGTAGAAGAATTGATGTGATTACTGTATGAGATAATCTTTAAGTAAAGCCATTTCATACCAATGTTGTATTTCGGCCAACAACTTCTGATATTAACCGACTCTTTTGTCCAGACAGGCGACGTGGAAATAGTCCCCGTGGTGCACACTCTCCTCTCTCAGCTCAGCTCGCTGCGGGTGTACTACCCCAAGGACCTGCGCCCCTCCGACAATCGCAAGGCCGTACTGAAGACCATCAACGAGGTGAAGAAGAGATTCCCCGATGGACCGCCACTCCTCAATCCCATTAAGGACATGAAGATTGATGATGAGGTCTTTACGCAGTGCGTTAAAAGGATTGAAAAGGCGGAAGAAAAGTAAGTAAATGTTTTATTTTAATTGAACGACTCCTGCCCATCATGACATCCATTTTATAAAACAAGTCTATTTATGTGTAAATCCTGTGATATAAGTTTAAGAGGTTTCCCATAGATGGCACATAGCTGTCGGTAATGCAGGGATTGAGAGTTGAATAAATACGATTGCAACCTCAAGGTCGAGGCCCAGAATCACTCCTACCGCCCGCTAATTAAGACATCAGAGTTCATTGTATCATCAATTTGTTGACCCTGGAGTTTTTATTTAAAGAGTTTGTAATGTTTCAGTTTGAGATGTTTCCTTCAAATTCAAATATGATATTCTGCTGTGTAACCACTCAAGCTATAGAGGTTTCCAGGTGTCTGGTTTTCGATTCGGCCATTTGATTTAATTATTGTATACGTCTAAATATTAATACTGAAACATATGAACTGCTAGCTAGACATAGACCCCTAGACTTTACCATTTATCCCATATTTTTAATTTAAAAAAATATATATATATATATATATTTTTATAAAAATCACCTACTTAAATTTGGGTAGTTATCGCTAGAGACTGACTGATCAGCTCACAAGCATAGTGGTGGATTTAGATCAAACGAGCAAATGCACTTTCTAGTCTGCTCTTACAAATTAGTTTGGTGTAAACAGTTATACCTCATACCCCTTTCTTTCGGTGCTCCGAGTGTATTCGCTGAAATTTAGTAGAATGCTCGTTCATTTGAAGGAAACGCCGCAAATGCACCCGAACAGTTGCCTAGAGCGTTCCTTCGTGTCACTCCTAGAGGCTGTCTCTTCAAAGTAATGTGTTCTTGGAACATGCGTTAACTTGTTTGTACTAATTATGGATTGGAGTAATGAAAAATGTCTACAAATGATAGAAGCGTACTAAAATTTCAGGTTTCTGTAGGATCCTTATAAAAATTGAAATTATAAAAATAAGTCTCTTCCTTCTTTTCTTTTTCGATAATTGAGTCATAATGAAATGAATAAAGGTTCTGGTTCATTGCCATATTGCAATCTATGTGGCAGAGCAGAGCTCAACTCAGGATTATGGGAGTAGCTTTTCTGTCAAGTAGGGGAAAATCATTAAATGAAAAAAGATGTACTTTACAAAACTATATTACAAAGTAAAACAAACAGGAGAGAGAAAAGTTACAACAATGTAACATCAAGTAAACAAGACACAAAAACATACCAGATGGACTCCGGGAAACGCTACCACTATCTAACAAAGTCGTACGTCGTAGAAAAACACCGGGTGACGACGCAAACTTGGTTCGCAGAGAGTATCAGTCCGGGGTCGAGTCTTCCGGCTCCATCAACCGGGGACGGCGCGAAATTCAGGGATCCTAGGTCTTCCTTCTACATGGGAAGGAGACCGCAATGCCTCCAAGGAAGTTTCCAGTCAAGGTTGACTCTGCAATCTCCATCCGAAAGGCACGTGGCCCAACCAGTCTACAATATGTCAATAAGACTTACGGAACTCGGCCAAAACTATCCGCAGTCCGTGGCTTCGTGACGCGGGGTCAAAAGGACATAGTAATCCAGTCACAACAAGGACCAATCACTTATCAAATTACTGTTCCATGTAACGTTTCCACAAAATGGCTGACTGCCAACACTGAAAAAGTGGAAATCACATTACCACTAAAAATAATAAAGTTCACGAACTACTCGTGATACCAAAAAACACCCCGCGCCCTTTTTAAGCTCAAATAAAACTCGATCTACATTATTTATGTCGATTAAAACACCTTTGTGGCGAGTGACCAATTCACAAGACAGCCGGCCCAATGGCTGCCTCGAGAGGAAGTGACCATCGACAAAAAACAATTTGTCTTCACAAAAAAAATTGCCAGTCTCCAAAAAAAAAATACCATAGACAAAACATCCAAACAGGCAAGGACTGCACTAGTCACACAATATTTATGTGATAATAACAATAAATGCAGCAATTGAAATCACAATTAATCACATATTAACTTGTTGAAAGCCAGCATAAAAATTTTTTTTTTTTTCAATACGACGTAAAATATTTTACAGCTCTCACCTTTCTTACGAATTCAATTTTTATAACATTTCTTTTGTGATATAATACAAAAATTACATCAAAATAATGTAGATAAAACGAACTTTCTAATAATCACTCAAATCTATGCTTTCCACAATGGATTTATATAAAAAACAATTAATAAATATAGACTTCGAATATGACAGCGTTCATATTATCAAACGGCAGCCATTTTGTCCGCCATCTTTGGTGCCCGGCGTGTCATTAGCAATTAATATGAATCATTCGGAGTGGCTAAATGCTATCCAGTAATTCGTAATGTCAAGAATGAGAATGGCCCAAGCAATTCTGATCTTCTTCTTCATACAATTTCTTTATACATAAGGGGGCAAAATCGCTTCAAATATCCGGACCCACCGGGGGGACTGCGGCCTACAAGAGGTTAATCGGCTATTATTCTCGGACATGGTGTAGACTACCACTGATTGTTGAAGAATGAGCAAAGAGCATTCACTCCCCTGATCTTAACATCCTTAGAACATCTGCAAGAATTCTTCTTGTTATTCTCGTTCTTGTTCGTTGGTATTCTTTTGGTGTAAATGATGAAAATGAATTACCGTTTACACTAAAGATCCAGCTTTGGCTCTATGCTCGTTTGGCCTAAATCCATCTTAACATGACAGATGTATTGGCATTATTATTGAATGGTAGAATTTTACTGCTTTTTTAAAAATGCCTAATAATTTTTTACAAAAATGTTATTTGCGAAAAATTTACTTTTAAAGAAGATGATCTGCAATGTATTTGAATATCTTTTAAAATTCTAACAGACAATAGTATTGTATGACTTTTGAGATAAGAGCAGTGCTGTGCTTTCTCCCCCTTCTTGAGTGAAAGTTTCGGACAGTCTTTCAGTGTCCACCATGCCCTGATGATGGAATTCTGTCAGATATTGAAAAAGGGAGAAAAAAATCATCATCTGTAAATATATATGGTTTTCCTTAGATCTAAACCTAAAGGAATATCATCACATCACTGCTCCAGAGATTAGCGACCTTGTAACAAGACACTATTTGGTGATTCATTGAGGCATCTGAGACTAATGAATATAATGTTGTAGGTTATAAAAAGTTTTTGTATGCATATATGAAAATCACAATTCTCGCAAGAAAGTGTTCATTTTATTTATATAAAAATGTAACATCTTCAGTCTTACTAATAAACGTGGGGAAAATTTTATACAATTAATAAACAACCGTGTTTGTGAAAACCTTACTGATATAGAAACTGATGTAAAATAATTCATGAAAAGACATACATTGCTTATCCAGAAAAAAAGGGTTGTTTGTCTGTTGTTGTATAAATTATTTTTTTATACATTTATCCACAAACTATTTTTTGTTAGTTTCTATATATTCTTTTCGTTAGTAAGGCTGGAAATATTTTATTTATTAGTAAGTTGACAAGTCATAAATTAAACTTAAATATGAATTTTTTTTATTATTTCCAGTTTATATGCACACGATTTACATAAAAATCCCGCCAGACCGATGCTGTACGATAATTACTGCAAGAAAGTGGAGTTGTTGGGCGAACTGAAGTCATTCCGGGAAGATCTGAAGAAGGCCAAGAGTCTCCTGCAGATGGACGAACTCCGCTGCCGCAAGAGGATTCTGCGCCGTCTCGGCTACTGCACCACCACCGACGTTATCGAGATCAAGGGCCGGGTGGCCTGCGAACTCAGCAGGTATTAACCTAACCTAACCTTATCAACCATCACAGAAGGACTGTTCACATGACCTGACTTTATTATATCATTCCATTTTATTATATTCATTCCATTTTATTATATTGTTACGACTCTGCTTCCCTTGTATATGTAGCTCGGTTGTTTCGAGAACAGACTTTTATGGAGTGTGAACAAATACAAACCGTAGAATATTTGCGAATTTTCTCGAACAAATGCCAGACAGAATAATCGACATCACTAGAATGGCCGCGACTTTTCTCGTAGGTTAACTATCTATGTGGCAGACATAAAAGCCGCGACTTTTCTCGTAGGTTAGCTATCTATGCGGCAGACATAAACGTATAAAATCCGATGACGCAGACGCGCGCGCGTGCTACATAAGAAAAGTACGACTACTCGAAAACTCGACTCAGAGACGACTGACGAAAGAAACGAACGAATAGCGTGCGGGCTGGCAGCCATGCAAGCATATGTATCCGACAGAGAGGATTTTATTTTAACAATTTGTTGTCTACCAGTAACACAGCACTTAAACAGGCTAATATGTTGCCACATATAACAAGCTTTCCTAATTTCCAAGTAAGAATTTCACGGGAAACTGTATTTGTATATACATATATGAAAATCACAATTCTCGCAAGAAAGTGTTAATTTTATTTATATAAAAATGTAACATCTCCAGTCTTACTAATAAACGTGGGGAAAATTTTACACAATTGATAAACAACCGTGTTTGTATGTTAGTGTGATTAATCTGTGTTTTAGCAAAGTTTTACCACACATACGCTTCAGAAATATCACTTCTACAGCATTCAGTATATTTTCGTCTTTCCACTGCACTGACACCAGAATAAATAAACCTGCCCTAAAGTTAAAATCTGCGCACCATTACAAAAAAGTAAACCACGTGACAACCTATTTGGGGCCAGCGGGGTTCGCGTATTTCCGTACAGTGAAACCCTCGTAAGAAGTTTTCATGCTTAATAAGTTTGGTTTTTCGGTCCCTTGAAGACTGAATGGCCCAATTTATCCCACATATAATGTTTTCCCGCTTAAGAAAATTTTCCGGTCCATTGGAAAACTTCTTAAGAGAGTTTCTCTGTACTAAGTTTTGAGATAATGAGAAAAGCAATATTCGAATGCTCGCCATAAATCAAATATTATTTAAACGTCTCTGTACATTAAATATGCTATAAAACAACACTGGGAGCCGGTCTGGTACTTTAGTATGAAATATCCTACTAGCGACTCGGAAAACATCTTGTTTAATTCATTACAAGTTTTTCTGCATTATAACTGGATTGGTGTTGTTTATGAGTAATCTGAGTATTGTACCAGATAGAGGGTACACTTTTATATAGTAAAACCCTCTTAAGAAGTTTTCCAAGGTACCGGAAAAAAAAACTTCTTAGGCGGGAAAACCTTATAAGTGGGAAAAATTGGGCCATTCAGTCTTCAAGGGACCGAAAAAACCAAACTTCTTAAGCAGGAAAAAGTCTTAAGAGAGAACTTCTTAAGAGGGTTTCACTGTAACTGCATAATCAACTCAAATTTCGACTTTTCGGAGATAATAATAATAATACTTGGATAACTTGTATAGCGCCGTTTTTGTGAGAAATCACCTCAAGGGCGCTGATGTTTGACTAATCAGCTGGATGATCAATATTGTAAATTAACTTTAAAAAAATGTTGATTTTCTCCAGTGTTTTTTTTTAATGTGTAAAAGCGGATATTTCTACTCTGATTTAGTATATTTTATGTTATTTGTCATCTCAGTGACCATGTATTTATGTTTACTTGAAAATTTAATTGAACTAAATTCCAGTGCTGACGAGTTGCTGATGACAGAGATGATGTTCAACGGTCTGTTCAACCCGCTGAAGGTGGAGCAATGCGTCGCCCTCCTGAGCTGCTTTGTCTGCGACGAGAAGAGTTCTGAAATGCCCAAATCCACTGACGAACTGTCCGGACCACTGCGCCAAATGCAGGTTCGTTTCATCCTTTCCATTACAAAACAAAACGCCGACAAAACAGAATGCTTTTGAAAAATGATGGAAATAAATAACTATTCTCACCTATCTTGTCCTATTATTTTATCATGTTCTGTATTGTTCGGAACTTGTTTCACTATTACTTCTTTAACCTCTCCACGAGTATGGCCGCAACGTTGCGACGAAGTGAAAAAATGCTCTAAAGAGTATGGCCGCAACGTTGCATCCGCGGCTATAATTCAAACGCTGTCATATTTAATGAAAATGTTTGACTTGTATTGGCATCTATGGTCATCTGCGCATTCTTTGTCGAAGTTTTGGAACACTTACCTACAATATCGACTTCACAGTTTTAGTTTGACAAATTCTTGTTGCGTCATTCAGTGGTCGTCAGAGGAAGGAAACAGTTTTTTTTTTTACATGTAAGTGTAGTTTTTCAATGTTGGTTTATTTGCGTGGATTGATGTCGATGACGTTTTTATTCAAAATATACGATTATTATTAGTTAATCTATAATAATATTAAAAAAATGAACCCAAAAAAAACTCACTTCCCATGTACAGTTATGTTCGCCAAAGCTCAATAGCGGAGAGGTTAAGAGCTCCCTTGTAACTTCTCTTACAAGGATGTTTATGTTATGTTCTGAATTGTCTGGTACCTGTTTCACCGTTATGAGGCCAACAGACCTAGCTATAAAAGCTCATGCGTTATTTGGTTTGGCGTATTTCGGCATATCGGTTGCCGTACATTCCTAATGGGAATGTATGACGAGCGATATGCTGAAGTAGGCCAAGCCAAATCTTGAAAAAAGCTTGAGCTTTTATAGCTGGGTCTGTTGGCCCAATTACTCCACTATCCAGTGCAATTACAATGGAGTTATCTACAACAATATGATTTTAGAAACACACAATCCTAATATAAACACCAGAATTTGTGAAACTTGGCAGTACTTTAGAGAGCATTAAGAAAAATAATAAAGATGCTTGTAACCAATTATGAGCGAGAGTCTTATCTTTCGCCATTAGTTTTTACCTTTATTTTTCTTTACATTTAACTTATGGCTACCTTCTTTCGTATTATGGCATCTTTTATTATCTTAGTCTTTTATTCTATTTTTCTTTGTCTAAAAAGTGGCGGTCTTCTACAACATGGCGCTATTGAGTATTGCTGGCATGAGCAATTTACTAGTCATCAACTTTCGTCCTAAAAGGCGTTAATAAACATCTTCCTTCTCACAATTTTTTTATAAAAACAAAAAAGACAGAAGATTCTAAATTTCTTAAATTCTAAAGACATTTCACAAACGTATTTATGTTTCTTTCGAAGTGTAGAACTTTTATGGCATTGCCAGTTATAAAAACAAGCAAAAAAATATTATTACATGAAATGCAATTTTTTTTTTTTCAAAATGGTAATAAAATTCGCACAGGATGAGGTAGACATTTAACATTAATTACACATTTATTGACATACTGACGACATCATAAAGTATAAAAGTTCCTATCCGGGATGACTTATTTTTAGATTTGTAACACTTTGAATACAAATGTCACGTAATGAAATGGTAAGGTGACCACCCAATTTTTAATATTGGAATTTTTAGAACACATTTTATAATTAAATGAAATTCTTGTACTAACTCGCGTTTTTATTTTGTTTCCACACATTTATTAATAAATGCATATAAATAAAATAAACATCTGCATCATCGATGCAGGAACTTATTGATACTACTTTATTAATGTGAATAAATCATATTATAAAGGTTGTTACGGGGTTTCTCTGGTCGCCAATTGTCAGCTCCAGCTACCCCAAACAAGCCCCAAAGCCAGCTCAAGCGGGAGCAAAGGGCACCCTCTATCTCAGGCGTGGGTCGCAAATTAATGCTTACATAACTCCAATCCTCCTCGGTCACCTGGGGAATTAATACTCTACGAGATTCTCCTGCCGGAGCAGATTGACAACAAGATATGTTTAAATAGATTCATATATTGACAATTCAGAACACAGTATACAGGTTATTTCAGTACAGGGCTATACAAGAATGCATGTCACACAAACCTAGCTAAAGTGCTTATACCTCGTGATCTCTGCTTCGAAACTCTCTGCGTTATGGTTTTTACGCGGGGCCCTATCGTATTTTTACAGACACATTGAAAGAATGGGAAATCTGGTGTTCAGCTTACATGTGTGGGGGTGAAGTCCTCCGCTTCCAGCACGTTCAACAGTCTTCCAGAGGTCCGCGAACCATTATAACACCGATATTTGGCAAAACCGATTCTACATTCCAATGCGGACGCGGAGCCCGAAACAGAGCGTGATTCTCGACCGTCCGAGGCCGGGTGTAGCTTGCGACTGCCGCGGCGGGATGCCGCGGGGAGTAGGAGTAGGGGATGCAGGAAACGGTGGGGAACGGGAACGCTGTGGCGAGTCTCAACCGGCCTGTTGCTAGGTTTGATTCCACAAACTATAGGGCGTTCCATAACAAGGTCTCGTCAATTATAGCAGAATGGTCATTGTCACTCATCAATATTATAAGAAGCAAGTTACCATATACGTACCGAATGCTCCATGATGACGTGGATACAACCTCTGCCCTGTTTAGTTTAACCTCTTGAATGCCAGGTGTTTTTGGAAAAAATCGCGCGAAATTATCTTCCCGGCTTTTGCTCAAATATCGTATAAAAACAAAGGAATTGTTTTTTTTTGTGATTGTTTTCTGTTTGCCAGATAATGTACCTTATTATTCATATATATTTCATGATAATATCGTTACAAGTTTTCCCAGAATAGCTATTTTTAACAAAAAAATGTGAAAATATTTCCCATTCGACAAAAAAATGTAAATAAAATATATTCATACGAAAATGATAATTTTTTTTTATTTCTCTACAAACCTGAATAGACACCCTACATGAAAAAAACCAATTCAAAGGTGTTTTCGAAGAAGTAATGACATAAATACTTGTTTGAAAATGAAATGACAGTTGAAAACCGTTTGTAAAAGTGACGCCAAGTTGACCATAGATATTTATTATAAATTATTCAGATGGGTTGGCGCTATGCGGATTTTTGCTATGTCAAGACCGAGAACGGCGCAAGCGATTCTGACCTTGTTCTTCATACAACTTCTTTATACATAAGGAACAAAATCGCTTAAAAAAAAAAAAAAAATTAAATTTCGACCCGCGGCCACCGGTGGGCGAACGGCAGTCGAGAGGTTAACCGGTGTTTGCAGTTCGCATCTTCTATTTGTTGCACCAAGTATTTAATCTATGTGTACCAATTAAAATTTTTTTAATATGTACATCTTTTTTAAAGTATCCTTTGTTTATTTAATTACAGGAATTGGCGAGGAGAATAGCCAAAGTGTCAACAGACTCTCAGCTTGCAATAGAAGAAGACAGCTATGTAGAAAAGTTCAAACCTTTCCTCATGGATGTCGTACTGGCCTGGTGCAAAGGATCTTCCTTTTTACAGATTTGTAAAATGACCGATATTTTTGAAGGTTAGTACAGAGAAAATTTAAACTGTTTATAACAAATTTTATCTAATGTTAAAGCAATGAAGCCATTGGAAATCCAAACAGAACTTAATGGTCTTCTTTTCTGGTCATCATCTACTATTAATATATTTTATGTTCATATTTCTTATGAAATATTTTGTTGCTTCACAATTCGGCCCCTTAGGGTCAAAAAAACGTATCTCATTTTTCTACAGATCTATGTATGCATCTGTGATGATGATATCAGTATCTGTAATGATGAGATCAATATCTGTGATTTTCTACAGATATGTTTCGATGTACATATATATTTATCAGTTGAACCTATGGATACGTTTTTTGTCACTTAACGTAATGTGTTATTTTGTGGCTAGTAACATCCGTAACTCAAAATCGATAAAAATTGAGATACGTTTCTTTGACTCTAAGGGGCCGAATTGAGCCCTTATGTGGAAAACAGTGTTATGTGAAAAATTTATTTCCGAGATATTGGCTGCTAACTTGTTGAAAGCCAGCATACAAAAAATATTTTTTTCAATACGACGTAAAATATTTGTCAGTTCTCACCTTTCTTACGATTTCAATTTTTATAACATTTCTTTTGTGATATATTACAAAAATTACTTCAAAATAATGTAGATAAAACAGCCAAAAATAATAATGCCATTTTTCCACAATCAATATTTTTTAATTTTCATTTTATCAAAATCCAGACATATAGACACATAACACAGTGCAGAAATAAAACTATCACCATGATAATGACAAATATGCCGGGCGTTGATCGCACAAGCCGTCAATTTCAGTTGAGTAATGGCCGACTTGCCTTGATTCTATTATTGTATGGAAAAAGAGCCCGTTATACTAGTCCCTAGGGAGAGATCATATCCAAGTCATCGACGATCGTCCTAGCCGTTCATAAAAATCTTCCTTGACGCACGTCTTGTATGAAAAGGAAAAAGACATTTATGTAATTATATTCCTATAGATATTTCGCGAACACATGTTTCATCTGAATTGTATAATTATTATTAAGTTAATTACAAGGTACAGTGAAACCCTCTTAAGAAGTTTTCCAAGGGATTGGAAAAAAAAAACTTAGGCGGAAAAACCTTATAAGTGGGATAAACTGGGCCATTTGGTCTTTAAGGGACCGAAAAAACCAAACTTCTTAAGCAGGAAAACATCTTAAGCGAGAACTTCTTAAGAGGGTTTCACTGTATATTGCCAGTTGAAAAAACAAGCAAAAAAAATATTTATTTCATGAAACGCACACAATAGTAATTAAATTGGACATTTAACATAGTAATTAAATAACATTTTAAATAATTTTACTGTAAAAATAATGTGATATTATCGTTACATACAAAGTTTATATAAATTCCTGTTCGGGACATACATCAATGGTTCTATGTTTGGGACATACATCATTTCGTTACGCATTTGATGTTATTACCTACATTCTATAACATATAATTATATTCATAATTAAATTTTGCTTAAAATGGCTTTAGCCGTGTTTGGTGACTAGATCTGAATAACCAGGTACTTCCCCACCTTCCTCTTTCCCATCTCCTTCCCCTTCCCACTACCTTCAGCCTCACAACATTGGGGATGCCATAGTTTCACTGGCTCCAGACGGAAGCAGTTGGGACTCTTGTGCGGTATTCAAATAAAATAAAAAATATGTATATATAAAACGTATTTTATGTTACATGTACAGTGAAACCCTCTTAAGAAGTTCTCGTTTAAGATGTTTTCCTGCATAAGAAGTTTGGTTTTTTCGGTCCCTTGAAGACCAAATGGCCCAATTAATCCCACTTATAAGGTTTTCCCACCTAAGAAGTTTTTTTTTTCGGTCCCTTGGAAAACTTCTTAAGAGGGTTTCACTGTACTACATAACCAAATTGATGTTTACATTATAACAGCACCATATATAATGTGGCATTAGAACGGGGTACCCTAAGGCCACATTTTTTTCTTTTCTTTTATTTTTTATAATGTGTAAACTAGTAATAATAAATAAATTTTATATTTTTCAGGTTCCATTATCCGATGCATGCGACGGCTAGAAGAAGTCCTGCGACAACTGGTTCAAGCTGCCAAGAATATCGGAAACACCGACTTGGAGGAAAAGTTCACAGCGGGAATTGTATTACTCAAAAGAGATATTGTATTCGCCGCCAGTTTATATCTATAAATGAATGTGCATAAAATTTTTGTGAACATTGTTCAGTACCAAGAGTATGTATATTAGAGAGACGGCATGTGAAGTGTGCTCGCGCCCTCCAAGTGTGTCATTTCGAGAATTTTACCCACACGACTGACATTGGCTGCTGGTTTTGGCCGTGAAATACATTACGAATTTTTTTACGGCGCCAGCCATTTTCCATGGTGACAGCCAATGTCAGTTGTGTGGGTTCTGGGAAAGGCTCACTTAGAGCGCGCGGGCACACTTCACATGCCGTCTCTCTAATATCCAAACTCTTAGGTACTCCCACTGATGTCAAAAGAGATAGAAATGCCATATCGTAAAATCGAGCTGGAGACAAACCAGCATGTCTTAAATAATCTGTGATGATATTCTTACTTTGACTGCCAAAACACGCACATGGAAAAAACCAGACCCTGCGCAGAAAAGTAACGTAAGGTAATGGTTTGCAGCCCAGTCCATTGTGGTACTTTTGTGCGCAAGGTCTGAATGTCTTGTTGTCTGTTCTAACAACTGGAGCGACACAGAGAATTATAAAAAATCGCCTTGAGTGCTCGCCACTTTTGAAAATTAATTTTGAATATTTCCCGCCCACATTAAAAACATCATTACTCTACATTTGTGTAGGGAAAAATATAAACAAATTATAGTGCTATATAGCCAATGAATTCACCTATATTTTTAAAATTGATAGAAAAAATGTTAAAAAATCTTTAACTTTAAATGCCGCTAGTGGATATTTTTAATATCTATTATGAATATTGTTCTACGTTTTTATGTTCTCTACGGCCTGTTTGATAATCACGGATGCAAATATATATCTACTAGAAAATCATTTTTTATATGTTTTCAACAAATCAAAAGTTTGGTTTGAAAATTATTTTGAAGTTCGTTTGTAGAACTGAAGCTTTCCAACTGCCAAAATTCATTCTAGAAGAATTCAAAGTCAATCGATAAGGCCATAGAAAGAAAATCTATTTAATCAACTATTTGATAAAATAAATTGCTGGCCATGAAGATGCTTCAAATCATTACAATAAGGACCAGTTGTTTCGGAAAATTTCACGTTTGAATTTCCTTCAAATCGACATTCACCGAAAAATTGGGTTGTTTCAACCTCCGTTAAAAGAAATTTCATCGAAAATTCCATAGGACCAGTTGTTTCGGAATTCCCTTCAAATTTGAATTTCCTTCAAATTTGAATTTCCTACAAATCGTCATTCACCGAAAAATTGGGTTGTTTCAACTTCCGTCAGCAGTAAATAGCAACAAATAACGTTCGATAAATTTGAAAATTTTATTCAAGTGTTCCCCGCCGAATCACAATTTTGACGTCTGCGCATGCGCCTCCCATTATTTCGCTAACCGTCCGGACTCGGCTGATCACATTCACATCACATTTCTATAGTATTTTCACTGCTGACGGAAGTTGAAACAACCCAATTTTTCGGTGAATGACGATTTGAAGGAAATTCAAATTTGACGGAAATTCAAATTTGAAGGGAATTCCAAAACAACTGGTCCTATGGAATTTTCGATGAAATTTCTTCTGACGGAGGTTGAAACAACCCAATTTTTCGGTGAATGTCGATTTGAGGGAAATTCAAACGTGAAATTTTCCGAAACAACTGGTCCTAAGTGTTTTTCGAATGGTACGAAAATCGGTCCATTTATGGACCGAAAGCAATTCTAGAAAAATTAAAGTGGTCCAAATTTGGACCGAAATCGCTCCAGTGGTTATCTGGACCATCAAGCGTACTCTCATATTTCATGTGTTTGTTTTTACTGCGGTAATATTATAAAACATTTGTGTTCAACTATTCTGTAACAAAGTATGTATTTGATTTTGGAAACAAGCCAAAGTTTTGTCACTTGATTTAGGATTTGCAATTAAGTTTATTATGCAATGAGCAATTACCAATGTAAAAATGACTAGTTATTTGTAAGGAGATTTTATTTTCAAAGACTAAATACTGATGTTTACAATGCGAGTTGCCTGTATACTGTCAGATTAATTTATTGAAATTCGCTGAAAGGGACACCCATGCCACTCTACCCCGCTCCACGCAAGCTGGTTTGTACCCCTCACCCTTATGGGCATCTCTACCTCTTACTTACTCTGTACTACATAAACATGTCATGTCTTAAAATATAGAATTATGTGTGTAAATATTTTATTTTCATATTACATTTATATCCTTTTCGATGTTATTTGGTATTTGTAAACAAAATTTTATAGTTTATTCGAACATAAAACATTTTGTACAAAAAAGTTATTTTTATTTCTACAAAGGGTAAAAGAGGTTAGAACAAGGGCTTAATGTCAAACAATGTTATACTTATGACTAGACATCGGATTATATGCACTAACAAAGTGCCAAAATATGCATGCAAATATGCACTAAAAAAGGCCGAAATATGCACTAAAAACCCTTGATATGCCCAAAATATGCATAATGCAAAATCAAAAAAACTATTTTTATATATTTTAATTAAAGACGGTACAAAAACGGCAAAATATTCTTAAAATTATGCATAGTTTTTGTGACCATATACAATTAAGTATTTTTCCAAATTTTCGGTCGCAAATTTGGGACTTTTGTCACCCAGTATTAATTTTGTACGCCGAAAACGACTTCTCTACGGCCAACTATCGTCATTTGTCAAAATTAATAATTTGGCATACTTCTGGAGATTTTTTTTTTTTTAAAAGAAAGATAAACATTCCCGGTTACGAATAACCCGACAACATTTGAAAATCTTCTACTACCACAACACTAAGCGAAGGATGTTGCTTGTGTTGTGATGGAGGACTTAGCCAGCCGAGGAATCGAACACGGAACGCCTGGGTGGGACGCAAACGCGATGCCCACTCAACCACTGACCGCATAACAGATACCTGTTTAGGCAGGGTATGGACCTGTGCCGTTGATGTAGGCATTAATGTTCTTCATGTCTTCCAGACACTTTTTACGAATCTTTTCTAATATTGAATTACCTACGAAGGGCGTTGGTGAGTACGATCATTGTTTCCAGTATTTCTATTGATTTATATAGAGGAAGATTTTTTGTTTCTAATTTTGTTTATGGCATCTGGTAACTTGAGGAAATGTGATGAGGGCGATATTCTTCGGATGTGTAATCAAATGCTAGCTTGCTTGACTGAATTGCAAAGGCCTCAGAACTGTCAAATTTACCAGCGAAATATGCACCATTGGGAAAAAAGGCTAAAATATGCATTAACGCCATAATTAGAGAGTTATATGCAAATGCATATAATCCAATGTCTACTTATGACGTCACGCGTCTTTTTCATTCGGTTGGCCATTTTGTTTGGAGTTATACCCCCCTGGTAACAATATACCTCCAAATCTTCAAATAATATTGCATAATCATTCTCTTTCCCAACATGACACTAATCACTGTCGACAAAAGTGTTCACTCCTGAAAATAGCGGATAAAATTACATATCTTGGAATAATCATAGATAAAAACCTAAAATGGAAAGAACACATCAGCGATACAATAAAAAGAATTAGGAAATTAATTTATATATTCTTACAAATTAGAAATTTCTTATCAACGAAAAATCTATAATCGATATACTACGCATTAGTAACTCTATTCTTCAATACGCCATTATCAGTTGGGGAGCAGCTTACAAAACTAATCTGACCCCCATAGAAATTATTCAAAAACTTATAATAAAAACTATACTAAAAAAACCTCCAGACTTACCCACTTGCCCACTTAGCACATTCGAAGAATTCAACTTCCAACATTTAAAAACTTATTTGTGAAAAATTCAATCATATAAATTATAAAAGAAAAAGATAAATACTGAATTCATTCATAACTGAAAATCGTACTATACTTAACCCTCTCGTGCGTGAATTATGAAATACGGTTAAATTAAATTGTTTAACCACTGGAGCGACAGAGTAATTAAAATATTTTTTCTCGGATTGCTAAAGGAAATTTTTACGCCAACATAAAATCATACATCCGAATTTGAATATGGAGACATATAAACTGATTATAGTTCTATGTAGCCAATGAATTCCCCTATCTTTTGTCTCCTATCACATATTTGTAGGATTTATAAAAAATATATAATTAAATCATTAACCTTAAAACATTTTAAAGAATCTAGGGAATATTTATTTTGTTATATTTTTAATGTTTAATATATTACATATATAGTCGTTTTAATAAAAAAAAATTTTTTGAAAATTTGCCACATTTTGGTAAGAAAGCAATTTGAGGTTTTGGAAATAGTGCCATAATGTGGCAAAAAGCGCTCGAGTGGTTAAGGATACTTTCTTCGTTTAAATGGGTTCAGAAAAGGATTTTTTTTTTTACCCTTATTACAAATTTGTCAAATTGATGGGCCTCATATGAGGCTTAAAGTGATCAAAGGGTACAGGGGTTATAACTTTGCCATATAAAATAATTTCCTGCAACTTTCTTTCTCGGTTTTTCGAAACTTTACCGCCGCGCCGCGAGCCGCCGAGCGTCCGAGCCACCGCGTGCCGCGCTCCTTTTCAACAGCATACGTGCCCTATTATTAATTAAAACCTATCATAATATACATCATTTTAAAGCTAGAAATTTTGTCTACAAGTTTTTTTGGAGCATCTTTTGCCCTAACAAGCTCAAAAAAAAGTTATATGCGAATATTTTTTGAAACACTATTTAAAAAAACGATATTTTTTCTTTATTAATAAATTGCAAGGAATGTATGGCTTTTATCGAAAAAATGTTAAGAAACTATTTTTCAGAGTAACTAATTAGCAACTAAAAGAAAAAATAATAGTCTGATTTTATTCAGCGGTTAAGGAGATATTAGCGTATTCCGAAAGGCTTTGAAAAATATATTCAAGAGGGGGTGGGGAGGAAAGCACAAGAGGGATATCCGGGGATTTTTGTAAATTAGCTTGTTAAACAGTATTCTATCATTTGTGAAAAATTCAGCTTCCGGGGAATTAGTTCCGACATAAAACCTTCATTGACTGGGCTAGAAGGGGAATATGCCCCCTGCCCCCCCCCCCCCCCCGAAACAAAACTGGCAAATAACAATACAAACTCTTAAATGTTTTATGAATTTATTATAAAAAGAAAATAAATCAATTTATCAGTACCTACCTTAGGTTTTTCGTAACCCCACCGCCGTGCCGCGAGCCGCCGAGCGTCCGATCCACCGCGTTCCGCGCTTTTTAACAGCCTACGTGCCCTATTATTAACTAAAACCTATCATTATATACATTATTTTAAAGCTAGAAATTTTGCCTACAAGTTTTGTATCTTTTTTTCAGCTTCCGGGGAATTAGTTCCGACATTGGGTGTTTTTTTCCCTTCATTGGGTCTAAACACGTAGAAAGCGTGTTTCGTATTTCGGACTACCCGCGCACAGCGCCCGAGCGCGCCGGCGGTATTTTGTACCGAGTTGCGGACATCTGAATCTGGCTTCACTGTGTGCGCTTTAGTACGTTTACATACAAACATTCTTGTCGGCCGTCGGCTGCCCATGCGCCGACTGCTTTACCCGCGTTCTACGTGTTTCGACCCATTGACTGGGCTAATAATATCCTACAAAAATTGCCAAGACTTGTGGATTTTAGAATGATATTAATTTTATCTTTAGTACTTGTGTTAAACAGTGTTAGTCGTACGGAATTTTTAAACCTCTCAACAATAATAGTAGAATATTTTTTTTATTTTTATATATAACTTCGCACAGGAGGCCCGGAGAAAAATTGTCTTTAAGAGACCCATATTGTATGAAGGAGGAAACACAGAGGCCGGCAAATTTATTCACAGCTGAGCTGTTGAACTCAAGAACGAGTGGTAGAAGCGACCCGTTCTCATGTGAGAAATTTCGACCGTGTATATATGTTGGGCGCGCGTTTGGCGTGTTTCTCGACTTTGCACCGGTGCTGAAGGGATCAATGACGCTAGTTCCTCTCTGAAGCATCTTCCATGTCTGAAATAACGGTAGAACAAGGATTCCATCGCGGTAGACGACCCTGAATAATTCTTGAAGCACGTGTGCTCCTGAGGCCGTTCCTTCTTATTGGCAGCTCGTGTACAAATTACCCAAAATTTATTTGACTCTCTCGACTCATCGCCTTGCCCCGCTGTGGGAGAGATGGATTCATACGTCCGCCACTCCTTTTTTTATATGAATACCTTACAAACGTCCCACCTGCTCCCGTCTGGAGTCAGTGAGACTATGGCATCCCCAATTGGGGTATGTTGTGTGGCTGAAGGTGAATGGGGATGAGAAGGAAATATTGTAATTATTTCTACAAATCTCATGACGTCAGAGCTCACCACTATATGTATATAGAATCCTTCGCGGGCGTGTGCACAACAAATCACCTATTGTTTCAGCGCAATCGAATGAATGGTATAGGAAATTTTTTATAACGCCAGAGCTCAGCACTACATATAGAAACCATTAAAGGTATGTGCACAACAAATCATTAAAGTTTCTTTGCAATCGGAGTAATGCTTTAGGTACCGTATAAGGAATTACGAAGGTGTGCATTTAACAACTTACAAAAGTTTCATCGCAATCGGATAAATAGTACAGGAAATAAATTCATAACGCTAGAGCTCACTTGCACTATAATATATATAGAAACCTTCAAGGGCATGTACACGTACACGAAAAATCCGCCAAAGTTTCATCGCACTCAGATGAATGCTTTAGGTACCGAATAAGGGACAAACAAAGAAACATTATTTTTTTATGTATTTTTTAACAAATTTCATGACGCCAGAGCTCACTATTATTTATAGAAACATTGGCGGGTGTGCACATAACAACTCACCAGAGTTTCATCACAATCGGATAAATGGTATAGGAAATAATTTCATAACGCTAGATAGGAAATAATTTCATACACGACAAATCGCTATCGGATAAATGCTTTAGGTTCCGCACGAGGAACAAACAAAGAAACATTCATTTTTATACGATAAAATAATTAATTATTTAATTTCTACTTTGCTTGTATAACACCCATTTCCCCATTAATTGCTTGACGGAACTGCAATGCGAGCGCGCGACCTCTCCCCTCAAATGTCCACTCATTACTGAATAAATTTCCAAAATGTTACCGTAAAACCTGAGCCTTAAATCACTGTCAAGTTCTTCAATATAATATAGACATGCTAAATAACTGGTGTTCACAAAATAATTTATATTTAAATGTAGATAAATGCAAAACTTTGACCTTCTCCAGAAAAAAACATCACTATTGTTCGACTATTCTACAAATAAAATAAATTTAGAACGAGTAACGGAAATGCGAGATCTTCTCAATTAAGTTGAGATCGGTATATCGGTATCGCCCCGGTGAAAGACATCCATTTAAATACGAAACATTACTTGAAATGGCTTTAACCCTGTCGTACCGTGTGCATATTTCACACCATGAGTACTTTAGTGGATGACCCGACAGTTGGTCCCCCGACAGTTGGTCCCCCGACAGTTGATCCCCCGATAGTTGGTCCCCGACAGTCGATCCCCCTACAGTTGATCCCCGACAGTGGTTCCCCCGACAGCTGATCCCCGACATTTGATCCCAGACAGTTGATCCCCCAACAATTTATTTCCCCTCGACAGTTCACCCCCTCGACATTTCATCCCCCGACAGTTTACCCCCAAAAATTATAATTATAGTTTTTTGTGCAATTTTTACCAATGTCAAACCCAAAATCGAAAAAATTCTTATAAAACCACTGGAGCGATTTTTGGCTTATTTATGCGCCTTTTTAGATGCCTAAGATTGCTTTACGGCTTTAAAAAGCCAATTATCTCTTGATTCGGCAAAAAAAGATTTAAAAAATATTTGTAGCTTCCACGTTTGTTATTTTGGTCTTAAAACGAAGCTTTTGAAATGCTTTATCTATTATAGCCGTAGATGTTGCAAATTCGAACTTCGTAGATTATTTTAGAACGATGTTAAAAATTGTTTTTTTAAATATTTTTTTGGCGCAAAATTTATGATCAGCTGTTTACGGTTAAAATTAAGTTCCTTTTTCAAAGATATGTACCCTTCATTATCAAGTATACCACAGAGAACATATAAAAATCGAAAATATTCTATATTGACTCGAATAAGTACCTCTGACGGCAGATTCAAAGTATCAAACACGCAGGAACCGCGCGGTAATAAACTTTACGATTTTTTAATATTTGTTTTATACATCCTACAAATATAATATAAACGGTATAATAGAGGTTAATTCATTGGCTATATAGCATTTTAATAAGTTTTTATGTCTTTATGTTAAAATTCGAAGATATGATTTTATTTAATGTTGGCGAAAAATTTTAAAAATGATCGTCCGGATATCTCGAGCAATCGAGGCAAATTTATTTATTTCGCGTGGTCGCTCCAGTGGTTAATAATAAGTTGAAATGGATATCAAACGAATTGGTTAAAATTGATTTTTTGTACTTATTCGCTTGAATAAAGTATTAGACAAGTAGTTTTTCCTGGATGAATTTGAATGAAAAAATAGAATTATTTAAAATTAATAATTAATGGGGTGTATATTAGTGATGCTAAATACGCTAGCATCACTAATATACACCCCATTAATTATTAATTTTAAATAATTCTTTTTTTTTATTATTTATTATAGATAGATACAAAAGAAAGTACAGATTACATATTAGGAAGCTTTGCCTGTCCAACTAGGAAAGTTTCCCGTTCAGACAGACAAATTGACAGGTTTAGTTCATATTATTCTTTAAGAAATGTACATAATTTCATAATAAAAACAAAAGAACAAAAAAAACATTTTTCTCTGAAACTAAATTATGTAATGAAGAAATAGATAAATATATATGTACATATTGTACATACATTTTTTTGTATTGTAGAAAAATTAATCTGGTAGCATATCATATTCTATTCGGATTTACCGAATTAACCAGGTAACATATAATATATTCAGATTTACAGAGTATGAGATAAGTAGGTAAGTTGGTAGTATTGAAAAGTATAAACCAGGTACGTGATAACAGGATGTAGGAATTATAAAAATTTTACAACATAAAAATATGAAGTTATGTTAGCTTACGTGTTTAGAAGCGTGAGCTTAAAATACATAGTACATTAAAATTTACAATATTAGATATAATTTATGTATGCAATAATATATACGATTTTTTTCCTAAGCGTTGTAACTACGATGTGTAATAAATTATGTGCAATCATGATTATTTTCACTGTTTTAAAACATATTATATCATAAAAATACAGTTTACTCTGCTTTACTGTATTTTTATAATTATAATATGTTAATATGAACTCAACTCCCAACCCGAAGGTCGCGGGTTCGAACCCGGCGTGCGCAAATAAATTGTATTTGATTAATTTGTGTCAATTCACAATTAATTAATTAAAACTATTATATATTAAAATATATAAAACTATGCATATTTGCGGCATATTCCAGAGTGGATGATACTCTCAGTATCGCCCTGGTGTAAGACCACCATTCAGAATTGAAACGTTGCTTAATAATGGCTTTAGCCGTGTTTAGTGACTAGATCTGAATAGCCAAGTACTTTCCCACCTTCCCCTTCCCCATCTCCTTCCCTTCACCACTTACCTTCAGCCTCACAACATACTCCACAATTGGGGATTGCATAGTCTCACTGGCTCCAGAAGAGAGCACTTGGGACTCTTGTGTGGTTTTTCTATAAAAAAAAAAAAAAAGGAGGTTTTAGCAATTGTGATTTTAGCTTTGAGATTTGAGCTGGAAGCTTTTAGTTTTTTTTTTACTTTCAACATAGAGCTTTAAGCTTTGAGGTTCGAGCTTTGAGATTCAATTTTAGCTTTGTACCTTGAGATTCGATTTTAGCTTTGAATATTGAGCTTCGATCTTTGAGCTTTTAAGATAGAGATTGCAAAGCATTGAGCTTTCCGCGTCCTACTTTGAGCTTTGACGTTCGAGCTTTCAGCTTTGCATTCGAACTTTGGGTCTCAAGCTTTGAAAATTTGCGCTTTGAGCTTTGTTCATTATGAGCTTTAGGTTTGTCAAGAGAGTGGAAGACTGCTTTATGTCCCCAGCGTTGCCCGGACAACTTCGACCTTGAAATGTTAGCATTGTGCAAGCTTTGAGGTTCGAACATTGAGCTTCGAGGTAGAGCTATGAGCTTTGTGCTTAATTTGAGTTTTAAACTTTGAGCTAAAAACTTGGAGCTTTGGGCTTAAGCTTTGGGGTTCGAGCTTTGAGCTTTAAGACTGAGCTTTAAGTTGTATGGTCAGCTTTGAGTGTTTTGAGTTTTTGAGCTTCGAAGTAAGAACATAGAGGTTTGAGCAATTGTGATTTTAGTTTTGAGATTTAAGCTAGAAGCTTTCAGCTTTTTTTTTTGCTTTCAACTTTGAGTTTCAAGCTTTAAGCTTTGTGGTTCGAGCTTTGAGCTTCGATTTTAGCTTTGTACCTTGCGCTTCGATTCTAGCTTTGACCATTGAGCTTCGATCTTTGAGCTTTTAAGATAGAGATTGCAAAGCATTGAGCCGATTGAGCTTTAAGCTTTCAGCTTTGAGTATCGCACTTTAAGCTTTGATATTTAAGCATCTCTATTCGAGCTTTGAGGTTTAAGCTTCGGGCTTTCAGTATTGAATTCGAAATTTGGGTCTCAAGCTTTGAAATTTGTGCTTTAATTATGAGCTTTATGTTTGACAAGAGAGTGGAAGACTGTTTTATGTCCCCAGAGCTGCCCGTGCAACGCAGAGTTTTTTTTAAATTCTTTACGCAGAGTTTTTCGAATTCAGAATGATCCTCTTATTTTTAACATCCCAGTGTTCAAAATTTCTTCACGATTTATCAAAATTGGATGTTGGAAAAGGGGATGAAAAACGGTTTGAGCCTGCCGGCCTTAGAATTTAAACCAGCGTTTCTCAAACTTTTTAGACCTGCGGACCGGCAAGAAAAATTGTATGTTTTTGCGGACCGGCTGCCGCTTAAAACTAAGAAGCGCACCCTTTAACTTTGTATCTTTTGTAGTCGATTCATCGGTTTCCTCGGACCATTCCTGACTACAATTTTGAATTACACGAAAATTGTAAACACTAAAGTGAACAAATGTGTATAAATTGGATGACAAGTAACTGGAAAGGATTCACAGCAACAACATGATAACTTGCAAAAGGTATTTTTTAAATTATTTAATGTTAGCTATGACCAATTTTCTAAAGTTTCTTAAATTACACGAGAATATGTCCATATCATTAAAATTCTTATTAAATATATTACAGGCTCTGAATATAAAAGCTGTCCACAGAAGCCAAGCTAGCAGTCCACAATGGAGTACTGGTACCTACCCTGATGTATAGCAGTGAAGCATGGAACTGGCAGAGAAAGGATGAAAGTAGACTGAATGCCGTAGAAATGAGATCCCTGAGGCGTATGTGTGGTAAAAACATGTATGATCGTGTGAGGAATGTGGAGATCCGAAAAAAATGCAAGGCTGATGCTAACCTAATAAGTAAGATTAAGAAAGGGACGCTTAGATGGTTTGGGCATGTTGAGCGAATGAATGAAGAAAGGAATGTAAAGAGAATTTATGACGCGAATGTGAATGGTAGAAGAAGCCGAGGACGCCCAAGGAAGACGTGGCACGATCAAGTAAATCAGATACTTGAGTCGGGCCATGTCATAATAGAAGAGTATGTATGAGAAGATGTATGAATGTGAATGAGGCAAGGAGTGTGTGCCAAGGCCGATTTATTTGGCGGTCCGTTCTCTCTGCCTACCCCTGAGGGGAAACGGCGTGATAGTTAGTTAGTTAGTTAGTTGAGTTTTAACGTGAGCTTAGTTTTTTTTTTAAATGAATAAATGGTCAAAAATGCCTTATTTTTAATTCTAGCTCTACAATTTATTGGCACACCGTATTGAATATTTTTTTATAATATACCTAAATAGGTTACAACCATGGAACTATGATTGAATATCCATACTCTTTGGTTACAACCCAATAACCCATCTTAAATATTATATAAGATGGGTTATTGGGTTGTAACCTATTTTTTAATCTATTATGTACGTAATAATATATTTTAATCATGTTAATATTCCAAATAAAATAAAATAAATCAATAAAAAATTCTAATTTCCATTGAATATTGTACTATTTTGAAGGCAGATTTTTAAAGCAACTTGTGGGGAATTTGCGGGGAATTCGTCATTTTGTTCTCCCCAATTTGGGGATTTTGACCATTCGTTGCGGGTATTTTAGAACATAAGCATTGGCAACCCCGCCGAAGATATCAATCTCATGAGCAGGGTTGCCGATTTGCGGGAAATTCCCGAAACTGCGGGGAATTTTTCAGATTTTTTAAGAATTGGGTATTTTGCGGGAATGATGTTTTGTGGGAAAAATGCGGGGATTCTGGGCATTTCTTGATTTTCCAACCATACAATATTATTCTGTTTGTATGTGTTGTTTAAAAGTTAAATGCTTATCAATGCATAGATCAAGATATTTTTCCTGTATCAGGATTGGTCGTTCTTTTCAACTTTTAAGGGTACATGAGGAGGAATTATTTTACGGGTTGAGCTTAAAATCATGTATCCAGTTTTTTTGATAATCATTGTTAGGATATTAGATTGGAGCCAATTGTAAATTATTTCTAGATCACTTTGTGCATTTTCTAGTAGGATATTTAGATCTTTACCCTAATAGAATATTGCAGTATATCATCTATATATAGAAACAAATCACCGTTAATATTAATATGATTCGGGGATTTTGAATATTCGTTTCGGGTATTTTGGAACACGAGCATTGGCAACCCTGCTCATGAGTGGTTTATTTATGATTTGAATTCTGACATTTATGATTGACATTCACCTCCGTTCGTTACTAAATTTTATTTTGATTATCGTTAACATTTATTATGTTTCGAGATGACGAAATATTGAATAATGCAGAGCTAAGTTGTAATAATTCGTGTTTTATGATGTTACCTTACGAAAACTGAGACAAGTGTACTAATATTCATGGTGTACTATTAAAATCAAAATATGGAAACTTGTGATAGACAACACATTAGAAGCCAAGTGAAACGTGAATCGTTTTCAGGAATATGTCAATGCTGTCTGTCATCAGCAAATAACATGATGAATATGCTACAAATATTTTTTGATAACGACAAGAATCAATCTTATTCGGATATGTTATGCTACAGCTTTGCGATTGAGGTTCGAATTGTTTTTTTCTGTCTCCCTGTTATGATAATATAATATTGGACTCTGTAATGAAATTGGCTTTTCTCTTAGGCCGCCCTTCGTCAAAAACACAGCAAGTGAAACAACATGCTAACACGCTTGATAAATGTTAAAATTTGTAAATGTTCTGCTAATAATTTTTATTTTGCTTCATCATTATTACTTTTTGACTGTTTTAGCTTATGGATTGCGATGATTCGATGTATCTTATTTGCGCACAATGTATTTTGAAACTGAGAGACAGTTATGTGTTCCGGCATCAAGTTGAAGATTCCCAAAGGAAATTAAAACAACAAAAAAAAATTAAGTTTGAGGAATTTTATCACTCAGGTATTTTTAATAAACCTTTTTCTCCTAACACTTTTTATAGTAAAGTTAATTCTGGTATTGTATGAAATCCCGATCAGAGTCCATTTTTGGTTGAAACCTAGTCTGTAATGCCATCTTGTGCTTTTTGGAATGGAAGCAGAATGCTTTTGGAAAGAAAGATTCCTGAATAACAACTCTGATCGGTGTACGCACCGACACATGCTTGATTATGATTGGCAAGCTTTAGATATCTGGCAACAGGGTATAAACATTATGATGAGGGTAATATTCTTTCATGCCCATGGAATCTCAATATTATGAAGTTATCCATTTTATCATGTATTAACACAGAGTTTACCTAGACATTTTTTTTTTAGAAATTCAAATCAAAGATGAACCAATTTCCAAAAGCGAATATTTCCCTGATGATGAGAATCCTTTTGATGTGGACAGCTATGACTACGATGCTGAAAATTGTGATGACAGTTATACTGACTACCAACATAAGGAAACTTTGAACAGAGGCAAAGTCTCAACTGAATCTACTACTAAGTCAAGCGACGAATCACAGAATACTTCAAACAGTTTTAATAAGTTATTGCCAAAGGCCACTCTCAGCGCTCCTAGCCTAGTCAGTAAAATAAAATCACAGACACAGGATAAATCTAATAAACCTGTCGCTTCAGTCAATAATTCTACAAAAAAAAAATCTGTTTGCAAAACACCGAGTGAAACAGATAAAAATGTTAAAAGACAGCGGCAATCTTTGGACAGGTCGAGGAAGGGTAGAATTTATCCGTTCGCATTAGAAGTTTCGGCTGTTTCCTGTAATGAATGCAACGAAGTCTTCCCAACACACAAGAATCTCGTCCGTCACATGGCTAGTCACTTTCCCAATCACGTTTGCGATCTCTGTGGAAAATTATATGTAACTAAAGAAGGTTTAGTTTCGCATATTAACACCCATGATAGTGAGAAGATAGCTTGCCCAGTTTGTCAAAAGCTTCTCAAGAAAGCCAGCATGTCGAGACATGTTAGGGGACACACAGGTGACAATTGCGTTTACAAATGTCAAATTTGCCACATCAGGTTTGTTTCCCACAGCTCTCGTATAGTTCATATGAAAAAGGTACACAAAATGTTAGGAAGTGTGTACAAATGCAAACTGTGCCCTAAAACATTTGAAATATCTGGTTATCTTGCCAAGCATGTTCGAAAAGATCACTTACAAGAAAAAAATCACACTTGCAGTTTTTGCAAACACGCTTTCTTTTCTAAACACGAATTAAAGATACACATGGTGGCCCACACCGGGGAGAAAAACTTTCAGTGCAAAATTTGCTCCAAAACATACTCTCGACGTCAAACACTTACTTTACACAACAAAATTCACAGTAATATAAAGAAACATGTTTGTCAAATTTGTGATAAAAGATTCACCCAGAAATGCACTCTCAAAGGACATATGAAGGTCCACGAAAAGCCTGAGCTCTTTTTGGAACAAAAGTAAAACGTATTACAATCTAGATGCATCGTAATATATTTCTCTAGGAACCATTTTATAGAACACAAGTCAGATCTCATCTTAAGGCGCAGGTTTTACGGTAACATTTTGGAAATTTATTCAGTAATGAGTGGACATTTGAGGGGAGAGGTCGCGCGCTCGCATTGCAGTTCCGTCAAGCAATGAATGAGGAAATGGGTGTTATACAAGCAAAGTAGAAAAATAACTCAGGTACGCGGCATACGTCATTCCTATGTCTACCTACGTTAAATTATCGTGAAAACAAGCTTATGTGTCCAAGCGGTTAAATAATTAATTATTTTATCGTATAAAAATGAATGTTTCTTTGTTTGTTCCTCGTGCGGAACCTAAAGCATTTATCCGATAGCGATTTGTCGTGTATGAAATTATTTCCTATCTAGCGTTATGAAATTATTTCCTATACCATTTATCCGATTGTGATGAAACTCTGGTGAGTTGTTATGTGCACACCCGCCAATGTTTCTATAAATAATAGTGAGCTCTGGCGTCATGAAATTTGTTAAAAAATACATAAAAAAATAATGTTTCTTTGTTTGTCCCTTATTCGGTACCTAAAGCATTCATCTGAGTGCGATGAAACTTTGGCGGATTTTTCGTGTACGTGTACATGCCCTTGAAGGTTTCTATATATATTATAGTGCAAGTGAGCTCTAGCGTTATGAATTTATTTCCTGTACTATTTATCCGATTGCGATGAAACTTTTGTAAGTTGTTAAATGCACACCTTCGTAATTCCTTATACGGTACCTAAAGCATTACTCCGATTGCAAAGAAACTTTAATGATTTGTTGTGCACATACCTTTAATGGTTTCTATATGTAGTGCTGAGCTCTGGCGTTATAAAAAATTTCCTATACAATTCATTCGATTGCGCTGAAACAATAGGTGATTTGTTGTGCACACTCCCGCGAAGGATTCTATATACATATAGTGGTGAGCTCTGACGTCATGAGATTTGTAGAAATAATTACAATATTTCCTTCTCATCCCCATTCACCTTCAGCCACACAACATACCCCAATTGGGGATGCCATAGTCTCACTGACTCCAGACGGGAGCAGGTGGGACTTTTGTAAGGTATTCATATAAAAAAAGGAGTGGCGGACGTATGAATCCATCTCTCCCACAGCGGGGCAAGGCGATGAGTCGAGAGAGTCAAATAAATTTTGGGTAATTTGTACACGAGCTGCCAATAAGAAGGAACAGCCTCAGGAGCACACGTGCTTCAAGAATTATTCAGGGTCGTCTACCGCGATGGAATCCTTGTTCTACCGTTATTTCATACATGGAAGATGCTTCAGAGAGGAACTAGCGTCATTGATCCCTTCAGCACCGGTGCAAAGCCGGGAAACACGCCAAACGCGCGCCCAACATATATACACGGTTGAAATTTCTCACATGAGAACGGGTCGCTTCTACCACTCGTTCTTGAGTTCAACAGCTCAGCTGTGAAACGATTTGCCGGCCTCTGTGTTTCCTCCTTCATACAATATGGGTCTCTTAAAGACAATTTTTCTCCGGGCCTCCTGTGCGAAGTTATATATAAAAATAAAAAAAAGATTCTACTATTACTGTTGAGAGGTTTAAAAATTCCGTACGACTGATACTGTTTAACACAAGTACTAAAGATAAAATTAATATCATTCTAAAATCCACAAGTCTTGGCAATTTTTGTAGGATATTATGCTGAATATTTGCATACCAAGTTTACATTTAGTTGATTTTATATCAATTTGTATTAAATTTTGTGATTTTTCGTTTATGTGCGTCATTCTACTTTTTGTTTATCTGAGCTAATATTTTGAAATATATTCTTTCTTCAGTACGAAAAAATTTGTCGAAATAAACTTTCAAAAACAAAACCACCTTTTGTCATTTCTATTGCACGTACTTAAAAATATTTGTCCCAACTTTATTTTATGATCTCCCTTTATTCACACCCATTATTTTCCGGTAATATTATAAATACAGTTATTACCATTTTATAAACCATACAATCTACGTCAAAACACCATTAGATTCAAAGTCTCATTGAGTAAAAAACGGAGATGTCAAAAAAGGTTCAGGGCGTAAAAGATGTTTCTATTTATCCATTCCATTGCTAATATGATTTTTTGTCTGTCTAGCTGTATCCATTATCTAGTAAACAAATTTAAATTTTATAGAGCAAGTGTATTTTTTATTTCGTACTTTATCAATTGCTAATATAATTTTTTGTCTGTCTAGCTGTATCCATTATCTAGTAAACAAATTTAAATTTTATAGAGCAAGTGTATTTTTTATTTCGTACTTTATCAAAATGCTAAATGGTTTACCAATTTGGTGTCAATCTTACCCGAGTCTGCCACATAGACGGCAAAAATTGTGGTTCGCTAGCGGGCTGTACAAGTACCAAAAATACCTAACTGCAGTGAAGCCGAGTTTTGATATCCCCCCCTTAACATATTGATTGATGAATCAAGAACAAATCTTCTGAAAATAATAATTGAAGTTGCACCATTTAATTTGAATGTCGTTTAGACATTTCAGGACAATGTTTCTTTAATCAACCGTTATTTTAATGATGGAATCTACCAAAGCAGGCGGGCTCAAACCAGCCCCCGTGTTAATATCGCACAAGTGTCCGACTGCTCTCAACCTTCTGGAGCCAATGAGACAACCGGACATCCCCGATTGGGGCGTGTTGTGAGGCTGAAGGTAAAAAGTCGGGAGGGGAAGGAGATGGGAAAGAGGAAGGTGGGTAAGTATCTGGCTATTCAGATTTGGTCTTCAAATACAGCTAAGGCCATTTCAAGCAACATTTCAATACTGAATGGTGGTCACAAATTAATCCAATCAAATTTACTTGCTATAATTATATTTTATTTGCTGGTAAAGAAACAATCATTTTCTCATAGACATATACATATTTGACATCGTCTCCCGCGCCAACAAAATGCTTGGATTTGTTCTTCGTAATGCGAGATCATTTACTAATGGAATTGCAATACGTCGAACATATGAAGCACTTGTTCGTAGCATCCTGGAATATAGCTCCATTATTTGGGCCCCTTCTGAACAAAACCATATCCTAGAAATAGAAAAAGTACAAAAAAGATTTTTGCGTTACCTTTATATGAGGGAATATCCGTACTATCCATTCCTGTATCCATCCTTGTTCTTAACAGGGATGCTCGATTTCAACACCTTAGAAGCCCGCAGAAAAATATTTTTAGGTAAACACTTTTTTAAGCTAATCTCTGGTATCATACTCAATCCGACTATGTTAAAAGAGGTTTATTTTTACATCCCTAACAAGTATACTCGTGGGAAATCCCATGCACTTTTTTATGCTCCGAAAGTGAGGACTTCTGCCTATTAGAACGCGCCAATAAACAGAGCGACTCAACTGCTTAACGATTCTGCATTGACCATCGACATTTTCAATGTCACTTACAGACAGTTCAGCAACTATCTTTTAGCATATGTCATTAAGTAGTCAAACTGCCCTTGTGTACTTTGTAATTTATAATCTTCTCCATGACATATTGGTGTATAACTGTTTTATGGAGAACATGAAAAAAAAAAAAAAATAATAATAATAAATAAATAAATATTATGTATAGACCTGCCCTAAGTGATAAAAGCGTATAATTTCTCCCTCCTTAATTCTGGGTTCCATGGAACCGGCTGGGCCAGCATATAGGTTCGCATGAATCTAGAAAATGTGACGTCATCATTCTTGTGCGGACTAGCGTCAAGCTCTCATCGGTACATTTTACGAAATAACACGGCAAAAAATGGTAACTTGTGCTATTAAAACGTGTAAAAATAGAACTGAAAAAGAGTATAAACCCAATTGTCGTATTACCTTCCATAGGTAGGCATTATTTGTCTTTATTTTAAGCTTATTCACATCATATAATATGATCAGTTTTATCACACCGAGAAACATGAAGCGTTGGCAACTGAAATTCCCGGTCCTGCCGTGTGCACGTTGCTGGTTACTGGGGTAAGTAAATTATGAAACATTTGTAAAAGTGTCTTAACTGAACACGGTAACAAAATATTCGACTCCCAAAACAAGCGAACCTTTCTTCGCTTTATATGGATTACATAAGTTTGTTCAAACCGGGCAAACAATTCGCGCTCCGATGTAAAAAGGTCTATTCATTCAAAAGCAGATTTAACTTTTAAGAACTAAATGGTGATATTATAATGCGAGATGCCTATATACTGTCAGATTGAATTATTAACGAATTACATATCGTTACAGTCAACTCATCCCTCTGCGCCCCGCTTCAGTTGGTCTTTACCCCTCTCCCTGATTCTCTGGTCTACGAATATTCATATGTCTATGCATTTTCTTAAAAACTTAATCCTTTTATAACCAGCCACAGGATTGGTGTATCGGAGTTCATAAAAACATTGCATTATAATATGTAGTGCTTTTTTTGTCATTCTTTATTTCATTCACCTTATTCCTGTGCTGCATTTTATTGCTTTGTACACCTCAATAATTGCTCTCTTTTTTATGTACTATTAACATTTATCTCTCTAATGTCTTGGTACGTAACTGTATTTTTTAGATCTTTTAAAACAAGGCGGCCCAACCTTTTTTATCAGTCGGGCCAAATTGACGCGGCAAAAACACAGGCGGGCCACCAGATTTACGGAACACAGAAATACATTTTTTTTATCTTATTGACAAAAATTGTTTGATTCATACATTTACAGGTAGGTACATACATAATAACGTAAATGAAGAGAGAGTAACGAAAAAAAAATGATTTAGTTTTTGTTGGATTTTATTGGATTCCGCGTGAAAAAGTGTCTTTACTAGATTACTTATTGATTTGAATTGATCCTGTAATTTTCGTTACACACAAAATTGTATGCTATATTTATAATTGGTTATTTACAGACTGATTAATTATTTCAGTCAAGAATTTACAAAAACTTTGCAATTGGCGGGAATTTTTAAACTTGCACATGTGGGCCATTTATAATTCGTTGGAGGGTCACACTATGGCCCGCGGACCTGGGGTTGGGCAGCCTTGTTTTAAAATCAATAAATAAACCTATGAAGTAAAAGTGGGGACACAGCAATAAGCGTCCGCTCTATTTGATGACAGGCGCAAGCTAAGAGTATGGATATTAGAGAGACGGTATGTGAAGTGTGCCCGCGCGCTCCAAGTGTGCATTTTCGAGAATTCTACCCACATGGCTGACACCATGTAAAATGGCTGCTGTCAGAACGTATTAAACGTCCAAAAACCAGCAGCCAATGTAAGCCGTTTGGGTAAAATTCTCGAAAAGGCACACTTGGAGCGCGCGGGCACACTTCACATGCCGTCTCTCTAATATCCATACTCTTAGGTTATCCATGTTTTGTGTATATTACCACTCAGTTTCATATTAATTATTTATTTTTGGGAAAGTTGACAGTAAAACTTAAAATATGCATACATACAATAATAAAATAGTTAATTATGCCAATTGTGAACTTTCCACTTGTTGTTGTTGATTGTGAATGATAAAAGTGTGACAATATAAATATGTCTTAATAAATAATTATTTACATTTGGCTTCTTTTACTACCTACATCAATCTATTGCTAAGTATCTGTGCCCGTTCATGTTCGATGGTTTGGATGGGTCGAACATGTTGACTTGGAACTATGCTCTTCGTTGCGTCCACACCCCGGAGCGACACGCGTCTCGTGTTGAACTGCTCAGTCGGCTCAGATATCTATTGTCAAAAGTGTGTGGTTTATTTATTGTCAAATCTGCTGACTTCGTAGATATAAATTATTAAAATATTTTTAAAAATCACATGGATAACTCTGAATATCCATTTTTGTTCTCCAAAAACAAGGACAACAAACGCATCAGAAACGTTGAGACATGTTCGAATGAGTGTAAAACTATCAAACACGAACGGGCATGAGTACTTAGCATATAAATATTTTTAGTTCTTTTACTATTACCTTTTTTTTTTATAGTGAACCCCTCCAAGAGTCTCAACTGCTCCCGTCTGGAGCCAGTGAGACTATGGCATCCCCAATTGGGGTATGTTGTGAGGGGGAAGGGAAGGAGATGGGGAAGAGGAAGGTGGAGAAGTACCTGGCTATTCAGATCTAGTCACTAAACACGGCTAAAGCCTTTTCAAGCATCGTGGTCTTACACCAGGGCGATACTGAGAGTATCTTCCACTCTGGAGCGTGACGCAAATATACTATGTATTATTTTTAATTAATTAATTGTGAAATAGCACAAATTAATCAAATAAAATTTATTTGCGCACGCCGGGTTCGAACCCGCGACCTTCGGAATGGAAGTCCAAAGCCTTGTCCCTGGACTACGCCGGCTGTCTTGGTTTGACCGATTAACAAAATAAGAAGTCTCGCTGATTGGTACATTATCTTCCTTGATCCTGCAGGGTATCAGAATGTACAATTCTAACGTATATTATTTATAATGCTAGCAAATGAGGTGTCAAATAACAACTGGGCTTTCTGTTAAACATCTTAAATTAGTTTTTGGTTTATGTAAGTGATCTCTTGAAAACCAAATTTAAGTGTATAAATGTAAGGAATGTGTGTCCAGAGGTATGACACGAGACATCTCTGTGCGAATGAGATAGCATTTTTTTTTTTTTACATTAGGTCCACACAGGAGGCCCTGAGGAAAATAATTTCCCTCAGGGCCTATGTCACCTTTGGGGATGCTGTGTGGAGGGTATTTTTAAGGAAAGGAAGGAGAGGAAGTTCTGGGAAGGAAAGAGGTATGAGGGTTGGGTAGGAATCTGGGGTTCAATGTGTCTAGATCATCCGCCGCCAAGACCCAGACAATGAACCCCATGAACCCGGGCACCCCTGCTAAGTCACCAAACGTAGCGAACCACTTGGGGTGACCTATGGCAGAGGTGTTGGTTATCCAATAAATGGTTCCCGGGGCGGCGGTACCCATTCCCGCCTCCCAAATTTTTATGATGATTACACAGAGTGTTTAAATGGGCATGTCTGTTTTGTCTCCTCTTTATTTTTACATTATTACCTTCCAAGATTAATAACTTGTGTCCCAATGCGAATAACAGAATACGCACACAAGTATTATTTTACTACCTATCAAAGGATAAAATTAATCGGTGATGAGCCCACTGCCTCTAAACGAGCAATCATCATAATAAATATTATAGTTAGGTAAATATAAGTGCAAAAATAGTAATTTTTTGATAACTACAAGGACTACTAGTATGTCATTTTATTGTATTTACTCGTATATAATCATGTTTCACAAACTATTACATTTTAGGATCAGGAAAAGTTAATTTTCGCATATATCTTAAAATAATTTTTACCAAAGACTACAGAATTATATATATAAGGTGGGAAGCCAAAATTCGTAATATTAGAAGATGGGTGATGTTTATTTTCTAATAATTATTCAAATGCTAATTTTATAATAGATAACAAAGTCCTTACAAAAACGACTTTTACCGTAATATTTGTAGACATGCCATGCCATATCTCCACAGGGATAGGTAATGTTAAAATCAGTCATCTTAATGCATCCATTTGACCTGCCCTTACACTCAGGGTCGGCCCTGTGCAGGCATATAGCTGGAGCAGCCTGCTCCAGGCGCTGACTTGCCACGACGTTGATAATACCTAAGGCTGAATTATGGGAAAGGAATTAAGTAATAGCAAACGGCGCGAAACGGTGCAGTTACTTCGTTCCTTCCCCATAATTCATGGTTCACGTGGCGTTTTGTTACCTGCCTGTATACGCAGCCTTACACTTAAACAACGCCCTTGAGGTTTTTACTAGTTCCGGGTACCGTTTGGTTCAGGTCCGGCGAGGGGATTAGTTTTTTATGGGGCCGGCCCTGCCTACACTTCAATTGACTGAATTAAAGTTAGAATCGGAGCATTAGATTTTAAGGCATATTTATGATCTTAACTAGTCCCTGCTCAATAATACGTAATCAATTATTATCATTTTTTCATCTCATCTTCCCCTTGTCCGGTTTGAGTCGAAAACCTAACCAGGCTAGGCGTCCCTGTTCAGGGCTACATCAGCAGTCCAGTCTGCCTCCTTAAACAGCCTCTGGAGTTACTTTCCCCAATTTTGCCTAGGGCGGCTTCTTCCCCCTGAAAATCTCTCACGTTATGGAAAGTAATAATTCTTTATAACAAAAATATTTTTAAAAAATGAATGTTTTAATTTTACGGTCATTGCATTTTCTATTGAAGTTCTTACTCAATAGTTATATTTTGGCAACACTTCATGAGCTTCGTATTGTTGACATTTTGATGCTTGACATTTGACAGTAGTTCGTTTAATTTGATAGTATTTAGAACAATAATAAATAATGATGATTTCTTGTGATGAAGCTGAATCAGATTATGTGAAAGAACCATTCGGTACTATTATAAAGCAGGAAAATACTAGTGGCTACTGTTACTGTTGTCTAACCGAGACTGATTTAAAAAGCTTATGTTCTGTCCATCATCATGAAGAAAAACCAGAAGTATACTCAGAAATGCTGCTTTATTGCTTTTCAATTCAGGTTGGCTATTTTAAATCATTTAATTATAAGGCAGGTCACCACATAAAATACAAATAAATACACTGGTCCTGTCCAATTTTAAGATCCGTTTTCAAAAAGGATCAAGTATTCACTCTCCCATGACTGACACTGAAGCATTTAAAAAAAAAAAATGTTACAATTAGAAATGCCTTTTATTGCAGCTACTGCCGGCAGATAATGTTGACATTGAAACATGTAATAAAATTTGTGAAACTTGCATTTATCGACTGAGGGAGGCCTGCTCTTTTAAAAATCAAATAGAAACGGCACAGGAATCGCTAGAAAAGCTTTCAGGTAATTATAACAATAGAAATACAATAGACTGGTCAGTGACCGAGTTGGCATCACGTTCGGGTCACACCCAGGCGTCCCGTGTTCAATTCCTCGTCTGACTAAGTTCTCCTTTGCTACACAAGCAACATTTTCCGTTTACTGTGGTGCCACTAGGAGATTTTCAAATATTGTCAGGTTATTCTTAACCCGGGAATTTTTGTCTTTTTTTACAAAAAAAAAAAAATATATATATATATCTTCTCCATTCACAATGTTCAAATGTCTTCCCAATAATTACTCTTCCGTATATATTTATATTGAATCCAACACACAATTACATACTTTTACCATCTTCCCCTTTATAAAATGCTGATGGATTTAACCTTACCTTGAATGCACTTCTGTTTGGATATAATAGTTTTAGCACTCATATTCGATTCCTAACATTTGTAATATTTATTGTAATATGTCTACTTATCTTGCAGACTTATCAAAACGAAACTTAAAGAAAGAGGAGTGTGAAAGTGATGGTGATATTGACTTTTTGAAAGCTGAAAATTTGTATAATTATTCCCCTAAAGGTGGAAGTAGCGATGAAGAACTAATAGAGCTTACTCCAAAAAAATATTTAAGCAATAAGGACAGTGCCTTTTCAAAGACGCAGAAAAAGATAAAAAAGAAAAAGTTAAAAAAGAAACTGTCTTCAAACAAAAAAGAAATTGGTAAACAGCCTTTGAAAGATACAAAATATGAATGTAAACAATATATATTAAGTAAAGATGAAAAGACATGTAAAATATGTAATGAATCCTTTCCGCTGCACAACTCCCTCGTCCGTCACATGCCGATTCACTTCCCTAAGCACATATGTGACATTTGTGCTAAAATTTTTGACAATATTAGAAATTTAAGACGCCACATATCAAGACACAAACCAACTCAAATGGCGTGCGATATTTGTCATAAAGTTTATAAGGGACAGGAAAATTTAAGAATTCACATGAGGCTACACAACAGAAACTCTTCCACTACTTCCTACAGCTGTCCGCATTGCCCTGAAAGATTCTCCGTATACTATAAAAGGGTAAAACATTTGGTGGAGGTTCATAATGATGAACCGAGGAAATATAAATGCAATCAATGTGCTAAAGGATACTCGCAAGCCTGTGCGCTAAAGAGTCATATTAAAAGAGTGCACCTGCAAGAGAGAAGTTGCATCTGTCAAGAGTGTGGAAATGCATTCTTTGACAAAGCAGGTCTGAAAGAACACATGCTGAAGCACAACGGAGTGAAGAACTTCCAGTGTGACATTTGCCAGAAGTCCTATGGACGAAGGTTCACCCTGAAGCAGCACTTGAGAACCCACACCAATGACAAACAGTTTACTTGTACCTTTTGCGGAAGATCATTCACACAAAAGTGCACATTGAAAGGTCATCTTAAAACACATGGAAAATAAATCATTTTGCATTTCTAACCACTGGAGCGACCATGCGAAATAAATAAATTTGCTTCGATTGCTCGAGATTTCCAGGCGATCATTTTTTAAATTTTTTACCCACATTAAAAAAAGTCATACCTTCGAATTTTAACATGGAGATATAAAAACTTATTAAAGTGCTATATGGCCAATAAATTAACCTGTATTTTAGCGTCTATCTCATATTTGTAGGATTTATAAAAAGATGCGTAATAATATGCCCAACATTATTCCATCAATAATTCAACATTGATAGTTTTGTTGGATACAACATTATTCGAGGCAAGGGCTCAATTATAGAAATCTGATATTTTAATTTTGAATTTAATAACTCAGGTACGGGGCATACGTCATTCCTATATCTACCTACGTTAAATTGTCGTGAAAACAAGCTTATGTGCCCAAGCGGTTAAAAAAAAAACTATGAATCGAAAAAAGGTTACAAATATGATGTTTGAATGTCGATGAAGCAAGGAGTGTGTGCAGGATAATCATAAAAAATACCTTTGAATTATTGAAAAAGAAAAATAAATCTGCTCAATGTTAGTTTTTATTTAATTAAATACATATTTTTCCCCAGCTATCTACTATACTCCTGGTAGATTTTCCACAATATTCTGTTACAATTTCAAGTAGGTACCTGTTGTGACTATCTTGCTCCGAGAACACAAGGCAGCAGGATAACAAATGCTTCTTTTTCTTCTTAAACAATTTATTTTTAACACTAAAAATACAAGAAAAAAGGTAAAATTTCCTTTAATCTTTGCACTCTAATACATAACTAGCAAAAGGTCTAATTTCCTTTTGCTTTTAATCTACACAATCACCAAACTGATAAAGCAAAAGGGGTCTATTTTCCCCTAATCTCTCCGTACTGACAGCATACCTCTCAGTGTAAATTCTATAACATGACTAACTTACAAAACTACAAGTCTATATTTAAAGCAAGAAAATACAATAAAAACTATCTTGTACAATCGGCATTTAACACTAATTTCACGAAATCTTAAACTGCCCTTAGATTATGAAACGTACATCACACTAACAAACAGATTTTCAAATTTTATTATCACTGGGTAGTGAGTACTCTTAGCACTAAAGCCCCCTTGAAGATTTTATTGTTTGAAAGATTTCGTCATGTCATAAAAGCCAACAAAGACCCCCGCTCGCAATGCTATCCTAAATGTACAAATAAAACTATAAGTTGGAAAAATATGAATCTTAAATCTAAAGGACTTTAATATGTGCATCTTACTAATAACTAATAACCCAAAGTATTTTCACTAATGTGCACTGAAGCACCCTTGTAAGGAACCATAAGCAGGATAATCATAAAAAAATTTATTGTAAGGAACGTTTCATCATGTCATAAAAGCCGACAGTGCATTTCTTGCAAGCCACTTTAAATAATAATAATAATGTTTGGATGATTTTTATAGCGCCATTTTCGTGAGAAAATCACCTCAAGGGCGCTTTAAACCTAAAATTGTAAGGACATGTTTTCATATAATATTGGCCATTATAAATACTCTTAAAATCGGTTGGACCTTATTTAGCGAAACCGTGTTGCTGATTTTAAAACTATGAATTCGGAACAAAAAATAAAATTATTATGAATAAGGCGATCCGCCCACTGAGGCAACTGAAAACTGTCAACTGACAACTGTCTTTGTATGACAATGTGATGGCCCGCACACTACACAATCACTCAAACACCCGTTGTCAATGGTAACGCAAGCGGTGACTCGCGACTTGCACTGCTGATTGCCATGGCCAGCTGTCAGCTGATTGTTCTTCGTCTATGGTTAAACAATCTTTTCGACCAATCAAGACAGAGAAACCAGCCGGTTTTAGTTGGGTTTCAGTTGCCTCGTCAGCGGAGCGCCTTATTACTTGAAATCGGCAATATCGCATTCTGGAATGAACAGGTACCCCTAGTTTACATTTTTAAAAAATGCATCAACCTTTACACAAAAAAACACGCCCTTGGGATTGTGTGTATTGGTGCACGTAATGATTGATCCAAAACGTCACTGAGAAACAGCTATTTGCCAATCATTATAGATCACACTTTTCAAAACTATTTGAAAATCTCAATCATTTTGAACTAGGATCTAGGAACATCTACAAACAAAGAGGCTCAAACCATGAAAAGGTAGAAGTAGGGGTTAAATATAAAGACAGTCAAATTTTTTTATATTTTTTTTTATTTAGTTTCAATTTTTTTTTTAGATACCTAATAAAAATTATAAGGTAAAACTGTATGTTTTTTTTTACATTAACTCCACACAGGAGACCCTAAGGAAAATAATTACCCTCATGGCCTATGTCATCTTTTGAAAGCTTTCATTTTGGAAATTATCTGGCCGTTTTGTGCGTCATCCGGTTAGTACGACAAAGTATCGCCGGTCCCTAGAGGGTCGTTATATCCGGATTCTACTGGATGCTCACGTCATTCTGGTTATTTTCTTTAATGTTTTCAGGAGACAATTTATTAATTTGAAATATCCACAAAAAACATTGAATCTAGATATGTGTATATCTACCTTCTACCAATAATAATAATAATTGGATAATTTGTAGAGCGCCGTTTTTGTGAGAAATCACCTCAAGGGCAAATTAGAAATAACCAGAAAAATACAATTAAGTACATATTTTCACTAGTTTTGATAAATTATTTATTTATTTATTTATTTATTTATTAAAGAATTTTATACATAGTGTACATATTGTGTTATTTCGCCCGCCATGCTAGGGATGTCCCTGTGTTATGGCGGGTGAAGTATGCAGATTATATGGGTAATGAAGTACATTTACTGATTATAGAATAATTATGATAATGAGGTTTACAGTTAATGCAGCAATGAATTTATGATAATGAAATTTACATATAATATAGTAATTGATGATAATGATGTTTACAGGTAATACATATAACAAGGAATTTATGACAATGAAATTTACAGATAAAATAATAATTGATAGATGAAATTTAAGATAATATAACATTGAATTTATGTTAACGAAGTTACAGATAATAAAATAATTGATGATAGTGTAGTTTACAGATAATATGACAATGAATTTATGGAAATGTGGGTTACAGATAAATAATAATTTATTTATAAGTTACATAGTATGATGGTTGATAAATTGAATTATAATTTACTAAATTATACAAATTAAATTAAATTAAATTACAAATAATATACATCGAGGTTTCTAAATATTTTGATAATAATAATTTATAATAATAGGTTAATTATAATATTGATAGATATTAGAGTTATACAAATTAATTTAAGTAAAAAAAAAGATTATATATCATAGTTCCTAAGTGTGACGATCCATAGAGATAATTGTTTTTTAAAGTTATGGGGTTGGGTTTCAGTTTTTAAGTTGTCAGGGAGAAGGTTAAATATTTTTGGAGCTAGGTACATGAAGTGTCTTCGAGCTGACGTGGTATGTAGTGTAGGTACATTGTAGTTTCGGTTTGTTATTGTTCTGGTGGTGTAATTGTGTTGTAAGAGGGTTTTTTTCGTATATTTAAACAAGAAATGAGTTAGTGTAAATTTTAGATGGAGTTGCCGTATGTTTAAGACGTTGTATTCAGAGAAGAGTCGAGTGGAGGAGTATCTTGTCGGTCGCTTGTTGATTGCACGTATTATCGTTTTTTGGGCTTTTTGTAGAGGATCAATAAAATTACGAGCACAGCCGCCCCAAATTATGATGCCATATACTAATTGGGATTGGCAGAGAGCATAGTAAACTGTTTTCAGTATTGTAGGAGTAAGGATATTTCGTAGTGTTCGAAAGACATAAGAGAGCTTGCGAATTCGGGGAGTTAGGGTGGCTAAGTGCTGATTCCAACGAAGATGATGATCAATTATGACCCCCAGGTATTTTATATGGGATACTTTTTCCAAGTTTGGGCAATTCCTTCTAATATTTCCATTCATACCCTTCTAAGGATTTTTTTTAATGTGAATACCGCACAAGAGTCCCAACTGCTCCCGTCTGGATCTAGTGAGTCTATGGCATCCCAAATTGGGGTATGTTGTAAGGCTAAAGGTAGTGTGGGGGAAGCAAATGGGGAAGAGGAAGGTGAGAAAGTTCCTGGCTATTCAGATCTGGTCGACAAACATGGCTAAAGCCATTTCAAGCAACATTTCAATACTGAATGGTAGTCTTACACCAGGGCGATACTGAGAGTCTTCCATTCTGGAACGTTTAAAAAAAAACAAAAATATACTATATATTGTTTTAAATGAATTAATTGTGAAATAACACAAATTAATTTGTGCACGCCGATCGCGCGACCTTCGGATTGCGAGTCGAGAGCCTTACCCTTTTACCTCAGAACTTTTATAACAGGTTTTAGTCAGACATTTATAATTGTTCTCTCCCATTACGAGTAAGTAATTATTTTCATTCGGGTTCATCAATACCTGATTTGGCAGGATTTAAATAATCAATCTTGGGAAAGGTTTGAGATTTTACAACATCGTTAAATTGAATACTTCGAATGACTGTTGTTTCGGATGAAACAATTCGCTTTATTTTTTCTGAAACAAAAAACACTGCATAAAAATTGAAACTATTTAGGGGAAAGTTATTCATGAACTCTGCACTTAATATTTAAAGAAGCCCAGGAACATTCTAGTAAGTAATATTTATACAGTGCCCTCAGGGCCGATTCCACAACATCCGGTGCCCGCTCGCGTTTTTACTAAATATTTGGATAAGTGGATACAAATGAGAAAAGAAGGTTTTAGAAAGTATGTATTTGAAACCCACCAGTGCTTATTCCGTGTTTGGCTTCATATTCCGCCAGCTCTACAGGGTGTGCTCTTCGTTTATGAATTCTGCAATTTGACCCGTCTGCAAAAGTTTTAGGACACCATGGACAGGAATAGGGTGTTCTGCCAGTGTGAATGTTTAAGTGGGCCTGACATAAAAAAAATACAAAACATAAAAATATCAAATATTATAAGCAATAATATCATTAGCCTGAAACACTCATCCATATTGAAAAACCTCCCGAGAAAAGATACATGCCGCCGACGGGACTTGAACCCGCGCCCTTCTGATTGCCGGTCAGGAGCTCTATCCACTAAGCTACGGCGGCTTATCTCTTACCCGCCAAATGATTCAATATATACTAGTGTTTCATTCAACAATTACCGCTTATTACATTTTTTCACCTGCAAACAACTGTATCTTTTCTCGGGAGGTTTATTCAATATGGATGAGTGTTTCAGGCTAATAATTATTGCCTATAATAATTGTTACCCTTTGTGCTATGCATAAAAAGTCTTGTCTTAAATAATATTAGTTTATCAATTTTTAAAAATAATAAATAAAAATATCATATTATTTATTTTAACATCAGATTTATCCATCATACAACAATTATTAAAAACCATACCTCGAATGGCTGTTTCCATTTGAAGCCTTTATTGCAAAAGCCACAAACAAATCTGCAAATGTCTGAATGGATATGCATATGTTCTCGTAGATTAGTTTCATATGAAAACGAAGATGGACATTTTGAGCATTTATAGATCACGTCATTGTGAATGTTTTTATGTCGCATTAGCGTAAAGTTCGACTTATAGCTAGAAAAACCACAAATGGATAAAATTAGAAACTAAGCAAATAATTACGTACCTGTGATTGATATCGGCTAGTTTAGGTCTAAATCTTGGTCAGATTATTATTACATATAGGTTTTACGCACGTTTTGGGACAATGAGGGCAGAGGTAGGGCCTCTCTCCGCTGTGCAAGGCTCTGTGAGATTTTAATCCTCCTTTGGTTGACAAAGATTTACCACAAATATCGCACACGCAAGACTTCTCTTTCTTATGGACTGCATTGATATGAATTTGAAGATTAGAATTAGTTTTAAACCTAGGGGAAAAAAAACCAAGCATTCATTTTGTAATGTACAGCTATGAACAACATAATATCTCATCGCGGTACTGTGTACATAATACAGAATAACGAGTATACTTCATGATCTCTTGTCGACAGTTGAATATTTCCTCTAGCAAATGCAATGGATACATCAGAGCGTAGTGCTGAAAAAGCTGAAGGCTAAAACTATTTATTCATCATAGTATGCGCCAACATCGTGTAGGTTAACAAGCGGATAAAACCAAAAAATGATAAAGGTGATAGGTGTATACATACAGTACTCTGCCATCCCCAAAACCGGGCAAGTGTTCAATTATTTGTGAAACAGCGGATTACAGTGCATACCTATAAAATAGGCTAAAAATTAAGACAAGCATTTCATAAAAACAAACAAAGAAAACAAAAACAAATTTCCATTTTTTGGTTTAAAGTTAAGGTGTCACATTTGGGGGGCTTGCGAGAACACTCCATTTTGGTAAACTTATTCAAACATTGTGGCAGAACGAAATGAACAGAAACACTTGCTACAGTTCCTAGAATACACGGAGGACTAACCAAAATATCCCAAAACAGCAACACTTAACCTTGGTGACTTGTAAAATGGTCAGTGAGAGTGACGGAAGCATAGTAACTGAGTGTGTAAGAGTAAGATAACCCAAACCGTCAGTGTACAAAAGCTTGGCGCTCGAGTCTAGGCACACGGCGGACTACTGAATTTGCCATACGAATACTGACAAATTTTAGAGATTAATTTTGTGCTTTCAAGTAGTAAAAATTATGGCAGATTATAGCAGTTGTCGGAAAATCGAGTGGCGGATTACTGAGAGTACTGTACATGTATTTTTTTCTTCACTTATCTTCAATGTTATGTTTTGTCATGGAAAGGATAATAGGTACCTACCTTTTCCCACAAATTCCACAAGGGCGAATGTTCCTTACTTCGCTTGGTAAATGTTTTCTTTTGTGCTGATTTAGCATATAAAGTTTGTGAAAATTATCTCCACAATATTCGCATTTATATTCGGGCGGATTGGTATTGGCGTGCTCTGACAAATAGTGTTTTGTCAAACTTTTTTCTGCATAAAATGAACTACTGCATTGAGTACATCTGTAATCAAATATGCAGGTATAATTTACCGTTTTATTATGCAATCATCGTCAAATCTAAATTTCTGATAGTAGTAACATTAATGATTGCGCCTATTTAATACCCGATGAACCTGATGGTAGTAATTTTAATGATTGCTACTATAAGATATATAAATACTACTATAAGATATATAAATAGGCACAATCATATTACTACTACCAGATATTAAATAGGCGCAATCATTAACGTTACTACTATAAGATATTAAATAGGCACAATCATATTACTACTATCAGATATTAAATAGGCGCAATCATTAACGTTACTACTATAAGATATTAAATAGGCACAATCATATTACTACTATCAGATATTAAATAGGCGCAATCATTAACGTTACTACTATAAGATATTAAATATACTAATTATATTTATATATATTAATATATAAATATAATTAGTAGTAGTAGTATATTTAATATCTTAGTAGTAACGTTAATGATTGCGCCTATTTAATATCTGATAGTAGTAATATGATTGTGCCTATTTAATATCTTATAGTAGTAACGTTAATGATTGCGCCTATTTAATATCTGATAGTAGTAATATGATTGTGCCTATTTAATATCTTATAGTAGTAACGTTAATGATTGCGCCTATTTAATATCTGGTAGTAGTAATATGATTGTGCCTATTTAATATCTTATAGTAGTAACGTTAATGATTGCGCCTATTTAATATCTGATAGTAGTAATATGATTGTGCCTATTTAATATCTTATAGTAGTAACGTTAATGATTGCGCCTATTTAATATCTGATAGTAGTAATATGATTGTGCCTATTTAATATCTTATAGTAGTAACGTTAATGATTGCGCCTATTTAATATCTGATAGTAGTAATATGATTGTGCCTATTTAATATCTTATAGTAGTAACGTTAATGATTGCGCCTATTTAATATCTGATAGTAGTTATATGATTGTGCCTATTTAATATCTTATAGTAGTAACGTTAATGATTGCGCCTATTTAATATCTGATAGTAGTAATATGATTGTGCCTATTTAATATCTTATAGTAGTAACGTTAATGATTGCGCCTATTTAATATCTGATAGTAGTAATATGATTGTGCCTATTTAATATCTTATAGTAGTAACGTTAATGATTGCGCCTATTTAATATCTGATAGTAGTAATATGATTGTGCCTATTTAATATCTTATAGTAGTAACGTTAATGATTGCGCCTACTTAATATCTGATAGTAGTAATATGATTGTGCCTATTTAATATCTTATAGTAGTAACGTTAATGATTGCGCCTATTTAATATCTGATAGTAGTAATATGATTGTGCCTATTTAATATCTTATAGTAGTAACGTTAATGATTGCGCCTATTTAATATCTGATAGTAGTAATATGATTGTGCCTATTTAATATCTTATAGTAGTAACGTTAATGATTGCGCCTGTTTAATATCTGATAGTAGTAATATGATTGTGCCTATTTAATATCTTATAGTAGTAACGTTAATGATTGCGCCTATTTAATATCTGATAGTAGTAATATGATTGTGCCTATTTAATATCTTATAGTAGTAACGTTAATGATTGCGCCTATTTAATATCTGATAGTAGTAATATGATTGTGCCTATTTAATATCTTATAGTAGTAACGTTAATGATTGCGCCTATTTAATATCTGGTAGTAGTAATATGATTGTGCCTATTTAACCCGTTTAATCACAGGAGACCATATTTGTCCCAGCTCACATAGGTCTCACAGAAATCGTTGTTTTTCCCTTACTATCATAGTCAGAAATGTGATCTAAACGGTATTGGAAAGAGAATACAACAAACTATATATTCAAATCTAAAAGAAAACCACAAAAAAAATTAAATTTACCCCTTTCTGAAACCAAAGTTTCCGATAGCAATTTAAAAAAAAATTATGGAACTTTGTGAATTTTTTAAGATTTTTTTTTACACGAAATGAAAAAAAGTGAGGTGACAGTAAGGTTTATAATTCATTTATCTAATGAAATAAGTATGTGTTTTATTTTTTTTCATTATCAGTAATTTTTGTTAGAAAAAAAAGTAAAGTGAGCCATTTTTAAAACTTTTTAAAGTTTTCGCAAAAAAAATGTATATTTAAAAAAATACATAGTAATTTTTAATATAGAAATTTGAAAGCCTATTTCATCACCTTTCGAAAACAGTTTTTAGTTTTCGTATACGTTAACAAATGTTCCATTTATTTGGATTTTATTGCAAAGCGGGAATATTTTTAGCCTCTGACAAAATACGCCAATTTTTTTAAAGGATAATATCTTATAGTAGTAACGTTAATGATTGCGCCTATTTAATATCTGATAGTAGTAATATGATTGTGCCTATTTAATATCTTATAGTAGTAACGTTAATGATTGCGCCTATTTAATATCTGGTAGTAGTAATATGATTGAGCCTATTTAATATCTTATAGTAGTAACGTTAATGATTGCGCCTATTTAATATCTGATAGTAGTAATATGATTGTGCCTATTTAATATCTTATAGTAGTAATGTTAATGATTGCGCCTATTTAATATCTGATAGTAGTAATATGATTGTGCCTATTTAATATCTTATAGTAGTAAAATTAATGATTGCGCCTATTTAATATCTGATAGTAGTAATATGATTGTGCCTATTTAATATCTTATAGTAGTAACGTTAATGATTGCGCCTATTTAATATCTGATAGTAGTAATATGATTGTGCCTATTTAATATCTTATAGTAGTAACGTTAATGATTGCGCCTATTTAATATCTGATAGTAGTAATATGATTGTGCCTATTTAATATCTTATAGTAGTAACGTTAATGATTGCGCCTATTTAATATCTTTTTTTTTTTTTTTCACCAGATTTACAGGAACGGGTTTAGTTTTTCCCTTTAGTTTTTTTTAGGAAAAACTAAACCCTTTCATACACTTTTCCATATAAATGATCATCTAGTAAATCCACGTTATGCAAGTGTATTATATAAGTATAATTAATACAAAACAATACAAGAACAACACGTAAATCTACCAAACTATTAAATGGGAATATAATTCACCGTCTCCAGATATTTTCATATCAGAGGGTTCGGCTCTGTGGAATTCCTAATTTGACCGATAAATCCTACTGATCCCTCAATATAAATATTTAAAAAATCTTTCGTAATTCTACATGTATTTAAAATGACTGATTTTTGCATTTTTATATACAAATTCTTTGACAAATCTAATATGCCTAAATTTTTAATAAGAGAGCTAGGTATAATGCCAGTAGCCGAAATAACAAAAGGTAATATTTTTATAGTCTGAGAATGCCAAATTCTTTTAATTTCATTTCCTAAATCTGTATACTTTCTTATTTTTTCAGAAACAGATTTTTGAATATTACAGGAATTTGGAATAGCTACATCAATAATATAAGTTATTTTTTTAATTTTGTCATGTAAAACTATATCAGGTCTATTATGACCAATTGGTCTGTCTGTTAGTATAGTTTTATCATAGTAAATTTTAAAGAAATTATTTTCTAAAAATGAATTTGGTTCGTATTCATAATATGGTACTATATTATGACAGTCAATCAAGTTATGTTTAATTACCAAACTTTGGTGAATTATTTTTAAAACCTGATTGTGCCTAAATGTATACTCAGACGGCGCTAATATAGAACATCCTGATATAATGTGTTCTATAGTAGTAATATGATTGTGCCTATTTAATATCTTATAGTAGTAACGTTAATGATTGCGCCTATTTAATATCTGATAGTAGTAATATGATTGTGCCTATTTAATATCTTATAGTAGTAACGTTAATGATTGCGCCTATTTAATATCTGATAGTAGTAATATGATTGTGCCTATTTAATATCTTATAGTAGTAACGTTAATGATTGCGCCTATTTAATATCTGGTAGTAGTAATATGATTGTGCCTATTTAACCCGTTTAATCACAGGAGACCATATTTGTCCCAGCTCACATAGGTCTCACAGAAATCGTTGTTTTTCCCTTACTATCATAGTCAGAAATGTGATCTAAACGGTATTGGAAAGAGAATACAACAAACTATTTATTCAAATCTAAAAGAAAACCACAAAAAAAATTAAATTTACCCCTTTCTGAAACCAAAGTTTCCGATAGCAATTTAAAAAAAAATTATGGAACTTTGTGAATTTTTTAAGATTTTTTTTTACACGAAACGAAAAAAAGTGAGGTGACAGTAAGGTTTATAATTCATTTATCTAATGAAATAAGTATGTGTTTTATTTTTTTTCATTATCAGTAATTTTTGTTAGAAAAAAAAGTAAAGTGAGCCATTTTTAAAACTTTTTAAAGTTTTCGCAAAAAAAATGTATATTTAAAAAAATACATAGTAATTTTTAATATAGAAATTTGAAAGCCTATTTCATCACCTTTCGAAAACAGTTTTTAGTTTTCGTATACGTTAACAAATGTTCCATTTATTTGGATTTTATTGCAAAGCGGGAATATTTTTAGCCTCTGACAAAATACGCCAATTTTTTTAAAGGATAATATCTTATAGTAGTAACGTTAATGATTGCGCCTATTTAATATCTGATAGTAGTAATATGATTGTGCCTATTTAATATCTTATAGTAGTAACGTTAATGATTGCGCCTATTTAATATCTGATAGTAGTAATATGATTGAGCCTATTTAATATCTTATAGTAGTAACGTTAATGATTGCGCCTATTTAATATCTGATAGTAGTAATATGATTGTGCCTATTTAATATCTTATAGTAGTAACGTTAATGATTGCGCCTATTTAATATCTGATAGTAGTAATATGATTGTGCCTATTTAATATCTTATAGTAGTAAAATTAATGATTGTGCCTATTTAATATCTGATAGTAGTAATATGATTGTGCCTATTTAATATCTTATAGTAGTAAAATTAATGATTGCGCCTATTTAATATCTGATAGTAGTAATATGATTGTGCCTATTTAATATCTTATAGTAGTAACGTTAATGATTGCGCCTATTTAATATCTGATAGTAGTAATATGATTGTGCCTATTTAATATCTTATAGTAGTAACGTTAATGATTGCGCCTATTTAATATCTGATAGTAGTAATATGATTGTGCCTATTTAATATCTTATAGTAGTAACGTTAATGATTGCGCCTATTTAATATCTTATAGTAGTAATATGATTGGGCCTATTTAATATCTTATAGTAGTAACGTTAATGATTGCGCCTATTTAATATCTGATAGTAGTAATATGATTGTGCCTATTTAATATCTTATAGTAGTAACGTTAATGATTGCGCCTATTTAATATCTGATAGTAGTAATATGATTGTGCCTATTTAATATCTTATAGTAGTAACGTTAATGATTGCGCCTATTTAATATCTGATAGTAGTAATATGATTGTGCCTATTTAATATCTTATAGTAGTAACGTTATGATTGCGCCTATTTAATATCTGATAGTAGTAATATGATTGTGCCTATTTAATATCTTATAGTAGTAACGTTAATGATTGCGCCTATTTAATATCTGATAGTAGTAATATGATTGTACCTATTTAATATCTTATAGTAGTAACGTTAATGATTGCGCCTATTTAATATCTGATAGTAGTAATATGATTGTGCCTATTTAATATCTTATAGTAGTAAAATTAATGATTGTGCCTATTTAATATCTGATAGTAGTAATATGATTGTGCCTATTTAATATCTTATAGTAGTAAAATTAATGATTGCGCCTATTTAATATCTTATAGTAGTAATATGATTGTGCCTATTTAATATCTTATAGTAGTAAAATTAATGATTGTGCCTATTTAATATCTGATAGTAGTAATATGATTGTGCCTATTTAATATCTTATAGTAGTAAAATTATTGATTGCGCCTATTTAATATCTGATAGTAGTAATATGATTGTGCCTATTTAATATCTTATAGTAGTAACGTTAATGATTGCGCCTATTTAATATCTGATAGTAGTAATATGATTGTGCCTATTTAATATCTTATAGTAGTAACGTTAATGATTGCGCCTATTTAATATCTGATAGTAGTAAAATTATTAATTGCGCCTATTTAATATCTGATAGTAGTAATATGATTGTGCCTATTTAATATCTTATAGTAGTAACGTTAATTATTGCGCCTATTTAATATCTGATAGTAGTAATATGATTGTGCCTATTTAATATCTTATAGTAGTAAAATTAATAATTGTGCCTATTTAATATCTGATAGTAGTAATATGATTGTGCCTATTTAATATCTTATAGTAGTAAAATTAATGATTGTGCCTATTTAATATCTGATAGTAGTAATATGATTGTGCCTATTTAATATCATATAGTAGTAAAATTATTGATTGCGCCTATTTAATATCTGATAGTAGTAATATGATTGTGCCTATTTAATATCTTATAGTAGTAAAATTAATGATTGCGCCTATTTAATATCTGATAGTAGTAATATGATTGTGCCTATTTAATATCTTATAGTAGTAACGTTAATGATTGCGCCTATTTAATATCTGATAGTAGTAATATGAGTGTGCCTATTTAATATCTTATAGTAGTAACGTTAATGATTGGGCCTATTTAATATCTGATAGTAGTAAAATTATTGATTGCGCCTATTTAATATCTGATAGTAGTAATATGATTGTGCCTATTTAATATCTTATAGTAGTAACGTTAATGATTGCGCCTATTTAATATCTGATAGTAGTAATATGATTGTGCCTATTTAATATCTTATAGTAGTAAAATTAATAATTGTGCCTATTTAATATCTGATAGTAGTAATATGATTGTGCCTATTTAATATCTTATAGTAGTAAAATTAATGATTGTGCCTATTTAATATCTGATAGTAGTAATATGATTGTGCCTATTTAATATCTGATAGTAGTAATATGATTGTGCCTATTTAATATCTTATAGTAGTAAAATTAATGATTGCGCCTATTTAATATCTGATAGTAGTAATATGATTGTGCCTATTTAATATCTTGTAGTAGTAAAATTATTGATTGCGCCTATTTAATATCTGATAGTAGTAATATGATTGTGCCTATTTAATATCTTATAGTAGTAAAATTAATGATTGCGCCTATTTAATATCTGATAGTAGTAATATGATTGTGCCTATTTAATATCTGATAGTAGTAATATGATTGTTCCTATTTAATATCTTATAGTAGTAAAATTAATGATTGCGCCTATTTAATATCTGATAGTAGTAATATGATTGTGCCTATTTAATATCTTATAGTAGTAAAATTAATGATTGTGCCTATTTAATATCTGATAGTAGTAATATGATTGTGCCTATTTAATATCTTATAGTAGTAAAATTAATGATTGCGCCTATTTAATATCTGATAGTAGTAATATGATTGTGCCTATTTAATATCTTATAGTAGTAAAATTAATGATTGTGCCTATTTAATATCTGATAGTAGTAATATGATTGTGCCTATTTAATATCTTATAGTAGTAAAATTAATGATTGTGCCTATTTAATATCTGATAGTAGTAATATGATTGTGCCTATTTAATATCTGATAGTAGTAATATGATTGTGCCTATTTAATATCTTATAGTAGTAAATTAATGATTGCGCCTATTTAATATCTGATAGTAGTAATATGATTGTGCCTATTTAATATCTTATAGTAGTAAAATTATTGATTGCGCCTATTTAATATCTGATAGTAGTAATATGATTGTGCCTATTTCATATCTTATAGTAGTAAAATTAATGATTGTGCCTATTTAATATCTGATAGTAGTAATATGATTGTGCCTATTTAATATCTTATAGTAGTAAAATTAATGATTGTGCCTATTTAATATCTGATAGTAGTAATATGATTGTGCCTATTTAATATCTTATAGTAGTAAAATTAATGATTGCGCCTATTTAATATCTTATAGTAGTAATATGATTGTGCCTATTTAATATCTTATAGTAGTAAAATTAATGATTGTGCCTATTTAATATCTGATAGTAGTAATATGATTGTGCCTATTTAATATCTTATAGTAGTAAAATTATTGATTGCGCCTATTTAATATCTGATAGTAGTAATATGATTGTGCCTATTTAATATCTTATAGTAGTAACGTTAATGATTGCGCCTATTTAATATCTGATAGTAGTAATATGATTGTGCCTATTTAATATCTTATAGTAGTAACGTTAATGATTGCGCCTATTTAATATCTGATAGTAGTAATATGATTGTGCCTATTTAATATCTTATAGTAGTAACGTTAATGATTGCGCCTATTTAATATCTGATAGTAGAAAAATTATTAATTGCGCCTATTTAATATCTGATAGTAGTAATATGATTGTGACTATTTAATATCTTATAGTAGTAACGTTAATGATTGCGCCTATTTAATATCTGATAGTAGTAATATGATTGTGCCTATTTAATATCTTATAGTAGTAAAATTAATAATTGTGCTTATTTAATATCTGATAGTAGTAATATGATTGTGCCTATTTAATATCTTATAGTAGTAAAATTAATGATTGTGCCTATTTAATATCTGATAGTAGTAATATGATTGTGCCTATTTAATATCATATAGTAGTAAAATTATTGATTGCGCCTATTTAATATCTGATAGTAGTAATATGATTGTGCCTATTTAATATCTTATAGTAGTAACGTTAATGATTGCGCCTATTTAATATCTGATAGTAGTAATATGATTGTGCCTATTTAATATCTTATAGTAGTAACGTTAATGATTGGGCCTATTTAATATCTGATAGTAGTAAAATTATTGATTGCGCCTATTTAATATCTGATAGTAGTAATATGATTGTGCCTATTTAATATCTTATAGTAGTAACGTTAATGATTGCGCCTATTTAATATCTGATAGTAGTAATATGATTGTGCCTATTTAATATCTTATAGTAGTAAAATTAATAATTGTGCCTATTTAATATCTGATAGTAGTAATATGATTGTGCCTATTTAATATCTTATAGTAGTAAAATTAATGATTGTGCCTATTTAATATCTGATAGTAGTAATATGATTGTGCCTATTTAATATCTGATAGTAGTAATATGATTGTGCCTATTTAATATCTTATAGTAGTAAAATTAATGATTGCGCCTATTTAATATCTGATAGTAGTAATATGATTGTGCCTATTTAATATCTTGTAGTAGTAAAATTATTGATTGCGCCTATTTAATATCTGATAGTAGTAATATGATTGTGCCTATTTAATATCTTATAGTAGTAAAATTAATGATTGCGCCTATTTAATATCTGATAGTAGTAATATGATTGTGCCTATTTAATATCTGATAGTAGTAATATGATTGTGCCTATTTAATATCTTATAGTAGTAAAATTAATGATTGCGCCTATTTAATATCTGATAGTAGTAATATGATTGCGCCTATTTAATATCTTATAGTAGTAAAATTAATGATTGTGCCTATTTAATATCTGATAGTAGTAATATGATTGTGCCTATTTAATATCTTATAGTAGTAAAATTAATGATTGCGCCTATTTAATATCTGATAGTAGTAATATGATTGTGCCTATTTAATATCTTATAGTAGTAAAATTAATGATTGTGCCTATTTAATATCTGATAGTAGTAATATGATTGTGCCTATTTAATATCTTATAGTAGTAAAATTAATGATTGTGCCTATTTAATATCTGATAGTAGTAATATGATTGTGCCTATTTAATATCTTATAGTAGTAAAATTAATGATTGTGCCTATTTAATATCTGATAGTAGTAATATGATTGTGCCTATTTAATATCTGATAGTAGTAATATGATTGTGCCTATTTAATATCTTATAGTAGTAAATTAATGATTGCGCCTATTTAATATCTGATAGTAGTAATATGATTGTGCCTATTTAATATCTTATAGTAGTAAAATTATTGATTGCGCCTATTTAATATCTGATAGTAGTAATATGATTGTGCCTATTTCATATCTTATAGTAGTAAAATTAATGATTGTGCCTATTTAATATCTGATAGTAGTAATATGATTGTGCCTATTTAATATCTTATAGTAGTAAAATTAATGATTGTGCCTATTTAATATCTGATAGTAGTAATATGATTGTGCCTATTTAATATCTTATAGTAGTAAAATTAATGATTGCGCCTATTTAATATCTTATAGTAGTAATATGATTGTGCCTATTTAATATCTTATAGTAGTAAAATTAATGATTGTGCCTATTTAATATCTGATAGTAGTAATATGATTGTGCCTATTTAATATCTTATAGTAGTAAAATTATTGATTGCGCCTATTTAATATCTGATAGTAGTAATATGATTGTGCCTATTTAATATCTTATAGTAGTAACGTTAATGATTGCGCCTATTTAATATCTGATAGTAGTAATATGATTGTGCCTATTTAATATCTTATAGTAGTAACGTTAATGATTGCGCCTATTTAATATCTGATAGTAGAAAAATTATTAATTGCGCCTATTTAATATCTGATAGTAGTAATATGATTGTGACTATTTAATATCTTATAGTAGTAACGTTAATGATTGCGCCTATTTAATATCTGATAGTAGTAATATGATTGTGCCTATTTAATATCTTATAGTAGTAAAATTAATAATTGTGCCTATTTAATATCTGATAGTAGTAATATGATTGTGCCTATTTAATATCTTATAGTAGTAAAATTAATGATTGTGCCTATTTAATATCTGATAGTAGTAATATGATTGTGCCTATTTAATATCATATAGTAGTAAAATTATTGATTGCGCCTATTTAATATCTGATAGTAGTAATATGATTGTGCCTATTTAATATCTTATAGTAGTAACGTTAATGATTGCGCCTATTTAATATCTGATAGTAGTAATATGATTGTGCCTATTTAATATCTTATAGTAGTAACGTTAATGATTGGGCCTATTTAATATCTGATAGTAGTAAAATTATTGATTGCGCCTATTTAATATCTGATAGTAGTAATATGATTGTGCCTATTTAATATCTTATAGTAGTAACGTTAATGATTGCGCCTATTTAATATCTGATAGTAGTAATATGATTGTGCCTATTTAATATCTTATAGTAGTAAAATTAATAATTGTGCCTATTTAATATCTGATAGTAGTAATATGATTGTGCCTATTTAATATCTTTTAGTAGTAAAATTAATGATTGTGCCTATTTAATATCTGATAGTAGTAATATGATTGTGCCTATTTAATATCTGATAGTAGTAATATGATTGTGCCTATTTAATATCTTATAGTAGTAAAATTAATGATTGCGCCTATTTAATATCTGATAGTAGTAATATGATTGTGCCTATTTAATATCTTGTAGTAGTAAAATTATTGATTGCGCCTATTTAATATCTGATAGTAGTAATATGATTGTGCCTATTTAATATCTTATAGTAGTAAAATTAATGATTGCGCCTATTTAATATCTGATAGTAGTAATATGATTGTGCCTATTTAATATCTGATAGTAGTAATATGATTGTGCCTATTTAATATCTTATAGTAGTAAAATTAATGATTGCGCCTATTTAATATCTGATAGTAGTAATATGATTGCGCCTATTTAATATCTTATAGTAGTAAAATTAATGATTGTGCCTATTTAATATCTGATAGTAGTAATATGATTGTGCCTATTTAATATCTTATAGTAGTAAAATTAATGATTGCGCCTATTTAATATCTGATAGTAGTAATATGATTGTGCCTATTTAATATCTTATAGTAGTAAAATTAATGATTGTGCCTATTTAATATCTGATAGTAGTAATATGATTGTGCCTATTTAATATCTTATAGTAGTAAAATTAATGATTGTGCCTATTTAATATCTGATAGTAGTAATATGATTGTGCCTATTTAATATCTTATAGTAGTAAAATTAATGATTGTGCCTATTTAATATCTGATAGTAGTAATATGATTGTGCCTATTTAATATCTGATAGTAGTAATATGATTGTGCCTATTTAATATCTTATAGTAGTAAATTAATGATTGCGCCTATTTAATATCTGATAGTAGTAATATGATTGTGCCTATTTAATATCTTATAGTAGTAAAATTATTGATTGCGCCTATTTAATATCTGATAGTAGTAATATGATTGTGCCTATTTCATATCTTATAGTAGTAAAATTAATGATTGTGCCTATTTAATATCTGATAGTAGTAATATGATTGTGCCTATTTAATATCTTATAGTAGTAAAATTAATGATTGTGCCTATTTAATATCTGATAGTAGTAATATGATTGTGCCTATTTAATATCTTATAGTAGTAAAATTAATGATTGCGCCTATTTAATATCTTATAGTAGTAATATGATTGTGCCTATTTAATATCTTATAGTAGTAAAATTAATGATTGTGCCTATTTAATATCTGATAGTAGTAATATGATTGTGCCTATTTAATATCTTATAGTAGTAAAATTATTGATTGCGCCTATTTAATATCTGATAGTAGTAATATGATTGTGCCTATTTAATATCTTATAGTAGTAACGTTAATGATTGCGCCTATTTAATATCTGATAGTAGTAATATGATTGTGCCTATTTAATATCTTATAGTAGTAACGTTAATGATTGCGCCTATTTAATATCTGATAGTAGAAAAATTATTAATTGCGCCTATTTAATATCTGATAGTAGTAATATGATTGTGACTATTTAATATCTTATAGTAGTAACGTTAATGATTGCGCCTATTTAATATCTGATAGTAGTAATATGATTGTGCCTATTTAATATCTTATAGTAGTAAAATTAATAATTGTGCCTATTTAATATCTGATAGTAGTAATATGATTGTGCCTATTTAATATCTTATAGTAGTAAAATTAATGATTGTGCCTATTTAATATCTGATAGTAGTAATATGATTGTGCCTATTTAATATCATATAGTAGTAAAATTATTGATTGCGCCTATTTAATATCTGATAGTAGTAATATGATTGTGCCTATTTAATATCTTATAGTAGTAACGTTAATGATTGCGCCTATTTAATATCTGATAGTAGTAATATGATTGTGCCTATTTAATATCTTATAGTAGTAACGTTAATGATTGGGCCTATTTAATATCTGATAGTAGTAAAATTATTGATTGCGCCTATTTAATATCTGATAGTAGTAATATGATTGTGCCTATTTAATATCTTATAGTAGTAACGTTAATGATTGCGCCTATTTAATATCTGATAGTAGTAATATGATTGTGCCTATTTAATATCTTGTAGTAGTAAAATTAATAATTGTGCCTATTTAATATCTGATAGTAGTAATATGATTGTGCCTATTTAATATCTTATAGTAGTAAAATTAATGATTGTGCCTATTTAATATCTGATAGTAGTAATATGATTGTGCCTATTTAATATCTGATAGTAGTAATATGATTGTGCCTATTTAATATCTTATAGTAGTAAAATTAATGATTGCGCCTATTTAATATCTGATAGTAGTAATATGATTGTGCCTATTTAATATCTTGTAGTAGTAAAATTATTGATTGCGCCTATTTAATATCTGATAGTAGTAATATGATTGTGCCTATTTAATATCTTATAGTAGTAAAATTAATGATTGCGCCTATTTAATATCTGATAGTAGTAATATGATTGTGCCTATTTAATATCTGATAGTAGTAATATGATTGTGCCTATTTAATATCTTATAGTAGTAAAATTAATGATTGCGCCTATTTAATATCTGATAGTAGTAATATGATTGCGCCTATTTAATATCTTATAGTAGTAAAATTAATGATTGTGCCTATTTAATATCTGATAGTAGTAATATGATTGTGCCTATTTAATATCTTATAGTAGTAAAATTAATGATTGTGCCTATTTAATATCTGATAGTAGTAATATTATTGTGCCTATTTCATATCTTATAGTAGTAAAATTAATGATTGTGCCTATTTAATATCTGATAGTAGTAATATGATTGTGCCTATTTAATATCTTATAGTAGTAAAATTAATGATTGTGCCTATTTAATATCTGATAGTAGTAATACGATTGTGCCTATTTAATATCTTATAGTAGTAAAATTAATGATTGCGCCTATTTAATATCTGATAGTAGTAATACGATTGTGCCTATTTAATATCTTATAGTAGTAAAATTAATGATTGCGCCTATTTAATATCTTATAGTAGTAATATGATTGTGCCTATTTAATATCTTATAGTAGTAAAATTAATGATTGTGCCTATTTAATATCTGATAGTAGTAATATGATTGTGCCTATTTAATATCTTATAGTAGTAAAATTATTGATTGCGCCTATTTAATATCTGATAGTAGTAATATGATTGTGCCTATTTAATATCTTATAGTAGTAACGTTAATGATTGCGCCTATTTAATATCTGATAGTAGTAATATGATTGTGCCTATTTAATATCTTATAGTAGTAACGTTAATGATTGCGCCTATTTAATATCTGATAGTAGAAAAATTATTAATTGCGCCTATTTAATATCTGATAGTAGTAATATGATTGTGACTATTTAATATCTTATAGTAGTAACGTTAATGATTGCGCCTATTTAATATCTGATAGTAGTAATATGATTGTGCCTATTTAATATCTTATAGTAGTAAAATTAATAATTGTGCCTATTTAATATCTGATAGTAGTAATATGATTGTGCCTATTTAATATCTTATAGTAGTAAAATTAATGATTGTGCCTATTTAATATCTGATAGTAGTAATATGATTGTGCCTATTTAATATCATATAGTAGTAAAATTATTGATTGCGCCTATTTAATATCTGATAGTAGTAATATGATTGTGCCTATTTAATATCTTATAGTAGTAACGTTAATGATTGCGCCTATTTAATATCTGATAGTAGTAATATGATTGTGCCTATTTAATATCTTATAGTAGTAACGTTAATGATTGGGCCTATTTAATATCTGATAGTAGTAAAATTATTGATTGCGCCTATTTAATATCTGATAGTAGTAATATGATTGTGCCTATTTAATATCTTATAGTAGTAACGTTAATGATTGCGCCTATTTAATATCTGATAGTAGTAATATGATTGTGCCTATTTAATATCTTATAGTAGTAAAATTAATAATTGTGCCTATTTAATATCTGATAGTAGTAATATGATTGTGCCTATTTAATATCTTATAGTAGTAAAATTAATGATTGTGCCTATTTAATATCTGATAGTAGTAATATGATTGTGCCTATTTAATATCTGATAGTAGTAATATGATTGTGCCTATTTAATATCTTATAGTAGTAAAATTAATGATTGCGCCTATTTAATATCTGATAGTAGTAATATGATTGTGCCTATTTAATATCTTGTAGTAGTAAAATTATTGATTGCGCCTATTTAATATCTGATAGTAGTAATATGATTGTGCCTATTTAATATCTTATAGTAGTAAAATTAATGATTGCGCCTATTTAATATCTGATAGTAGTAATATGATTGTGCCTATTTAATATCTGATAGTAGTAATATGATTGTGCCTATTTAATATCTTATAGTAGTAAAATTAATGATTGCGCCTATTTAATATCTGATAGTAGTAATATGATTGCGCCTATTTAATATCTTATAGTAGTAAAATTAATGATTGTGCCTATTTAATATCTGATAGTAGTAATATGATTGTGCCTATTTAATATCTTATAGTAGTAAAATTAATGATTGCGCCTATTTAATATCTGATAGTAGTAATATGATTGTGCCTATTTAATATCTTATAGTAGTAAAATTAATGATTGTGCCTATTTAATATCTGATAGTAGTAATATGATTGTGCCTATTTAATATCTTATAGTAGTAAAATTAATGATTGTGCCTATTTAATATCTGATAGTAGTAATATGATTGTGCCTATTTAATATCTTATAGTAGTAAAATTAATGATTGTGCCTATTTAATATCTGATAGTAGTAATATGATTGTGCCTATTTAATATCTGATAGTAGTAATATGATTGTGCCTATTTAATATCTTATAGTAGTAAATTAATGATTGCGCCTATTTAATATCTGATAGTAGTAATATGATTGTGCCTATTTAATATCTTATAGTAGTAAAATTATTGATTGCGCCTATTTAATATCTGATAGTAGTAATATGATTGTGCCTATTTCATATCTTATAGTAGTAAAATTAATGATTGTGCCTATTTAATATCTGATAGTAGTAATATGATTGTGCCTATTTAATATCTTATAGTAGTAAAATTAATGATTGTGCCTATTTAATATCTGATAGTAGTAATATGATTGTGCCTATTTAATATCTTATAGTAGTAAAATTAATGATTGCGCCTATTTAATATCTTATAGTAGTAATATGATTGTGCCTATTTAATATCTTATAGTAGTAAAATTAATGATTGTGCCTATTTAATATCTGATAGTAGTAATATGATTGTGCCTATTTAATATCTTATAGTAGTAAAATTATTGATTGCGCCTATTTAATATCTGATAGTAGTAATATGATTGTGCCTATTTAATATCTTATAGTAGTAACGTTAATGATTGCGCCTATTTAATATCTGATAGTAGTAATATGATTGTGCCTATTTAATATCTTATAGTAGTAACGTTAATGATTGCGCCTATTTAATATCTGATAGTAGAAAAATTATTAATTGCGCCTATTTAATATCTGATAGTAGTAATATGATTGTGACTATTTAATATCTTATAGTAGTAACGTTAATGATTGCGCCTATTTAATATCTGATAGTAGTAATATGATTGTGCCTATTTAATATCTTATAGTAGTAAAATTAATAATTGTGCCTATTTAATATCTGATAGTAGTAATATGATTGTGCCTATTTAATATCTTATAGTAGTAAAATTAATGATTGTGCCTATTTAATATCTGATAGTAGTAATATGATTGTGCCTATTTAATATCATATAGTAGTAAAATTATTGATTGCGCCTATTTAATATCTGATAGTAGTAATATGATTGTGCCTATTTAATATCTTATAGTAGTAACGTTAATGATTGCGCCTATTTAATATCTGATAGTAGTAATATGATTGTGCCTATTTAATATCTTATAGTAGTAACGTTAATGATTGGGCCTATTTAATATCTGATAGTAGTAAAATTATTGATTGCGCCTATTTAATATCTGATAGTAGTAATATGATTGTGCCTATTTAATATCTTATAGTAGTAACGTTAATGATTGCGCCTATTTAATATCTGATAGTAGTAATATGATTGTGCCTATTTAATATCTTATAGTAGTAAAATTAATAATTGTGCCTATTTAATATCTGATAGTAGTAATATGATTGTGCCTATTTAATATCTTTTAGTAGTAAAATTAATGATTGTGCCTATTTAATATCTGATAGTAGTAATATGATTGTGCCTATTTAATATCTGATAGTAGTAATATGATTGTGCCTATTTAATATCTTATAGTAGTAAAATTAATGATTGCGCCTATTTAATATCTGATAGTAGTAATATGATTGTGCCTATTTAATATCTTGTAGTAGTAAAATTATTGATTGCGCCTATTTAATATCTGATAGTAGTAATATGATTGTGCCTATTTAATATCTTATAGTAGTAAAATTAATGATTGCGCCTATTTAATATCTGATAGTAGTAATATGATTGTGCCTATTTAATATCTGATAGTAGTAATATGATTGTGCCTATTTAATATCTTATAGTAGTAAAATTAATGATTGCGCCTATTTAATATCTGATAGTAGTAATATGATTGCGCCTATTTAATATCTTATAGTAGTAAAATTAATGATTGTGCCTATTTAATATCTGATAGTAGTAATATGATTGTGCCTATTTAATATCTTATAGTAGTAAAATTAATGATTGCGCCTATTTAATATCTGATAGTAGTAATATGATTGTGCCTATTTAATATCTTATAGTAGTAAAATTAATGATTGTGCCTATTTAATATCTGATAGTAGTAATATGATTGTGCCTATTTAATATCTTATAGTAGTAAAATTAATGATTGTGCCTATTTAATATCTGATAGTAGTAATATGATTGTGCCTATTTAATATCTTATAGTAGTAAAATTAATGATTGTGCCTATTTAATATCTGATAGTAGTAATATGATTGTGCCTATTTAATATCTGATAGTAGTAATATGATTGTGCCTATTTAATATCTTATAGTAGTAAATTAATGATTGCGCCTATTTAATATCTGATAGTAGTAATATGATTGTGCCTATTTAATATCTTATAGTAGTAAAATTATTGATTGCGCCTATTTAATATCTGATAGTAGTAATATGATTGTGCCTATTTCATATCTTATAGTAGTAAAATTAATGATTGTGCCTATTTAATATCTGATAGTAGTAATATGATTGTGCCTATTTAATATCTTATAGTAGTAAAATTAATGATTGTGCCTATTTAATATCTGATAGTAGTAATATGATTGTGCCTATTTAATATCTTATAGTAGTAAAATTAATGATTGCGCCTATTTAATATCTTATAGTAGTAATATGATTGTGCCTATTTAATATCTTATAGTAGTAAAATTAATGATTGTGCCTATTTAATATCTGATAGTAGTAATATGATTGTGCCTATTTAATATCTTATAGTAGTAAAATTATTGATTGCGCCTATTTAATATCTGATAGTAGTAATATGATTGTGCCTATTTAATATCTTATAGTAGTAACGTTAATGATTGCGCCTATTTAATATCTGATAGTAGTAATATGATTGTGCCTATTTAATATCTTATAGTAGTAACGTTAATGATTGCGCCTATTTAATATCTGATAGTAGAAAAATTATTAATTGCGCCTATTTAATATCTGATAGTAGTAATATGATTGTGACTATTTAATATCTTATAGTAGTAACGTTAATGATTGCGCCTATTTAATATCTGATAGTAGTAATATGATTGTGCCTATTTAATATCTTATAGTAGTAAAATTAATAATTGTGCCTATTTAATATCTGATAGTAGTAATATGATTGTGCCTATTTAATATCTTATAGTAGTAAAATTAATGATTGTGCCTATTTAATATCTGATAGTAGTAATATGATTGTGCCTATTTAATATCATATAGTAGTAAAATTATTGATTGCGCCTATTTAATATCTGATAGTAGTAATATGATTGTGCCTATTTAATATCTTATAGTAGTAACGTTAATGATTGCGCCTATTTAATATCTGATAGTAGTAATATGATTGTGCCTATTTAATATCTTATAGTAGTAACGTTAATGATTGGGCCTATTTAATATCTGATAGTAGTAAAATTATTGATTGCGCCTATTTAATATCTGATAGTAGTAATATGATTGTGCCTATTTAATATCTTATAGTAGTAACGTTAATGATTGCGCCTATTTAATATCTGATAGTAGTAATATGATTGTGCCTATTTAATATCTTGTAGTAGTAAAATTAATAATTGTGCCTATTTAATATCTGATAGTAGTAATATGATTGTGCCTATTTAATATCTTATAGTAGTAAAATTAATGATTGTGCCTATTTAATATCTGATAGTAGTAATATGATTGTGCCTATTTAATATCTGATAGTAGTAATATGATTGTGCCTATTTAATATCTTATAGTAGTAAAATTAATGATTGCGCCTATTTAATATCTGATAGTAGTAATATGATTGTGCCTATTTAATATCTTGTAGTAGTAAAATTATTGATTGCGCCTATTTAATATCTGATAGTAGTAATATGATTGTGCCTATTTAATATCTTATAGTAGTAAAATTAATGATTGCGCCTATTTAATATCTGATAGTAGTAATATGATTGTGCCTATTTAATATCTGATAGTAGTAATATGATTGTGCCTATTTAATATCTTATAGTAGTAAAATTAATGATTGCGCCTATTTAATATCTGATAGTAGTAATATGATTGCGCCTATTTAATATCTTATAGTAGTAAAATTAATGATTGTGCCTATTTAATATCTGATAGTAGTAATATGATTGTGCCTATTTAATATCTTATAGTAGTAAAATTAATGATTGCGCCTATTTAATATCTGATAGTAGTAATATGATTGTGCCTATTTAATATCTTATAGTAGTAAAATTAATGATTGTGCCTATTTAATATCTGATAGTAGTAATATGATTGTGCCTATTTAATATCTTATAGTAGTAAAATTAATGATTGTGCCTATTTAATATCTGATAGTAGTAATATGATTGTGCCTATTTAATATCTGATAGTAGTAATATGATTGTGCCTATTTAATATCTTATAGTAGTAAATTAATGATTGCGCCTATTTAATATCTGATAGTAGTAATATGATTGTGCCTATTTAATATCTTATAGTAGTAAAATTATTGATTGCGCCTATTTAATATCTGATAGTAGTAATATGATTGTGCCTATTTCATATCTTATAGTAGTAAAATTAATAATTGTGCCTATTTAATATCTGATAGTAGTAATATGATTGTGCCTATTTAATATCTTATAGTAGTAAAATTAATGATTGTGCCTATTTAATATCTGATAGTAGTAATATGATTGTGCCTATTTAATATCATATAGTAGTAAAATTATTGATTGCGCCTATTTAATATCTGATAGTAGTAATATGATTGTGCCTATTTAATATCTTATAGTAGTAACGTTAATGATTGCGCCTATTTAATATCTGATAGTAGTAATATGATTGTGCCTATTTAATATCTTATAGTAGTAACGTTAATGATTGGGCCTATTTAATATCTGATAGTAGTAATATGATTGTGCCTATTTAATATCTTATAGTAGTAACGTTAATGATTGCGCCTATTTAATATCTGATAGTAGTAATATGATTGTGCCTATTTAATATCTTATAGTAGTAAAATTAATAATTGTGCCTATTTAATATCTGATAGTAGTAATATGATTGTGCCTATTTAATATCTTATAGTAGTAAAATTAATGATTGTGCCTATTTAATATCTGATAGTAGTAATATGATTGTGCCTATTTAATATCTGATAGTAGTAATATGATTGTGCCTATTTAATATCTTATAGTAGTAAAATTAATGATTGCGCCTATTTAATATCTGATAGTAGTAATATGATTGTGCCTATTTAATATCTTGTAGTAGTAAAATTATTGATTGCGCCTATTTAATATCTGATAGTAGTAATATGATTGTGCCTATTTAATATCTTATAGTAGTAAAATTAATGATTGCGCCTATTTAATATCTGATAGTAGTAATATGATTGTGCCTATTTAATATCTGATAGTAGTAATATGATTGTGCCTATTTAATATCTTATAGTAGTAAAATTAATGATTGCGCCTATTTAATATCTGATAGTAGTAATATGATTGCGCCTATTTAATATCTTATAGTAGTAAAATTAATGATTGTGCCTATTTAATATCTGATAGTAGTAATATGATTGTGCCTATTTAATATCTTATAGTAGTAAAATTAATGATTGCGCCTATTTAATATCTGATAGTAGTAATATGATTGTGCCTATTTAATATCTTATAGTAGTAAAATTAATGATTGTGCCTATTTAATATCTGATAGTAGTAATATGATTGTGCCTATTTAATATCTTATAGTAGTAAAATTAATGATTGTGCCTATTTAATATCTGATAGTAGTAATATGATTGTGCCTATTTAATATCTTATAGTAGTAAAATTAATGATTGTGCCTATTTAATATCTGATAGTAGTAATATGATTGTGCCTATTTAATATCTGATAGTAGTAATATGATTGTGCCTATTTAATATCTTATAGTAGTAAATTAATGATTGCGCCTATTTAATATCTGATAGTAGTAATATGATTGTGCCTATTTAATATCTTATAGTAGTAAAATTATTGATTGCGCCTATTTAATATCTGATAGTAGTAATATGATTGTGCCTATTTCATATCTTATAGTAGTAAAATTAATGATTGTGCCTATTTAATATCTGATAGTAGTAATATGATTGTGCCTATTTAATATCTTATAGTAGTAAAATTAATGATTGTGCCTATTTAATATCTGATAGTAGTAATATGATTGTGCCTATTTAATATCTTATAGTAGTAAAATTAATGATTGCGCCTATTTAATATCTTATAGTAGTAATATGATTGTGCCTATTTAATATCTTATAGTAGTAAAATTAATGATTGTGCCTATTTAATATCTGATAGTAGTAATATGATTGTGCCTATTTAATATCTTATAGTAGTAAAATTATTGATTGCGCCTATTTAATATCTGATAGTAGTAATATGATTGTGCCTATTTAATATCTTATAGTAGTAACGTTAATGATTGCGCCTATTTAATATCTGATAGTAGTAATATGATTGTGCCTATTTAATATCTTATAGTAGTAACGTTAATGATTGCGCCTATTTAATATCTGATAGTAGAAAAATTATTAATTGCGCCTATTTAATATCTGATAGTAGTAATATGATTGTGACTATTTAATATCTTATAGTAGTAACGTTAATGATTGCGCCTATTTAATATCTGATAGTAGTAATATGATTGTGCCTATTTAATATCTTATAGTAGTAAAATTAATAATTGTGCCTATTTAATATCTGATAGTAGTAATATGATTGTGCCTATTTAATATCTTATAGTAGTAAAATTAATGATTGTGCCTATTTAATATCTGATAGTAGTAATATGATTGTGCCTATTTAATATCATATAGTAGTAAAATTATTGATTGCGCCTATTTAATATCTGATAGTAGTAATATGATTGTGCCTATTTAATATCTTATAGTAGTAACGTTAATGATTGCGCCTATTTAATATCTGATAGTAGTAATATGATTGTGCCTATTTAATATCTTATAGTAGTAACGTTAATGATTGGGCCTATTTAATATCTGATAGTAGTAAAATTATTGATTGCGCCTATTTAATATCTGATAGTAGTAATATGATTGTGCCTATTTAATATCTTATAGTAGTAACGTTAATGATTGCGCCTATTTAATATCTGATAGTAGTAATATGATTGTGCCTATTTAATATCTTATAGTAGTAAAATTAATAATTGTGCCTATTTAATATCTGATAGTAGTAATATGATTGTGCCTATTTAATATCTTATAGTAGTAAAATTAATGATTGTGCCTATTTAATATATGATAGTAGTAATATGATTGTGCCTATTTAATATCTGATAGTAGTAATATGATTGTGCCTATTTAATATCTTATAGTAGTAAAATTAATGATTGCGCCTATTTAATATCTGATAGTAGTAATATGATTGTGCCTATTTAATATCTTGTAGTAGTAAAATTATTGATTGCGCCTATTTAATATCTGATAGTAGTAATATGATTGTGCCTATTTAATATCTTATAGTAGTAAAATTAATAATTGTGCCTATTTAATATCTGATAGTAGTAATATGATTGTGCCTATTTAATATCTTATAGTAGTAAAATTAATGATTGTGCCTATTTAATATCTGATAGTAGTAATATGATTGTGCCTATTTAATATCTGATAGTAGTAATATGATTGTGCCTATTTAATATCTTATAGTAGTAAAATTAATGATTGCGCCTATTTAATATCTGATAGTAGTAATATGATTGTGCCTATTTAATATCTTATAGTAGTAAAATTAATGATTGCGCCTATTTAATATCTGATAGTAGTAATATGATTGTGCCTATTTAATATCTGATAGTAGTAATATGATTGTGCCTATTTAATATCTTATAGTAGTAAAATTAATGATTGCGCCTATTTAATATCTGATAGTAGTAATATGATTGCGCCTATTTAATATCTTATAGTAGTAAAATTAATGATTGTGCCTATTTAATATCTGATAGTAGTAATATGATTGTGCCTATTTAATATCTTATAGTAGTAAAATTAATGATTGCGCCTATTTAATATCTGATAGTAGTAATATGATTGTGCCTATTTAATATCTTATAGTAGTAAAATTAATGATTGTGCCTATTTAATATCTGATAGTAGTAATATGATTGTGCCTATTTAATATCTTATAGTAGTAAAATTAATGATTGTGCCTATTTAATATCTGATAGTAGTAATATGATTGTGCCTATTTAATATCTGATAGTAGTAATATGATTGTGCCTATTTAATATCTTATAGTAGTAAATTAATGATTGCGCCTATTTAATATCTGATAGTAGTAATATGATTGTGCCTATTTAATATCTTATAGTAGTAAAATTATTGATTGCGCCTATTTAATATCTGATAGTAGTAATATGATTGTGCCTATTTCATATCTTATAGTAGTAAAATTAATGATTGTGCCTATTTAATATCTGATAGTAGTAATATGATTGTGCCTATTTAATATCTTATAGTAGTAAAATTAATGATTGTGCCTATTTAATATCTGATAGTAGTAATATGATTGTGCCTATTTAATATCTTATAGTAGTAAAATTAATGATTGCGCCTATTTAATATCTGATAGTAGTAATATGATTGTGCCTATTTAATATCTTATAGTAGTAAAATTAATGATTGTGCCTATTTAATATCTGATAGTAGTAATATGATTGTGCCTATTTAATATCTTATAGTAGTAAAATTAATGATTGTGCCTATTTAATATCTGATAGTAGTAATATGATTGTGCCTATTTAATATCTGATAGTAGTAAAATGATTGTGCCTATTTAATATCTTATAGTAGTAAAATTAATGATTGCGCCTATTTAATATCTGATAGTAGTAATATGATTGTGCCTATTTAATATCTTATAGTAGTAAAATTATTGATTGCGCCTATTTAATATCTGATAGTAGTAATATGATTGTGCCTATTTAATATCTGATAGTAGTAATATGATTGTGCCTATTTAATATCTTATAGTAGTAAAATTAATGATTGCGCCTATTTAATATCTGATAGTAGTAATATGATTGTGCCTATTTAATATCTTATAGTAGTAAAATTATTGATTGCGCCTATTTAATATCTGATAGTAGTAATATGATTGTGCCTATTTAATATCTGATAGTAGTAATATGATTGTGCCTATTTAATATCTTATAGTAGTAAAATTAATGATTGCGCCTATTTAATATCTGATAGTAGTAATATGATTGTGCCTATTTAATATCTTATAGTAGTAAAATTATTGATTGCGCCTATTTAATATCTGATAGTAGTAATATGATTGTGCCTATTTAATATCTTATAGTAGTAAAATTATTGATTGCGCCTATTTAATATCTGATAGTAGTAATATGATTGTGCCTATTTCATATCTTATAGTAGTAAAATTAATAATTGTGCCTATTTAATATCTGATAGTAGTAATATGATTGTGCCTATTTAATATCTTATAGTAGTAAAATTAATGATTGTGCCTATTTAATATCTGATAGTAGTAATATGATTGTGCCTATTTAATATCATATAGTAGTAAAATTATTGATTGCGCCTATTTAATATCTGATAGTAGTAATATGATTGTGCCTATTTAATATCTTATAGTAGTAACGTTAATGATTGCGCCTATTTAATATCTGATAGTAGTAATATGATTGTGCCTATTTAATATCTTATAGTAGTAACGTTAATGATTGGGCCTATTTAATATCTGATAGTAGTAATATGATTGTGCCTATTTAATATCTTATAGTAGTAACGTTAATGATTGCGCCTATTTAATATCTGATAGTAGTAATATGATTGTGCCTATTTAATATCTTATAGTAGTAAAATTAATAATTGTGCCTATTTAATATCTGATAGTAGTAATATGATTGTGCCTATTTAATATCTTATAGTAGTAAAATTAATGATTGTGCCTATTTAATATCTGATAGTAGTAATATGATTGTGCCTATTTAATATCTGATAGTAGTAATATGATTGTGCCTATTTAATATCTTATAGTAGTAAAATTAATGATTGCGCCTATTTAATATCTGATAGTAGTAATATGATTGTGCCTATTTAATATCTTGTAGTAGTAAAATTATTGATTGCGCCTATTTAATATCTGATAGTAGTAATATGATTGTGCCTATTTAATATCTTATAGTAGTAAAATTAATGATTGCGCCTATTTAATATCTGATAGTAGTAATATGATTGTGCCTATTTAATATCTGATAGTAGTAATATGATTGTGCCTATTTAATATCTTATAGTAGTAAAATTAATGATTGCGCCTATTTAATATCTGATAGTAGTAATATGATTGCGCCTATTTAATATCTTATAGTAGTAAAATTAATGATTGTGCCTATTTAATATCTGATAGTAGTAATATGATTGTGCCTATTTAATATCTTATAGTAGTAAAATTAATGATTGCGCCTATTTAATATCTGATAGTAGTAATATGATTGTGCCTATTTAATATCTTATAGTAGTAAAATTAATGATTGTGCCTATTTAATATCTGATAGTAGTAATATGATTGTGCCTATTTAATATCTTATAGTAGTAAAATTAATGATTGTGCCTATTTAATATCTGATAGTAGTAATATGATTGTGCCTATTTAATATCTTATAGTAGTAAAATTAATGATTGTGCCTATTTAATATCTGATAGTAGTAATATGATTGTGCCTATTTAATATCTGATAGTAGTAATATGATTGTGCCTATTTAATATCTTATAGTAGTAAATTAATGATTGCGCCTATTTAATATCTGATAGTAGTAATATGATTGTGCCTATTTAATATCTTATAGTAGTAAAATTATTGATTGCGCCTATTTAATATCTGATAGTAGTAATATGATTGTGCCTATTTCATATCTTATAGTAGTAAAATTAATGATTGTGCCTATTTAATATCTGATAGTAGTAATATGATTGTGCCTATTTAATATCTTATAGTAGTAAAATTAATGATTGTGCCTATTTAATATCTGATAGTAGTAATATGATTGTGCCTATTTAATATCTTATAGTAGTAAAATTAATGATTGCGCCTATTTAATATCTTATAGTAGTAATATGATTGTGCCTATTTAATATCTTATAGTAGTAAAATTAATGATTGTGCCTATTTAATATCTGATAGTAGTAATATGATTGTGCCTATTTAATATCTTATAGTAGTAAAATTATTGATTGCGCCTATTTAATATCTGATAGTAGTAATATGATTGTGCCTATTTAATATCTTATAGTAGTAACGTTAATGATTGCGCCTATTTAATATCTGATAGTAGTAATATGATTGTGCCTATTTAATATCTTATAGTAGTAACGTTAATGATTGCGCCTATTTAATATCTGATAGTAGAAAAATTATTAATTGCGCCTATTTAATATCTGATAGTAGTAATATGATTGTGACTATTTAATATCTTATAGTAGTAACGTTAATGATTGCGCCTATTTAATATCTGATAGTAGTAATATGATTGTGCCTATTTAATATCTTATAGTAGTAAAATTAATAATTGTGCCTATTTAATATCTGATAGTAGTAATATGATTGTGCCTATTTAATATCTTATAGTAGTAAAATTAATGATTGTGCCTATTTAATATCTGATAGTAGTAATATGATTGTGCCTATTTAATATCATATAGTAGTAAAATTATTGATTGCGCCTATTTAATATCTGATAGTAGTAATATGATTGTGCCTATTTAATATCTTATAGTAGTAACGTTAATGATTGCGCCTATTTAATATCTGATAGTAGTAATATGATTGTGCCTATTTAATATCTTATAGTAGTAACGTTAATGATTGGGCCTATTTAATATCTGATAGTAGTAAAATTATTGATTGCGCCTATTTAATATCTGATAGTAGTAATATGATTGTGCCTATTTAATATCTTATAGTAGTAACGTTAATGATTGCGCCTATTTAATATCTGATAGTAGTAATATGATTGTGCCTATTTAATATCTTATAGTAGTAAAATTAATAATTGTGCCTATTTAATATCTGATAGTAGTAATATGATTGTGCCTATTTAATATCTTATAGTAGTAAAATTAATGATTGTGCCTATTTAATATATGATAGTAGTAATATGATTGTGCCTATTTAATATCTGATAGTAGTAATATGATTGTGCCTATTTAATATCTTATAGTAGTAAAATTAATGATTGCGCCTATTTAATATCTGATAGTAGTAATATGATTGTGCCTATTTAATATCTTGTAGTAGTAAAATTATTGATTGCGCCTATTTAATATCTGATAGTAGTAATATGATTGTGCCTATTTAATATCTTATAGTAGTAAAATTAATAATTGTGCCTATTTAATATCTGATAGTAGTAATATGATTGTGCCTATTTAATATCTTATAGTAGTAAAATTAATGATTGTGCCTATTTAATATCTGATAGTAGTAATATGATTGTGCCTATTTAATATCTGATAGTAGTAATATGATTGTGCCTATTTAATATCTTATAGTAGTAAAATTAATGATTGCGCCTATTTAATATCTGATAGTAGTAATATGATTGTGCCTATTTAATATCTTATAGTAGTAAAATTAATGATTGCGCCTATTTAATATCTGATAGTAGTAATATGATTGTGCCTATTTAATATCTGATAGTAGTAATATGATTGTGCCTATTTAATATCTTATAGTAGTAAAATTAATGATTGCGCCTATTTAATATCTGATAGTAGTAATATGATTGCGCCTATTTAATATCTTATAGTAGTAAAATTAATGATTGTGCCTATTTAATATCTGATAGTAGTAATATGATTGTGCCTATTTAATATCTTATAGTAGTAAAATTAATGATTGCGCCTATTTAATATCTGATAGTAGTAATATGATTGTGCCTATTTAATATCTTATAGTAGTAAAATTAATGATTGTGCCTATTTAATATCTGATAGTAGTAATATGATTGTGCCTATTTAATATCTTATAGTAGTAAAATTAATGATTGTGCCTATTTAATATCTGATAGTAGTAATATGATTGTGCCTATTTAATATCTGATAGTAGTAATATGATTGTGCCTATTTAATATCTTATAGTAGTAAATTAATGATTGCGCCTATTTAATATCTGATAGTAGTAATATGATTGTGCCTATTTAATATCTTATAGTAGTAAAATTATTGATTGCGCCTATTTAATATCTGATAGTAGTAATATGATTGTGCCTATTTCATATCTTATAGTAGTAAAATTAATGATTGTGCCTATTTAATATCTGATAGTAGTAATATGATTGTGCCTATTTAATATCTTATAGTAGTAAAATTAATGATTGTGCCTATTTAATATCTGATAGTAGTAATATGATTGTGCCTATTTAATATCTTATAGTAGTAAAATTAATGATTGCGCCTATTTAATATCTGATAGTAGTAATATGATTGTGCCTATTTAATATCTTATAGTAGTAAAATTAATGATTGTGCCTATTTAATATCTGATAGTAGTAATATGATTGTGCCTATTTAATATCTTATAGTAGTAAAATTAATGATTGTGCCTATTTAATATCTGATAGTAGTAATATGATTGTGCCTATTTAATATCTGATAGTAGTAAAATGATTGTGCCTATTTAATATCTTATAGTAGTAAAATTAATGATTGCGCCTATTTAATATCTGATAGTAGTAATATGATTGTGCCTATTTAATATCTTATAGTAGTAAAATTATTGATTGCGCCTATTTAATATCTGATAGTAGTAATATGATTGTGCCTATTTAATATCTGATAGTAGTAATATGATTGTGCCTATTTAATATCTTATAGTAGTAAAATTAATGATTGCGCCTATTTAATATCTGATAGTAGTAATATGATTGTGCCTATTTAATATCTTATAGTAGTAAAATTATTGATTGCGCCTATTTAATATCTGATAGTAGTAATATGATTGTGCCTATTTAATATCTGATAGTAGTAATATGATTGTGCCTATTTAATATCTGATAGTAGTAATATGATTGTGCCTATTTAATATCTTATAGTAGTAAAATTAATGATTGCGCCTATTTAATATCTGATAGTAGTAATATGATTGTGCCTATTTAATATCTTATAGTAGTAAAATTATTGATTGCGCCTATTTAATATCTGATAGTAGTAATATGATTGTGCCTATTTAATATCTTATAGTAGTAAAATTAATGATTGCGCCTATCGAATATCTGATAGTAGTAATATTAATGATTGCGCCTATCTAATATCTGATAGTAATATGCATTTAATTTATCATTTTCGACTTACTTGTGCTGGAAGGAGTCACTGTCATGTATTTTAATATGCGTATAAACAGATTTTTGAGATCTAAGGTATTTATCACAAATGCACAGAATCTTGGGAATGTCCTTGTGTATTTGAGTTGTATGTTTCTGTAAACTATTCCATTGCAAAAATTCTTCATTACAGATATGGCAAATAAAACTGAAATTCAATAATAAGATGAGTTATTTTACACTAGATTAATAACTCAGGTACGGGCCATAAGTCATTCCTATGTCTACTTACGTTAAATTATCGTGAAAACAAGCTTATGTGTCCAAGCGGTTAAATCGCAAGGTATAGATAGATTAATAATTAATATTTTTAGCTTACTTGATGAAAGAACAATTACTTAGAGAACTGGGTTTTAGTTCTTTTGGTTTTACACTATTCTCATTCCCATTGAATTCATCTTTAAGTTCACTTAAATTAATATTCACATCAGTAGTCACCGTTTGAATGTGTTTCTTTTTTCGTCTAGCGGAGTTCTTTTTCAATAATATTTTATGTTTTATTTTTCTTTTTGATTTATCTAAAAATATCAAACACATCATATTATTGCTTATTTTTCAACTCTTCACGCAACATCCCTAAAGATGGCATAGGCAATAGGGGTAAATAGATTTCCCTCAAGACCTCCAGTGTAGAGTTGATATTTAAAAAGTTGTTAGTTGATATTTAGGTTTAAGATAGCTGTAAGTCATAGTACTAGTAAAGCAATATTGTATAAATACCCACTCGGTCTTAAAAATAAGTGTAATTTTTAGTTGTAAGTCATTAACTATAAATCTTTGTTATGAGCTATTTGTAATATACATATAGGTTAAATGTATAAAAGTGGTCTCTCCAGGAAATTAGGAATTTCCTGGAGAGACTACATTACAAATGAGGAGGTTCTCCAAAGAATCGAAGGAGGAAGGCACCTGCTCAGGACCTTGTCCGAAAGACGTGCAAGATGGATCGGCCATATAATACGACAAGAAGGCCTCTTGCATGCCATAATGGAGGGTATGACCGAGGGGACAAACTCTAGGGGACGCCCACGCCGAGAGTACCTGGAGGACCTGCTGGTGGACATGCGCTGCTCATCATACGCAGACTTCAAAAGAGCCGCACAAGACGGAAGAATGGAAGAGAAAAATAAAGGAAATTGCTGCAAACCAATCCCAGGATTGAAACCAGAGAGAGAGAGTATAAATGAATTTGTAAAGCGCCCTTGAGGTGATTTTCTCACGAAAATGGCGCTATAGAAATCATCCAAACATTATTATTTATTATTATTAAAAGTAGATAATATTGTAGATTATACCATCCTCTGCTGAGATAAGTGTTCAATTGGATAATAAGAAGGAATAAAGTTTTATACGTTTATGCTTATCCTGATACACACTGTTATCTTCATTTTCTGATTTGATAGAAGAATCATCTATCATGTGGTCATCATAAATAATATCCGAGTTGCATTCTGTTTTAACTGTTTCAAAAAATGGATCAATCTTGTCAACTTCCTTATATTCCTGAGACATTGAAGACAAAGTGATCTGCGTGGCAGAACATTTGAGGGCGTATTCATTAAACAATATGACTTTCATCCTGCAGGCCTCGCAGACTTGGATAGGCAAGGTGTCATTCATTGTGATCTAAAAAACATGCAAAACAATCGATGCAATGTTATTAATTGTATGATAATTAATAAAAATATAATAATTAAATATGGTTGTTTTTTAAAGTCACGACTACCACCGTAGGTCAAACACTTATGGAAATTTAGAGAATGGTTTAACTTCCCAGACAAATAATGCTGACACTACTCTTGCACTGTTACGTCTGTAGATTATACAAGGTAGGTTGCGCGACCTAACTTGTATAATTTTTAGTATTTATACTTTTTTATATTATTATTTTTTAGGTTGGTGCCTGTTAATGAAGTTAAAAATCCATTCAGCTGCATAATGTTACATTTTTAAATGTTGTCCGGACTCGGTAGGGGTAGAAGTGATGTAGTAATGATTGGTTTATTTATGAGTGAAATTAATAACCATAATCAATGCAAACTGGTATTCAGTAAAGGACCCACTTTTATTGATAAATATTTGTCTATCAAATCCACGACAAATTTATTCCCTTCCAGTAAAATGTGATCTAAATCACGATTACACAGATCAGCACACAGACGGCATGAACTTTCCAAGCACCACTTATTTTTTGAAGACATTTTCTGTAATATTATTTTTCTGTTTCAAGACATTATAACAGTAGAAATCCTAAAGGGTAAACAGAAAAATGTTTACGAGGGAACTTTTTTCATCGATTTTCTAAATATTGACTTCTCAATAGGCAGGCAGTGCTATAAAATAAACATATTCTAAGAATACAATTTATAAGAACGACCACTGTTTATCTTTTTGACACTTCTCGTCCATAAACACATAATGGGACTGCGAGATGAACAAGCGGCTTGATAACCAGCACGTAAATTTGTTATCTATTGTTTCTATTATTATCTATGCTTTTAGGCTTGCCGCGGCGCATCAAGCCTCTCCTTCAAGCCTGGCCACGCCTTCGGTGATTTCGTGGCGGTCGAAAGGGGGTTGAAAGTGAATTTTGTGCGCAATGGAATATAACAAAGACAAAGCATTCTTTATTGTGTTATAATAAATTTTATATATTAATATTGTAATATAACATTAATTAGTAAAGTAAGGACAATTATTTTTCTCAATTTCTCAGATGTTTATATATTTATTTAGGAAAATCAACAGATTGTTTACATCAATTAAAATAAAATTAAGAATACAAATAAAATCTAAACAGATTTTCACATTACTATAATTATAATAAAAAAACTAAGTGGGCTGAGATAATATTTACAAAAAATACAACATTGTGAAATTAAATAAAAATTAAAAGAAGATGTAAGAACATAAATAAATAACAATTTAAAGTTAACATATAACCTGCTTAATAAATTTCAAATCATTATGTTTGGAAATATTTTTTAAAAAACACAAGACCTGTACAATTTAACACATTTAATTAAGACAATAGCAGTTTCGTTATTATTAAACAGTAAAGAAAATATTAAATTATTAACACCAGTAAAAAATCATTTTAAACTCCATGGATATTGAAATTGGACGGCGTTAATAGAATCGCATAAATAAGTGTTCTAAAAGTGACCTAACTACAATTTAAAAATGACATTGAATGCCGAAACAGTTTTCATAATATTTAAAAAAACTAAAATACTTGCAGAACTTAAAAATAACATTATTGAATTTGATGTACAATATTTTCTTTAAAAATCAATGGATTTCTTGAATTGAACCCAGAAATGGACAAATTGAACACAGAAACAATAGCTGCCTACTTTATAATAATTTTATATGATTTATATAATTGTTTTACACGATACGTAATATCTAAAATCACCACTCATCGTAATGTTTTTTGTCTATGGGTACTTATTTATCTATTCTCGTTTGTCTATTCCCGAAAAAATATAAATTCGCATCAAGCCCCACCGCCAGCACGTAGTATTGCGCAATGCTTGTGAGAAAGCCTCAAGCAAAAACGGTCAAAAGGCTTGTCACAAAGCGCCATAGAAAAGAAACTACGTGCTTGCCATCAAGCGGCTTGGTCGTTTCGCACTCGCTTAAATAAACCACTTATCATAATGCTGGAATCAGACGGTTCACTCGAGGGAAGGTTTCCGCCATGTTTTTTCGGCCTAATCGTCCATTTTGTTTCATTCCATGTTCACACGGCGCTATAGAAATAAGCGTTCACTCGTCCATTCCGACTACAGCGTCGCCGAGCGAGGTCAACCGCGCTGGAATTCGTTTGTTTTCCAGCGCGGTCCGGCCCCGAATTTTAAGGAAAAACATGTCAAATGCATCGATTTTTACGCAATTTTGTTGACACAATTAAATAAAAAAATATTGTTTCGTCTTATAAACCTTTTTATTTTTCATGACATAATAACACAATTTGATTTTACTTTTTTTATTACGAACATTTTCCTACAAATTAATAATCTTACATATATTAAAAAACATATAATATACATGTATAATAAGGGAGACCCAAAAATTTATATGAATGGTGTTCCCAAAAGCAAACAAATTAGCCGAACGAATACCATTTTGACGTGATAGCGTCCTTTCATGGTCCTTCCCATAAATAAACCAATCACGTCCTTCCCGTACAGGACGCGAGACAAACTGATTGAAGAGTTCACTCGTTGTTCAGACGTTTCACTTTGCTCTCTTCCGCGCGCATGCGCGCGCAAGTAAGGATGCCGAATGAAAATATCCGACATTGTTGGATCGGTTCACTAGAAGATTTCATTCGGCAGTATTCGGCACTTCCGTTTCATTTCGTGTTCAGACGTGTCATTCCGAGTAAACTAGGCCGATTGAAATGCGGAAATGAGCGATTAAGCTGGAATCAGACGGTTCACTCGAGGGAAGGTTTCCGACATGTTTTTTCGGCCTAATCGTCCATTTTGTTTCATTCCATATTCACACGGCGCTATAGAAATAAGCGTTCACTCGTCCATTCCGACTACAGCGTCGACGAGCGAGGTCAACCGCGCTGGAATTCGTTTGTTTTCCAGCGCGGTCCGGCCCCGAATTTTAAGGAAAAACATGTCAGATGCATCGATTTTTACGCAATTTTGTTGACAGAATTAAATAAAAATAAATAAAGAAAACAGTATAGTTTCGTCTTATAGACCTTTTTATTTTTTATGACATAATAACACAATTTGATTTTACTTTTTTTATTACGAACATTTTCCTACAAATTAATAATCTTACATATATTAAAAAACATATAAAATACATGGATAATAAGGGAGACCCAAAAATTTATATGAGAGGTGTTCCCAAAAGCAAACAAATTAGCCGAACGAATACCATTTTGACGTTTTGCGTGCGATGTGATAGCGTCCTTTCATGGTCCTTCCCATAAATAAACCAATCACGTCCTTCCCGTACAGGACGCGAGACAAACTGATTGAGAGTTCACTCGGTGTTCAGACGTTTCACTTTGCTCTCTTCCGCGCGCATGCGCGCGCAAGTGAAGGATGCCGAATGAAAATATCCAACATTGTTGGATCGGTTCACTTGAAGATTTCATTCGGCAGTGTTCGGCACTTTCGATTCATTTCATGTTCAGACGTGTCATTTCGAGTAAACTAGGCCGAATGAAATGCGGAAATGAGCGATTATGCTGGAATCAGACGGTTCACTCGAGGGAAGGTTTCCGCCATGTTTTTTCGGCCTAATCGTCCATTTTGTTTCATTCCATGTTCACACGGCGCTATAGAAATAAGCGTTCACTCGTCCATTCCGACCACAGCGTCGCCGAGCGAGGTCAACGTGGTTTTATTTTTTATGACATAATAACACAATTTGATTTTACTTTTTTTATTACGAACATTTTCCTACAAATTAATAATCTTACATTTATTAAAAAACATATAATATACATGTATAATAAGGGAGACCCAAAAATTTATATGAATGGTGTTCCCAAAAGCAAACAAATTAGCCGAACGAATACCATTTTGACGTTTTGCCTGCGATGTGATAGCGTCCTTTCATGGTCCTTCCCGTACAGGACGCGAGACAAACAGATTGAGAGTTCACTCGGTGTTCAGACGTTTCACTTTGCTCTCTTCCGCGCGCATGCGCGCGCAAGTGAAGGATGCCGAATGAAAATATCCAACATTGTTTGGATCGGTTCACTTGAAGATTTCATTCGGCAGTGTTCGGCACTTTCGATTCATTTCATGTTCAGACGTGTCATTCCGAGTTAACTAGGCCGAATGAAATGCGGAAATGAGCGATTAGTGAAACGTCTGAATGGCGCTTTAGTGAACCATGTGAATGGCGCTTAAGTTCAGGGGGGGCCGACTCCGACCAAAAAGTTGGTCATAATTCCTAATTGGTTTGGTGACGTCACTATAATATTATCAGATAACCAATCTTTGTAGTAGTGTTCAATATCGGTACTTTTGCTACCCGTCTGAATTCGGTACTCTCACACAAAGTAGTCGGTACTATGTAATCGGTACTGGATACTTTTGATTACTTTGGTTTCGGGTAGTGGGTACCTACTTCTGAATGCGGATAGATACTTTGCTTTCGGGTAGTGGTACCTACTACTGAATGCGGATAGATACTTTGATTACTTTGCTTTCGGGTAGTGGGTATCTACTACTGAATGCTTTGGATACTTTGATTACATTTTAAATTTGACTACTTTCGGTTCCGGATACCGTCAGATACTTTTATAATAGATACAAATCGTTACTTGTCACATTTTGACGTTTGTTTATTTTGTTAGCGTGGACTAGGTACTTCGATAATGAATTATATAGGAATCTACGTATAATATTGGTTAGATATTTAGAGTTACTTCCAATGTTTTAAAGAATTTGGATTATGTTTACATGAGAAATAACGGACGATTATTTATTACATTCTCATTGAACTTTATAAAAACAAATAAGAGTGCCAGTATTGTAGGGATCATATTTACTTAATGAAATAGTTTACTACACATTACTTTAAATAGGTAGATATATATTAACGACCACATACGGCACAGACATAACGCTTTATCCACAGTTTAAATGAACATACACATTTAACATATTATTACTTACGTAAAAATAATGTCAAAAGTTGTAAAACAACTAACGTAAATTCTTAAACAACGAATTATTAAAGTTAACGTTAGCCGTCAGCAACCATATATTACCGTTTAATTAACGAACAAAACAATTTTCTTTTCAGTCATTAATTTGGGTCCTGTCCCGAATATAAGTATGAAAGGCATTACCATAAAAAATATTATTATACTTAATAATATAAAGAATTTTAAAGGAAACTGTTCCCCGGTGTTAAAACAAGATCCCAGTTTTTTTGTTTATGTTATTTTGATCGTATTATATTTTAGTTTAGTCGGAAATAACATATTTCTTGATTAACGTCTAATTTTCCTATAAATACGAAATATAATTTTACATGCTAGTTTTAATTTTTTTTGTTTTTTAGCTTTGGGATAAAAGTATTGTTTTTTTTTGTTGTTGATAAAACCACCAATTTTTTTTAAATATTATAATGATGTGTGAAGTAGAAAAAAGAAATGTTAAAATTATTATCACAAAACTTGAACTTTTTACTGTCGTAATAAAAATAATTATATTTTATACCATTATAAAATTGCAGTAGATACCTATCTATATTGTAAAAAAACTTGTATACTAATTAGTATTAATTACACGAAATTATACAATATTATTATGGTCTAACGAGGTAATTCGCTTCAAGGGTTTTTTTACCGATGCAAGCACCGGAGTATTTTTTGTCTCTGGCAATACTGTTCCTTGCATAGTAGTTCATGTCGCGAACAGCTGGTTCTCGCGCAGAGCGCCTCCAGTGGCACAAATAGTAACCAAAGTAGTCGGTACAAGTACATACAAAAGTATCAATATTAAAAGTAATCAAACGAAAAGTAATCAAATCAAGAGTACCGACTACTTTTCGTTTTGAATAGTCGGTACTTTGATTACTAGGTGAGTAACGAATACTTCAGTACCGAATGATTACTTTTCATTCATCTTTAAATCTTTGGCATCTGGCATCTATGACATCGGGCATCTATGGTAATAAATGTCAAATGTGCAAACGCCGACGTAAACATTTGTAAAAATGCTTCAAAGATATCATTGCTACTGTGTTGTGATTCGACATAATTTACCGACCTCCTACCTACGTAAGGAGAGTCCGGCAGCAGCAATTCGGTCGCTAAAAATGAAGTAAGCGTTCGTTTGATAATCATTGTTTGCTACCTTTTGTTATGAAGAATATGATCAGTGCTCTGAAATACTGTGTTTTTCTAGGAAAATATGCACCTTCGTGGCATTTTGGACAATGATGCGTCCACCCAGGACTACCTTCTTGATGGAAGAGATGGATATCATCATGGTCGTAATCTGGTCGTCATATTGCCGAGAGGTTTGCGTGATCTGGTGCGACAAGAAGAAGCAGAAGATTGGAGGTGTTGGTATCACCGTGGAGGTGGACGAGGCAAAGATTAGAAAGCGCCAGAACAATCGTGGTAGAAAAGTGGACGGAAAATGGATTTTCGGTGGACTCGAGAGGGAATCCAAGAAAATGTTTGTCTGCGGAGTAGAGGATCGGTCAAAAGAAACTTTACTGAAAATAATTAAAGAGTACATACTGCCGGGCACCACAATCATAAGCGATTGTTGGAAGGCGTATGACTGCCTAGGAAATGAAGGTTTCATCCATTTAAATGTGAACCACAGTATAAATTTTGTAGATCACGAAACCGGAGCACACACTCAAAATATCGAGCGGTGCTGGAGAGATGTGAGGGGAAATGTACCCAGATTCGGGAGGAGTAAGGCCCATTATGAGGGATATCTCTGCGAATTCCTGTGGAAGAGATCGGTGCCCAAAAACAAAGACCGACTCCACTCGTTTTTCAAAATGGCTGCTGAAACCTAGTAAAATATATACTTATATATTATTATACTTATTATTATTTCTATTCTTCAATTATAATGATGATGAAATCCAACATGATTACATTCTATTATTATTTCTATTCTTCAATTATAATGACGATTAAATCCAACATGATTCCAGTGCCTCAGCTAGACTCTGAAGTGATTCTGATTAGAGGTTCGTTTACATTATATTATTAATTCCGTTTTTCATAATTACGCGCCTTTTCATGTATCCCACGAAGTCGACTACAGTCGTATGCATACTCTTGTTTGTATCAGGGATACCAACATAACAGTAGTGACAGAAAGACCGCGGTTTAACGACGTATCGGTTCGCGAAGTGAAATTAAATTTTACGCAATTGAAAATTAAAATGTATCTTTTTCCTCCGGCCGTGATGCAAAAAGTTTCCTTTTATAGTGATCAAGGCGAATCTAAATATATTATTAATATAATCTAATATATATATTTTTAAGAAAACATTACCAATTGTAATTTACCACGACATTTTGCCTCAATTAAATAATTCATACCAAAAAAAAGTTTTATTTTAATAAAAAAAAACTACATTTCTCCGGGTCTACTGTTTATGGAAGGTGGCAGCCCTAGATGGGACTAAGGAAACTGACCTTCCATTTTTGTGGGAAAAGACCTGATGCTAATGACTAAATATATTAGTTAGGTGGCCTTTTAAGTTAGTTACACAGTTTTTTAAATAAATTGCAGGTACGGTGTCCGGGCCAGCGGATTTCTGAGTATCTAATAGTATAATTTTACGTTGAACATCAATTTCATCAATAACAAGGTCGTTAAAATCAATAGAAATATTAGAGTTGAATTGAGGTATTTGGTTATTGGATGAGTTTGCATCGTATACTTCACCAAAGCATTCGGCAAATAAGTCAGTAATTCCTTGAGCAATTTTACCATTGTGGTATATGATAGACGGAATTCCAGATTCATTACTATTAAGATTATTTGCAAATTTGAATGAATTTTGAGGTTTATTTTGTAACGATTGTTCAATATTTTCCAGATATATTTTGTAACAGGAGGTTGATATGTTTTTCACCCTTTTGCGTAATTTTGAAAAAAGTAAATAGTCATTCAGAGCTCGAGATATTTTGAATGTTTTATGTGCAAGTTTTTTTGACTGGATGGTACAAATTAGCAATCTACACAATGCATATCTTTCAACACCTTCTTTAAATTGAGTTTTTAATTTATATATTCTTGTGCTAATATGTACATTTATTTATACATAAATAAATACCACCATGTAATTATAAGTTCTGATATAAACAGAAAAATGTTTAAATTTGATACTGCCTTAGGAAAACCATAAATTAAATATATTTGAAAATGTTCTTACTTCTCTTAAAAATGAATTGAAACTTCAAGTACTTTTATGTTATTTTTTGAGACACTTGTATTGTTCACAGGGCAGCGGGTTTCCATATGACAAAGCGCTGTTCTGAGAAAATGTGCCATAGAGAAAGATATTTTAAAGCTCATTTTCTCTAGACAGCACTTTGTTAGATGTAACCTTTTTGTCGTGAGAAAACATTTTGACATTGCAAAACGATTGAATATACTACATAAGTATGTCGAGGGGGCAACTGTCGGGGGATCAGCTGTCCTGTAATCAGAATGCTTCTATGCTTTATCTCCCTTTGTTCGTATTGTCGATAGACAAAACATAAAAAAGGAACATTTTTTTTTTTTAATTTTTCAAAATTCAGTTTTGTCATGGAACCATTTGTCAATTTTTTTTCTTCTTATTTGCAGAGACTTTGAAGGAATTAGCCCCCACACCTTACGGAAGGAAAGCTTACAAAACACCGTGAAACCGATCCTTAAAGTGAAGGATTGATCTTTGAGCTGATTGCCAATAACAGAAAACTGCAGATATGTCTTTTGGTTGGCCCTTAATTAACCAACATAATTTCTTTGTGATTTTTCAGAAATGGATTGAAACTATGAAAACAATATTTTCAAATCTAGACAAGCGATAACCTAAACTAACCTACCCCACTTATCTACGATATTATATTTTATAAAACAATTATTTTTATTCTACGCCTGTTTGAAATGTGTAACATTATTTTATTCTTATTGCATGTGTATTTACATCATGATTACCTAATCTTCTGTATGTTAATTTCCACAAAATAAAATATATAGCTGGTGACAAACGTGAAGTTCACATCAAAAGATACTTTATAACACAATAGTGCTCGCCATACAATCCCATATAGACCCGCTACATGTAAAAAGATGACTTGTTATAAGTGCGGTTCGGGACTTCGCTATTTGGCATTTTTTGCCGTAACTGCTCCCGATGCGATATTTGAAAAGTTATGTGACACCCCCTCTGCCGTAAACAGAAGAGGGGGTCATTTTCATTAAGAAGCCGCCGTGCTCAAGCAGCTGTCAGCCGTCAAGTTGACAGATCCAATACAAATAAATGATATTTCGCGACCGCTTCCGAATTCAACTGCCCCCTCTCCTGCCGTAGGAAGAAATATACTATAACATAGTGTGTCGGTAGAAAAGATATTGTGTTATAAGTATCTTTTGATGTGAACTTCGCGTCTGTCTGTATAAATGAAATAAAAAAACTTCTAGTTTGTTGACTGTAGGTTATGTTGGTGTTACTTCATAATTTTAATGATTTCCTCATTTTCGTGTTTTGCAGCCATATTTAGATGTCGATTTTAAACTTTTTTAATCTCCATCGTGTTTTTAATTTCATTTGGAAGGGCATTATATAGGTTGTCCGGGGGTAAAGTGCATTAACTTCAGGAGGTGATTCTACATAATGGTAGGAGTAAAAATGATTAACAACTTTTTCCGAAATTCCAACTATTTTTTCCCCATCAAGGGGACGTACCTATTGAAAATCCTTAGTGTATAGGTACAAACTAGGGATGTTACGAACATTCGCATTCGCATATGCGAATAATTTGCATCATTTTAAACATTCGCATCGACATTCGCATTTGCAACAATCGATGCGAATGTGAATGTGTGCAGATCATGTCGTGACTCGCCCACTGTCCACGTGTCTTTTGTTTTCTGTCTAAGCAGTTTAAGTCTGTCTAAGCAGAGTAACCAGGATGGTAAACGGAATTCAGCTTCAGGTGCTAAAGGTTGAGGACTTCAACAAGCAACATTAATAAGCCTTCGACAAATTCTGTTAAAACTCTTATAAGCAATCTGGCAGGAATCCTAGATTCCTCAAGTGATAGCGAAAACTCCGACGGTGCAGAATCTGGAGACACTATGAGCTGTGAAATCAAAGCTTAATTGAAGGCATATCTTAAAAAAAAACGAGCCTCTCTTGATGACAACCCCTTGGACTGGTGGAAGAGTAAATTGAAATACGACAAATTGACAGATCTGGCTCGTAAATATCTGACCGCTCCACCGGCCAGAGTTCCGAGTGAACAATTGTTCAATGCAGCCGGCCTTATACACGAGCCCCTTAGAAATCGCCGCATGCGAGAAAAGGTTGCAGAATTGCTTTTTCTGAAATATAATACGCCTCTTTTGAACTTCGATTATTAAATTGCTTAATTACGATTATAACTTACAGTATAAGAATTGATTTATTGTTTTTATTAAAACGATGATTAATGTTGACTAAAAATTTTTTTAATGTGATTCCTTAACATTCACATTGCACTCTGAACATTCGCATTCGCATACGCGAATGTGAAAAATATCACATTCGTAACATCCCTAGTACAAACTTAACTGATAAATTTGCTGAGATTCTGCCGGATGTCATTGTGGCAACGATGGATTGCCCGGTATCGTAGCAGCAGAAAATAATAATGCCGGCCGCACATGCCGGATTTATTTTATCTTTTTACCAAAAAAAGGACCCCTAAAAGTTGGAATTTAAAAAAATGTTATTTATCTTTTTTACTTATATGATCATGTAGAATCACCTCCCGAAGTTAATGAACTTTACCACCGGAAAACTTATATAATTTTGTAGCAGAGAAATTATAGTTTTTCTGGCCAAATTATTCTGGTCTATTTTCTTTTGGGATGTAAAGTAGACTAGTAGGTATGTAAGATAGATGTTGGTTTTCATCCTTGTTGTGTTGATGTGTTGGTCAGTATGGCACTCATTTTTTCCTTTAAATTTGAGTAGAGCATTATTTGAGCAGAGCAGGTTGACTAGCAAATAATAGTAGTTCTTTCTTCAATCTTTGCTAATTATAGTGGTTTACACAAAGTAATTTGTTTAATTTAATAGTAGTTCTGTTCACTGTTGACCCTTCTTCTTCTCGTGCCCTCCGTCCGTTCAACGGGCGTTGGCTATCATGCCGGCTATGCGGACATTGTTTACTGCGGTCCGGAACAGCTCTACAGTAGACTGGCTAAACCACTGTCTCAAGTTTTTCAGCCACGATGTCCTCCTTCTTCCAGGGCCCCGTCTTCCGGCAATCTTTCCCTGCATTATGAGATGCAAGATCTCGTACTTTTCCGGATGTCTCATCACGTGTCCTAGATGTTGACCCACAGACCATAAATTATTTGAGTTTTTATCAAGTGTTTTTCACATAATATTATAATTTATTAAAAATAATACATACAACATTCTGGAGCCAGTAGGATATGGCATCCCCAATTAGGGTACGTTGTGAGTCTGAAGGGAGTAGGCAAGGGAAGGAGATGGCTGGAAAGTACCTGGCTATTCAAATCTTGTCACCAAATACGGCTAAAGTAATTTATTTTTTGTGAATACCGCACAAGAGTTCCAACTGCTCGCAACCGCCTGGAGCCAGTGAGACTATGGCATCCCCGATTGGGATGTGTTATGAGACTAAATAGTAGTGGTGAGAAGGAGAAGGGGGAGAGGAAGATAGGGAAGTACCTAGCTATTCAGATCTAGTCACCAAACGGCTAAAGCCATTTTAAGCTTATGGCATAAGGGCATTAAGATGATAGACTTCGCTTTTCGGCCCATACAAAAAGGACGCCCGGGAAAAAACACTTTTCTACATCGAAAATTGCACAAAATGAATATATTTTTTTATACTGCCTTCTAGAGGGTGAAAACTATGTCGGTATGTTTTCGAATTTTCGATGCGTTTCGTATTAACGTAAACATTCACTGTCAAACATGTACGATTTATCAAAAAATATTATTTAAGGAAAAAGTGCTGCTAACTCCACTCTCATAAAGAATTATAAAAAGCTACCGACATAGCTTCTTCTTTCTAAAAAATATATATTTTTTAAAATTTCAATTTCGTGATAGTTTCGGTGTAGAAAAGTGTACTCATTCGCACATTTCGCATTCGCATGTATTGTAAGTGTACGTGAGCTTATTGTGAGCGGGACAGAATGACAGTCGCGGGTGTTCCGCGTGTGGTTTAAAGTCTAGCCTCTTAAGGATTATGGCATCCCCTATTCCTATTAGGGTATGTTGTGAGACTAAAGGATGTGGAGGAGAGAAGAATAAAATAAAAGGAATTAATAAAAGAAATAGAAAAGAAAAAATGGACAAGAGATGATATAAAGAAAAAAAAAAATTGTTGGAAACAAGAGAAATAATTTTTTTTTTACAGGTGTGTTGCTATTATATTGTAGAAGTTATAATATTATATAAGAACAGGCTCAGCCTAGTGAGGTGGCATATACTTAAAAAAAAATGCACTTAAATGTATTTTTTCATTAATAAATAATAAAAAAAAATAAAAAATTTGATTACATACCATTTTTGCGCATCATAAATAATTATTGAGCTAAGACCAAAGATTTTAAAGGTTTTATAAATACAGGGCTGTTAGGGACGGAATGACGCTAAATTATGGGTTATACCTACGCATGGCCTGTGTTCTTTCAAAGAAGAAAAATTCTTCTAAAATATTGTAAAAGAATAAAAAAATACAGCACTCTCTCACTAATCAGCTCTAAAACCGGGCAAGTGTCCAATTAGTAAAAGTGACGGATTATAGTGCAACACACAAAAATGTTCAAACTTAGGTACTTGTATTAACAAGCACTTCTTCTTGTGCCCTGCCCGTTCAACGGACGTTGGCTATCATGTTAGCTATGCGGACTTTGTTTACTGCGGCCCGGAATAGCTCTACAGTAGACTGGCCAAACCACTGTCTCAGGTTTTTCAGCCTCAATGTTCTTCTTCTTTCAGGGCCCCGTATTCGTTTGCTATTGTCAAAATCATTTTTTGGTTTAATGTTAAGTCATATTTACGCTTGCGAGGTTTTTCAGCCTCAATGTTCTTCTTCTTTCAGGGCCCCATATTCGTTTGCTATTGTCAAAATCATTTTTTGGTTTAATGTTAAGTCATATTTACGCTTGCGAGGTTTTTCAGCCTCAATGTTCTTCTTCTTTCAGGGCCCCATATTCGTTTGCTATTGTCAAAATCATTTTTTGGTTTAATGTTAAGTCATATTTATGCTTGCGAGGAGAAGTTTGTAAGCTTATTCCAACAAAAAACGTGACAGAACGAAACGAACAGAAACACTTGCAACAGTTACTAGAATACACAAAGGACTAATCGAAGTGTCCTAAAACTACATTAATAAACTCTGGTGACAGGTAAAATGGTCAGTGAGAGCAAGCTAGTGGGCGGTACAGTAACCGAATCTGTAAGAGTAAGATAACCCGACATGTTGGTGTACAAAGCTTAGCGATTGAGTCTGGGCACGTGGCGGACTACTGAATTAGACCAACAAATGCTTGCAAATTTTAGAGCTCGATTTTGTGCTTTCAACTGGTAAAAATGACGGCGGATTACAGTAACAGTTATCGGCGGATTATTGAGAGAGTACTGTACATAGTTATTTGATAAAAAAGCCAAATACGTTCTACCTGAGGGGTTCACTTTCACTTTGATCTTGGTCTGAGGAGACAGGATTCCATAGTCTACATCTTCATACAGATCCTGAAAGAAAAAAAGTTTAAAATAGACAATCAAATATATTTGTCCTTAAATACCACAATTAATTGGAAATTTATCATTCATGAACTTGACACCCCAAGTAACGTAGCCCGCAAGTAGCGAATATTCCAGTTACATAAATTCCAGATTCAAAAATCCCACAATTTTTATTTTTTCACATGGCAATATAGCAGTTTGTATCTATGGTAGATATTTTTAAATCTTTTCATTTTTTATGATTTACAAATACCCACTCATTAAAATGAAGGACTTTCTCACCAAGTTTTATTTATTTATTTTATTTTAGAAATGCATTTCACCCAATTATACCCTATAATAAACATACATTTTACTTAGTTAATAATTAATAAGATTATTTAATTTTTTAATGTCTAATTGAAAAATATACATGTCAGGGGACAATTTATTGTCAGCAGAAACATTTTTCCAAGCAGAATTGCCAATGGTAGGTTTGTTCTGCATTATATTCGGTTTCTTGGAACCACAAAAGTCCCGAGAGATGTTATGAATATTTAAGTTTTCTGAGACTTTCAATGTATCAAATTTTGCACAGTCGAATGACCATCTGCCGAACAAGACATTCTGCTACGATGTATTCTGTAGTATATATTTATCCTTTCAATCCACAATTCAAAGACATTTATTACATAATTGTGTACATACCTCAACCCTGTACCCAGTGGGGTTGGTCAGACCCAGTACCCTCAGGGTGACGGCGACATCGGATGGTGTGCCGTCAGTGCGGCGGTTGACAAATGCCACTGCGTATGAGTAGTAAGTCTGGTAAACAGGCGTGATGGGACGAGACCAGATCTCAATTCCGCAGTGCTAGAAAACACGTAACAAAAACTATAAACAAATTTTTAAAAAAAGGTTCTGTTTGCTTACTCACAATTTATTGATTAGCTTCATTTGTGTTTTTGATATTTGGATGGTATATGTGGAATGCTAATTCTATGCCCCAAACAACTATTTGTATCGGCTAATGACAATCAGCCGGTGATATGGGATCCCCAATAGTTGGGGTAAATTGTGATGCCTAAGTGTGTGGAGAAGCGAAGAAGGTCCGGAAGAGGAAGGCGGGGAAGTTCCTGGCTATTCAGATCTGGTCACCAAAAATGGCTAAAGCCATTTCAAGAAACTTTTCTTCTGAATGGTGGTCCTTTGCCAGGGTGATATGATCACATGATATGAGGGTGCATATCTACCTTGTCTGGGACGTATCACGTACCGCAAGTATAGGTACTGGTGTTATTTTATGTGAAGTAACCCATTTTAAATAAATAAAAATTACTTGTGGATGCTGGTATTCGAACCTGCAATCTTTAGATATTAGTCATGGATCCTCCACTTAGACTGCAGAGGGCTTATGGAAGTATTGTTATGATGTCAAATTTAATGTGATGGTGTAAAATGCGACAATGTCAAATGTTATGATGGTAAATGTTACAATGTCAAATGTGGCAGATAACAATTTATTGTACATATTTCATAATGTTAGAGCTCACCATTACATAAAGAAACCTTCGCGGGTGTGCACACAATAAACCAAAGTTTAATCGCAATCGGATGAATAGTATAGTAAATAATTTCATTAAGCCAGAGCTCACTATTATTATATAGAAACTGTCCCGGGCATGCATACATCAAATCGTACATCAAATCCCCAAAGTTTCATCGCAATCGGTGAATAGTATAGTAAATAATTTCATAACGCCAAAGTTCAATTTGGGAGGCGGGTATGGGTAGCGCTGCCTCGGGAACCATTTAATGGATAACCCACATCCCTGCCATAGGTCAACCCCAGTGGTTCACTACGTTTGGTGACTTAGCAGGGGTGCCCGGGTTCATGGGGTGAAGTTTGTCTGGGTCTGTCTGTCTCCAACCGGACCTTTTTGACCCATCGCCTTGCACCATAGTTAGAGGAATGGATTCATATGTTCTTCACTCCTGGACACACTGACCCCCAGATTCCTGCCCACCCCCTTCTTACTTTTTTCCTTCCCTTCTTTCTTTCCTTAAAACTTCAGAACTTCCTCTCCTTCCTTTCCTTAACAATACCATCCACACAGCATCCCCAAAGATGACATAGGCCCTCAGGGAAATTATTTTCCTCAGGGTCTCCCGTGTGGAGCTAATGTAAAAAAAAAAAAAATTATTACAGCCATACTAAAAAACTTTCTAAAAAAATTTAACAATAAATTGTTAAACGACCGTGCATGAAAAAACCTTACTAATTAAAAACTGACGAAAAATTGTTCATGGAAAGATATGTACATCGCTTACACGGCCGAAGAGGGTAGTTTAACTGTTGTACATATTTGTATTTTTCCAATTTTTTCTACGGTATTTTAAATGTCCTATATATTTCTTATTTTTCAAAATGTCGTAAAACCAAATACCATTTTAGAAACTAGATAAAATTACCTTTTAGATTTTTGTATTTTAAAATACACTTTAGTCTTCAAATTGCAGTATTTTAAACTTCAAACGTGAAAAAATTAGAAAAAAAAAATTACACCAAACATTTTCTATTAAAACGTCGAAATTTTTTTGAATATTTGAAATTAAAAAAACACAGTCCTGTTATTTAATGAATTTGCAACAAAACTATCACTTCACTTTTTATCTCGTTCATACAATTAAAAATTATAAAAAAATAAATTTATAATTCCCCAAGAATAACTGAAAATACCTGACATTTTGAAGTTATTTTTGTAAAACTTGGACCTTGATTCCTATAATTTATTTTTATTTACACACGCACCATACATTTTTGTTATTAAATAACATTACTTTTATGGAAGTTTTATTAAACTCAATCGGAAAAACAAAATTTTATAATTAATAACCTATATTTTTTATGTTCACAGAATTAAATTACGAACATGACGTTATTAATGGACTAAAACTGACAAAAATAACACAAATAATAGTAATTGTGTTGAATAATACTATTATTATTGTACGACACGTGTGTGGTTGGTACATAAACTGTAAAATAGGGAGCTGGGCACACCTGGTACGCCAATGGTCTTTTGTACGTGAATTTACTACTTAGTAAAATGATTCTAGTAAAAGGGGCAAAACTGAATTTAATACTGCAAAAGGTTTAAATATGTTTGCACTTTTGGAGACTTTTGGGATTAACAGGAGACTGGGTTTACTTTTGAAGAGCTGAATTCCAGCGACTTTGATTCTAGTAAAAGGTCAAAACTGATTTTAGTACTGCAAAAGGTTTAAATATGTTTGCACTTTTGGAGACTTTTGGGATTAACAGGAGACTGGGTTTACTTTTGAAGAGCTGAATACCAGCGACTTTGATTCTAGTAAAAGGTCAAAACTGATTTTAGTACTGCAAAAAGATTTAAATATGTTTTGCACTTTTGGAGACTTTTTGGGCAGGAGACTGGGTTTTTACTGGGAGGAACTGAATTTAGTACTGATTAAAACACTTTAAAATGGTTTGAACTTGTAGACTTTGGTTTGGAGGCTTCTTGGTTGCTTGCTTGTTGGCTGGTAGTATTGAACTGATTTGCCATTGAAAGGCGATCTTTATTTATAGGACCGACCGAGGTCGCATCTTCATTGCAAGACACCTCCTTGAATTTTGCAAGGGGTTTCAATTAGGAATTTTTTCTAATTGCTGTGTTTTGCATTCAGATGTATAAAAAATTGTATATAACAGCTCTGGCCAAGTTAGCTTAGGACCCCCAAACCAAATCCTTACATCATTTTTATTGTTTTTATAAGAAAATATACAAGTTTACATATGTGATTCAAAGTACATTTTTAAGCAACAAATATTTTTCTTAAAGGGTAGAAATCACTAGTAGGTATCAGTTTTCAAGTTAATTTTTTAGTACATGTCTATTTTTTTGTGGTGATATTTATTATTTGAACCTAAGTACTAGCAATTTCCCGTAATTTGACTTGAGGTTTTTGAAATAGCGAATTAGGAGTCGTAAATATGTTCGATTTCGTAGTTTCCTTTGTTCGCTTTCAACCAATGGCAGCTCGGCGGGAGACGGAGTGGGGATAACGTAAATAGTCAAACGTTTCCTTGGTGGTGATCATTTGCATGTCTGCGGGCTCTGGTGAAGGATCTACGTTGTTTTTCAGATGTGTTTTGGAGTCGGAGTCTGATGCCGCACATGCCCTTTATTACCAATTGCGTGTAAGTTTGCGATTGTTACAGATAATTGAAGAAACGTAAATGTATGCTGGCGGCATGGTACTGTGCGTGTTCGGTGGCGACTGGTATAGATAATTGAAGAATCGTGAACGTGCTGGCGGCATGGTACTGGGCGGTGACGTAAATTCAAAATGTTGAATTTTTCGTTGTCTCAGATGCATTTGTGGACTCGTCCGATACAATTATAGTGAATTGGTGATTGGGTTAGAAATTATCCATAAAAAGATTGTACAAATTGCACGTGAAATCTCATATGTCAAACTGTAATTTGCCGCCCGCGTTAGAAAAGAATATGGCGGACTGCACATGCGCATATGGACTAATTTTCAGGGTGACCAACCGAAAAATTCATATATTTGTTCGATTTTGTTCGATTATTTTCGATTTGTTATTAGTAACGTTTTGTTTTAAAATATGTACAGACTTTACACAACGTGCAACAGAAACACCGTTTAACGGCCGCGGAGTGTTTTTTTTTTTTTAGTAAGGCTGTTAGTGTTCAGTTCCCACCCTTTACGTTACTGACACACAAGCTCATCATTATTTGTACACATTTGCTCATAAATGAGCATGCTCAGTTTCAGAATAATTAATAGGTGTAAAATGATAAAATGAAATGACAATCTAGTCTCCTTCAACGGTAGCATTCTTCCGAACAGGTCCTCCATTGATATGCTCGGTGTAACTCTAAATGACCAGCTCAGATATGGGGGCTCCATCGAGGCCAGGGTTAAGTTAGCCTCTCAGAAACTGGGCATACGGTACAGGGCCCGCAGATACTTTAATAATACACAATTGCTAACCCTATACAAATCGCAAGTGCGCCCCATGATTGAATTTGGCAGCCACCTCTGGTTTGGAGCCCCAAAGTACCTTAAAAACACCCTTGATTCTGTGCAGAAATGGGCGGTCCGTTTGATAGATTCTCCCTTCTTAACAAATGGATTCCAATCTTTAGAGCACAGGCGTCGGGTGGGAATGCTATCCTTGTTCTACTGGTATTTCAATGGAAGATGCTCCGAGGAACTAGCGTCATTGATCCCCTCGGCACCGGAGATTACCTTAAAAAATAACATATTTTATAGTGTTCAAGGGAAATATGTTATTGATAGTAATGAGGATTTGAGGATAATTTTCAAAATTGGAACTGATTGCGGAAACAATACAGGGCATTGAATGGGACGCACCACTTTCCCAACGGCTGTGTGAGGAGTTGTTGTTTAACCTCCTTATCCGCATTTGTCAGGACTAATTTCTTGTGTAAAAAGAAAGCTACATTTTATTTAAATGATTGTAGACACTCCAATGTCCCTGCACGCATGATTTAATTTATTTATTAAACACATTCATAATTAATTTACCAATCAGTAAATACATATAATGCATAACAAAGAAGAAAAATGTATGGATACTTACAAAAGTAAAAGTAGTAGTTGGCGCAAAAGTCATCACCCTATCGGAAAATGCCATAATTTTTGCAAATGGCGGCAAATGTCAGTTTTGCTTTGACATTTGTGAAGTAAACAAATTCAAAATATACATCATTAAGAAATTAATCGCTATACACCTCCAGAATGCGGAAAAATTGTTTTTTTGATTGACGCCAGCCAATGCAAATCACCAATTCTCTCGTTTGGTGAGTTGCCCTAGCCGACAAGATTGCCTGATTTGACCATTCCAGACTTCTTTTTGTGGAGTTTCTTGAAGTAACAAATCTATGTCAATAAGCCTCAGACTTTTGAACCCTCAAAGAGAATATCCCTTAAGAATGCGAGAACCTATTGACGGAAGAGTGATGGAAAATGCCTAAAAAAAAATAAATAAGGCCCTTAAATTAATCAAATAAATACAATCCAAAAGCAGAATTACAATTTTTTATTCATAAAAAAATTTCAACAAAGGAACATCGGGTGACTTACAGCCAAAGAACATCACTCCTAGTGTTCAGAGGTGCCCTAGCTTTTCCAAGTGACCAGTGACTACTGTGGTAGCTAGGACACTCGTTTTTTTATTAAAGAGAGAATCGCCAGTAGCCCTATACTCTCTGAATTAATGATACAAAAATCGAAAAAAAGTTCAAAGATAAGTTCAGCAAGATGTACAATAATGTTTTTGGTTAGTTGTTAGTAAGTTAGTCACCCCCATGCATGTTAGTAGTTTAAAACAGTAGTGTAGATCTTACTAAGTACTCGTCTGAACTAAAAATTAAACCGAACCACTTTAAGTGGTTGCCCACCGGAAACTTAAAACTAACTTAAAAATAAATCTGAAAATTCAATGTTTTGGTCACTGGTCCGGACCACTCACTGGCCTTAGGGAACTTGCCCGCCAGAAACTTAAAACTAACTTAAAAATAAACCTGAAAATTCAATGTTTTGGTCACTGGTCCGGACCACTCACTGGCCTTAGGGAACTTGCCCGCCAGAAACTTAAAACTAACTTAAAAATAAACCTGAAAATTCAATGTTTTGGTCACTGGTCCGGACCACTCACTGGCCTTAGGGAACTTGCCCGCCAGAAACTTAAAACTAACTTAAAAATAAACCTGAAAATTCAATGTTTTGGTCACTGGTCCGGACCACTCACTGGCCTTAGGGAACTTGCCCTCCAGAAACTTAAAACTAACTTAAAAATAAACCTGAAAATTCAATGTTTTGGTCACTGGTCCGGACCACTCACTGGCCTTAGGGAACTTGCCCGCCAGAAACTTAAAACTAACTTAAAAATAAACCTGAAAATTGAATGTTTTGGTCACTGGTCCGGACCACTCACTGGCCTTAGGGAACTTGCCCGCCAGAAACTTAAAACTAACTTAAAAATAAACCTGAAAATTCAATGTTTTGGTCACTGGTCCGGACCACTCACTGGCCTTAGGGAACTTGCCCGCCAGAAACTTAAAACTAACTTAAAAATAAACCTGAAAATTCAATGTTTTGGTCACTGGTCCGGACCACTCACTGGCCTTAGGGAACTTGCACGCCAGAAACTTAAAACTAACTTAAAAATAAACCTGAAAATTCAATGTTTTGGTCACTGGTCCGGACCACTCACTGGCCTTAGGGAACTTGCCCGCCAGAGACTTAAAACTAACATAAAAATAAACCTGAAAATTCAATGTTTTGGTCACTGGTCCGGACCACACACTGGCCTTAGGGAACTTGCCCGCCAGAGACTTAAAACTAACATAAAAATAAACCTGAAAATTCAATGTTTTGGTCACTGGTCCGGACCACACACTGGCCTTAGGGAACTTGCCCGCCAGAGACTTGAAAGTAACTTAAAAATAAACCTGAAAATTGAATGTTTTGGTCACTGGTCCGGACCACTCACTGGCCTTAGGGAACTTGCCCGCCAGAAACTTAAAACTAACTTAAAAATAAACCTGAAAATTGAATGTTTTGGTCACTGGTCCGGACCACTCACTGGCCTTAGGGAACTTGCCCGCCAGAAACTTAAAACTAACTTAAAAATAAACCTGAAAATTCAATGTTTTGGTCACTGGTCCGGACCACTCACTGGCCTTAGGGTTAGGGAACTTGCCCGCCAGAAACTTAAAACTAACTTAAAAATAAACCTGAAAATTCAATGTTTTGGTCACTGGTCCGGACCACTCACTGGCCTTAGGGAACTTGCCCGCCAGAAACTTAAAACTAACTTAAAAATAAACCTGAAAATTCAATGTTTTGGTCACTGGTCCGGACCACTCACTGGCCTTAGGGAACTTGCCCTCCAGAAACTTAAAACTAACTTAAAAATAAACCTGAAAATTCAATGTTTTGGTCACTGGTCCGGACCACTCACTGGCCTTAGGGAACTTGCCCGCCAGAAACTTAAAACTAACTTAAAAATAAACCTGAAAATTGAATGTTTTGGTCACTGGTCCGGACCACTCACTGGCCTTAGGGAACTTGCCCGCCAGAAACTTAAAACTAACTTAAAAATAAACCTGAAAATTCAATGTTTTGGTCACTGGTCCGGACCACTCACTGGCCTTAGGGAACTTGCCCGCCAGAAACTTAAAACTAACTTAAAAATAAACCTGAAAATTCAATGTTTTGGTCACTGGTCCGGACCACTCACTTGGCCTTAGGGAACTTGCCCGCCAGAAACTTAAAACTAACTTAAAAATAAACCTGAAAATTCAATGTTTTGGTCACTGGTCCGGACCACTCACTGGCCTTAGGGAACTTGCCCGCCAGAAACTTAAAACTAAATTAAAAATAAACCTGAAAATTGAATGTTTTGGTCACTGGTCCGGACCACTCACTGGCCTTAGGGAACTTGCCCGCCAGAAACTTAAAACTAACTTAAAAATAAACCTGAAAATTCAATGTTTTGGTCACTGGTCCGGACCACACACTGGCCTTAGGGAACTTGCCCGCCAGAGACTTGAAAGTAACTTAAAAATAAACCTGAAAATTGAATGTTTTGGTCACTGGTCCGGACCACTCACTGGCCTTAGGGAACTTGCCCGCCAGAAACTTAAAACTAACTTAAAATTAAACCTGAAAATTGAATGTTTTGGTCACTGGTCCGGACCACTCACTGGCCTTAGGGAACTTGCCCGCCAGAAACTTAAAACTAACTTAAAAATAAACCTGAAAATTCAATGTTTTGGTCACTGGTCCGGACCACTCACTGGCCTTAGGGAACTTGCCCGCCAGAAACTTAAAACTAACTTAAAAATAAACCTGAAAATTCAATGTTTTGGTCACTGGTCCGGACCACACACTGGCCTTAGGGAACTTGCCCGCCAGAAACTTAAAACTAACTTAAAAATAAACCTGAAAATTGAATGTTTTGGTCACTGGTCCGGACCACTCACTGGCCTTAGGGAACTTGCCCGCCAGAAACTTAAAACTAACTTAAAAATAAACCTGAAAATTCAATGTTTTGGTCACTGGTCCGGACCACTCACTGGCCTTAGGGTTAGGGAACTTGCCCGCCAGAAACTTAAAACTAACTTAAAAATAAACCTGAAAATTCAATGTTTTGGTCACTGGTCCGGACCACTCACTGGCATTAGGGAACTTGCCCGCCAGAAACTTAAAACTAACTTAAAAATAAACCTGAAAATTCAATGTTTTGGTCACTGGTCCGGACCACTCACTGGCATTAGGGAACTTGCCCGCCAGAAACTTAAAACTAACTTAAAAATAAACCTGAAAATTCAATGTTTTGGTCACTGGTCCGGACCACTCACTGGCCTTAGGGAACTTGCCCGCCAGAAACTTAAAACTAACTTAAAAATAAACCTGAAAATTCAATGTTTTGGTCACTGGTCCGGACCACTCACTGGCCTTAGGGAACTTGCCCGCCAGAAACTTAAAACTAACTTAAAAATAAACCTGAAAATTCAATGTTTTGGTCACTGGTCCGGACCACTCACTGGCCTTAGGGAACTTGCCCGCCAGAAACTTAAAACTAACTTAAAAATAAACCTGAAAATTCAATGTTTTGGTCACTGGTCCGGACCACTCACTGGCCTTAGGGAACTTGCCCGCCAGAAACTTAAAACTAACTTAAAAATAAACCTGAAAATTCAATGTTTTGGTCACTGGTCCGGACCACTCACTGGCCTTAGGGAACTTGCCCGCCAGAAACTTAAAACTAACTTAAAAATAAACCTGAAAATTCAATGTTTTGGTCACTGGTCCGGACCACTCACTGGCCTTAGGGAACTTGCCCGCCAGAAACTTAAAACTAACTTAAAAATAAACCTGAAAATTCAATGTTTTGGTCACTGGTCCGGACCACTCACTGGCCTTAGGGAACTTGCCCGCCAGAAACTTAAAACTAACTTAAAAATAAACCTGAAAATTGAATGTTTTGGTCACTGGTCCGGACCACTCACTGGCCTTAGGGAACTTGCCCGCCAGAAACTTAAAACTAACTTAAAAATAAACCTGAAAATTCAATGTTTTGGTCACTGGTCCGGACCACTCACTGGCATTAGGGAACTTGCCCGCCAGAAACTTAAAACTAACTTAAAAATAAACCTGAAAATTCAATGTTTTGGTCACTAGTCCGGACCACTCACTGGCATTAGGGAACTTGCCCGCCAGAAACTTAAAACTAACTTAAAAATAAACCTGAAAATTCAATGTTTTGGTCACTGGTCCGGACCACTCACTGGCCTTAGGGAACTTGCCCGCCAGAAACTTAAAACTAACTTAAAAATAAACCTGAAAATTCAATGTTTTGGTCACTGGTCCGGACCACTCACTGGCCTTAGGGAACTTGCCCGCCAGAAACTTAAAACTAACTTAAAAATAAACCTGAAAATTTAATGTTTTGGTCACTAGTCCAGACCACTCACTGGCATTAGGGAACTTGCCCGCCAGAAACTTAAAACTAACTTAAAAATAAACCTGAAAACTCAATGTTTTGGTCACTGGTCCGGACCACTCACTGGCCTTAGGGAACTTGCCCGCCAGAAACTTAAAACTAACTTAAAAATAAACCTGAAAATTCAATGTTTTGGTCACTGGTCCGGACCACTCACTGGCCTTAGGGAACTTGCCCGCCAGAAACTTAAAACTAACTTAAAAATAAACCTGAAAATTCAATGTTTTGGTCACTGGTCCGGACCACTCACTGGCCTTAGGGAACTTGCCCGCCAGAAACTTAAAACTAACTTAAAAATAAACCTGAAAATTGAATGTTTTGGTTACTGGTCCGGACCACTCACTGGCCTTAGGGAACTTGCCCGCCAGAAACTTAAAACTAACTTAAAAATAAACCTGAAAATTCAATGTTTTGGTCACTGGTCCGGACCACTCACTGGCCTTAGGGAACTTGCCCGCCAGAAACTTAAAACTAACTTAAAAATAAACCTGAAAATTCAATGTTTTGGTCACTGGTCCGGACCACTCACTGGCCTTAGGGAACTTGCCCGCCAGAAACTTAAAACTAACTTAAAAATAAACCTGAAAATTCAATGTTTTGGTTACTGGTCCGGACCACTCACTGGCCTTAGGGAACTTGCCCGCCAGAAACTTAAAACTAACTTAAAAATAAACCTGAAAATTCAATGTTTTGGTCACTGGTCCGGACCACTCACTTGGCCTTAGGGAACTTGCCCGCCAGAAACTTAAAACTAACTTAAAAATAAACCTGAAAATTCAATGTTTTGGTCACTGGTCCGGACCACTCACTGGCCTTAGGGAACTTGCCCGCCAGAAACTTAAAACTAACTTAAAATAAACCTGAAAATTCAATGATTTGGTCTCAGGTCCGGACCACTCACTGGCTTTAGGGAACTTGTCTGCCAGAAAATTATAAAGTTCAAAATAGAAAGATCATACCACGGAGCAGTTCTGTAGATAGTCTAGCTCACCAGTCATCCAGTCCTCCGGTTCATCAGGCCCACAGCGCTACTCCACGACGCATTCTGAAAAGCAAAATGCAGTGTTAAATCTTGAAGGCAAAAAAAAAAAATTACCCTCAACACTAGTAACTAGATTCAAATAAAACTATTGCTAACAATCTAGTTAGGCACCTTTTGCCACATCACTACCGATATATTGAAAAAATTTTCTTAATATTTTTTTTGTTTCTGGCCTACATTACAGTTTTTAGCCTATTACGGCCAGATTTAAGAAGATGTATTTTTATATATTCATATAAAGTATATTTATATATAAACATACATTCCGCTATCCTATCCAAGTCTCTTCATCGGATCGACATTACCGCGTCCATCTGAAAGACTTGAATTTACATAGTAATAAGCAAAATATTTACTAAATTTGTGTTTGATTGTAGCCAGGTATTTAAATTTTTGAAAAACGTTTATTTAAAAATATTAAAATAATCATAACTCCTTTTAGATTTAATGTAAGGCTTTCAATTAAATATATAATTTCATTTTGCGGACAATTGTTTTTTTCAATTTGTTGTTTCGACGATTTACTAGCTACGTATTGAATATAAAAACGAATATTGAATATAAAGCTCAAAGTTGACTCTGGTTCTAATCAACCCGGCACGCGGCGATGCACAAATAAAGTTTATTAAATTGGTAAGGAATTTTTTTTGGAGACCCATTATTAAGAATTGAAACGTTGCTTGAAATGGGATTAGCTACATAGATAGGTAACGTTTCGACAAAATCATACATTAAATCCTCTTAAAAGGAAAATAAATTATATAAACGTATAAATAAATAAAGTAACATGCCTTTGATAATAAATAATTATTATTATTTAAAAAAATCGCTAACTATCTATACTAAGGGACAGGGTAGACAAGACGGATCGCCAAACAACTCATTCTTGAGACACACTCCTTGCTTCATTCACTTCATACATCGTCTCATACCCCATCTATAATTCTGACTCTTGAAATAGCCCAGCCAAATATTTCATTCACTTGATCGTTTCATGTCTTCCTCGGGCATCCCCGATTTCTTCTGCCATTCACTTTCGCGTCATATATTCTCCTTACACCGCTTATTCTATGTGTTCATTTGATCTAATGTGCCCAAATCATCCAAGCGTCTCTTTCTAATCTTACTCATCAACCTTGTATTCTTTGCGAATCTCTAAATTTTCACAAACCGATCATCCATTTAATTCAAAATCTGAGTTGAGTATGCAGTTACGTGTTATGTCAAATGGGGTTACATTGCCTTCCCATGGGTATCTTTGCCTAGTCCATTTTCTTTTCATAAAACTGTTCACAGAGGACTTATTTTAAAGAATACATCAAAATTTCATGTATCGTATGACGAAGGGTTCTTCTCTGGTAATGATGAATACTTTAAACAGTTCCTAATTTCAGACAACATCACTTTGGCACCATTTTAGTGAACGTTGGCATTTCAAAGCAGATAGTGATTTCTCAAAAAATTACCTTGTATCTAAAAAACTATATAAGGTAAGCTTATAATATTCTGTCAGGTTTCTTATTGATATCTTATGAATAATTTAAGCATGTATTTAATTCAATTTGGTGGGTTTTGAGGGTGCATATGTCACCAGGCAATATAGTACCTACAAGTTTTTCATGTTTTGGGGGTTACTTTGCCTTTAGTAGGGTTGTCAGAAATATATATAGTTATATGTAAATTTCATTATCATAAATTCATTGCTGCATTAACTGTAAACCTCATTATCATAATTATTATATAATCAGTAAATGTACTTCATTACCCATATAATCTGCATACTTCACCCGCCATAACACAGGGACATCCCTAGCATGGCGGGCGAAATAACACAATATGTACACTATGTATAAAATTCTTTAATAAATAAATAAATAAATATTAATATAAAATCAAGTAATATTTTAAGTTTTCCTATCCACAACTTCAATTACTATTTTACTTATAAATTGAAAGTAACAATTAGTGAGGTTGCAGAAATCCACCTCAAGCATGCAATTTAAAATTGAACCACCTGATTTTAACTTAATTACTACTGGAAACAATTATTTAAGTCAAGGGAGAAAACACGCACACAATAGGTTGTTAGGTTCTAGTTTGGGTTCTTTAAATAAGTTATGCGTAGCAGTGGCGGTCGGTGACTTTTTGTAGAAGGGATACTGAACTATCGATAAGTATATAGGTATACTTAAATACTACTATTAAAAGTACCTACAAATCTATAGATTAGCACCATGAAAAATTTGTATTATTAGCTCTAAAATTCCTTAGCACTCCAAAACATCAATTATTACAAAACAAAAATTTCAAATTATGAATTATACATGTAATCAAAGGGAATAAACAAGAATGTTTCAATGTTATTCAAACAAAACTGACAAAAATGAATAAAAAAAACACTTATAAAAAACAATCAACCCTATTTATATTAAAGTAAAAATACGTTATGCTATTCTTTGCCTTATTCCCATACATATTAAAGTCGTTTTTTGTTTACTGGATGCTCCTGTCAAACACGAGTATATCTTTCAAAGAAATATGCGAGCAGAAGTGAACACGCATGTGCAAACTATGAAATATTTGTAGTAATTTGGATACTGGGCGAAAAATCGCATCCAAAAAACTGGATCACGTGTCGCTTTGTTATGTGTGTGTTGAACGCAGTGAGTCTCTGAGGACGCTGTTGCTGGTATGTGTGTGTTTACGCATTGTATGTTTTACTAGCATTGTGAATGTGTATGTATTTTGACTCACATCATGCGTCACATTGTTTCTCTGAATGTGTTCTCTTTAGACAACTTGTAGTGTTGCTGTTTACGGCTATCGCATTATATTATCAAAAAAAGGTCCTAAGCATTTTGACAATGAATCAAAGGGATGCGGCGCTTACACCGCATGTATGGACCGACCGCGCCTGATGCGTATTTCCTAAACTTTGTACAATTGACTTTGATTGAGAAATATGGATCTTTAACCGCTTGGGCACATAAGCTTCTTTTCACAACAATTTAACGTAGGTAGACATAGGAATGACGTATGCCCCGGACCTGAGTTATTAATCATTCATCACTTGAATCTATATCACTTAAGTCAGAATTGGCCTTTACAGGTGGAAAAATTCAAATTTTGCTTATTTGATTGCATTCGTCATCACCTGCTTTCAGAAAAGTCAGTTTTTGGTGACTGACAAGCAATTGAAAAAGAATTTAGAAAAATACAATAAATTGGAATCTTCTACATATTCTCCTAAACACCTCCCCCTACCCACAATATCAAATTAATATTTTTATGGTACTTTGTGATTTTTTTTATGAGAAAACAAAAAAATAAAAAAAATAAAAAAATGTTTCATGGCTATTTGGGTTAATCTGCATTTAGGAAGACCGCCACAAGCGGGCATGCAGGGCGAACAACGCGCGCGGGCGGCACTATCAAGGGGTAGCAAATACAGTGATCTCGCATGTTCAAACGCATTCTCATGCTGGTGTGTGTGTGTGTGTGTGTGTGTGTCAGGCGATGTGTGACTTTTAGAGTTTAGACCATACGTACATATCGAGATGTATATGTATTTCGACTCGCTCGAGCATTGTGACCAATGTTTGTTGTGTTAGTAAACTGTAGTATTGCTGTTTACGGTTAGAAAAAAAAGGTAAAAGCTTTTTTAACACAAGGGATGCAGAGCATCCACAGCATCCATCTATGGACCGACCGCGCCTAGTATACGCCTCATATAAAGTATGTATTACAGTTGTAGCATGTAGCCACTACATCTTATACAAATTAATTCAGTCACTGACTGACCTACTCCTCATCCCAACCTCCCTCAACTCCCTTTTTTAATTCTTTTTTAAAAATTTATTTATTGGCTCGCCAACAGAATACATCACATAATTTTTACAGTAATTTACATTTATACATGGTTGTAATGATGTTTCTAATTATAGGTGAGCACAACATTCATCTCAATATTCTTTATGTAATAATGATTGGTTAGTTACAAGAGTGATAAATTTAATTTCAAATATGTACATAAAAATAAGGAGGATCGAAATCAATTAGGAAGAAAAATGCATACATACTTATAAATATAATATACATATATACATATACACACATATATATATATATATATATATACACATATATACATACATATATACACATAAACATACATATATAAATACACACACATACATACATACATACACACACAAATATACTCACATAATCATATGTGCATATATGTGTACAACGTACTCATATATATATATATGTATATGCATACATGTACTTACACTTGGACATACAAATACATTTCTTGTGGAGCCAATGCACAAGTAGTAATTGTTAGAAATTAAAAAAATAAAATGGCTTAAGTAAGGAGATCATCTGGTAAAAGTATGTGTAAGTTCCTTCTGAAGGTATTAATTGAGTTTGAAAATATATGTAAGTCTTGAAGATTGCAGTACTTATTAAACAATCGAGACATTCTTGATGTTGGTTTGAAAAAACTTGTATTACTACGACAAGTGTCGATCCAAAAGGTTACCGGATTTCTTGTGGATTTCGGCCTTATATTATTTATTTGGGAGCAGTTGGGTGTCTGGTGCGGTATTCTCACAATAAAAAAATTAAAACTGACTTATACCCTCCCCCCCACCCCATCTACCTCTCACTCTAACTGTACCTCAACACCACTCTTCCTACCTACCCCTAACCCTCTCAATCCCTCCCTCATACCAGCTCTCCCCCTGCCCCCCTTGGGCTCTTTTAATGTATTGTATAACAACTGTATTTGTAATAAATAAATAATATATATACACCCTATATAATATTCCTTCAAATCAGTTGGCGAAATGTAAAATGCTGTATAATATTTTGGTAACCGGACAACTCAGAATCATGAACTTCAACACCTGATTTGAAAAGTCATTAAAAGTGATGAAATTTTTTAAATTAAAAAAATGGTTAAAAAGGTCACGTTGGGTTAGGTTATGAGCCATTTTTCAATTAATTTAATCTTTGTGATATTTTTATACTGCAATACTACAAAAGATACAGAAATATCTGCAAAAGTGTTATACATAATGTCAAAGTAAACTATTATATGAAGAAAATAGACGTATGTGACTTGCGCAAATTATGGAAGATCATTAATGAAATTACAAATACAAAATAATCCCTTTTACAATACCATAGACAGAAGAAAATCAAACAACATTAACATTTTATCAGAAGAAAATGAAAATATGAACCAGATAAATAAACTAAAGTTAACTGAAATAACCAGTGACATCAGAAACGCAATTTAACCCTTAAAGCTAATAAATCATCGGGATATCTTATAATAATCTCAAATACAACAATAAAACTGAATCCTCTACTAGACCGTGTATCCATCACACTTGATCATATAAAAATAACATATTCAGGCAAAGAAACTACACTTACTTTGCAACATCATCTTTCTCCAAGACAAAACTTGCCAACAACAATCGCCCACATTATAAATATAAGTTTTGATTGTGGAATATTCCCATCAGTTATAAGAAATCAATTTAATATCTACTTTTAAAACTGGCAGTCTTAACCGCTTGGGCACAAAGCTTGTTTTCATGACAATTTAACGTAGGTAGACATAGGAATGACGTATGCCCCGGACCCGAGTTATTAATTTATCAACTTATTTATCTTGTCTCTAATATAGCAAAAAATTACGAAAAAGACATAAAAAAAATCATGCATTAATTTGAATTTAATAGTCAGTTCTAGCCACTTTGATTTTAGAGAGAAACTGGGCACGCACAACGCTATTGCAGAAATTACATCATCTATTTACCATGTTTTAGACACGAAAAAAACGTCTAGGTATTTTTGTTCATTTGCGAAACTAATTGCACGATATTGGTAAGATATTCCATATCAATAAGGTAAGATGTTGGTTATAAAGTTATCTAACTCAGAGCTAACTTTATCTAACAAAGCTATCTATCTCAATAACCACTGGAGCGACAGAGCAATTAAATCTTTTTTCTCAGTTTGATAAAGGAAATTTTTCCTCCCACATTAAAAATATTATACCTCCGAATTCGAATATGGAGACATACAAACTGATTATAGTTCTATATAGCCAAGTCTATTATCACATATTCGTAGGATTTATAAAAAAATATTATTAAATCCTTAACCTTGAAACATTTTAAAGAATCTAGAGAATATTTATTTTGTTATATTTTGAATGTACTATATATAAAATAGTCGCATTAATAAAACAAAAACAAAAATTAAATTTGCCATATTTTGGGAACAAAGCAACCTGCAGTTTTGGAAATAGTGCCATAATGTGGCAAAAAGCGCTCAAGTGGTTAAGCAAACCTAAGACTTCAGATTTGGTTAGCGGAAGTTTCAAAATAATGGAATTAATATTCATCCCAATGTTGACGTTGGTTTGAAAAAGTTTGTATTACTGCGATTAGTATCGATCCAAAAGGTTTCAGAGTTTTTCATAAATTTTGGCCTTGTATTAAGATTAATTAAAGATGAATCATACATGTTGTTTTTGATTTTAAACAGAAATTATTTCTGTTATACTGTGATACTGCAAATCCGAATAACTAACTTTCGCTATACCACAGTTCTCAGTGTAGCAAAAAGAGACTTCATGTGACATCAAACTACATGCTTATTGGCACATATTGGTCCAATCGGTGCGTTGTTTCATCCAAAGAGCACCGAGCTACATCTTATGATGCATAAATGCAAGACTACGCCTCGCCAAAAGTTACTACTAATACTGCATATGTAATTTCAAACACTATTAATTTTGACATATTTCATGAACTTTCGCGAGTTTTGTTTAATATAGGTGTACAAGGAATAAAGATACAAAGAGCTATTCAATTAGAGGTGCTATTGCTTACTAAAATATTGTAAAAACATGTTCAATTGTTAGAACGCGATACGCGGCGCCCGTAGACCGGATACACTAGTTAACTGACGATCGGCGTTAAACAGGTCATTTGAGGTATAAAAATTTGACCTATTTTTTCCCCTTTGTACCTCATCTAAATATAATACATCAATCTATGGATATTCATACCAAAAAGAAACAATCAGTCCCATATTATAACAGCTTACACTCGGCAGGTCTACAATTGTAACATCAAGTAAAGCAAATCGAAAATTGCAGGTATTAGAGTAATACAGAGTTCACAAAATGAAATGAACAAAAGTTGCTATCGATCGACTGTTAATTGTCATGTTTTGGGTTTTCTTTGTTAGATTCCAAAATCATATCTTTACAACTATTGCTTTTGAATTGTTTATACCATTGTGATAACGCGGTGGAATGATGATGTTTATACACACCGTTTTTATATTTTACCGCCTTTAGAAATTGCATGTTTTGACGGAAATTTGGAAAATTGGCCTCTGTTTTATGAAACCACACAATTTAATAAGATTGGAATATTTCTGTGATGATATTGTTAACATGTCTGCGTAATTGTTTTGTTTGTTATTAAACCATCAATTTCTTCCACTAAAACATTGTCAACAATGTACCGCAGCAATGGACTTGCATCTGCCTGCACTGTTTTTGTACAACAACTCTATTTACGGGTTTAGGGCTCCCAAGCATAAATTTTAAAATAAATCAATATGGCGGTTAGCCTAAAAATGACAAGAAGCAAATTTTAATTTTTACGAAATTATAATTTAAATTAAGTATATCTCATAGCGCCCACCGACAATACAATCCAAGTGTTATTTCAAAGAAATATTACAATAGCATCCATAATCTATTAGCATATCCAGCGGTTCTAAAAAATTTGCAAATAATGAAAGTAGTGTTTAATAAAGGGTCACTATATTTATATTTTGTTTTTAATATTGCAATTTGTGAAAATGTAAGATTATAAGGACGGGTTGTTTTTCACAGAATTAGAACAATTAATCACACTTCAAAGTTAATATTCAAGTTCTGTTTATCCACTCGAACGCTTTTTGCCACAATATGGCACTATTTCCAATACCACGGATTGCTTTGTTGCCAAAATATGGCAAATATTCTCCAGATTCTTTAAAAAGTTTTAAAGTTAACGATTATATAATATTTTTTTTATAAATCCTTAGAATATGTGATAATAGAAAAAAATTTGTATGTCTACATATTTAAATTCGGAGGAATGATTTTTTTAATGTGGGCGGAAAAATTTCCTTTAGCAATGTGAGAAAAAAGTTTTAAATTGCTCTGTCGCTCCAGTGTTTATATGTTGATGGTGAGTTTTGAGATAATGAGGACAACAATACTGGAATATTTACCATAAATCATATATTATACGTGTCTGTGTTTTACGTATTAAATATGCAATAAAATAACATCGGGAGGCATAACGGTCAGGTACATTAGTATGGATATTTTGAAATACCCACTAGTGACTCAGAAAACATCACGTTTTTGTTTAAATCACTACAAGTTTTTAATCGATTACGTGGTGTTTACGAGTAATCTATTATATTAGTATTGTATTAGATAGAGGGGACACTTTTACATATAACTGCACACTCAACTCAAATTTCGATTTTTCAGAGATATCTGACTAAACAACCGGACGATTGATGTATTACACTTGTAGTACTGTAATTATTAAAGTCACCTCACATAAACGAATATATACACCTAATACAAATGTAAGTATTAAGTGTTTGCGAGCAGTTGGAAAAATATTCACATCTGACTAATAAAAACTAAAAATAAAAACCCTAACTACCTTGAAAAAAAAAAACAATCTTCCCATCCCACCTAACACAATAAGGTTTTCAATAAGAACCTGTTGAAAAAATATTACAAGAAAACAATAGGAATTTCAAAAAGAAAATTATCATTATCACTTACCAAGTACGCAGACGCGTTGGCGAGTCCCTTGAATTCTTGGAGCTGGAGCTGGAGCTGGTGCGGGCCTTAGAGATGACATGCGAAGCTCAACCTGAAAGACAAAAAGAGATGTTATTATAATGTTAAATCAACAAAAATAAAATAAAATTAATGAAAATGAAAGGCGAGGTCAACCCCTCAGGCTAATTTGTAGAGTTTTCGAAAAACTCAAAAGGTCTCATAGAAATCGTCGTCTCCCTTACTCATCATTGTTAGAAATATAATCTAAACAATGATAGAAAGAGAAAACAACATTCTTCATATTCAAATCTAAAAGTTAACTGCAAAAATAATTAAAATATCTTTACATGAAATGACAAAAGTGAGTTGCCAAAAAACAACATTTGTAATACATTTCCCTAATAAAATGTGTGATTTTAAAAAAATTTTCGTTATCAGTAATTTTAATTTGAAAAACATATATGTATTTGAAAAATTGTAAAAAGTTTTAAAAACACAATAAAAATATTTAAATTTGTTTTAGACCACTTTAATTTTTTTATTATTTATTAATCAAAAAGTACATATAGGTGAATTATTTTAGGTATATGCCACCTCACTAGGCTGAGCCTGTTCCGAGATGGCAGGAATTTAATATTTTTATATAATTTTCTTTAAAGAAAGAATTAAATTAATTATTAATTAATAAATAGAATTTGAAAAAATAAACATAAAATGAAAATTAATAAGAGACCTAGAAAAGAAAACATGAAGAAGAGATGATATAAAGAAATTAAATTATTTGATAAGAAGAATTAAGATCAATATTTAAACAATTAAAAACCAACTAAAACAAATGTATATATTTTTATACAAATTTATATATTTTCATTGTAAATTATATCGAGCCACAAAGATAATGCTTATTAGAAATAAGATTTAAAGGTGACTCACTTTACATTTATCTAACTAAAATTACTGATAATGAAAAAAATAAAAAAGAACTCGCATTTTATTAGGAAAATGTATAATTAAAGTTATCGTCAACTCACTTTGTCGTTTCATGTAAAAATAATTAATAAAAAATTCTCAAAGTTTCATAAATTATTTTCAAATTGCAGTCAGAAATTTGGTTTCATAAAGGTGTACATTTTATTTATTATAAGGTTAACTTTTAGATTTGAATCTAAAGCATAATGTTGTCTTTTTCTAACAACGTTTTGATCATATGCCTAATCATGCTAGTAAGGGAAACAATAATTTCTATAAGATCGATAGGAGTTGTTCCGAAAAGCGAACAAATTAGCCCAAGGGGTTAACAAAACTTATTGCATCAAGACATTTATTAAAATGATACTTTGGTGATTTCTATATATAATTGTGAGCTCTGGCATTATGAAAGTTGTATACAAAATTTACTATAGGTGGCACGCGATTGTTTGAAAAATGTGTGTATTATAATATAGCAGCAGGGTGCGAAGAAGGGAAGGGGAGGGGGAACCAGGAGGGGGAGGAAAATGAAGGAGGGGTTTGAGGGAGAGATAGTGTATAGCAGGGGGTGAATTTGAAAAATCCTTCTCACACGGACAGCTGTGTGTGGCCCGCTCACGCGTCGAAAAAACAAAAATATTGTGCATCCAAAAGCACTTCAATAAACAGAATGAAAATTTAAACGCCGGGTCCTCACTAGTATCTTATATATCGACCGTCCAGTTGATCTCCAAATACTAAGTTTTGAGATAATGAGGAAAGCAATATTAGAATGCTCACCATAAATCAAATATTATTTACATAACGGTCTGGTACATTAGTATGACATTTTACAATTTCCTACTAGGTGTGCTAGCATGGTCGATCGATATGAAGTTACCGACCGATTGACGGTAACTTCTCATCGTTCCCTAGGACAACTGCAGATCGCAAACCAATAGGTGACAGTTCACAATGTTGTCTTAATATTGTCCTTAATATTTTCAATATCAACTATCGTTTGTACGTTAGCGATCTTCAGTTGTCCTAGAGAACAATGAGAAGTTACCGACAATCGGTCGGTAACTTCATATCGATCGACCATGCTAGCACACCAGTAACCCATAAAACATAAATTTTTTTATCATTCAAGAAGAAGATAATAATCTAAATTAAAATATGAAAATGAACAAGACACAGAATAATAATAAAACAAAATGTCTCAACTAGGACTCGAACCCAGATCTCACGCGTTACCGGGACAGCGCTCTACCGATTCAGGCATTGCGTTCGATTATAAAACTGGCATAACTGTCAGTCATATTTCAAATTTCAGAATTAACAATATTATCTTCGACTTATGTTTGTATTTTTCCATATTATCGGCAGCTACCTATTTTTGTTGGAAACAAGTGTTGAAAGTATTTGCTACCTAGATAGTGTCTCGAATAAATATATCCGATTTTATTTATATAAAACGCCTATTGACTTTTTATAAACGTCTAAATGAATAATCATTTTTCCATAAGACAAACTCTCTTTTTAACTTTTGAAGGTTATTTCCATGAATTTAACATATCATTGAAGAAGAAGATAACAATAATAATCTCAATTGAAATATAAAAATGAACAAGACACAGAAAAATAATAAAACATAATGGCCGCAACTGGGACTCAAACCCAGATCTCACGTCTTACCGGGACGAGGCTCTACCGATTCAGCCATTGCGCCCGATTATTTGGACCACTTTAATTTTTCTAGGATTGCTTTCGGTCCAAAAATGGACCGATTTTTGCACGATTCGTAAAACATTTATTATAATTACTTGAAAAATTTTCATGGCTAGCAATTTATTCTATCAAATAGTTTATAAAATATACTTAATGTCTATGGCCTTATCGATTGTCCTCGAATTCTTCTAGAATGAATTTTGGCAGTTGGAAAGCTTCAGTTCTACAAACGAACTTTAAAACAATTTTCAAAACAAACTTTTGATTTGTTGAACACATATAAAAAATTGATTTTCTAGTATATATTTGCATCTGTGATTATCAAACAGGCCATAGAGAACATAATAACGTAGAACAATATTCATTATAGATATTAAAAATATTCACTAGCGGCATTTTCATATCTTTAGATAACTAAAGCACAAATTTTGCGCATTTATAAAGTTAAAGATTTTTTTACGTTTTTTCTATCATATTTAAAAATATAGAAGAGTTAGTAAAATATAGGTGAATTCATTGGCTATATAGCTCTATAATTTGTTTATATTATTCCGCACACAAATGTAGAGTAATGATGTTTTTTAATGTGGGCGGGAAATATTCAAAATTAATTTTCAAAAGTGGCGAGCCCTCAAGACGATTTTTTATAATTAATTCTCTGTGTCGCAACAGTGGTTAAAATTTAATATAGATTATTATTGTTATCTTCTTCTTCAATGATATATTATGTTAATGGGAATAACCTTCAAAAGTTAAAAAAAGAGTTTTTCTTATAAAAAATGATTATCAATTTATTGTTTATTTCATTGAATTCTTCTAGAATGAATTTTGGCAGTTGGAAAGCTTCAGTTCTACAAACGAACTTTAAAACAATTTTCAAAACAAACTTTTGATTTGTTGAACACATATAAAAAATTGATTTTCTAGTATATATTTGCATCTGTGATTATCAAACAGGCCATAGAGAACATAATAACGTAGAACAATATTCATTATAGATATTAAAAATATTCACTAGCGGCATTTTCATATCTTTAGATAACTAAAGCACAAATTTTGCGCATTTATAAAGTTAAAGATTTTTTTACGTTTTTTCTATCATATTTAAAAATATAGAAGAGTTAGTAAAATATAGGTGAATTCATTGGCTATATAGCTCTATAATTTGTTTATATTATTCCGCACACAAATGTAGAGTAATGATGTTTTTTAATGTGGGCGGGAAATATTCAAAATTAATTTTCAAAAGTGGCGAGCCCTCAAGACGATTTTTTATAATTAATTCTCTGTGTCGCAACAGTGGTTAAAATTTAATATAGATTATTATTGTTATCTTCTTCTTCAATGATATATTATGTTAATGGGAATAACCTTCAAAAGTTAAAAAAAGAGTTTTTCTTATAAAAAATGATTATCAATTTATTGTTTATTTCATTGATCTTTGTGCATTATAATTGATTTAGTGGTATTTATGAGTAACTTGAGTATTGTGTAAGACAGAAGATACACTTTTACATATAACTGCACACTTTATTTAAATTATGATTTTTCAGAGATGTCTGACTTATCAACTCGACGATGAAAAACTGCTATAAAAACAATAGGAATTGAAAAACGAAATGATCAAAATGAAATAACATACCAAATCCATAGAGGCATTGGCGATTCCATAAGTCCCCCGGAGTGCCGGCAACCAAGTCCTCCGAAGTCCTGGTGCAGGATGCAGATCACTTCAACCTGAAAATCACCAAAACAGTTGTTATTATAATGATAAAGCAACAGATTATTAAACCATACAGGTTTCATAATCATAAATCCTTGTGTCTCCCTTACTATCATAGTTAGGAATATGATCCTAACAGTATTGGAAAGAGAGAACACAATGCTATGTATTCAAAACTAAAAGTTAACCACAAAATAATTAAAATGTACACCTTTATATTATACATATAAAACCAAAGTTTCCAACCATAATAGGAAAAAAGAAGAAATTTTGTCAATTTAAAAAAAATTATTATTACATGGAAAGGCAAAAAAGTGAGGTGATGATAACATTTATAATACATTTGTGTAATAAAATATATATGTGTTTTTTATTTATTTTGTTTTTAGCAGTAATTTTAGTAAGAAAAAACGTAAGGAGAGCCATTAAGTTTTTTAAAGATTGCATTTGCATTGATATTTCTAATAATAAAATTTGTAGAGCTTTCAAAAACAGTTGTTAGTTTACAGATACATTTACAAATTTATTTTGATTTTAATGCAATAATAATAAATATAATAATTAAACAATTTGTAAAGTGCCGTTTTTGTGAAAAAACACCTCAAGGGCGCTGGCGCAAAGCGCAAATGTTCTAACCTACTGGACAAATTATGTTCGAGGCCTGACGGGTTAAAATGAATAAAAATGGGATGCGAGGAGCCAAAGGAATACGTGAGTCAAAAATTTCTATAATATTTCCTAATATACAATTTGATCAAAGAAACATCACCATCTCAATAACAATTCTTTTTTCAAACTTTCTTTATCGAGTTGAAACAGGTATTTGCAACAAGCAGTCAATTTTAAAAAATGAGTAAATGTAATAAAACAAAAAATGACTAATACATCTTCACCAATTTTTTATTCATAAGTTGACAAACTGCAAAAAAAAAATCATTTTCAAATGAAATTTCTTACCAATCGCAGAAGAGTCGACATATGTTTCTCGGAAGTGCAAGTTGGCCATTTCCCTTTGAGAGCAGGAGAACTAGAAGAGAAGGCATTAGACAACCATTCAACCTGAAAACAAACTAAAAGAGATGTTATTATAAAGAAATGATAATGGGAACAAACACATAAAATATATAAAATTCAAAGATTTACAAATAAAATACATAAAATTAAAAGTATAGTAAATAAAATACAAAAAATTCAAAGTACAGTAAATAAAATACATAAAATTCAAAGCACAGTAGAAAACACACTAAATGCAAAGAATAGTTAAAAAAATATAAAACTAATCTGTGTTCCTCTTCCGCATCTCTAACTCCACTACATGGCTTAGAGCTAAACGTGCTTAAAGCTAAACAGACTTACGAGCCAAGATGGACTTACAAGTTAAGACAAACTTAATATCAAAACGCACCTAAGATTAAAACGCACCTAAGATTAAAACTCACTTAAGATTAAAATGCACCTAAGATTAAATGCACCTAAGATAAAAACGCACCTAAGATTAAACGCACTTAAGATTAAAACGCACCTAAGATTAAACGCACTTAAGATTAAAACGCACCTAAGATTAAAACTCTAAGATTAAAAGACACCTAAGATTAAAACTCTCTTAAGACTAAACGACTTAAAAAGATTAAAACTTTAAGATTAAAAGGACCCTAGAATTAAAACTCACATAAGATTGAAACGCACCTAAGATTAAACGGACTTAAGATTAAAACGCACCTAAGATTAAAACTCTTAAGATTAAAACGCACCTAAAATAACCCATCTAAGATTAAAACTCACCTAAGATTAAACGCACTTAAGATTAAACACATTTAAGATTAAAACGCACTTAAGATTAAAACGCACTTAAGATTAAAACGCACCTAAGATTAAAACACCAAGATTAAAAGGCACCTAAGATTAAACGCACCTAAGATTAAATCGCACCTAAGATTAAAACTCTTAAGATTAAAATGCACCTAAGATTAAAACTCTAAGATTAAAAGACACCTAAGATTAAAACGCACCTAAGATTAAAAGGCACCTAAGATTAAAACTCTCTTAAAATTAAACGCACTTAAAATTAAAATGCACCTAAGAATAAAACTCTTAAGATTAAAATGCACCTAAGATTAAAACTCTAAGATTAAAACGCACCTAAGATTAAAACGCACCTAAGATTAAAAGGCTCCTAAGATTAAAACTCTCTTAAAATTAAACGCACTTAAAATTAAAACTCACCTAAGATTAAAACGCACTTAAGATTAAAACGCACCTAATATTAAAACGCACCTAAGATTAAAACGCACCTAAGATTAAAACGCACCTAAGATTAAAACGCACCTAAGATTAAAACGCACCTAAGATTAAAACGCACCTAAGATTAAAACGCACCTAGATTAAAACGCACCTAAGATTAAAACGAACCTAAGATTAAAACGCACCTAAGATTAAAACTCTAAGATTAAAAGGCACCTAAGATTAAAACACACTTGATTAAAACTCTAAGATTAAAAGGCACCTAAGATTAAAAGGCACCTAAGATAAACGCACCTAAGATTAAAACTCTAAGATTAAAAGACACCTAAGATTAAAACTCTCTTAAGATTAAACGACTTAAAATTAATACGCACCTAAAATTAAAACACACCTAAGATTAAAAGGAACCTAAGATTAAAACTCACATAAGATTAAAACGCACCTAAGATTAAACGGACTTAAGATTAAAACGCACTTAAGATTAAAACGCACCTAAGATTAAAACAGTAAGATTAAAAGGCACCTAAGATTAAACGCACTTAAGATTAAAACGCACCTAAGATTAAAACGGACTTAAGATTAAAACGCACCTAAGATTAAAACGCACCTAAGATTAAAACGCACCTAAGATTAAAACGCACCTAAGAATAAAACTCTAAGATTAAAAGGCACCTAAGATTAAAACTCACTTAAGATGGAAATGCACTTAAGCTTAAAACGGACTTAAATCTAAAAGTGTTCAAGCTAAAACGGGATTAAAGCTAAAACAGTAAACATTTTAAAACTGCATACCAGTTTATGAATACATGCAGTCAGGGGGGCCCTCCTCGTTAATGGTGATCAACAAAATACAATAGAAAATATAAAGAGTATAATAAATATAATTTCACTTCCCAACAAGCCAGACGGTAGGTGGTACGCCAGCGAAGCATCTGTGGTTATTCAGCAGGTTTTGGTCCAGTGATACATCTGCTGAACCAAATTACAGCTTGATGATGTCACATTCTTCGTTGATAGAAAACCTTACACCTAGAAAAATAAATAACGTAATTAGTTAAAAAACTGAAGTGATAGATAAATAATTTGAATACATGAATATGTTTTTTTTCTGTCCACTATGCCCCCCCCCCCCTCCTCCCCCATCATATCCTACCCTCTTCACAACTCCCCTTAACACCCCACATGATAAAAAATAAAGACTACCTTGAAAAAACTTTATAAAAATTTGGTAAGTCTGCAGGTATTGGAATGCACGTACATACATATATGAATAATACATATACTTTTAAAAAGAACTAGGTACCCAACATGTCCTTTTCCTGCATGGGTAGGCAGATAGGATAGATCGCCCCACAACTCTTATCTTAACGCACACTTATTGTTTCACTTACATTCATACATCGCACAGCGAATTGATTAGAAAAAACTAGCTACACAAAATTCATAGAAAGATTGTTGCTTTAAAAAGATGCATGTAGATGTTAATTCCAAAAAATCACAATGGCTCTTTGATGCTTAGGGTTAGTTGTTTCACAGAATTTGAAGAATTCATCAAGTTTCTGTGTTAGTTCTAAAGTTCTGTTAAACTTTTATACATGTTCTGTTATTATGTAATTATGGGCCAGTTGCTTCACAGAATTGGAATACTCACAGAACTTCAACATTAAGTTCAAAATTTGACAAATCGTTCAACATCTGTGAAACAACTTGACCTTAGATTAGGCTTGCCTAAAAATGCATGCCAATTTCAGAGAAATGTTGTAAAATTTAACTACATACTAATTTAAAACAAATATGTACCTAGCTAAGCATAATTATAAGCAAATTTTCGATCAATAATTATGACAACTTACTAGAATGGTAGATACTTTCATATCGCCCCGGTGAAAGACAACCATTCAAATACGAAACATTGCTTGTAAAGGCTTTAACCCTTTTGGACCATGTATATATTTTGCACCATGATTATTTTAGTGGATGACCCGAAGTTGATCCCCTGACAGTTTATTCCCTGTCAGACTTTTTGGATTGTCTGAATTTTTCAACAGTTCAGAACACAATCAGTTCCAATCTTGAAAATGACACTTAAATTCAAAGTAAATCCGAGTTGTAGAAATGAAATCGAGTTACAGACAGACAGTAAGTAGACTTAATTATTGATCATCTGAATTATTCACACCATCAGTTCCAATATTAAAAATGACACTTAAATTCAATGCAAAACCGTTGTAGAAATGAAATTGAGCTACAGACAGACAGATAGTAAGTAGACTCAATTATTGATCGTCTGAATTTTTCACACCATCAGTTCCAATATTGAAAATGACACTTAAATTCAAAGTAAATCCGAGGTGTAGAAATGAAATCGAGTTACAGACAGACAGTAAGTAGACTTAACTATTGATCGTCTGAATTTTTCACACCATCAGTTCCAATATTGAAAATGACACTTAAATTCAAAGCAAATCAGTTGTAGAAATGAAATTGAGTTACAGACAGATAGTAAGTAGACTTATTTGATCGTCTGAATTTTACAAACCATCAGTTCCAATATTGAAAATAAGACAAATTCAAAGCAAATCAGTTGTAGAAATGAAATTGAGTTACAGACAGATAGTAAGTAGACTTATTTGATCGTCTGAATTTTACACACCATCAGTTCCAATATTGAAAATAAGACAAATTCAAAGCAAATCCGAGTTGTAGAAATGAAATTGAGTTACAGACGGACAGCAAGTAGACTTAATTGTCTGAATTTTTCAGATAATCAGTTTCAATCTTGAAAACACTTAAATTCAATAGAATATATGCAGAGTACAATATAGTTTAGAAATATTTCAGAAGCTTTAATTAAAAACTGCGTGTAGAACATAATTCCTCTGAAATAATCGAGTATTTTTTTTATTAGTTTTTTTCAGCCCAAAAAAATTTACTATCAGGCTTATAAAACTGCTTTAAAGTTCAAAATAAAGTTATGGTTTTATTGTACAATGTTTAAATTAAATTCTTTCGAAAATGATCGTAAAACATTTAAATACTTGTGACCTAACTTTGCAAAATAAAAAAAAACGAGTGTGTTTTAGACATACATATAGATTTGATATAGATCTATATGTATGTCCATATATATGTTTATATGTATAAAATATATACATGTGTATTCATATATTAATTTTTTATAAATATTTATTTAAATTTATTACGATTCGCCTCGCCCGATCAAACCGATCAAACCGTGAGCATCGACTTCCGCTTCCCCCCTCGTTTGGCGCGTCACTGGTATTTGAAATATTTCATGCACTGGCTATGAGAGGAAGAGAGAAAGAAAATGTGCGAGCCCGTTCGCCTCGCAACGCATTTCAATTTCCGTTACACATTCGCCAGCTTACCCTTCAAGTCAAGCGTGCGTAAAGTATTTACTTTAAAAAAAAAAGAAGCTTGTTCTTGAATTAATCAAATCAGACAGCTGGTGCTAAACAGGAATTTAAGTGTTATTGTTAGCGGCCTGATCAATTCTGAGAATTCTATACGATGTGGTGCATCACCTTAACACTAAAGTATTCATGGTGCATCACCTTAACACTAAAGTATTCATGGTGCGATTTGAATACATGTATATTTCAGATTTTTTCCTCTTTTCTATAAGCCAATAAAAATTGGCAGTTTTCATTTACGTATTAAAAAAAAAACACCAAAATTTTTCAAATAACTATTAATTGCTGTCAAGCACCAAATCACTACCAGATTTAATTCGGGTCTGACAGGTGACTAGATCTGAGTCGCCAGGTATCTACTTTTAAAACTCCTGTTTCCCCATCTCCTTCCTCTCCCCTCTACCTTCAACATTACAACATACCACGTACCTAGCAAATTAGGGTACGAAAACAATAATTGAGGATTACAAAGTTCCACTGGCTCTGAACGGTTGGGACTCTTGTGCGGTATTCACATTTATAAAAATACAGTGCTATTTTTTCCCTTTCACCAATACGCAGTGATATTTTAATAGCATCTATATTTGCAAACCACCACAAACAAGCATTGATAAAAAAAGCTCGTCCTTCTCTTATTATTAAATTACCTAAAAATTGATAAAACAGAAGAAGAAAATTATGTGTTCATATACATATCATCGCTTGAGTGCTTAATTGTCCTAACTACCATTAGCAAATTTTACAGGAGGAGGATTGCTTTAATTTCAATTAAAAATTAGATAATGTGTTTAAGACCCATTGACCAGCGGCTGAGAATTAAAGTTTCAAAATACTTGCAAGTGTACAGGAATGATGAGAAAGATCGATTATTCCCCGTATCAAATTTTTTAAACTAAAAATTTTATTAAATTAAAACAAATAACTTTGTTTAAACCACTAATATAATCACAATTACCTACATGTTTCAAAACCGATGGTTTCTTCGTCAGGGTAGTAAAAATTTTATATCGATTTATTTAATTCAAAACTTGCTTTAATATATACCTACATTCAAGTAAGCAATAAAAATGCTTAACACGCTTAATGATAAATTATTAAAAATTGTGTACTTCTTGTAAGTATTTTTTGATCATAGGTGTATATGATTTTTCAATAATGTCTAAACAAAATAAATATGTAAAAAAATCTGAAATATTTTAGTTTGTAAGACGTTAAATAAATAGAAAATCTGAGGTATTTTTGTCACAAGACACATTCTTGGATTTATTTTTTAATGATTTTAATTGAACTAAAATTAAAATTCTTAAAAGTGTCTTTACTACGAGTAGATTTATTTTTCTGTATGATTATATGATTTGAAATTTGTGTTGTATAATACCAACCAAGACTAACGGTATAACCTTAGTATATTAAAAATAAACTTAGTTTTTCAAAATTTAAGAAGTGCGTTTACAAGATAAAATAACAATCTCTTAAAATCAGTTTATGTTTTTTTGTAAAAATGAGTCAATACGTCTAGAATTCGATTTAAAAAGGACAAATTTCTGGTATTGTCTGGTTATATATATATATACCCTCTTAAGATGAAACTATTTCCGTAAAGTGAAGGTCTCGTTAGTTTAAATAATTCTTAGTTAAGTGATTAAGTATGGTTTTTGATACTTTATTTTTAATTTTAAAATGGGGATTGAACAAAAACAAAAATAGTCGTTAGGATAATTAAGAACTTGGGCGACGATATGAGACGTGTCGAAACAAAGACGGCAATCTCCACCATTGGTTTAAAATGAGTTAGATATGGTGATGGATATAGGAACAAAAATACTATTTACAGCTCCAAAGGATTTGGAGCATAAATGACAGTAACACATAAATTTTTTTATGTATTTAGTTTTGCAACAAAAACGCCAATCTCCATTAAAAATTGCAGGGTACGGAGGAAAAATGGCAGTATTCCTTCGGGCCAATCAGAGGGACAGAACCAAAGCAGCAATCTCTATCTATTAATTGAAGATAACTAATTAATTTACCATTTAATGGCAATATTAAATATGCAGAGTGTAATTTATGGAAATAATAACCAAAATTATGCTTTATTCTTCATAGCACGGCGAAAGAACTAAAAGACATTTTTTGCATATTACTCAAAATGAAAAAAAATTGGAAATTTCCGTCATTGTTTCAAGGCGCCTTGAATAATGTAAATAAAATTAAGTTACTCAATTACGTTATTATGCTTACATGTTTTTGAACAAATATAATAATAAAAGCCAATCACAGCACCAGATATATAAACCAACCGACACTACAATGTATCTTTTTTTTACATGAATACCGCACAAGAGTCCCAACTGCTCCCGTCTGGAGCCAGTGAGACTATAATATCCCATATTAAGGGTTTGTTGTGAGGCTGAAGGTAGTTGGAAGGGGATTTATTTAAACACGCCTTGTTTTGAACCCGAGACATTCGGATTGGTAATCAAGAGCCTTACCCCTTGACCACAGAGGCAGTAAACTAAACTGCTTACTATGACAGAACAAAGATAATTCCTCTACCTAGCTCCTAAAATCTTCAACCTTCTCTATGATAACCTAAAAACCGAATCCAAACTCCATATTTTGAAAACACAAATGACACTACGGATTCTCACATCTGCAATGCATTTCAATCACAATACTCATACACTTTACAATCTAACCACCTAATCTCCCTGCATACATTTCCCACATTACATAAACAATTTAATGACAATATAATATATTAATGACAGAGTTACATTACATTCAGATAACTGGACTATCTGTGGTGGTCCTACCTTGAATCCAACGGGCATCATCTGGTAGGGCTGACAGGAGCACGTGGCACGGTTGGGGCCTGGTGACCATCACAGCCCCCCTGGCTGCCAATCATGGCACCCCCATGATAGGGCGAGGAGGCAATATCCTCTTATCTGGAAAAATAATTATTCTTATTAGTCAATCATAAGGTTTATAGACACATGGTCCAAAATTTCCAACTCCAGAAACACTAAATTAATTATTTTTTTAAAATACACCAAACTTTAACACGGTACTTTTTAAATATAACAACTTGTCACTCATGGCCTGACTCGAGTGTCTGATTCACACGATCGTGCCATGACTTCCTCGGGCGTCCTCGGCTTCTACCACTCACATGTGCATTGTATATTCTCCTTACACTCCTTTCTCGTTCATTCGCTCTACATGCCCAACCCATCTGAGTGCCCTTTCTTAATCTTTTCATCACGCTTACAGCCTTCATTCTTAAAAATAATTCAGCTCTGTGTGGCCTACTCACAGGTGTGTACGCACCAGACGGAAAAACAAAAAATATTGTGTATCCAAAAAGACTTCAATAAACAGAAAAAACACAAAAATTCTCCTTGAGTGGAGAGCATGCCGGGTACTCGTTCTAGTTTTAGATTAAAAAAAAATTAAGATAAAATTTTATAACTCTGTTTCATTAAATGCATAAACTTTTAACGCATAAATTATAGAAATAACACTTCGTTTCAAATTAATGAATACAAGAAACAACTATGTATGTCGGGAGAGGTGGAAAAACCATGCATTTAAATAATGATTACTTGGAAAAACTTTTATAAGCAGTGTTTGCCGCCATATTTAACTTATTATGGAACTTTCTCCGGAAGACAATGTGATGATAAAATCAATCTTCTAAAATAAATGATAATTTATCATCAAAGTGATGATAAAAAACCAACCTAAAAAAGATGAAATTTGGACAAAATGACATCTGAAGGCCATAATACGCTTATAATAATTAATTTTTGGGGTATTATGCCGTTTTTTAGCCAATGTTTCGGACAGCGTTACAATGGCGTTACAGTAATTTCTCATTTAGAGGGGAATTCGGGAGGGGGATTCGCGGGACGGGGGAAGGGCAGAACAGGTAACAGGCAACCTGCCGAGCAGCGAGCATAAACAAAGCAAACCCTGCCGAGCTAGACCTTTACGAGGCATAAAAATACTTGCACTCATTCAATAAATATAAATATGTGATAAGCGATACCATTTATTAACAAAAGTGAGACTTATGTTTTTTTCTAACTAAAATTAGTGAAAACGAAAAAAACACCTATACACATGTTAGGCAATTGTAATAATAACGTAATTGTGTCCTCACTTTTTGTCTTTTTATACACACACGAATTAAAAACGTAATCGTGACTTAATTTTTTTGTCTTTTTACACACACGCACATCCACATGTATTAGGCAATTGAATTAAAAACGTAATTGTGACCTCACGTTTTTGTCTTTTTATACATACATACACCCCCCCCCATGTATTAGGCAATCGAATTGAAAACGTATTTGTGACCTCACGTTTTTGTCTTTTTATACATACAACACACACCCCCATGTATTAGGCAATCGAATTGAAAACGTATTTGTGACCTCACGTTTTTGTCTTTTTATACATACACACACACCCATGTATTAGGCAATTGAATTAAAAACGTAATTGTCACCTCACTTTTTTGTCATTTTATACACAAACATATTGTGTTAGGCAATTCTATTAAAAAGGTAACTGTGACCTCACTTTTTTGTCATCTCATATAAAACCAATAAAAACTTCACAAGTTTGCTAATTTTTTCTCTTAACTTCATTTTTGGAACACTTTTAATTATTCTGTGGCTAAAAAGCCCTATTCACCATACGATTTGCAAAACTACTTTGCATGACAGTATGCTAGGTTTCTGCAAATTGAATCGTGAATAAGAAAACCGCCAGCCGAATTATTGTTAATCCCTTTGTCGGGCCGTCGGAATAATAATAATTCGGTTGGCGGTTCGACATGCCGTCCTGCAAGCAGTTCTGCAAATCGGATGGTGAGTAGGTCCTACAACTTCTAGATTAATAAAAAAACCTGTTTTCTCTTTCCAACTTAATTACATACAAAAGGGCAAAACTCTTCTACCCTAGGTTATCAGTTCTTAGTTTGGGTAAACGTAATTCACACGCATTTAGATTGAAACGAAACATCGCAAATGTTAAATTCATACAAATATCTATTCACACGTATATCAAATATCTAATCCGGACAGGGGGGTGGTTACTTTATTTATTTTTGATTTCAATCTATAAAACATAGATTTTAATATTTCACGATTTTAGAGGCAACTTGGACAATTATTTACGAGTAAATGAAAACGTTTAAAAAATATAATTTTACTACATTTTTTAGAGAAATATTATGTAATATAAAATTTAAAATATATATTTTTAAGAAAGAATTTTGATGAGTGTAAATTTAAATTAACTAACTAACTAACTAACTAACCATCACGCCGTTTCCCCGCAGGGGTAGGCAGAGAGGACGGACCGCCAAACAACTCGGTCTTGGCACACACTCCTTGCTTCATTCACATTCATACATCTTCTCATACATACTCTTCTATTATTCTGACTCTTGACATGGCCCGACTCAAGAATCTGATTTACCTGATCGTGCCACGTCTTCCTTGGGCGTCCTCGGTTTCTTCCACCGTTCACATTCGCGTCATAAATTCTCTTTACACTCCTTTAATTTAAATTAAAAATTACGTAATTACGCAAAGAAAACTTGTCCTAAAATGTCTACCCAAAGAAACGCATTTTAACGATTTTTTATTTTACATCAGAGTATATGGCAGAATTTATTTTTAATAATTACAAATAACTCACAATAAAATTGCAAAGTAGCTTCCAAAATGTAGCAAAACTGATTTCTTTAATTACCTATACCTATACGTCATCATTTAAAAGCAAAAATAATTAAAGTAGCACCTGTCCTGACTAGACTTATGATATACCTTTAGATTACAAAAATAATTTTTCAGTTTGGTTGGGTATTTTGCCCTCAAATCCATGTTTAGTATGAAACCGGCCGAAATTTAAAAACCACGTTTCAGGGATATAGAAATCCATGTTTTACAGGGATGGTCCGATGCTCTGTAGGGAACCCGTTATAAACCGGGTATAAACTGTGCGACCAGTTTAAGTTGACTTATGGAATTCAATACATACTTCGTTTGTGTGAAAGCACTATGAAACCATACAGGATAAAAATAACACGTTTGTCGTTAATCGAGAATATAAATAAGAAAATAATGGTACCTAACTAAAAAATCTGTAATGCTTTATTAAAAGCAACAGTTTTATTATTTTCCTTCAAACATAAATATATTTTTTTGAAATATAAAATTTTTTCATATAAAATATAATAAAAATTATGAGAGAATAATTGTGAGTTCTTTTTTAAAGCAAATTTGCATATTTGTATCAGGGCACCTCAGGCCTCTCCTATATAATATTTGTTGTTAATTTACCAAAAAAAAAACAAATTTAAAACTAAACTGAAAATGGGGCAGCGTGAACCTACCAGCAACAGATACAGCAGCAGATCACCAGATAGACAACGACAAGATGTGGTGAAATAATTACGTAATTAATTCATGTAATTGTGAAATTATTGCGCAATCAATTAATATCGTTGCGACATTATTTCACAATATTAATGCTCGCGATGCGTAAAATGTTCCACGAGGCGCCGCTTTCAGGCACAGATTATGGAAATTACACTTTATTGTAGTTCATGCGTATTTATATTGAAACAAAACTTCGCAAATGTCAAATTCACATAAAAGTGATTTTTTTTCTCCATATTTTACCACCTATCCAAACGTAATTACTCGTTTCTTATGACGGGTTGTTTCAAAATATTTTAACAATTATTCATCAAATATTTGCAGTTTATTTTCACGTTGTAAGTTCTATTCAAGTTATTTTATTATGGGGGTTTCTCACCATCCTCCCAATAGCTTGTCAAACCTAATGACGAATATTATTAAATATAAAAATAAAATACTTGCAGTGGTTAGAAAACTCGGCCAACTAATCCAATATATAGCCACTATTCGAGGTTCGAGTACCGAATTATAAACTCCAACTTAATAAATAAACCGTAAACCGTAAATCGTAAATCGAAAATATTCATTATTAGTGTAGATAAGCTAATGGAAGGATGGTGAGAAACCCCCTATATCTTATAGGCCACTTGCTTCATAAAATAGAAATTATCACAGAACTCGAATAGAACTTACACAGAACGTAAAAACTAACTGCAAATATTTGAAGAATTGTTAAAAAATTTTAAACAACCATTCTTAAAGTATTTAAGTTGAAACGTTGCGCATTTTTCCAAAATATGTGTGCCTGTTAAAAGTATGGCGGCTTATGGATTATTTATCGCAGACGACAAAAAACCCAAAGAGCTCGTACGCACTAGCGGCTAGCCGCCTAGGCGGTTCGATTAGCGGTTGAATTTTGTTTGAATTTTTCGGCAGTCTAGTGCGTACGAAATGATCGGTTGCATATTAAAATAAAAGTGCGGCTAGCCGCTAGTGCGTACGGGCTCTAAAATGTATTCAGAATCGATGTTAGCGAAGAAGGCTTGTACACAAATATGCGATTGCGACCCCGCTGTACTGGACGGACCTACGAATTTGCCATAACAAATACTATAAACTCTAAAATAATGTGGCAATCTTAAGGACGTAAGTGAAGAAACCGTGTACACAAATATACGACGCGTGGCCTGGCGTAATAGACGGATGTACAGTCGAATTCACCCTAGCAGGTTTGGGAATTTGATCTTTCCACGGGGTTTATTTCAATTAATTCCGATGAATGTATTAGTAAAATCTCAGATGTTTCTAAACGAATCCCTCCGAAATTTATTAATTCATCGTCTACAGAAATAAAATCTGGTGCTCACCGCTAAATTTATAATTGAAAAACGGGTTATAAAATTTTCTAACCTTTTTATGTAAAATATTTTAATGGTAAGGTACGGTTTTTATTAACCTTAAAATTAAATAATATTATATTATAATTATATCCGTGGGTAGCGGTTTGAAAAAAAAGAAGTCATTATGGTTACGAATTAATCGGAAATAATTAAAATGTCAGCCTTGAGCAAACTCCCATTGTTGGGGTATTGTGCCGCCACTTAGTTTCCGATTACAAAATCAAATTTTTGTAGAAAATCACCTAAAACCACTAAATTATTTCTAACAGTACTATTAATTAATAATGGTTATAAAATCAGCATAATTTTAGCAATGTACATGAATTATTCAACGACGTAGTTTAAAAAATTTTTTGAAGTATTTGTAGTTATTAGCCGATTGCACGAATTAATCATGAGGTTTAATAAAAAAAAACAAACTTACCCGCGCTCCACGGGCGGGCTTGTCCGTCTTCACCCGGCGGGAGGTGAGCAGCGACTGTGAGCGTGTCAAGGCCAAGTCAACGGTGGCTCGCGGAAACGTAGCCCCCCCCCTACCTGACCACTCCAACTAGCGATGAGTAGGGGGGTATAACTCCGATAAAAATGGCCGACCCATAAATAAACCACGTGACGTCGATGTGACGTCAAAGCTGCCCATCCAATAGGAAGCTTTTTAGCTTTATATGCTAATTCTATGGTTGCTCACCTGTCAAAAGTCAAAACGGGTACACGATTCGCGAACGACGATTTCCCGGCGCGAACATATTTATCGAATTACTCGATAATGCAGTGTCAAAGGCTCTACAGATTTTGGTTCAAGTCGATATAAGGGACACACAAGATTATGAAGGTATACGTCGGTTTTATATTATGTGAAAGGAAACATTTTACATGTTTTGTTCGCGAAATTTGGTTAATGTATAATGTTAATGTTTCAGAGAGTGACAGCAAATCTGTGTTTCATTTTCCATACACATGCATCGGCTCATTCCAGGATTCATCGTTGCAGCATTTTTGTTTAAAAGATTACAGACTACCGGACGTTCTGAATAATGTTAATCATCTTGCTTTGGTGATCCACGATCACATGAATTCATTCATATTCACTAGCTAATATCGTCCCAAAGAGAGACTGCACCAATATTCTTGTAGCGAATTTTGACAGTTGAAAAACACTGTTGCGTTTTTTTTCGTTTTGATACGAAAAATCCTATTTTGCAGCATTTCAATAGTTAAAGTTATATTTTTTTGTTCTCTTTGAGTTCACATTTTGCTGACCACGTCCAGTAAGTCATTTTCATTTAATTTCCCCTTGCCCTTAAGGCCCCTACCATGGGGAAGAAGCCGCCTGATCCCGCTCCCCCTGACCCTGCTTTTGAATCTGACATTGGCAGTGAAGTAGAGGTAATCTCTATTTCAAACCTTCCTCTTCCATCCTCTACTCCCAAAAAACGGAAAGCTAGTGACCTTCCCAAAAACGAGTCTTCTTCTTCTTCTCAGTTTTCAATTCCCATAGAGACAGTAGTTCCTCCTCTAATCAATGTATATCTAACTTCAGCAAAAGCCCCCTTCATTGTGTATGTGCAAAACAACACTCCAGGCCATTCCCTGCATCCTCTTGATTTTGGAAAATTCATTGGAAAAAAACCACTTGGTATTTCCCCAGGTGGTATTAGATCCGAAGGCAGATTTCGCATCTGTTTAGAATTTACAACTGCACTTAATGCCAATAAATTCATTAATTCCATTGACTTCCTCTCTGCGAAAAAGTTTAAAGCTTATATCCCGTCCTTTAATGTCTCACGCATGGGTCTAGTGAGGGGTATTCCCACAGACCTATCCGAGGAAGAACTCGTTGCGGAACTGATTATCCCTGCATCATCGGGGAAAGTTATAAAGACTAGACGGCTTAATTTTAAAGATAGAACTTCTGAGTCTATAGTTTGGAAACCCTCCCAGACTGTAGTTCTTACATTTGAAGGCCAAACGCTTCCCTCACATGTATACTTATTCCACAACTCTCTCCCGGTGGAAATTTATTCATACCCGACAATTCAGTGCTTTAACTGTTGTCGGTTCGGCCATTCTAAGCAATCGTGTCGCTCTTCTCCTCGCTGCTTTAAATGTGCAGAAAGCCATTTAGCAGATCTATGCCCCTCCCCGTCCAACCCTCCTACTTGCGTCAACTGCTCAGGCTCGCACACAGCCATAAATCCATCCTGCCCCGAACTTTCTCGCCAAAAAAACATAAAAAGTTATATGGCCTCCAAAAGCGTTTCATACTTCCATGCTTCCAAAATAATAGCTCCCTCTAAAAAATCTTTTGCTGAAGTTGCCTCTCAACCAACATTATCTCAAATTAGTACTCCTTCAAACTTGTCTTACAGGAAGACTGTAATGACAAAATCCGCTTCTCGTCCGATTACATCTCCCGGATATGACCAATTTGGCCACAACTCTCAGCTCTTGTTCCCAAATGGTAACAAAAGCTCTCCTTTTCCCCAAAATACCGTTTTTTCTAACAACAATTCATCTAACTGCAGTGCTTTCAACCCTGATCCAAATGTCAATTCCTTAAACAACAACATTTCTAATGACAATTCTTCTTTTATTCAAACTCTTCTCATGTTACTAATCTCTATAATTAACAACAATAATTCTCTACCGTCCAACGCTGCCACTTTACTCTCCTCATTATACTCTCTTCTTCCCAATGGCTGCCCCAATAGCAGCAATTCTACAGTGGAATTGTAGAAGCGCCACATCTAATAAGGATGACCTCATCCGCCTTCTACATTTACACTCAATATCGATTGCTGCCGTCTCTGAGACATGGTTTAAGCCTTCTCAACTCTTCAAGGTGAGTGGCTACCAATGTCTGCGGGACGACCGCATTGATGGGAAGGGTGGTGCAGCCCTTCTTATCAAAAACTCTCTCCCTTTCTCCCCTGTTTTCATTAAACCCCCAAATTCACCCTTCCAAATGGTGGCAGCTACTGTCTCTAATATTACATTTGTATCCATTTACATCCCCCCTTCTACCCCATTTGACCTTCCACTATGGGTCCAGATGCTCAGCAAAATATCTACTCCCTTGGTCATTCTGGGCGACTTCAATGCCCACTCCCCACTCTGGGGTTCTTCATCCTCTGATCCCTCAGGCTACAAATTAATTGACCTTATGGATTCCTTAAACATCTGTATTTTAAACGATGGATCCCCAACAAGGGTAAGTCTCCCTGGACAGAGTCCTAGTGCAGTAGATATAACTCTCTGTTCTCCAAGTATCTATCCACTATCTTCCTGGAAAACTTCATCAGACCCCTGCGGCAGTGACCATTATCCCATTATTTTGAATCTGGCTCAGCGGTTTCATTCTAACCACCTCAAAAATAAACCTAAATTTATTACAAAAAAAGCTGATTGGTCCCATTTCAGAGACTATATCCAGTGTCATACCCTCTCTCTGCCTTCCCCTACTTCTGATAACTGCACCTCCTCTTATAAATCTTGGACTGATTCGATTCTTAAATCAGCTGACTCTTCCATCCCCAAATCTTCCCTTGTAGTCACGAAGGCTCGCTCTCCCCCTTGGTGGGATGAGGAATGCCTTAGAGTGCTGAAGGAGAGGAAAGCGGCCAATAAGTCTTACTGTCAACAGATGACATTGGAAAACTACTTAAAAGCCAAGAATGCCCAAGCTGTTGCTAAACGCACATTTCGTTTCAAAAAAAAAAACAGCTGGCGTAATTTCTGTACCAATATATCCCCAGCTACTCCAGCTGGAGAGGTTTGGTCCATGATTCGCAGGTTTAGATCTTCCCTTTCCCTTCCAAAGTCATCTCATAATTCTGCTATTTGGATTTCTGACTTTATAAACAAAATAGCTCCCCCTTATGTTCCTAATATTGATGAAGTTCCTGCTTTAACTTACTCTCTAAACCATTCTTCATGGTTAGATGCTCCATTTTCTTTAGATGAGTTAAAAAGAGCCACTGAAAACCTCAAAGACTCAGCTCCGGGCAAGGATGAAATCCTGAATATATTCATCCGCCACACTGATGACAATTCCCTTTCCTACTTTCTCTCTCTAATCAATATCTTTCTAGATTCCGGTATTATTCCCCCAGACTGGAAAATTCAAAATATCATTCCCATTTGCAAAAGTGGCAAAGATCCAAGTCTAGGTTCAAGCTACAGACCGATCGCTCTCTCTTCAACACTCTGTAAAGTAGCTGAAAGAATGATTAAGAATAGATTAGACTGGTTCGTAGAGAAAAATCAAATTCTTTCTCCTTCTCAGTTTGGATTTAGAAAGGGTAAAAGCACCCTTGACAACCTTTCCTCTCTTGTTACAGATGTCAAATTGGCTTTATCTAAAAACGAATATTGTATTGCAGTGTTTTTAGACATCTGTGGTGCATATGACAATGTTAATATTCCCATCCTGAAAGAAAAGTTACTTGCGATTGGCATCCCTCCTAAATTGGTCCAATTCATTATCAATTTGCTCTCTCAGAGAACAATTTTTGTAGATGGGTCCGAATCCCCTTCCCACATTAGACACATATTCAAAGGTCTCCCTCAAGGGTCAGTCTTAAGTCCGATCCTGTACAATATTTATACATATGATCTAGAGAAATCTATTCAATTCTTGTGCAATATTCTCCAATATGCTGACGACTTAACATTCTACAAAATATCTCCAAATCTTTTTTCTGCTGCATCAGCAATCAACAACGCCCTCAGAAAACTCTTGGCGTTTTTAAATAGCAATGGACTTGAACTTTCCCCTTCCAAAAGCAAAGTTGTCATCTTCACTCGTCGTCGAAAGCTCCCAGATATCCAGGTGAAATTTGGCGATGAATTCATCCCTATTACTAAGGAAGTTAAGTTTCTGGGGATGTTTTTGGACTCGAAGCTTACTTGGAACTCTCACATAAATCATGTCATCACGAAATGCGAAAGCAACATCAATCCTCTCAGATTTCTGTCTGGAGTGTGGTGGGGATCACACCCAACTTCTTTAAAACTTCTTTACAATGCTCTCATCCGAAGCCATCTCGATTATGGATCTTGTCTGTTTGATCCAATGTCATCTTCAAACTCTCATAAATTAGATAAAATTCAGTCAAAATCTCTTCGCCTAATCTTAGGAGCCATGAAATCTTCCCCAATCAATGCAATGCAAGTTGAATGCTGCGAACCTCCGTTAAATATTAGAAGACGATGCTTAGCAGATAAATATATTTTCAAAACATGCTCAATAACATCCCATCCCTTGATTCCCAAACTTCAGTCTTTAAAGTATGAAGTTAACTTGAATCCTTTTTGGAAAAAACATTCTCCTCCCCTTCTCTATGATTGCTTCAACTCTTTCCTAGATATATCCAAAAACTCCTATCGTAATGATTATCTCCCCTTATACTCATGTCCCTATGAAAGCCTTACTTTCTATCCAAAGGTCCACCAATTTATTGGAATAAGTAAAAAAAATGTAAAAGACTCAGCTCAATCAAATAATGCAGAATTCAACAAAATTATTGAAAATAACTGGCCAAATTATATAAAAATTTTCACGGACGGTTCCAAACTCAGTCTGGACTCCCATTGCGGGGCCAGTGTCTACGTACCTCACAGGAAATTGTGTTTCCCACACAAACTTCCCAAAGAGTGCTCCATTTTTTCTGCTGAATGCATAGCTATCATAGAAGCTTTACAACTCGTCAAATCTCTCAATATTAGAAATGCCCTCATACTTTCAGACTCACTTAGCTCCCTTCAAAAAATAAGCGCATCCCCTCTCATTTCCAGTAGCGACTCTCTAATCTGCTCTATCAGAGACCTCCTGCATTCCCTATCGCTGGCTCATGTGTCAGTGGTCTTAGCCTGGATTCCGGGACACCTTGGTATTGTTGGAAATGACATGGCAGATTCTATTGCTAAGAAATCCACTGTAGATGGTCCATTAAGTTGTATCCCTATTCCGATTAGAGACTATTTCCCTATTTTAAAAACTAAGTACCATCGACAATGGTCCTCTGACTGGAAAACATCCTCTCTAATAAAAGGTCACCAGTACTCATTAATTCAACCTTCTATTCCTATCAAGCCCTGGTTTCACAAATATACTTCCATGCCTAAAAAATATATTTCCTCCATAACCCGAATGCGTCTAGGTCACACTTGTTGTCTTAGCCATCTCGCCAGGTTCCACATAGTCAGTTCTCCTTACTGTGATTGTGGGTCAGAGGATACTCTAGATCATAATTTTTTTGAGTGTCCTATCAATGATCAATTTCCAAACTTCATACATGAATTGGTAAAACTTAAAATTGAATTCCCTACCAGTGTGCCCTGCCTTCTTAGTCTTAACTCTCCTGAAATTCACTATTTGTTAGCAAAATTTATTTATAAAAATGGCCTTAACATTTAACCATCAATCACATTACATTCAATTCAATTTGTATGCCTGTGTTCTTATAGTGTTATTGTGTACAGTTGTGCAGGTTCCTATTTTTTGGAACCTGTACAACTTTCTCCTCTACAATTTTGTCACTATTAAAACCCACTCTGTATTTTACGACAACTTGTATAAACCATCAGACTGCTAGTATAATCGTCTTCTCTTCTTTTCTATATTTGTTAAATCTGTATGTATCTGTTCTTGTTATGTTTTTGTGTACAGTTGTATAAGTTCCTATTTTTGGGAACCTGTACAACTTCCGTCTCTACAATGTTATGATCTCTCTTAATGCCAACTCTGTATTTTTCGACAACCTATCCATCCATCTGACTACTTATCCGTCTTCACTATTTTTCTATATTTTCCAAATCTGTATGCATCTGTCCTTGTTATGTTGTTGTGTACAGTTGTACAGGTTCCTATTTTTGGGAACCTGTACAACTTCCATCTCTACAATGTTATGATCACTCTTAATACCAACTCTGTATTATACGGCATCCTGTATAACCTTCTGACTACTTATATAACTGTCTTCACTATTTTTCTATATTTGTCAAATCTGTATGCATTTGTTCTTGTTATGTTATTGTGTACAGTTGTACGGGTTCATATTTTTGGGAACCTGTACAACTTCCTTGTCTTCTCTCATTTTATTTGTAACTAATGTAATGCAACTAATTTTAAGATATGGCCAAGATCACCCTTGATGGGTGAAAGCCAAATAAATAAATTTTAAAAAAAAAAATATTCTTGTATTTCTTGTTTCTATGTTATGTATCTATATGAATATATAATAAAATTGTTAAACATACTATTATGAGTTTTCATTTTTCTGTTTTAAGCAGAGGAATGTCAAAATTCGATAAATATCGCAAGAACGACCAATTATATTTGAAAATATCCTTTTACAGGAATTGAAATTTCAAGTATTTTAAGGTTAATTTAACGATATCTCGATTTCTTTACAGAGCAACGGGTTCCTATCTGACACAGCGTTATTCTGAGAATATGAGCTGTAAAGAAAGATACTTTAAAGCTCATTTTCTCAGGACAGCACTTTGTCAGATGAAACCTTCTTGTCCTGTAGGAACATGTTTAAAATAATATTTTAGGCTAATGGATTGGGTATGTTCGGAAGCAGGATTATATTGTCTATGGTCGTGCTTTTTTGAGTTTCCTCTATCCTCGTCTATGGTGTGTGACGTCAAAACTTCCCTTTGTTGCCATATCCATGGTAAAATAGTGACCAATAGACTAACCGTCTGAATGGCCTTGTAGGAAAATGTTCGTAATAAAAAAAGTAAAATCAAATTATGATATTATGTCATAAAAAATAAAAAGGTTTATAAGACGAAACAATACTGTTTTTTATATTTATTTAATTTAATTGTGTCAACAAAATTTCGTAAAAATCGATGCATCTGACATGTTTTACCTTAAAATTCGGGGCCGGACCGCGCTGGAAATCAAACGAATTCCAGCGCGGTTGACCTCGCTCGGCGACGCTGTGGTGGGAATGGACGAGTAAAGCGCCATTCAGACGTTTCACTAATCGCTCATTTCCGCATTTCATTCGGCCTAGTTTACTCGGAATGACACGTCTGAACATGAAATGAATCGAAAGTGCCGAACACTGCCGAATGAAATCTTCAAGTGAACCGATCCAACAGTGTTGGATATTTTCATTCGGCATCCTTCACTTGCGCGCGGAAGAGAGCAAAGTGAAACATCTGAACACCGAGTGAACTTTCAATCAGTTTGTCTCGCGTCCTGTACGGGAAGGACGTGATTGGTTTATTTATGGGAAGGACCATGAAAGGACGCTATCACATCGCACGCAAAACGTCAAAATGGTATTCGTTCGGCTAATTAGTTTGCTTTTGGGAACACCTTTCATATAAATTTTTGGGTCTCCCTTATTATACATGTATATTATGTTTTTTAATAAATGTAAGATTATTAATTTGTAGGAAAATGTTCGTAATAAAAAAGTAAAATCAAATTGTGTTATTATGTCATAAAAAATAAAAAGGTTTATAAGACGAAACAATACTGTTTTTTATATTTATTTTATTTAATTGTGTCAACAAAATTTCGTAAAATCGAGGCATCTGACATGTTTTACCTTAAAATTCGGGGCCGGACCGCGCTGGAAATCAAACGAATTGCAGCGCGGTTGACCTCGCTCGGCGACGCTGTGGTCGGAATGGACGAGTGAACGCTTATTTCTATAGCGCCGTGTGAACATGGAATGAAACAAAATGGACGATTAGGCCGAAAAAACATGGCGGAAACCTTCCCTCGAGTGAACCGTCTGATTCCAGCATAAACGCTTATTTCTATAGCGCCGTCTGAACATGGAATGAAACGAAGATGGACGATTAGGCCGAAAAAACATGGCGTAAACCTTCACTCGAGAGAACTGTCTGATTCCAGCCTAAACAAACTAATTCCTTCTCGTCTCGTCATAGATATAATATATGCGATATATACCATGGTCATGGTCATAGATAACCCATGTTGTCTTCTCGAAAATTGTATCTTAATTTAGAGTTGTCGATATTTCATTCCCATCCCGATTACACTGTTCCAGTGACTTGCGGTCACTGGAACGCCAGGTAATCTCAGAGAAATCCGGTCTTTAAAAAATCTTTGGAACTTGGTTGAAGAAATATCTCGGTGGTAATTTTAATTCTGGGAGAAGTGTGTGTATTTCGTATAGTTTAGCGACAGGAAGGGAAGAAGGGAGGGGGTGGGGAATAAGAGGGGGAGGGGAACGACGGAGGAGGGGTTCACAGAAGGGGGAATGAGGGATGGGGGAGGTGTAAGGGTAACTAGGAAGAGGAAGATGGGAACATGGAAGAGAGGGGAGTTCGCGGGACGGAGTACACGGGAAGGGGGAGGGCGGGGAAAGTAGGAGGAGAACGTGGGAGGGGACGTGGGACGCACTGGAAAGGACACACAGGAGAAGGGTGACGGAGGACGAGTGAGGGGCAGAGGGAGGATTGCAAAGGAGGCATAGTAACGACAGGGGATAGCAGGGGGTAAATTTCGTAAATCCATGCTTTTCACACTGATACTTGTATGTGGCCTGCTCACGGGTCGGAAAACCTTCTGATTTATTCGTGTATCTACCTGACGGAAAAACAAAAAATAATATTGGGAATCCAAAAGGACTTCAATTACCAGAATTAAAACACAAACACTTTCATTGAGTGGCAAATCAACGCATGCCGGGTACTCGTTAGTTCTTTGTAAATTTAATAACGTCAACAGTCAACATTCCTCATTGTTCCATGACAATCATCGAAGACCATTCTATTATCTATTAAAGGTAGACAATTTAAGAATTTACGTAGATTTCGGTGAGATGAAAATATGAAATTTTTGAATTATTATTTTTTTAAATTTTAATACCGCACAAGAGTCCCAACTGCTCCCGACCATTTGGAGTCAGTGAAACTATGGCATCCCCAATTGGGGTATATTGTGAGGCTAAAGGTAGCGAGGAGATGGGGTAGAGGAAGGTGGGGGAGTACCTGGCTATTCAGATCTGGTCTCCATACACTTCTATAACCATTTCAAGCAAAGTTTCATTTCTTAATGGTGGTCTTACACCAGGGGGAGGGGAGTACTGAGAGCCCCTATTTTCTGGAAGGTGCCGAAAAAAAAAAGTATGTTACTACATACTAATTTTAATCAATAAAATGAGAAATAAGCCAAATCGATTAAATAAGATTTACTTGCATAAACCGGATTCAAACCCGCGACCTTCGGATTGCTATTCGAAAGCCTTACCTCTCGACGGGGCCGTCAAACGCAATGTCGAGCGTATTTACGTAAATTTAATTGATGTGCCATTGGAATCACTGGTTTGCGGCAAGCAAGCTTATATTAGTAGGCTTAAATTTTAGCAAGAATTCACGTACACGTAGCGAGCAATGATAGCAACTTATATACCGGCCCTTGATTTGTTTCGTCTACGAATTAAAATATCCTAAATTAAATCCCAAGAAACATACAGCCATCGAGAACCAGTCCCAAAAGGGAACGATTCCTTTTCGGTCGTCGGTAGCTGGAACTGCAGTGACAGCCCATTTCAGATATGTTATCAACCATCTCTAATCGTAATTTTTGACAGCACCGTTAAATCTGTGGTTATGTTCGGTGTATACACTATACATCACGAAAAATAATTCCATATAGCTCACTGTTGTTATTGCTCTCGGTCACTACCAGGGGGGTATAACTTAGCGATGGGCACAATCGATGAATAATCGATTATTTACTCGATCTTTTTTACCATCGAATGATTTCGATTCATTTCCATAGAAAAATCGATTCTCGCTTCTCGATGTCAAATTCATTCGAATGCACAGTCCGAGAGAATCGGTTTGAAACGTCATCGAACTTGGAATCGATTCTCGCTTCTCGATGTCAAAATTCTTTCGAATGCACGGCCGAGACAATCGGTTTGAAACGTCATCGAACTTGGAATCGATTCTCGCTTCTCGATGTCAGAATTCGAATGCATAGTCTTGAAACGTCATCGAAAGTGATTTTGCTTGTCAAACGAAATATTTTATAGGTACATGTTATAATCAACCTGATGTGTGAATTTTAAATTATGAATGAATACTTTTAGGTAACGATTTACGTTTTCAGTATAGTTTATACGTAAAAGATTGCGATGGTGATAGCTTTCAACAATTTAAAAATGTTTATTATGAGGTTATGTATCATCTATTTGGGTATTGTATATTTAATTTAAAATAAAACAATAACTTAGTATATACCATTTTTATATTTAATGCCGACCGGGTTTCGCTAAAACCGTAGTTTCTTCAGGGCAGTAAATAATACTCTACTAAAATCAGCAAGTAGGTAATATGTTTTCATATCTGCTTTATATGACCAAATATATTTAATTTATTTGAAATTAACGGGTGTTTCTTAGTTTGTAATGAAAATGAAACGATTTCTATAGTAAGAAAACTTTATTTAATGATAAACTACAAATATAAAAATATAAATACAAATAATTGCATACGAAAGGGTGTCCATAACCTACATGTTATTTAGAGGTTATTTTTTAACAAAAACGACATAAAATTATTATCTTCGTATTAAACACAGACACACTGTCAATATTATTAATGGGAATTTGTACCAACCGGCTAAACTAAATATCTTATTAGTAATTTTATTGTTGTGAGATGCCCTCATATTTGAAATTCGTGGAAAATGGAATAACACTAATGTTGCCATCAAACAAAAAGGAATTTGCCAATTTGCCATTGCCAGGAAATAAAAACGGTGATTGAAATATTGTTGCAGTACTTACTTACTAATGTTGCGTTATTTAAACATGTTATTTATCAAAATTTATTATTGTTATAATTATTATTATAATTATTTATTGTTTTTGACAAAAATGTCATATAATTATAATTATTTTCATATTATTAAACATACATAAATATTTTTAATGGAAATTTTTACCAATGGGCTAAACTAAGTAGCTTAACAATAATTGTTATGTTGTGAAATGCATACCAAAAAACAACAAATAAAATTACAACAAACAATAAGCGTTGCCATACATGATGCACCATAATAATTTTCGGCTTCCTACCCCCCCCCCCCCCCCCCCCCGTCACAGACAAAAATCCTGCCCCTGACCGTAGCTATTGCTCCCGAACTCCGAGCGAAAAATCGATTAATCATTCGATTATTGTGATGTCTCGATTAAAAAAAATCGATTATATAAAAGTTTCGATCATTCCCATCGCTAGTATAACTCCGATCCAAAATTTCAACAGGAACGAAGATGAGAAATATCTATGACTGTGTGACGACAAGAAGGCAGCGACCATGCTGCGACCAATAGAACACGAGTATATTTTATATATAAACAGTATTGTTCTATGGTGTATTTATGTTTGACGCAACTTGGCGCGCGGCTGTTGCAGACTGTTCTAACGTAAATGTTTGGGTTATTTTTTGTGAAATGCCACCTAAATATCGTTGAGTGTGGAAGGCTGTGTAGACGTAAATTCAATTCGGCATAAGTTTCCGTCCTGGGAAAGAAAGGAGAATCTGTTTCGGGAATGTCCGATGAGAATTGGCAGATCGAATGCAAAATGCGTAATAAAATAACGTTTTGTCTACTTTTAAACTTCCTAAAATGAGGCAATATTCTCGTGAAACAGGGTGCATTGTAACCAAAATGCAGGTACAAATATTTATATTGATTATTTATATGAAATTCTAAGCTCATTCCGAACTGTCATTTTTCTAGTTGAAGAGTGATGAAATATAATTTTTTTTTTCATAATACGAATAATTCAAGCCATTTCATAATGTCAAAGGTACATTCATTTGAACAATTTAATCCTGTTTTCATGCATTTATCTTGTTGTGTTTTGATCTGTCAGATGTGTCATGATAGTAAAGTTGTTTTAATTAATCTTTTCAGCTCGATCATACAATGCCTGTGTTTGTTTTGAACACCAAATTGTCACACATATAGTGTCTCATTCCTTCTACACTGCTGGTGGTGGCTACTAGTGCTGGGTTTATAAAGAGAAACTCGTTTCCTTCACAGGACTGTCTGGGTATGTATTTGCATTTTACTATATTATTATAAATTATTACCTAGGTAAAAATATTAATATAGAGATGATTAGCTTGCTTGATGGTACTGAACTTTATCCACCGAACGTAGTATGAGGTTTCTACTAATGTTTTAAGTTTTCTTAAATCTTTTTTGTGAAGGTCAATTGACCAATTTTGATGCATACCCAAAAGTATTGATTTAGCATCTTAATGATGACACATGATTGTTTGTTGCAGGTATGTAGAACAGTAACTTTGGTGGTGTCACGTCAGGATATGGACGCCAGTACATCTGGGGTGTTGACGTGTTCCACCACTCTGTGGCGCCGCTATCCTTGAGAGAACACAGAACTTCAGGACTGGAGCATCAAACATCTTGTTCAAACGAAGTGTCTATGGACCTTGGTTATATCTACCCTCGGTAATATGGTAAATTTATTTTAGACCTGATAAAAGTTATAATCTGTTCAATAGAAGAGTTTACCTTTAAAACAACGCCTTCGTATATTCGGAATTGGTGTGATGGTTAGTTTTTCTTGTATTATCTGTTTATACGTGCTTATAATAAAATACCAAAACATAACTGAGTTTTTTATTTTTCTGTTTAACCAATCATTTTTTTTTTTAAATAATATTTTTGGCATATGAGTTGGGTAGGTACCGAAAGATAATTATATTGTCTATGGTCGCACCTTTTTTTAGTTTCCTCTATCCTAGTCGATGGTGTGTGTGACGTCAAGAAGTCGGGGCGAAAAAAAAGTGATAAAATAATCTATATTTACCCTATATCTATGGTCAAATAGTGTCGAAAATTTCTCTATAGTAAAAGCACGAAGTTATCAATCTAGTGATTGGTTTATTTATGGTCACTACCAACAAACTAATGCACTTCTCACCTAGATTGAATAGAAATTGAATTTTTTAATCTAAAGTTGAAACCTAATGAAATTTCCAAAATCCGTGCCTAATAAAAGTGCGGCGGTTAGGGAATATTTACCCTTTATTATTATCATAAAATTTCCTCACCGGCTTCTGTCTTTACAGAAGCTTTCTAGAAAATTACTTTTTTTTTAATGTGAATATCGCATACCCAACCGCTTGGCGCCAGCGAAACTACGGCATCCACGATCGGGGTATGTTGTGAAGCGGAAGGCAAGTGGGGAGGGAGAGGAGATGAGGGAGAGGAAGGTGGGGAAGTACCTGGCTATTCAGATCTAGTCACCAAATACGGCTAAAGCCATTTCAAGCAACGTTTCAATTCTGAATGGTGGTCTTACACCAGAGATACTGAGAGATACTTATTCTAACCTCCTAGTAACTTTTCGTAATATTACATTATACATCTTATTATTGGTTACACATATTTTGGGAGCCATTCTATTTTATTTTGAATCATAACAGCTTAAAAAACAAAACATGTTTTTTGTTAACAACAGTCAATATTTGATTTGGAAGGATTTAAATAATCAATTTTCGGAAAAATCTGAGATTTTACAACTTCATCAAAGCGGATACTTCGAATAACTATATTTTCAGGTGAAGTAATGCACTTAACTTTTTCTGAAACAAAAACAATAATTACATTGTAGAAAAATAATATATCCATATATTTCAGAGCCACATTATAATTTTTATTTAAATCAACCCTACACCAAAAAATATCTTCACTATACATAAGATAGGGTAAATACATTTTTTAAAGGCAGTGTCTATTCATTTGTGCGCCCCCATATATACCACATAAATCTATTTGGCAATTCGCACTATTTGTAAATGCTTTGTCCATGATTCAGTTTTTACCAGTGCTCCGGACTTTTTTTATATATTTTTTTTTATTTTTTTTATTTTTTATTTTTTTTATTTATTTTTTAGAATATTAGAATATATTTAAAATGAATACAAGTGTTATTACGTTGTTTTAGGTCGATATTAGTTCCTAGCTAGGCAGATTGCCTGTTCTAAGGAACCAAAGTGTGTAAAGTGCCAAATGCAATTTAAATTATTATATATTTTTTTTAATTAATACCTATGTACTAAGTTTTTACTAAATGTGCCATTCATAGGTAACCATGTATCGTTTTAAGTCACATTATGTAATAGTTTTTCAGACTCCTCCCTACCCAAGCCAATCAACCATTTAGTTATTATTGAACCAATGCAGGACATTTTGCAATTTTTAATATTTAAGTCTGGGGGGATTTTATTGTATAATTTCGGTCCCAGATACGCATACGTCTTTTGATACTTTGCCGTATTGCTCCCTGGGACGAAGAGATCCTTTCTGTTGTGACTTCTTGTATTGTATTTGTGATCAATTTTATTAAAATTTTCTATATTTTTATGTACATGGATAATAATCTTTTTTATGAAGTTTTGACGAACATCAAGAACGTTAAATTTTTTGTAGAGTTTGTCGCTTGAGAACCTGTAGGGTTTACGCATAATGACTCTAATTATGGATTTCTGGGCCTTTACAAGCGGATCTAAAATCGTTCTTCCTGACGCTCCCCAGCCAATACAACCATACGTTAAGATGGGGTTGCACAGTCCGAAATATATTTTTCTTAGGTCCTTTTGTTTAATTATGTTTCGCAATGCAAAGAAAATGTATATCAATTTTCTTACCCTACTTGAAAGATTGTCGATGTGATATTTCCACTTAAGATGATTGTCTATGATAACACCTAGATATTTGATGTTGTTCACACATTCCAAAGCTTCACAGTTGCAGTTAAAGTCCATATTATAGGAAATACAATTAGTCTTATGAGTTTTTATTGTGTACGATGTACTAGGTCGTCCCTTTATGGTTGAGCTGAATCTTATGTATTTAGTTTTTGCTATATTTAGTGTTAGTAGATTTTTGTCAAGCCACTGTTTTATCGCATTGATTCCACTTTCAGCATGTTTATGAGTTTCAGCCCAATCCTCTCCTTCAAATATAGCTACCGTATCGTCCGCGAACGTAATAATTTTTCCGCCTATTGGTAGATTGCATAACTCATTGATGTAAATTATAAATAGAAGAGGTCCCAGTGTGCTTCCCTGTGGTACACCAAAGTTGGTGTCTAGTGAGTTACTCACTGTATTGCCTATTTTGAGTTGCTGGCTTCTACCCGTTAAGTAACTCTTTAACCATTCGTAAGGCATACCTACAACACCAATATTTTGTAATCTTTTGAGGAGTATTTTATGAGAAATTGTATCGAAAGCCTTGGCTAAGTCTAAGAACAGTGCAATGCTTTTCTTTCTGCGATCTATATTTCCAGAAATATGTTCTGTAAGTTGCGCTATAGCATCGTCCGTTCCTCTCCCCGGCCGAAAGCCAAACTGATTTTTGCTTAAAAGTTTTCGGCTCTCTACATAATTACTTAATCTATTTTTAAAGATTTTTTCTATAATTTTTGAGATTGCACTCAGCAGGGATATTGGCCTATAATTGCCCACTTGGTTTTTGGGTCCACTTTTGTAGATTGGTACTATTATAGATTTTTTAAGATGGTCAGGAAAAACCCCAGAAGAAAAACTTTTATTGAAAATGTTCGACAAAGGCGATGCGATATTGTGTTTAATGATTTTTAGAATATGAGTGTTAAGACTATCAGGACCTTTTGAATGCGTAGTGTTAAGATTGTCAATAATTTGTATGACCTCTTCATTTGACGTAGGTGGGAATTTAAACGAAAAATGAATTTGTTTTGGTTCTATTGCAGATGCCAATGAATCTTCAGTTTCCTTGGTGAAACTTAGGATATTTTCCGCAAGCTTAGATCCAACTGTCGTAAAATATTGGTTAGCGTGGCAAGCAATTATGTCCAAATCACTGGTGGCTGTGTTTGTAATCAGAAGTTCGTTAATATCAGAGTCAATTTTATGTTTAGTATTGGTAATTTGTTTAACGATGTTCCACATATTTTTACTGGATGGATCTCGGTCGAGCTGTTGCTTATAGTACCTTTCTTTTGCATTACGCATAACATTTTTACAGATGTTACGATATCTACGGTAATTCTGTTGTTTAAGAGTGTTTTGTGGGTCCTTTGTTGCCACTTTATGTAAGTGATTTCTTTTGTGTATAGCTTTTACAATACCACTGCTAATCCAAGGAGTAAGTTGTATTTTTTTATGTGCAGTGAGTTTATCTTTTGAATTTTTGGATATATACATGTTGATTTTGTTAATAAATAAGTTGAGTGCATTGTTAACTTCAGTCTCTCTACATACATCTTGCCATGTTTCACCATTTAGATCCTTAATTAACCCCTCAAAGCAGATGGATGGTGTAAAGTGGTTAGTTTTTACTTGTTTTTTAAGAGATGTGTCTGGAACGCTTATTGCGGTTGTATAGTGATCAGTTATTGTATTGTGAATAACAAATGCGTTAGAGGCTGTAATATTTTTGGTATTTATGTGATCTAAACATGATATGCTATTATCTTGAACCCTGGTAGGACCTTTAATATTTATTTTGAAGTTGTTTTCTGCCATGGCGCAGAGGTAATCGTGACATTGTCTGTGTATATTTCCAAGTGTGTTAATATTTAAATCCCCCATTACTATTTGTTGTTTGAAGTTACTACATTTTTTGAGTTCAGATAGGAGATTACCCAGAAATTCGTGAATATCGTAGAATGATGGTGATCTGTAAATGGCTAAAATACATAAATATCCATTAATGACTAATTTCAGACAATTTGATTGACTGATACGAATTTCATTAACATGAGAGTGGATGTCGTCGCGAACGTAAGCTACCACTCCACTGTTTTGATTTAATTGTTGTGTTGTATGATATTCATGATAACCTGCAATTTGTTTTGTGAGATATGAGTCATTCAATCTGCATTCTGTTAGTATTATTATATGAAATCTCACAGACGACCTAATACTGTCTAAAAATAAAAGAAAGTCATCAAGATTTTCCATTGTACGGATATTTTGATGTATAATATTTATTTTGTTTAAACTCCACTTAAATTCTTTGACTTTATCAAATTCATCTAAGGTAAATTCAGTGTTTGATTCTCCAATACTATCTATTTCTAAATATGCGTTTAAAACCATTTTACTTTAGAGATATTATGTATCTTAAGATCACAGAGACAAGATAAGAGTACTAGGTATATAGTTACAATTGCAAAGAGGTAGATTAGACAATAATAATAAGGTAATTTATGTTGTTTAATGGAAGTAGATGGAGATAATGCTCGTGTTTGGTTCATATTGTCCAATATTAAAAATAATTTTAAATACTTTGTATAAAATATGGCGATAAATGGGATGATCTGATAGTGAGATTGATTTTTATTGGTTATTGCTGAAAATAATTTAAGTAAAATAGGAAAAACTATACCTTCTAGTCATTTAATGTCTGTTAACTTTTGTTCTGAATCAATCAGTATCGGCCGTGAATTGTCGTCCTTTTTTGCAAAAATTCGCCCAGCCTTTGTCCAGACGTACCTGTAACTGCGTTCCCGTGCTAACTGCCTGGCTAAGAACCATAATCGTTTGGCTTGGAAAGTTAGGAGTTCCGAAACATAAATTGGGTTCTTGGGACCTGACATACCTATAACACTTGTATTCATTTTGCCTTCTATATTTTCACAATGGTTAAATTTTTTAATAGCAGAGTGCAGATTTTCTTTATGAGTTACTGAAGTTAATTTAACAATCACTGTCCTTGGTTTGTTGTCCTTTGGTTGAGTAGGTTTTTCCCTTCGCGTGACTCTGTAAATCTCTTCGATGTCCTTTGACCCCAGACTGCAATTTGTTGTCTTGCTGATATTGTATAAAATGCCTTTTAACATCTCTGGTGATTCTCCTTGATTTTCAGGAATTCCGCGAAATTCCAGACACTTTAAGTTTGCTTCCCTGTTTTTATGTTCCGCGTCAATCTCCAATGACTGGATGCGGCTTTGTAAATTTGTCATCGTACTTTCCATGGTTTCTATTTTATCTTCCAATTTCTTGTTGTTAGTTAGTAGCATCTCTATTTTTTTGATAAGATCATCGTATTTAGAACTGATAAACTCCAGTGATTTTTTCATTTCTGAGTTTTCCGTTTCTAGTTTTTTGTAAATACTAGATTCAAACTCATTCATGCCTTTTCTAAAATCTTCTAAAGTCAGCTGCGTTGTGTGTGCATCAGGAGAGGGCGAAACCGGAATAGCTGCGAACTTCTTAGTTTTATCCGTATTGCTGCGGGTAGTAGCCATTTCGTCGGCTTATGTCTTTAATCCAAATAGAATTAAAAATATGTTTACTTTATGAGTAATTCACTTTCACTGACCTATTTATTTTTTTTATTTTTATTTTTTTTTTATTTTTATAGAGAATACCTCACAAGAGTCCCAACTGCTCCCGTCTGGAGCTAGTGAGACTATGGCATCCCCAATTGGGGTATGTTGTGAGGCTGAAGGAAAGTGGGGAAGGGAAGGAGATGAGGAAGAGGAGGGTAGGAAAGTACCTGGCTATTCAGATCTAGTCACTAAACACGGCTAAAGCCATTATTAAGCAACGTCTCAATTCTGAATGGTGGTCTTACACCAGGGCGATACTGACAGTATCTTCCACTCTGGAACGTGCCGCAAAATGTAGTATATATTATTTTTATTAATTAATTGTGAAATAACACAAATTAATCAAATAAAATTTATTTGCGCACGCCGGGTTCGAACCCGCAACCTTCCGATTGGGAGTCAAGTGTTGTTACCACTCGACCACGGACGGTCGTCGACTGCTCCGATGTCTGTGTTAATTTGACAGCTTGACATTTAAGCTCTTTGTTCACGGAGCTACTTACAAGCGACTTAATCGCCGTTACCCGCTATACTATTTTGCTTGTGCTGCGCGTAGCGGCGTTTACAATCACTAATAATAGTATGGAAGTTACAGACGAGCGGCGATCGCGTCGCTTGAAAGTAGCTCCATGGAAGAACGGCATTAACCCAACCTGAACTTTACATAGCATTCTTATAAAAAAAGAACAAAAGAAATTAATTAAAATTAAGGGTAAATAGAAAGACGAAGATGAAAAAAGAAGAATTAGGAGAAACCTCGTGCATAATAAGCAAGGCACCCGCAGAAGATGCTAACAATCTAAACAACCGTGCAATACAAAATGTCAGTCACTTAGGGCGCACCAGTTAATAGCTGATTCATATGCAGAACACTAACGGCGCCTTGCGAAATAGGTTTTTTTGCTGCACAGGGTGTCCGGGGTAAAGTTCACAAACTTCAGGAGGCGGTTCTAAGTTATCGTAGAAGCATAAAAGATAAATAACTTTTCAAAATTCCAATGTTTTTTTTTTCTGATACAAAAATAGTTTTCCATAGAAGAATGTTATTATTTCCATACAAACAATTCAACTTTTTAAACTAAGAACTACCTGTCAACGCTGGAATTTCGAAAAAAGTTATTTATATTTTATACTTGTATCATTATGTAGAACCTCCCGAAGCTTGTGCACTTTACCTGCGGACACCTGTATATCAGAGTGGACCGATGAATAAACACTTCCTTTTTTAAAGGTTCTTCCTTTATCAAATCTGAACCTAGTAGCGATTTAATGCAACAAAAACAAGAGATTCAGTGTGACCCACAAAAGAATGCAGAATAACTTACCACTGCTTATTCCATTTTTAGCTTCGTATTCCGCCAGTTCCACAGGATGAGATTTTCTTTTATGAATTCTGCAGTTTGATCCATTTGCAAAAGTTTTAGGGCACCATGGGCACGAATATGGTGTTCTACCAGTATGGATGTTCAAGTGTGCCTAAAATATTCAATAAATGGAATAGAATATTAAACATTTTATTTTATTCTTGCAAACGATTTTATGAATCAAAAAATGAATGGTCTTACCTCAAATGGCTGTTTCCATTTAAACCCTTTATTGCAAAAGCCGCACACAAACCTACAAACGTCAGAATGGATGTGCATATGTTCCCGTAGATTGGTTTGGTACGCAAATGAAGAAGGGCATTTTGAACACTTGTAGGTAATTCCATCGTGGATGTTTTTATGTCGCATCAGAGTTATGTTAGACTTATAGCTTGAAAATAAACAAACCAAAATTGTCATTGACATATTTATTATGTGTAAATAGATCAAATGTGGTGAAGCATTATATTACTATATGTAATGTGTTTTAACTCACGTTTTGGGACAATGAGGGCAGAGGTAGGGTCTGTCGACAGTGTGCAAGGCTCTGTGAGATTTCAAACCACCTTTGGTTGAAAATGCTTTACCACAAATATCACAGACACAAGACTTCTCTTTATTGTGAACTGCATCAATATGAATTTGCAGATTAGAATTGGTTTTAAACCTGCGGAAAAACAAGGTTGTAATCAACAAGGAAAGTTGATCACTCAATTCAATTCAATTCATTTATTATTTTTAAAACTTTATAAAATTTTACGCGTTTTTAAAATACATTTGTAAAAAAGTGTTGCATAAAACATAAGCAGTAGGTATATCAACTATACTAGCATTAATAGAGATTGCCCTTTGAAGGCAGATTCACTAAATATGTTGATATCTGAATTGATTCTGTTCAACAGCAAGATTGCTCTCCCGACCGGCATGACCATTGGCAAGTTAGTCCTGCAGGCCGGGAGATAGAACAGTCTATGCTGTCGGTGGCGGACATAACCATTGGGAAGAAATGAATGCTCTTCATGATAGTCGAGTTTTCGAATCATCGGCGAATCTGTCTGAAGAAATAACGTGTGAACATCCCTGCTGATCTGTAGATGGTTCATTCCGAGCATACCCAAAAGAAAGTCGGTAGGATAGAGCCACAGGTAGTAGTTCCTATATATTCCCCTCATGTAGAGAAATCTCAGAAATTTCTTCTGAACTCTCTCCAACACAGTGGCGGTTCGTGGTCTTTTTAACGGGGGGTTCAGAAATTCAAGAGAAGATATATTGTCTAATCAAAATTTACTCTTGTCATACAAATTAAATAAAGTTAGTGGAGGGGTACCTAAATAGGTACTATTGTTTTTAAATAACTTGATACTCCTCGACACAATTATTAAACGACCAAAAAGAGTTTTAGAGGATTTAAATTGTTTAATGGTTTTTACAACACTCAATGTACGTTGCTAATTATGATTGTTTTTTTTCAATAAGAAAAATTGCGTAGAATATAGAATATAATATAATTAATATTTTAAAGCATAAAAAAAAACAAGAAACACAAATAAAGGTGGCCCGAAATAAAATGAGCTTTTTTCATTTACACAAAAAATCCATTATACACGTATACAAAAAATAATTATATTTATTTCCCAAATTTTTTTCATAAGCATTAGCGTTATTTTTTGTATATAACACTGTATTCCGTCATTGTGTGAAAAAATTAGGACAGAATATTCGCGACAACCGATAAATGCAACCACTTTCAATTTGAAAGCCGAAACAATACTGGGAAAGCTCAACACAAAATTGCTTAACTAGCGACGTTGTTTGCCGAAACTTTAGTAAATATACTCGTAAGTAAGGAATATAACGACTTATCTATAAAATAAAAAAAAACATAAGTCAAAATCGGTCCACTTCAATAGTAGATTTATAAATGCCATTAGTAAACGGTTGGAGAAATGCAGAAACAAGAAAATAAAAATGTACAAAAATGACTACAAAGTTAAATACCATAATATATAACATTTAACTTGCATCCGTCGGTGCAAAAGTCGACCGTCAGCCGGTCATCCTGCGACAATCTCGGGCCTCGTTTCGGCGGGACTCAAAGTTCGGAGGTCACGTGAGATCTTGACTCGTGATCGGCGCACCAAGCTGCGTAGTTTTGTCCATTCTACCGGCACAGCGATTCGTATCGGCTATGATTTTTTCGTATGGACAAATGTGTGCGGATCGCAACGCGCACAAAATGGGAATAGATACCGTATTTTTCGGTGGCGCGAGTTTTAAAGATGGAATTTTAATGTCGAGCTATCTGTGATGCTCTTATATTACTATACAACAAGATTGTTTTATTTTATCATCTTTTTAATGGGGGTTCACCGCACAACCGCACTTTAGAGAAAACCGCCACTGCTCCAACATAAGGGAATATTTTACTTGGTGTGGACTCTAAATTACCGACCTATTTTCAAGTCTACTGCTTATTAAGGAATTGAATCTAATTATGTATGAGATCCAGGGTAACTCTAAAATTCCTTGCAGTGCATAGAACAAAGCCCAGTATTCTCAATGAAGTGCTACAAGCCATTTCAATAAGAGCATGAAATGTCAGCCTACTATCTAACATGATTCCAAGATCCTTCATGGTGGAGACCATAGACATATGAATATGTATAGACCTGCCCTAAGTGATAAAAGCGTATTATTTCCCCCTCCTTAATTCTGGGTTCCATGGAACCGGCCCGGCTGGCGTATAGGTACGCGTGAATCTAGAAAATGTGACGTCATCATTCTTGTGCGGACTAGCGTCGAGCTCTTATCGGTACATTTTACGAAATAACATGGCAAAAATGGTAACTTGTGCTATTAAGGGGGGGATATCAAAACTCGGCTTCACTGCAGTTAGGTATTTTTGGTACTTGTACGGCCCCGCTAGCGAACCACAATTTTTGCCGTCTATGGGGCAGACTCGGGTAAGATTGACACCAAATTGGTAAACCATTTAGCATTTTGATAAAGTACGAAATAAAAAATACACTTGCTCTATAAAATTTAAATTTGTTTACTAGATAATGGATACAGCTAGACAGACATATTAGCAATGGAATGGATAGATAGAAACATCTTTTACGCCCTGAACCTTTTTTGACGTCTCCGTTTTTTACTCAATGAGACTTTGAATCTAATAGTGTTTTGACGTAGATTGTATGGTTTATAAAATGGTAATAACTGTATTTATAATATTACCGGAAAATAATGGGTGTGAATAAAGGGAGATCATAAAATAAAGTTGGGACAAATATTTTTAAGTACGTGCAATAGAAATGACAAAAGGTGGTTTTGTTTTTGAAAGTTTATTTCGACAAATTTTTTCGTACTCAAGAAAGAATATATTTCAAAATATTAGCTCAGATAAACAAAAAGTAGAATGACGCACATAAACGAAAAATCACAAAATTTAATACAAATTGATATAAAATCAACTAAATGTAAACTTGGTATGCAAATATTCAGCATAATATCCTACAAAAATTGCCAAGACTTGTGGATTTTAGAATGATATTAATTTTATCTTTAGTACTTGTGTTAAACAGTGTCAGTCGTACGGAATTTTTAAACCTCTCAACATTAATAGTAGAATCTTTTTTTTATTTTTATATATAACTTCGCACAGGAGGCCCGGAGAAAAATTGTCTTTAAGAGACCCATATTGTATGAAGGAGGAAACACAGAGGCCGGCAAATCGTTTCACAGCTAAGCTGTTGAACTCAAGAACGAGTGGTAGAAGCGACCCGTTCTCATGTGAGAAATTTCGACCGTGTATATATGTTGGGCGCGCATTTGGCGTGTTTCCCGGCTTTGCACCGGTGCTGAAGGGTTCAATGACGCTAGTTCCTCTCTAAAGCATCTTCCATGTCTGAAATAACGGTAGAACAAGGATTCCATCGCGGTAGACGACCCTGAATAATTCTTGAAGCACGTGTGCTCCTGAGGCTGTTCCTTCTTATTGGCAGCTCGTGTACAAATTACCCAAAATTTATTTGACTCTCTCGACTCATCGCCTTGCCCCGCTGTGGGAGAGATGGATTCATACGTCCGCCACTCCTTTTTTATATGAATACCTTACAAAAGTCCCACCTGCTCCCCTCTGGAGTCAGTGAGACTATGGCATCCCCAATTGGGGTATGTTGTGTGGCTGAAGGTGAATGGGGATGAGAAGGAAATATTGTAATTATTTCTACAAATCTCATGACGTCAGAGCTCACCACTATATGTATATAGAATCCTTCGCGGGCGTGTGCACAACAAATCACCTATTGTTTCAATGCAATCGAATGAATGGTATAGGAAATTTTTTATAACGCCAGAGCTCAGCACTACATATAGAAACCATTACAGGTATGTGCACAACAAATCACCAAAGTTTCTTTGCAATCGGAGTAATGCTTTAGGTACCGTATAAGGAATTACGAAGGTGTGCATTTAACAACTTACAAAAGTTTCATCGCAATCGGATAAATAGTACAGGAAATAAATTCATAATGCTAGAGCTCACTTGCACTATAATATATATAGAAAATTTCAAAGGCATGTACACGTAGGTACACGAAAAATCCGCCAAAGTTTCATCGCACTCAGATGAATGCTTTAGGTACCGAATAAGGGACAAACAAAGAAACATTAATTTTTTATGTATTTTTTTAACAAATTTCATGACGCCAGAGCTCACTATTATTTATAGAAACATTGGCGGGTGTGCACAAAACAACTCACCAGAGTTTCATCACAATCGGATAAATGGTATAGGAAATAATTTCATAACGCTAGATAGTAAATAATTTCATACACGACAAATCGCTATCGGATAACTGCTTTAGGTTCCGCACGAGGAACAAACAAAGAAACATTCATTTTTATACGATAAAATAATTAATTATTTAATTTATACATTGCTTGTATAACACCTATTTCCCCCATTCATTGCTTGACGGAACTGCAATGCGAGCGCGCGACCTCTCCCCTCAAATGTCCACTCATTACTGAATAAATTTCCAAAATGTTACCGTAAAACCTGCGCCTTAAAACATGTAAAAATAGAAGTGAAAAAGAGTATAAACCCAATTGTCGTATTACCTTCCATATGCAGGCATTATTTGTCATTATTTTAAGCTTATTCACATCATATAATATGATCAGTTTTAGACGTGAACCGAAATTCCCGGTCCCGTCGTGTGCACGTTGCAGTTTACTGTGATAAGTAAATTATGAAACATTTGTAAAAGTGTCTTAACTAAACACGGTAACAAAATATTCGATTCTCAAAACAAGCAAACCTTTCTTCATTTTATATGGATTACACAAGTTTGTTCAAACCGGGCGAACAATTCGCGCTCCCATGTAAAAAGGTCTATTCATTCAAAAGCAGATTTTACTTTTAAGAGCTAAATGGTGATATTATAATGAGTGATGCCTATATACTGTAATATTGAAGGATTAACGAATCACATATCGTTACCGTCAACTCATCCCTCTCCGCCCCGCTACAGATGGTTATTACCCCTCTCCCTGATTCTCAAGTCTATGAATAATATGTCTGTGGTGGAGACACATTTTTAAATTCGGGCATCCATTGTGTACCGGTAATACACATCATAGTGAATGATAAAATTAAACATTTTGATATTCCTTTTACTTCAGTCCATAATTATATCAATATCTGACTGGAGTCTTTTGCAGTCTTCTAAAGTTAGTATTTCTATGAATAGTTTTAGGTCATCAGCAAAGAGAAGAAACCTGAAGTGCAGAATTACTTCTGAAATATCATTTAATAAATACGGAAAGGAGGAGTGGGCCCAAATTAGAGCCATGCGGTACTCCTGATCGTATGAGACACAAACTGTTTCCTTAAATTAGCAATCTGCTGTTCATAAAAATTATATTATTATGTGGGGAGAAAAAACAGTAAATAATGCATAATAAATTATCAATAAAATAAATCTCTCTTACTAATGAATACTTACCTTTTTCCACAAATGCCACAAGGACGGATGTTCCTCACTTCATTAGATAAATGTTTCCTCTTGTGCTGGTTTAACATATGAAGTTTGGGAAAGATTTCCCCGCAGTCTTCACATTTATATTCAGGCGGAGTTGCATTAGCGTGTTCCAACAGAAAGTGTCTCTTTAAACTTCTTTCTGCATAGAATGAGCTACTGCATTCAGTGCACCTAAAAATCACTACAGATTGTCAACACCAAGGAAAAAAATCTATGCAGTTAAAAAGAACCTAAATAAGGTTTTATCATTAGTACAATTCTCAAATGAAATATTTTAGATATGAGGAGTATAATGTCATAAGAAGTGTAGCTCACTTGTGCTGGAATGCATCACTGTCATGTCTCTTTATGTGTGTGTACACAGATTTTTTAGATCTAAGGTATTTGTCACAAATACACATAATCTTTGGAATGTCTTTGTGTATCTGATTAGTATGTTTCTGTAAACTATTCCATTGTAAAAACTCTTCATTACAGACATGGCAAGTAAAACTGAAACAGAAGATAGTAAAATGATGAATTATTGCATTGTTCACTATGTAAAACCTAGTTTTATGGGTTGCTAATTGAAAATTAAACAGAAGCAGATTCTATTGGAAGACCTTCTATTTATAAGATTTTTATAAACATAGTTATAAGAACTGACTTACTTGATAAAAGTACACCTACTTATAGAAGTTGGTTTTGGCTCTTTTGATTTATTACTTTTTTCATTAAATTCAATTTTTACTTCACATGTATCAGCACTGACTGATTTAGAAGCTTTTATTGTATCTCTTGTGGAATTCTTCTTATTTTTAGTGATTTTTATTATCAGCTTCTTTTTCACTCTGGGAGTCTTTCTTATTGATTTATCTAAAAACATAAATCACTGTGTAAGTTAAACCTTCTTATGTAAGTTGAAGGATCTTTGGATCGTTCATAGTTTGTGGTCGAGTCTACAAAAAATACACACACTATTGGCATAGAATTAATAAGATTTCCTGCATGTGCCCATTGAAACAATTATATTCAGATGAGACATGAATTGACTTCCAACGCTCCGAACTAATGGTGAAAGACCGGAAACTACCTAATCCAGTCTCCATGCACCGGGTCTTGTATGGAACATGTTTCAACGAGATATTAGTGTGCAAATCACCTCTAGTTGTATTATTGCTCTATGCCTAGAAAAGTATTTAGATTGATATTATTGTAGGATGAAAAACCACTACCTTTTAGGGTGTCCTGATCCAAGTCGTCGTTTTCATTTTCTGATTTAATAGAAGAGTCTTCCATCATATCATCGCAACTATCAGTGTTGCATTCTCCTTTCACACTATCCAAATCAGTATTGATATCTTTACATTCCTGATATCTAGATAACAAAGTGATTTGTGTGGTGGAACATTTGAGTGCATATTCATTAAACAATATCAATTTCATCCTACACGGCTCACAGACTTTGGTGGGCAAGGTGTCTTCCGTTGTGATCTAAAATAAAGCAGATTATTGTGATGTTATGACACAATGTAACAGATGAGTGTAAAAATGGTTTCTGTAGTTATTGCGTTGTGTGAGATCATGAAACCTACTTTAATTGATAAGTATTTCTCTATAAAATCCGCCACACATTTATTTTCATCTGAGAAAAGGTGATCTGTATCTCGATTGCTTTGATCGGCACACAGACGGCACAAACTATCCGAACACCGCTTATTTTCTGAAGACATGACTTCCATTCTTCTCCTTCAAAACATTAATGGTGCAAATAATTTTTCAATCTTAATTTATGCATTGAAAAGCTGTTGTTGAATTTTAATAAATACACCTTCTACGAGACTTTTTGTTTTGACATTACATACTTGCCCATGCCCAAATATATAATCACACATACTGTCATTATTTGACAGTTCCGAGAAATCTTCTATGGTTTTAAAAGTGTTTACAGTGCAATAAAATAAGCGAACTATGACCATTGCTATTACTCTCAATTTATTGGACCACCCTTTCGCCATCAGCGAGCAGCATTGGACCCACGTAAATTTCATCACTATCCAATTAAACTATCAGGCCCGGTCTTATGCAGGCGTAATGAATTTGAGCAGTCCAAGATTTCTACCCACCCGTAAAACCTTTATCCCTCCCGGAACTTCTTCTACCTTTGCCTAAAAAAACCCGTAACACAGCACCCCCAAAGCTAACATAGACCCTGAGGGAATTTTTTCCTCAGTGCCTCCTGTGTGGAGCATAAAAAAATAAGAAAAACTGCATGGAAGGCCGGATCGGGAGATACCAAGTTAAGGGAGACCTTTTGACCTCTCCAGCAAGGCTTTCTTGAACATCGCATTGCATCACAGTGGGAGGGATAGATTCATATACCCGTCAATCTAGTACACACTGACTCCCAGAACTTCCTCCTTTCCTTTCCTAAAAAGACCCTCCACACAGCACCCCCAAAGATGATATAGGGGAATTATTTTCCCCAGGGCCTCCTGTGTAGAGCTAATATACAAAAATATATAAATATATACATATATAATTATCAAAAAAACATTGGAACAATAAGTAAATAATTAGTTTTTAATAAGTAAAAAAAATATTATTGTTTTCACTTAAATAGTTTAAAGCCCCAAATAATTTTAAAAAAAAAAATTCCGCATCTCCCGTGCCATAATGGCTGAATCAGATGGTTCACTAATTGTTCATTTCTGTATTTCATTCCACCTACTTCACTCGGAGTGACACGTATGAACAAGGAATGAAACAAAGTGCCGAATGAAATCTTCAAGTGAACCGATCCAACAATGTTGGATATTTTCATTTGGCATCTTTCACTCGCGCGCGGATGAAAGCAAAGTGAAACGTCTGAACATGGAGTGAACGCTCAATCAGTCCGTCTCACATTCTGTACTGGTAGGACGTAAGGCAGGACGTAATCAGACGGTTCACTCGAGTGAAGGTTTACTCTATGGTTACTTGAACGAATGTTCCCATCTTCGTTTCACTTTTGTTTCATTTCATGTTCAGACGTGTCATTCCGAGTAAAATAGGCCGAATGAAATACAGAAATGAACGATTAGTGAATTGTCTGATTCCGCTTTAATCACGTCGCATTCAAAACGGTATTCGTTCAGCTAATTGGTTCGCTTTTGGGAACACGTCTCATAGAAATTGTTGTGTCTCCCCTACTATCATGGTGAGAAATATGATCTAGACGATATTGGAAAGAGAAAACAACACGCTATATGTAATTTCATCAGATATTGCTGATGCAAGGTTCGGGACAAGTGAAATGTGTCAAAGACAAATATTTAAACAAATTGCCCTCCTATGTATTGACAGTCTATGGGACGGTAAAACACAGCACTGTTGCATGTCCTTATTTATGGTCGTTCCTATAAATATGTAAAGGCATTAGTGCTTTCACTCCTTTTCTGTAAAATAATTGAATAGCAAACATTATGGTCTTTCGTTCTCTTGAAGGGGGAACGAGTAATTTGTCGCATGTTTTAAGGTGTCCTATCGTTTAAACCTAAATTGGAAATAAAAAAAACTCAGTAGTCAATCTCATAAAGTGTTTATTATTTGAAGAAAGACCCTACAAATGTTAATGTTGATCGGCAATATTAATAAAAAAAAATATACTTTTGTTTAGGGAAGAAATATGTTTTATTTAACTTGCTTTTCATCATTCCGAATATGAATTTGAATTGGAAAGATTCATATTTGCAATATTTGGAAAGGTCTGAGATTTAACAGCTTCGTCAAACTGGATACTTCGAATTATGGTATTTTCAACTGGAACAAGACTTGTTACCTTTTCTGAAAAAAAAAAAAACTGTATTTACATACACCTACTGAATAGATAATTCAAACCAATTTCCTCATTCGAAATTTAAATCTGATCAGTTGTACTTTTGACTCACGGAACACGCCCACGTGGCATTTCTTGTGTTTTTCTTTATTCTATGGGTAAACCAATATCAAAATAACTTTGTTTTATATATCTCACTTTATTATACATCTTTAACCAACCGGTTTCGGTTCGACCTGAACCTTCATCAGGGGTGAATAAAATATATTATACACAGTATTTAATTGAAAAGTAGAAGACGGAGGGAGAACATCAACTTGGGGAGGGGCGAAAGTAGGCGGGGGTAACGGAAATATGTTGAAAATGGGGTTGTCTGACAAATCTAACTGGTTGACTTAACTGTTGGTAAAATATATACAGGGTGTCCGGGGGTTAAGTGCATTAACTTCGGGAGGTGATTCTGCATAAGTGTATAAGTAAAAAAAGATAAATAACTTTTTTCGAAATTCCAACTTTTAGGGGTACTTTTTTGGTAAAAAGACAAAATTGCTCCGGCGTGTACAGCCAACACCATTATAAGTAAAAAAAGATAAATAACTTTTTTCGAAATTCCAACTTTTAGGGGTACTTTTTTGGTAAAAAGACAAAATTGCTCCGGCGTGTACAGCCTACACTATTATTTTCCGCTGTTGTGATACGTAACAATCACAACTGCCACAATCGCGCCCGGCTGACTCACAGAATCGGGCAAGTTTGTACCTTACACTAAGGATTTTTAATAGGTACTATAACACAATTGTTGGTAAAAGGTTATTTATTTAAAGTAAGTAAGTTCACAGATCACATAATATGGTAAAAATAGTCACAATGTATCAATTCACTAATTAACTGAGCAAGGGATCGGAGGGAACCTTGCCGTTAGGCTTTGGGAACAACAAAAACTGACTGTGGTTCTGCTTAGAGGGTCGTACCATAGGACGAAGCGCAACTAAGGCAGCAGTCGAGGGTCTGGTTGGTGCTTTACTTATGGTAGTAGAATACTCCTTAGAGGGTCGTGCCAGAGGACGAAGCGCAACTAAGAGAGCGTACTAGCCAAGAGCGAGCTACAGACGAACTGCCTAATTTAGGGCGCGCGGCCTGTTATATAGCCCATTCCTTGTTGCGGGGTGTGGTTTATGTAGCGGCTCGAGGGTGGGAGATGCGCAGAAGGCGTCGGCGCATCCGGGTTTGCTTAGGGGTGGGTGAGCAGGATGGCGCTGTACGGGGGAAAGAGATGGTGTAGTGGCAAGCGTAAACGGCGCGCTACATCCTCCCCCTCTGGATCGAGGAACGTCCCGTCGAAGATCCAGGTCTGTAGTAGCGTGGCGGCTCGCGTATTCTACCGGATGTTCTTCTAGTCCCTCCCCCTGGACCAAAACTGCTCCTATTTCGTAGCTGCTTGCGTCCGACTTTATGATGAATTCCTTGCTTCCATCGGCTTGTCGTAGTATGGGGGCGCTAGTGAGTAGTGCTTTCAGGGTGTCGAAAGCATTCTGCTGTGGGGATTTCCATTCCCAGGTGTAGTATAGGTCTCGCTCGGGGAAGGCCTATTTCATGTATCGAGCAAAAATCGGCTCGTGGGTGAGGGGTGTCTATTCTCCCTTGGCTGCATTGCGGGCACTTGCTTCTTACCACGCCTGGTTTACCGCAACCGTAGCATGCGAACTTCGCATCACTGGGTGTCTCCAGCTTTTTGACTGGAGGAGTGTACTTTACGTGCGCTCCTGTATCGTAGCGGGAACGGCACTCCTCGGAACGGTGCCCAAATCTGCGGCAGTTAGTGCAGCGTAGGCGGCCGTCTGTTCGGTTTTCCATCGCGCGTAGTGGGACGGTCTTCGTGCTCTCGTACAGGCTTTCTTCCGCTGCACGGGCTTTTTGTAGTAGTTCGGCGAAGGTATTGATCGCTTCGCGCGGCACTCTGTCTCGTATCCGGATATTCAGTTGTCCGAATATTAGGTCTATCTGGACCTTCTCTGGATGGCTGGGCGGTGGTAGCTCCGCGAGTAACATCCGCTGCTTAGCAATGAACACATCGGTTGACGTTAATGCGTCTTGCTTGCATAAAAATATCTCTGTGTACACTTTGTACGCTGGCTTCTTAGGGGCGAAAGCATGCCTGAGGAGGGTCGTTGCGCTCTCCCAGTCTCGTACTTCTCCTTTTATGCCGAGCCACCAAGCGGCGGCGTCTTTCGTAAGCAGCAGTGGTAATCCTTCCAGAGCGCTTGCGTCTTCGATGTTCTCGGCGCACTTGAAGATGGATGCGGCGGCAATAAAACTCTCGACCGTACTCCTGTCTCTGGTACCATCGAAGCGCGCCGTACAGGTGGTGAATGTACCCGTACGTGTTGGTTCCGACTGCATCCGCTTCATGGAGTTCATTAGTTCCGCGAACTGCTCCTGCGTGAAGCAGATGCCAGCACTTTCCTTGGCCTGCATTGTGAAACGAGGACTTCGACGTGGTAGCGACGAAATTTTGTAGAAGCACTGATTTTAATTTTTACTTTATGTGTCTGGCCACTAAGTTGGGCGCCAGTTTTATAACACAATTGTTGGTAAAAGGTTATTTATTTAAAGTAAGTAAGTTCACAGATCACATAATATGGTAAAAATAGTCACAATGTATCAATTCACTAATTAACTGAGCAAGGGATCGGAGGGAACCTTGCCGTTAGGCTTTGGGAACAACAAAAACTGACTGTGATTCTGCTTAGAGGGTCGTACCATAGGACGAAGCGCAACTAAGGCAGCAGTCGAGGGTCTGGTTGGTGCTTTACTTATGGTAGTAGAATACTCCTTAGAGGGTCGTGCCAGAGGACGAAGCGCAACTAAGAGCGAGCTACAGACGAACTGCCTAATTTAGGGCGCGCGGCCTGTTATATAGCCCATTCCTTGTTGCGGGGTGTGGTTTATGTAGCGGCTCGAGGGTGGGAGATGCGCAGAAGGTGTCGGCGCATCCGGGTTTGCTTAGGGGTGGGTGAGCAGGATGGCGCTGTACGGGGGAAAGAGATGGTGTAGTGGCAAGCGTAAACGGCACGCTACAGTACTTTTTTGTTTAGGAAAAAAAAAGTGGAATTTTGGAAAAAGTTATTTATCTTTTTTACTCTTACCATCATGTAGAGTGACCTCCCGAAGTTAATGCACTTTACCCCGGGACACCCTGAATAATAGAGTGGAATTAAAACAATGTTATTTTATTCTCTTTATTATAATTACGTTTGTGAAAATTTAATAAGTATCAAAATGTTGAAAGTACTCATAACTTCCAATTTTCGCTAGAGTACAGTACCCGGGAGATCATGAGGTTATGTTAAAAGGTTGTATTATATAATAATTGCATATATGTATATGAATTCTTGGCAGAACTTACTACTACTTATTCCATTTCTAGCTTCGTATTCAGCCAGCTCAACTGGATGCGTTTTTCTTTTATGAATTCTGCAATTCGAACTGTCGGCAAAAGCTTTGGGACACCACGGACATGAAAACGGTGTTTTGCCAGTGTGGTTATTCAAGTGGGCCTGAAATAAAATGTGATTTTATAATACATTTTATCATAATTAGAACATACAATGATGTGAAAAATGAATGGATAAATAAAATTAACCTACAGATTGGTTTGCAGAAATTGTTAATAATAATAATAATTGGACAATTTGTAGAGCGCCGTTTTTGTGAGAAATCACCTCAAGGGCAGACAATAAACCTGCCCATAATGTGTTTTAAATATTAAATCTGCCCATAATATGTATTATAAAGAGTAAAAAATAATAATAAAAAATTTTTTTAATTTAATTTGGGAGGCGGGTAAGGGCCTCTGGAACCATTTATAGAATAACCAATACATCTGCCATAAGTCACCCCAAGTGGTTCACTACATTTGGTGACTTAGCAGGGGTACCCCGGGTCATGAAAGGGGCTAAGGTTTGTCCGGGTCTTGGTGGCGGATGTATGTGCGTGGCAGGCCAGATCGGGAGACTGGTTGGGGAGATATTTTGACCTCTCCAGCAAGACTTTCTCTAAACATCGCCTTGCGCCGTAGTAGGAGGGATGGATTCCTACATACGTCACTCCTGGATACACTGACTCCCAGATTTATATTATTAAGGGGGGGGTATGGGTTCCGCCGCCCTGGGAACCATTTACTGGATAATCAACACCTCTCCCATGTTTCGCATCTGCCCACCACCAGATTCCTATCCACCCCTCATACCTTTTTCCTTTCCAGAACTTCCTCTCCTTGCTTTTCTAAAAATACCCTCCACATAGCATCCTCAAAATGGCATAGGCCCTGAGGGAAATTATTTTCCTCAAGGCCTCCTATGTGGAGGTAATATAGATGTTCGTTTCTGTGACTTGTTGTCAAATTGGTTATAAGTACTCGAGGAGTAAGACTCTCAACTCGCAATCCGAAGATCGCGGGATCGAATCCCGGCATGGGCAAATAAATTTTATTTGATTGATTTGTGTTATTTCACAATTAATTAATTAAATATAATATTTAGTATATTTGCGATATGTTCCAAAGTGGAGGTTACTTTAAGTATCGCCCTGATGTAAGAACACCATTTAGAATGGAAACATTTCTTGAAATGGCTTTAGCTGTGTTTGGTGACCAGATCTGAATAGCCAGGTACTTTCCCACCTTCCTTTTTTCTCCCCACTATCTTCAGCCTCACAACATGCCTAATTGAGGATGCCATAGTCTCACCGGCTCCAGACGGGAGCAGTTAGGACTCTTGTGAGGTGATTTCACTTGTAAAAAAAAATCTCTTTAATATTATATATCATTGAAGATACATATATAATAGATGGTTGAAAGTATAAAATTAATAATTAAAAACTTACATCAAATGATTTTTTCCATTTAAATCCTTTATTGCAGAAACTGCAAATAAATCTGCAAACATCAACATGCATATACATATGTTCGCGTAGAGTTTTTTTGTATGTAAATGAAGATGGACATTTTGTACATTTATAGATTATGCCGTCGTGAACATCTGTGTGCCTCTTCAGACCCGAACTTGATTTATAGCTAAAATTAAGAAAAAGAAGCATTTGGCGAGCGATATGGTGTAATAGGCCGAGCCCACATATATTAGAAGAGTAAAAGGCTTGTGTTAGACTCAACTAGCATTATTAACAACAAAGATATGGAGAAAAAAAAACCACAATTTTTATTAACTTACTACGACAGAATATTTCATTCAATTTCAAATCAATTTTCAGTATTTGCAGCTGAGTGCATTGCAATAACTGAATCTCTCAATAATTTAATCAAAAATAATTTTGAACATTTCCTTGCTCTGTCTGACTCTCTCAGTTTAATTTTCCAAAAACTTAAATCCAGTCCTCTTCTTCACCCTGAATTTTTTATGCCTTATTCGAGTGCTGATAGCCTCCATTCAAAGCTATGACAAAACCATAACTCTGATTTGGTTTCCTGGACTCTTATCATTGTGAGAAACGATATTACGGATTCCTTGGCAAAACCATCCAACCGTATTGTTACCCTCATAAACCACATTCCCCTCTCTCACATTTTTCCATCCTCAAAGATAGATCTCCAATGTTTGAGCAGAATATTGGCACATTGATAGTCAATTCAAGGGAGCCTTCTATGCCTCAATACAAAGGACTATCCTATCAAAACTGTCGTTTCAACAATTCCTCCATTTTTCCAAAAAAGAAATTTCCTCACATATTCAAATGAGAATTGGACATTGTTCCGTTCCTTCTCACTTTTTTAAAAATCACTTGACTCCTTGACATTTGTACATTCTGTGGTCTAGAAGTGGGAACTTTAGATTTTTTTTTGTAGTCCCTCTCTAAACAAATAGCTTTTCTTCTATCAAGCCTTATCTAAAATGGCCTCCTCCCATTCATATTGATTCCAATCTTCCATATAATTTTGAAATGTGCCCATTTGAATAAAATTACTATATAAATTCACCTTTCCTCTTTCCATAATTTGAAATGATGGCCTAGAACACCGTTGAAGGGTGAAAGCCAGAAATATAAAAAAAAAAATGCTCACAATTACTCGAATTTATAGTGTCAAAAGGACACTTTAAAAAAATATTTTGATTATTTCATTCTCACGTTTTAGGGCAGTGAGGGCAAGTGAAAGGTCTCTCGTCACCGTGTGTGAGAATATGGTTTTTTAGATTCAATTTTAAATTAAATGATTTCCCACAAATATCACAGACAAAAGGCCTGTCTTTCTCGTGGACAGCTTTAATGTGGCCTTGAACTGCATATTTTGTTCCAAATCTAGAAAGAAAAAAACAATCATACATATTTATTTCAAGCTAATAAATATTTATTTTAAACAATCATACATCTTTATTTTAAGCCGTTCTTCCATGGAGCTACATTCAAGCGACGCGATCACCATTTGTCTGTATTTTCAATACTATTATTAGCTGCAATAGCAAAATTGTATGACCGGTAGCGGCAGCGTCGCTTGTAAATAGCTACGTGAACAGTGGCCGTTACAGTTAAACAAGAAGAGTGAAGCCTAGTTCTATTTTGTATTAGATTTGTAATTTCAAAAACCTGGTATTTGAAATTTAGATGCAGGTACACAAGTATGTATAGCTATTCAAATATGTTGAGACAATCACTTTCCCCCACATTCATCTAAACCAAATCAAAATTTCTCATAGTATTTAACATATTATAATAAATCACTGAAGTCAGAAGAGATAGACATGCTCTAGTGCAAAGACGAGCTGGAAGTAAACCACGTGACATTCTTTTTGGAACCAGAAGGGTTTGTGCGTGTCTTAAATAAACTACGACATCATTCGTACATTAACCGTCGACGAACACAAACTAAAAACCAGACCCTGCGCAAGAAAAGTTAAGTTTGCTAAAGTAAGGTAACGGTTTGCAGCACAAACCACTGTGGGAATTTTCTGCACAAGGCCTGAATGTTTGTTTTTAACCGGACCGTCAGGCGTTCTTTCATATTTCACATGTTCGTTTTTACAGCGGTGAGTAAATTATAAAACATTTGAGTGTTTTAACTAAATACTTTAACAAAATATTCGATTTTGTTTTAGTATTTTCTTTTTCACCCAAATTGGGATTCACAATTACGTTTATTAAGCACCAAACAATTTGCGTGCTATTAGAATGGACTATTATTGATAAGCTGATTTTATTTTCTAAGGCTAAATAGAGATTCTACAATGCGAGTTACCTCTGAACCAGTGGTTCCCAATTACTTTTTTCTGAGTACCCTTCGAGAAACAACCTAAACTCGCACACCCCTTGTAGCGAAAATGCAAAAAAAAAAAATTAGGATTTTGACATTTATTAGTCCTAACCACAAGAAAAATGGAGATTTCCGGGTATTCGGTTTTTGATTCTGCCATTTGATTTATTTAATATCATACCTCAAATATTAATACGGAAACATAAACATAACATGTAAACTTCATTGTCATAAACTCCTTGTTATATTATCTGTAAACTTCATTTTCATAAATCATTATATTTAATTCATAACTATCATAAATTTATTTAATTATCATAAATTCATTGCTGCATTAACTGTAAACTTTATTATCATCAATTATTATATTATCCGTAAACTTCATTATCATCAATTATTATATTATCTGTAATCTTCGTTATCTGTAAACTTCATTGTCATAGATTCATTGTTAAATTATCTGTAAACTTCATTACTATCAATTATTATTTTATCCGTAAACTTTATTACCATCAATTATTATTTTATCTGTAAACTTCATTGACGTAAATTCATTGTTATATTATCTGTAAACTTTATTATCATCAATGATTATATTATATGTAAACTTAATGATCATAAATACATAGCTATATTATCTGTAAACTTCATTATCATCAATTATCATATTATACGTTAACTTAATTATCATAAATTCAACTGCGTTAACTGTAAACTTCAATATCATCAATTATTATATTATCAGTATACTTCATCACCATAAATTATATTATCTGTAAACTTCACCCGCCATAACACAGGGACATCCTTAGCATGGCGGATGAAATAACACAATATCCATACAATGTACAAAATTCATTTAATAAATAAATAAATATGAACTGCTTACTGCGGTTTAGACAATGTATCCATCTAGATTATAACGTTTATCCCATATTTTTAGGTTTTAAAAAGTTCAAAATAAAAAATAATTCATAAAAAAGGTGGTTAATCCTTTTTAATGGCAAAACAATTCTAATAATAATGAAAATCACATATTGTTTTTTAAGTTTAATGGGACAAATGTGCACGTCTTTCTTTGCACAATTCTGAAAAATTAGGTTGCTTTTTAGTGAGCTTCAGTCATAAGCCATCTTCGAGTTGAAGTCAGTGACAATATTAGTTTTTTATGTTTCCGTGTGCGTACCTCTTCAAGCAACCTTATTTACCCCTGGGGGTATGCGTACCACTGGTCTAGACCGCCAGATTCATTTATTGACAATCACCTCTGTCTCTTACTTACTCTGTGTAATGCACTGAAGATTGCATATTATAATATACATATATTATATACATAAATATTAAAGTATTAATACATACATACTTTGTTTCACAGATTCCACAGGAATGTATGAATCTCTCTTCTCTAGGGGCATGATATTTCACATGACGTTTCAGAAAATAAATTTTAGCAAAACTTTTGTCACACTGGTTGCATTTATATTCAGAAACTGGGTTATTCGCATGATTGGACATGTGTTCGGATAATCTCTTTTCAGAGAAGAAAGTACTCTTGCACATGGTACACCTGGAAAATAGTACAGATTTTGATCATATTGGTCAGCTGAAAACCTGGAAAGTTTAGTTGATGGTTGCCGATATTACATAAATAATAGAACACCAAAAAAATTAAGAATCTGTAAAATTTATTTATTGTTATTAAGTTTAATTTGTAAAACTCCATTTTAATTTTAATTTCTTTGTATATTCGATAACATCATTATTTAATTTATAAATAAACTGTTTTTATAAAATTAAAATATAATATTATTGAATTTTTTTTTTTACATCTCATTATTGTTTGAATGCGGTATTTCTATATCTCTGAGTAAACTCATTGTGGTAAACTGGCGACTGTTTCACCACAGTCAAGTAGCTCCCATTTAGTAAATTGTAGGACTGAGTGCTGAGTAGTTTAAATGGACATTTACTTTGCTGGTAGCGTTACTCAGCTCGACAAGTAGCGCTAGTGCACAGTTTACTGAGAGTTGGTGAAATACCCTTTAGTTAGAATGTTGTGTCAAAATTTTTTCTAAGATGCAGTGAAAAATAGAGGATTTACATAAGTGCCGGTTAAATAGTAGTGGATGCAACTTACTTGTGACACGAATTGCTATCATGTTTCTTAATGTGCCGGTATATAGTTTTTATAGAGCCTAGGTATTTATTACAGAGACACAAAACCTTTGGTTTAACTTTATGAATCAGGTTTGTATGTTTACGTAGAATATGCCATTGCGAAAAATGATCATTGCAGATATGACACTCAAAACTGAAACGGAATAATGTACCTTTTATAAAGCTGGTACTACTACTGCTGCAATAGTACAGAATTTAAACAAAAAACTTATTCATCTTAATATTATAGTGTTAGGCGATCCGCTCACTGAGGCAACTGAAAACTGGCAACTGTCTTTGTATGACAATGTGATGGCCCGCACACTACACAATCACTCAAAAACCCGTTGTCAATGGTAACGCAAGGGGTGACTCGCGACTCGCACTGCTGATTGCGGTGGCCGGCCATTGCTAGTTGCCAGCTGTCGGCTGATTGTTCTTCGTCTATGGTTAAACAAACTTTTTGACCAATCAAGACCTAGAAACCAGCCGGTTTTAGTTTGGTTTCAGTTGCCTCGTCAGCGGAGCGCCTTAGTTATGTGTTAGGACCTGCTCAGATATTTCATTTAAGTTCGTTTAATTTCAAAACAGTCCATTTTATTTGCATTCATATTTTGTATCTTATAAAATTGTAAAATGGGGGCCTCAGCATCCAGTGAGGCTCACATTACCAAATAATGTTTTATATAAAAAAATAAATTATGTGAAAACCTCATAAGTTTTCCAACTGCTCCTGAATGGAGCCAGTGAAACTATGGCATCCCCAATTAGGGTATGTTGTGAGGCTGGAGGTAGTGGGGAGAGAAAAGAGATGGGGAAAAGGAAGGTGGAGAAGTACGTGGCTATTCAGATCTCGTCACCAAACAAAGCTAAAGCCATTTCAAGAAACAATTTTAATTCTGAATGGTGGTCGTACATCAGGGCGACACTGAAATTATCTTCCTCTCGTGGAACAAGCCACAAATATGATACAATTAATAAGATTGTTAAATATAAGAAATTTCAAATAAAACTTATTTTCGCACGTCGGGATATGAATCCCTGTCCTCCGGATTGATAGTCGAGAGCCTTGTCGCTTGACCACGGAGGCCGGATGCTAATTTTTCAATAAATAAATACAGATTAAATGAATAGATATTGCATATGATTTTTGTTAAAACAAAAAGTTTAACATTTCTTTTGCAATTTAAAACCTGTGTATACTGATGTTTTGAAAAATGAATTAAAAATATCTATAAAAAAAATTTATTCAGAACTTGGTACAAATAATAATGTATCCCAAAGTCTTTTCTAGCCAATAAGAATTTCTAAAAAGGACAATAAATACCTATTGTTGTTAAAATTGGTTCAATTAATCAGTAGCAAAAAACCCCATCATCCTTATATTATTTCAATGCAGTTGACTTACTTAATCAAGGGACTATTAAGAGCAGAGTTTGCAGTTGACTTACTTAATCAAGGTACTATTAAGAGCAGAGTTTGCAGTTGACTTACTTAATCAAGGGACTATTAAGAGCAGAGTTTGCAGTTGACTTACTTAATCAAGGGACTATTAAGAGCAGAGTTTGCTTTCGACTTCTTATCAATCCCGTTCCCGCCAGTTCTTTTGATTGTATGTGTTTTCTTTTTGTACTTTCTTTTGGTTCCTAAATAAGTAATAACCATAATTAATTACTAACATCTTCATTCAATATATTCACTTTATAATGTACACTTACACCCATATGCATAGTCGGTTCCTCGAGATTTCCTCCACTCGACTGTGACTCGACTCAACCTCAAGGATAAAATCGGTATGCAGAACTGAAAAAACTGTCCTCGACTTGAGCAAATTCCTCAGTCGAGTAATGAACTGTCAAACTTAAGGTACGTCGCGATCTACCTTGAGGCCTCCTCAAAGCTTGTTAACAGCGCTTTCCACATTATTTCTGAGGTTAATTAGCATAATGAATAAATTCCATGATTTTATTGACCACCTTTATGAAGGATTGTACCAATATCGTCCTATGAAGCGGTATTTACGGGATGCAGAAAATCCGCTGGAATATTTTGATGATGTGGAATTCTGAAGAAGATTTCGATTTAGAAAAGATACAATATTAAATGTCCTCTTGCCACTTTTGAATTTAACACCGAGTGCCAATAACCGAGGTCTTCCAATACCGCCTCTGTTGGAGCTTCTCATAGCAGTCCAATTTGGGAGGCGAGTATGGGTACCTCAACTCGACTTACTGGAGGTTCCTCACTGGAGGGTGAAGCCGTAACTGAACATACTGATTTCAAGGGAGTTTTTAAGATTTCCTTGAGGTGACCTCGACTAAGGTCGAGTGGAGGAGGTCTAGAGGAACCGACTATGCATATGGGTGTTATTATAAGTGTACCACACACAAAAAACGGGATCAACCATTTTGAGATTGCCATAAAAAAATTATTCTTCCTTTTGAGTAAATTTATTATAAATACGATATGTTATTTTAATAACTCAGGTACGGGGCCATACGTCATTCCTATGTCAACCTACGTTAAATTATCGTGAAAACAAGCTTATGTGTCCAAGCGGTTATATTAATTGTTGAAGAATAATACAGTAATCATATTTTAACAAAAGTAACAACAGTGTATTGCGTTTCTAATGTCATTGTATAACCAGATAATTTTTTTTATCACATAATAATCAACAAAACATAACAAAAACCCGTTGAACTAACCTTTCAAACAAAAATAAACTAATGCTGTCTGACGTTGTCGGTTGTTTTCACATGCTTTTGATGTTTAGTGATTCTTTGCAAGCCTGACGAGCGTCGCATTAGAACATAATAGCTACTTGAGACCATCTTTTCTGTGGTGAGAGGCTCGCGGGTTTATGACTAGCATCTTCCTACCTATAAAGTTATGTGACCCGTAGTTATGATCAACACATTAAGGGTTTGGTGAGAAACCCCCTCAGTAATGTAGGTAATATAATACATAATATACTATGTATAATAGACTTATGCTATGTATTTATTATTTAAATTATAATTACATACTTTTTGCAACAATGTAATCATCATCACTGTAGTTATCTTCATGTTCAGATTTTATTGAAGATTCGTCCATAATTTCATCCTTAATATCTGCATTAAATTCTACTTTGACTGATTCACTAAAAGGATCAACTATTTTAATTTCCTTATATCTCTGAGCAATCAAAGACAAAGAAATCTGTATGGCGGAACATTTCAATGCATATTCGTCAAAAGAAGACACTTGCATTCTGCATGGTTGGCAAACTTGGATTGGCAAGGTGTCATCCATTGTGATCTAAAACATTAAAAACAGTCGCAATTAATATTTTGATTGGTTGTTATTATTATCGTTTTGTTACATAGCTGCGAGGACGTACATTAATTGATAAATATTTACTGATCAAATGCACCAAATATTTGTTATCATTAGAGAAGAGATGGTCCATATCACGATTGCATAAATCGGCACATAGTCGACATGAACTTTCCAAACTACAGTTACTTTTTGAGAACATATTTTTTGTAGGCTCCATAAGTCATAACTCATAACCCTAGCCTCACTGTCTAATAATCACAAACTATTATTATTTACAATATTAACGCATATAAATACTGGCTGACTAATTATAATAAGAAAACTACGAAAGAGAATTATTATTATGTTTATTATTTTTGACAGATACCAAAACGAAAACATATATTGACGTAGATTGTTCAGAATCTATGGTTGAAAAGAGTGACAGTGAGCACCTTGTAGTGATGGCACATTCGAGACATTTAGATAATCGATGATTAATCGAATCAATCGCTCGGAGTTCAGCGGAAGCAATAGCATCATTTGTCTCTCTATGGAGGGGGGTAGGTTCATAGGCTAAATCGGTAGCCAACATTTTATTGCCTTCAATTTTAACATTAAGTAACCATAATAAAATACAGCACTGTTTGAAATTTATTTTTATACATTATTGCCGAGGTTTTTTGTAGTGTATGAGTTAGCGATGGGCACAATCGATGAATAATCGATGATTTACTCGATCTTTTTTACCATCGAATGATTTCGATTCATTTCCATAGAAAAATCGATTCTCGCTTCTCGATGTCAAATTCATTCGAATGCACAGTCCGAGAGAATCGGTTTGAAACGTCATCGAACTTGGAATCGATTCTCGCTTCTCGATGTCAAAATTCTTTCGAATGCACGGCCGAGACAATCGGTTTGAAACGTCATCGAACTTGAAATCGATTCTCGCTTCTCGATGTCAGAATCCATTCGAATGCACAGTCCGAGACAATCGGTTTTAAACGTCATCGAACTTGGAATCGATTCTCGCTTCTCGATGTCAGAATTCGAATGCATAGTCTTGAAACGTCATCGAAAGTGATTTTGCTTGACAATCGAAATATTTTATTGGTACATGTTATAAACAACCTGATGTGTGAATTTTAAATTATGAATGAATACTTTTAGGTAACGATTTACGTTTTCAGTATAGTTTATACGTAAAAGATTGCGATGGTGATAGCTTTCAACAATTTAAAAATGTTTATTATGAGGTTATGTATCATCTATTTGGGTATTGTATATTTAATTTAAAATAAAACAATAACTTAGTATATACCATTTTTATATTTGATGCCGACCGGGTTTCGCTAAAACCGTAGTTTCTTCAGGGCAGTAAATAATACTCTACCAAAATCAGCAAGTAATATGTTTTCATATGGACATATCCAAATATATTTAATTTATTTGAAATTAACAGGTGTTTCTTAGTTTGTAATAAAAATGAAACGATTTCTATAGTAAGAAAACTTTATTTATATATTTAATGATAATATTTATATATTTAATAATAATTTGCATACGAAAAGGTGTCCATAACCTACATGTAATTTAGAGGTTATTTTTTTTAACAAAAACGACATAAAATTATTATCTTCGTGTTAAACACAGACACACTGTCAATATTATTAATGGGAATTTGTACCTACCGGCTAAACTAAATATCTTATTAGTAATTTTATTGTTGTGAGATACCCACATATTTGAAATTCGTGAAAACAAGGAATAACACTAATGTTGCCATCAAACAAAAAGGAATTTGCCAATTTGCCATTGCCAGGAAAGAAAAACGGTGATTGAAATGTTGTTGCAGTACTTACTTACTAATGTTGCGTTATTTAAACATGTTATTTAGAGATTGTTTTTGAACAAAAATGTCATATAATTATAATTATTGACATATGATTAAACATACATAAATATTTTAATGGAAATTTTTACCAACGGGCTAAACTAAGTAGCTTAACAATAATTGTTATTTTGTGAAATGCATACCAAAAAACAACAAATAAAATTACAACAAAAAATAAGCGTTGCCATACATGATGCACCATAATAATTTTCGGCTTCCTACCCCCCCCCCCCCCCCCCCCTCACAGACAAAAATCCTGCCCCTGACCGTAGCTATTGCTCCCAAACTCCGAGCAAAAAATCGATTAATCATTCGATTATTGTAATGTCTCGATTAAAAAAAATCGATTATATAAAAGTTTCGATCATTCCCATCGCTAGTATGAGTGCTTTCCAAGCATTTTCATGTTATTTCTATCTTGGGAGACTACTTTATTAGGGGGTTTCTCACCATCCTCCATATATTATAGCCACTATTCATAGGTTCGAGTAAAAAAATAATAATCTCAGACTTAACAAATAAATAAACCTTAAATCGGAAATAAACCTTTTTTTTATAGAAACCTTACAAGAGTCCCAACTGCTCCCTTCTGATGCCAGTGAGACTATGGCATCCCCAATTGGAGTATGTCGTGAGGCTGAAGGTAAGTGGGGAAGGGAAGGAGATGGGAAGGGAGGAAGGTGGGAAAGTACCTGGCTATTCAGATCTAGTCACTAAACACGGCTAAAGCCATTATTAAGCAACGTTTCAATTCTGAATGGTGGTCTTACACCAGGGCGATACTGAGAGTATCTTCCACTCTGGAACGTGCCGCAAATATAACATATATTATTTTTATTAATTAATTGTGAAATAACACAAATTAATCAAATAAAATTTATTTGCGCACACCGGGTTCGAACCCACGACCTTCCGAATGGGAGTCAAGTGTCTTACCACTCGACCACGGACGGTCGTCAAATTATAGTTTGGATAAGCTATTAATAGGATGGTAAGAAATCCCCTTTATATAATGTATAAAATAATGTGCATAATATAGAACACAAATATTATATAAATAAATAAAACACTGTACATTAAACAAATTTTATTATTCACTTTCACCCATGAAAAAAAACACACCAAAATCTTTTAACATTAGAAGTGCCGAGATTTCACAGCCTAATACCTCCATAGTGTGCCGAGGGTAAATTTCCGCATGGCCAGCCGTGTATCGGCTGAGTCTATTTTCGTAATAACTTACTTGATTTTTGCAAAATTATGTTTTTGTAAATTGTACTGTCGTACCTCGTACCAGATATTGTGTTTATATAATTATAAAAAAATTATATAATGCAATGAGAATAACACCACCAAGGAAACGGAAAATAATAAAGAAGGTACAAATAAATCTGTGTAATGCTGGGGCAGCATCTGCGCCTATCGTCACGAAGCTTCGCGTAAACCTTTTTTTTTTTTTCAAATTAAAATACGTTCACGCGAAGCTTTGTGACGATAGGCGCAGATGCGGCCCCAGCATAAGAGATGGTTGACTAAAAGATAAATCTGTAATAATGTTAATGAAGTGCAATTAAATTGTGTCGCTGAATTTTGTGTTGTTTTTAATAGTTTTGTGAACCGTCATTAGGAACGTAACAATTGGCGTCAGATGTGGCGTTTCAAAAACCAAACTACAACAGTGACAAGGAAAATGGCGACCTAACAATTCTATATAACAAAATTACGAGGAAAGGATGGTCCTGACCATGAATGGTGGTTGATGATGGACCTGAATGATGGTCCTGAACTGATCGGCGGTTCATGAAACTACGGGGCAGACGCCTAGAAGTGTACTCTTTGGACGAGAGTTACGACTGTCCAGTGACCTGAAGTTCGGGTGTAAACCAAAAGAAGACAGCTGGTAAGGTCTACATGTCGGACCTTCATAGGCGTTTGGATGATGGCCGGGTCCGTGTGAATAAGTGAGCATGTTCGAGGGTATCTTCCGATACCCTGGCATATTAGACCTTCGTAGGCGTCTGGATGATGGCCGGGTCCATGTGAATAAGTGAGTATGTATACCCTTGCATATCGGACCTTCGTAGGCGTCTGGATGATAGCCGGGTCCGTGTGAATATGTGAGCATGTTCGAGGGTATCTTCCAATATCATAAATAATTTTTCCAGAATAGCTACTTATATTGAAAGAAATAATTTTTTTCCCTCATGTTATAAAAAATGTATGTTAAAATATGCAAGAAATGCAAAAATATTGCAGAAGTTTTATTGTGTTTTCCATAGAGCTAAATAAGTGTTCTTCATAATAAAAAAAATAAAGAAAACACACAGCAAGCAACACGAACTGCAAGTCAGGTGAATTCGCACATTGAAGAATGACTTGAACGTAGTAACTTCGTTATTATTTTTAAAGGGATGCCCTTTACGAAACGAAAATCAAGAACTCCTGATTTAATTTAATATATAAATTTAATTTTGTTGTTAATCGAATATGGTTTATTTTAGTAAGCTACAAACATTTTAATAACTCAGGTCCGGGGCATACGTCATTCCTATGTCTACCTACGTTAAATTGTCGTGAAAACAAGCTTATGTACCCAAGCGGATAAAGGGGCAAAATAGCACGAACAGTAGAAAGTTTTCAGACCCATCAGAAACGTTACTTAACGTAACGGTAAATTCAGTTACCTATCGGAAACGCCGGTGCTCAACAGATACAAATTGAAGGGCACTTTTGCGCTTAAAAGTTAATGTGTCAAAATATGTACATAGTTTTTTTCTTTAAATACAACAAATTCTCAAAAAATACATTGTAATAGGTGTGTAAAATAGTAGTTACGGTCCTAACATTCATAAAAGCATAAATATCAGTTTACAGTCACTACGTTTGCTCGGAAAGAATATAGTTATTAAAATAATTCTATCTACATGTTGAGAACCAATAAAAATGTAGCCTTTTGTCTTAGGACTAACTAACTAGAAGTACATTTATTTATTACATTCCAGGTGGTCTGTAGATCATAGGGCCGGTATATCAGTCTTTGCTAAGGAGCACATTCATCGCTGAACTTAAACCGCCGAAATCGGCCGCTTAAGCCGTGGTAAGCCGCAGAATAGTTCCTTTGCTAGACGCTGTAGCGCTATCGGCACAAACACATCTGTCATCTGTCAGATTTCACATTGCTTCGGTTTCGATCTGCTACGTACGGACGCAATAAATTACATTGGAGGAATAAATTTACCTATCAACATGGAATTCGAACTTTCTTCGAGTGATGACGATTTAGACATCGTTTGACGTTTGGTTGTTTGATAATTACCATAGAGTCCATAGATACTTAACATAAATAGATTGGTTCGGCATAGAAATGACTAAAATTATCATAGACTAAACGTTTAAAATTGGTCAACTCTAGGATTACGACTGATATACGGATTGTGTGCTAAGCCATGCTGAGCTCCACATTCCGTCAAAGCCGAGCTTTAGACCAACTGATATACCGGCCCATAGAGTTCGTGCTTGATTATACTAAATAATATTGTATTTGTTTGTCCTTCTTTCACGTCACAGCAGAACGACCGATCGATGTGATTTTTTGCATAGTTGGAGGACCGGGAAGTGACAGCTACTTTTCATCCTGGAAAAACATTTCATTTCCGTGGGAAAATTCTTCATACAGTATTTTCTCCCTAATACCACGCGAGCGAAGCCGCGGGTAAAAGCTAGTAATAATATGTACATGTATGTACCTATCCATAAATTCATTCAATTGGAGTCTGCGTCAGATTTGATAGAATTTAATGAATCCAATTTTGGAAAGACCTGAGGTTTAACAACATCATCAAAGTTGATACTTCGAATGGTAGTTGTTTCAGTTGAAGGACCGCGCTTAATTTTTTCTGAAAAAAAAAACAGTTATTTGTAGAATTATAAAAATTTACTTTTCAAAAACAACCTTACTTTGCCATGCTTTATTTCGAAAATGATTGACGAAGCTTACGATTGCTAATTCCTTTACTGGCTTCATATTCCGCAAGCTCTACAGGATGGGCTCTCCTTTTATGAATTCTGCAATTCGATCCGTCTGCAAAGGTTTTGGAGCACCATGGACATGAAAATGGTGTTTTTCCCGTATGAATGTTTAAGTGAGCCTAGAATGTAGAAAAAAAAAAAAAAAAAACTGGATTAATTCTTTCACACCAAGCAGTTTCATTGCAACAAAAGAGTGGTCACTTTCCATATTTGAGGGTGTTCACTCAGGTTTATAGAATTGAGAATAAGTATTCAGAACAGGAAATGGATATTTATCTTATATATTTATATATAAGATAAATAATTGATATTTATCGAAACAAACAACATTACCCAACCACAGTTTCACAGTCACTAACCTACCTTACACACAACACAACAAAAAGTTCATAAATTATGTTATTAGCTATTATGTATAAATGTTAATAACTTTATGTGAACGCTGTAATATTATATAGAAATAAAAAAATAAATATTACAATACTCTGTCCAAAGTGAGCCACTGGGAAATTATCAACAAAATTCACAAAACAAGTTTCAAAGTTTCTCTTATCAATATTTTTACCTCAAAAGATCTTTTCCATTTGAACCCTTTATTGCAGAAGCCACAGGTAAATCTGCAGACATCTGTATGGACATTCATGTGCTCACGTAAAGTATTTGCATACGAAAATGTGGAAGGACATTTAGAGCACTTATAGACCACATCATTGTGAATATTGGAATGACATTTCAGAGTGAAACTGGATCTAAAACTGCAAATTATAAAATTTTACAAAATAATAAATATAAATTGAAATAAACAGAATAATTGAGATGGTATTTAACGTAATATGTATTGATATAAATAATGTTGATGGTTGTTAGTAATTTCAATTAATTAGAAATATACACACGTTTTAGGACAATGGGGACAAAGGAAAGGTCTGTCTCCACTGTGCACTACTTGGTGAGAATTCAAATTTCCATTAGATGTAAAAAATTTCCCACAAATATCACACACAAAAGATTTGTCTTTTATGTGGACGTGCTTGTTGTGAATTTGAACAGCCATCTTTGATGCAAACCTGAAGATAAATACATTATTAGAGATAATAATAATAATACATTTTTGTGAGATTTATTTCTAAAACCATTCAGTGTTCCTGTTCAAAGATAAAAAAAAATGTTATTGCAATAATTACTCTTTTGTTGAAAAATGTAGATGAGATAAATACATACTTCGCCCCGCAAATTTCACAAGGATGTATATATCTAATTTCCTTAGGTAAATGTTGTAATTCGTGTTGTTTCAGTAAATATAGTTTTGGATAAATTTTTCCACACTGTTCACATTTATGTTCAGGACGTGTCGTATTTGAATGCTCTAGTAAGTAGTGTTTCTTCAAATTAGGTTTTGTGTAAAACGTGTTATCGCACTCGGTGCACCTGAAAAATAACATAAATATTTTTCACATAAAAATAAACATATATATTTATTTTTCTCTGATTGTATCAACAGTTCAGCTGTGGAATGATTTACGATTTAATTAATACGGCTTAATCCGGCAGTGACTGTATCCCTCTAGTTTCTTCTTTGTTTGACCTTTCTTAAAAAAATAATTTTGTTATTTGAAGTATAACTTACTTGTGGGTAAAAGAACTGCTGTCATGCATTTTTATGTGTTTGTATATAGTATTTTTTGAGCTAAGGTATTGATCACACACACACAAAATCTTTGGCTTGACATCGTGTTTCTGATTTGTATGTTTCTGGAGGATTTCCCAGTGTAAAAATTCTTCATTACAGATATGACAAATGAATCTGGAATAAAAGTTCATTGCATTAGAACACCTAAAGAACATAAGAACTCTAAACAACCCAATTACCTGTCATTAATGAATATTTTAAATATTCCAACTTTAGAAAACAGTCGAAAAATAAATGACCTAACCCTTTTATTAAAATTATTAAACTCTAAATTCGATTGCTGTGAACTCCTGCATTTAATAAATCTATATTATGTACCTTCACGAACTACTAGACAAACATTAACATTTTATATACACACATCTCATACCAACTATAGTTTGCATTCCCCAATACAACGATTACATAGTCTTGGTAACCAATATTTAAACAATATTGATGTATTTGACAATACTTTGAATTTGGAAAACTTTAAACGCCGTATGTGTGAACTATTTCTAACTATTGTGAACATAAATTTTATACATTTTTATTAATTACTCAGGTACGGGGCATACGTCATTCCTATGTCTACCTACGTTAAATTGTCATGAAAACAAGCTCATGTGCCCAAGCGGTTAATATTATTGTTGACTTTTAGGATATTGGCAGATTATCTATTTTTACTTCAACTATTTTCTATATTACCTACATTTTGTCAACCCATATATTTTATGTAACCTATATTATGTTCCTAATATTTTCTGTTACTTACCTGTATTTTATCAATTCTTATTTTCACTGTAATTAATTAAAACATTTATTGCTTGATATTATATGTAAAAGCACTATGGGCGTTTAAATAAAATACAATTAGATTCCTTGTTGCAGTTAGGTAGCGATGTAGTAGCAATTTTCCAGGGCCGCCCTAGCAAAACAGGGGTCCCAATAAAGGAAAGGTCGCACTAAGGAAGTAAATGCATATTCATGATGGAAAGTAAAGAGAATAGAGATAAAATATTATCGAGATTGCCAAAATACTGACCAGTTCAAAGAAGGAACGCAGAGCTGATAGAAGAAATTAACGTCATAAATTTTTTTTTTTTTTCATTGTTTTTTATTTCTTGCTAGAGCAATCCCGATGAGTTACAAAACTCATTTTAGGACAGGAGGAACTTACAATTCATAGGTAGGAGGTGGTCATCATGTCATCTTTGTTAAATGAAATACAAATGATAAAATGTGGTTAAATTCACAACTTTAGCCAACTTACTTGATGAAAGAACTATTTATAGCGGAGCTTCGTACTTTTTTCCTTTTTTTCTTAGCAATCACCACATTTTTTTCATTATTAATCGAATCAGGGGACGATTTTCTGGCATGTTTTTTCTCCCTACGAGATTGCTTCCTAGCTTTTTTTTGTTCATCTTTAATTTTTAGCGCTTTCAGTGAATATTTTTTTTTGGAAGCTAAAAATATTTAATACATAGGTATAAAATGATATTTACTTAGCACATAGTTAGATTTTTGAACAAGAATATATCAAATTTCCGCTCTTTTAATTCAGTGATTCACGTAATATGTGGGCAAACAAATTTTAAAGGAATTAATATTTTTTTAAAAAAGGAAAATATGTTATTATAATTTTGTTTGACATTTAATTATTATGTTGGAGGTATACAGATTTCATACTCTTTGTAGAAAGAACAAGATCATCACTGAAGTTGTCGGTGTCACTTTCAGATTTGATAGGACGGTCTGTAATGTCTATTTCTTCGTGTTTGATGTATGTATCTTCCGTTTTCACAGTATCCGAAAACAGGTCATCAATTGGAATTTCCGTAAAGGTATCAGTGGTGGATGATAAAGCTATCTGGGTGTCGACACATTTCAGCGCATATTCGTTAAAGGATATAACTTTCAGTCTACATGACTCACAAACTTGTATTGGCAAGGAGTCGTTTATAGAGATCTGAAACATATTGCGGAAATTATTATTGTTGAGTGAACTTAACAAAACTAGATTATTATCTTTTATATTATACGGTTTTTTTGTTGATTGTTATTACAATCAACAAAAAACCGTATCTAAAATATTGCTAAGAATTATTGAATAGCATACATTTTTTTTTTTTTTTTTTTTAATTATAAGAAAAAAAGTTTTACATTACAAGTGAACATTATGTAAAGTTATACAAATTATTCATCATTATTCTACTACTCCATAAGTTAAGCTCTAGGAGCTCGTGTTTATGGGAGGAGTATTTACATGCAAAAAAAAAAAAAATATTCTAAATAAATATGTAATCAAAGACTTAAAATAAATACAAACATTATTTAACATAGCTATACAATTTAGGAAAAAATATGTTTTTGAATTACAATACCAATATACTATATATTTTAACTTTCAACATTGATAATACAGATTAAGTAATGGTAAACTAAGGGTACAATATATTATTATATTTGGTTGCCATTAGCTTATTTTTTTATGATGGACAAAGCGATTAAAGTCGTCTTTACAATGACCTATTTTCTCATTAGATTTGCATATTGCTGTTGCTCATTTGGTGGCTCATTTATTTTACAGCAGGTTTTAAAAGGTTAGTTCATTTGTTGCATTCGGTTATTATTACGATTAAAATTTAGGGCGATATTGAACATTACGTGCATTTAGTTAAAATTGTATAATACCTACTTTTATTGACAAATATTTCTCTATCAAATCCACTAAAAATGTTTTGTCATCACAGAACACATGATCTATATCTCGTCTGCATACATCAGCACACAAACGACATGGACCTTCCAAACTCCACTTATCGTCTGAAGCCATATTTGTTGTGTTGAAATTATGTTCCGGGTTCATATCATTTGAAAATGCGAATTCTTCTCATCACTGAAAAAATAAGGAATCAAATATCTAAATATCCTAAAATTATATTATTGCGATAGCCGTATTATTACGCTAATTGAAAGTAACAGTATTACGCGAAAGCGCTACGCCGCTTTGCTAATAATTACTTTTGGCTTTTTTGCTTTTGACAGAAGAATTGTTGACATTGACAATTGACATAATCTATGGCATCTATGGTTAACATTTGCAGATGACAAGTATCGAGTGTTGCTAGTACTTGAAAATTTATTTCTCCGCAACATCGTTTTCCCCCAATATTTTTAATGTAAATACCTCCTACCGCCACAATTTCAAATCTTTAATAAATTATGTCCGCTCGTGCCGATATTAATTATGCTATTAAACATCGGCTTGCCTATTTTCCTGAGCTAACTGAACCGTCGATCTCGAGGGAGCTCTCGACTAGCAATCCGGAGGTCAGAAATGAGGAGGAGGCAGAGTAAAAAAAGAGGAGGCAGCTTCAAATCCCGGCGTGCACAAATACATTTTATTAGATTACTTTTGTTATTTCACAACTTATTCACTTAATAAATTATAAATTATATATAGCACGTCCCAGAGTGGAAGATACTCTCAATACCGCCCTTGTGTAAGACTAGCATACAGAATCGAGACGTTGCTTGAAATGGCTTTAGCAGTGTTTGGTGACCAGATCTGAACAGCCAGGTACTTCCCTACCTTCCTCTTCCTCCTTCCTTTTCCCCATCTCCTTCCCTTATCCTTTAGGTTAGGTTAGGGGGAGGGGGGATGGAAATGGAAGGGTTGGTTAGGTTAGTTTAGGTTTGTTTAGGTGAGGGGGGAGGCAGGGAAATGGAAGGCTAGGTTAGGTTAAGTTAGGTTAGGTTTGTTTAGGATAGATATTATAAAACTAAACGTACTACGTCTCTCCACTCGTCAGCTTAATTAAAAGTCGAGAGACAATAATTAACGGGTATACTTTAAAGCATGGGTGGCCAACCTTTTCAGCAGCCGGGCCAGATTTAAAAAATGAGATTTTCTACCGGGCCGTACAACAAAATTTCTTTTATTATTCCAAGCAAACAAGAAATATATTGTTTTTTTAAGAAGATATAACAAAAATGAGAATCAAACATATTTATTAGTGTTAGGCAATACCAAAAATAATAATAAAAAATTAACAAAATATAATAAATTTTAGTGAGATGTCTGATTTTTTTTGTCAGAACTAGGTGCATCAATTTTGATAACGATTGATGTTGTTGCTACACGCAAACAGTTTTCCAAGTGCTCATTAGTGATTAATGTTCTCATTTGAGATTTAATGTGTTTCATTCCACTACAAAGCTGTTCACACTTGTTTCCAAATAGCGAAATGCGGGATATTTCTCCTTGTCAAAATATGTTTTTTAAAACTCTTCCAAACCAACGTGGTTGAATTTCTCCTTTAACTGTGCACCACAACACATTTCACAATGTTCCATTTGTAAAATTGCAGCAAAAATCACACGATGCACTCGTATTTTAAAATCTTGAAGTCAGTTTTCAAATTCCAAGTTCAAGTCGGATATCAACGAAGCATATTTATCCGCCGCCATTTATGTGTCGTCTGGCTGCAATAACAATGTAGGAAAGTGAGTGAAGATTTTTGACCTTACCTGTTGTTCCCGAAGCCCTAGTTTCATTTGGAATGCCGAAATAAGATCATACATGTTATTAATTAGTTGATCTTTCCCTTGTAGACTAGTATCAACAACATATGTTTCCTTATCGACCAGAAATGCAAAGTCACTAACCCACTCCTTGTCTTCAAATTCTGGGATACTTTTTGACTTGCTTTAAAAAAAATGATGCATTTCTTCCTTCAAATCAAACACTCTTTTCAACATTTTGGCACGGGTCAGCCATCTTATTTCTACATAAAATTATGTAAGTCACTATACTGTGAATCCAAAGACTTGAGAAACTCTTGGAATTGACGCTGATTCAACACTTTCTACTTATTACCGACTTTGCAGGCCTCATTTTCAATCAATTTTACCAAACCTTCGTGTTTCCCAACCAATGCTGAAGCACCATCTGTTGTTAAGATAGGTTGTTGAGTTGTAATGAAAAGCGATTCAATGTCTTTGTAACAGCTCCTAACAAATCTCGTGAGCAAGTAGTATCTTTGTGTGGATACAGTGCCACTAATTCTTCTATTCTGTTAAGATGGACATACACACCCCTTTTGAAAATAGCCACTTGGGCGGTATCTGTTGGTTATGTGCTTTCATCCAATGCTAGAGCATAAAATATGAACTTGGATGCTCGATTTTTCAAATTATCTTCAATATGGTTTCCAAGTCGTCGACACGCCTAGTAATAGTTTGACGAGACAGGCTTACTTTTGAGAAATCCTTTTTTTCTGGGCACAGAATTTCTACTACACTCTCCAAACATTATTAAACCATTTCACAATCTAAATATGGCTTCGATTTTTTTACTTGTATCATGGCTACTGCATAACTAGCTTTTACATAGCATGCTGACTCTTGAGCCGCTCTAGTAAATATCCGACGTTGTGCAGAACGTTTTCTTTTTAATCATTTACTTGGTCTTGTCAAAATTGTCCTTCGTACTTTCAAATTTATTTGCATGTTTAGCCTCGTAATGTCGTTTAATGTAATACTCTTTCAAGTCAGAAACAGAATTATTGCATATCAAGCATAATTACTTTGTTTTAAATTCCACGAAAAAATAATTCAATTTATGTACTGAGATACTTCCCCGTATATGATACGCACTATGGAATGTTCTTTTGGTGGTTTCATATACACTAAAAGACATCATATGCTCCGCGGGCCACAAGTAGAGGCCCAGCGGGCCGCATGCGGCCCGCGGGCCGCGGGCTGGCCACCCTTGCTTTAAAGCATGCCCGGCCAACCTAAATTGCACCAAGGGTCGCATTGACGACTTAAATTTTTCCAAGGGCCGCCGGGGGAAGGGGGGTGGAGGGCTTTTAATGCAGCTTTTTGTTTAACAAGTTAAAAAAGCAATTATTTTGTATTTGAAGTACCAGATTGCTACCTCCTCACTTTATTATTACACGCCTTGAGGGGCTTTTAAATTCTAGTTTAGTAATGAAATATCACAGCTATATTAAATTAAAACAAGAAAGAACACATAAAACACTGAAAAAATTGAAGTGTTACACAACAAAAGCTTATAATAAAATAAAATACATTGGTAAAAATAATAAGAAGCCTCACATAAATAGATATTAAGTACAAACAAAAATTGCAGAAATTATATATCTACGTCTATTTGTGTCTCGATATATAAAAGATTTGAAATAAACAATATTTAAATTGATTATTTTTAAGATTAGGTATATATTACATAAAAAGTTCTGGCGCTGTTAAAAAATATGTTTAACTAATTATATTGTGTCAATTGTCACTCTTTGCATGCCTCTCGTGATTCCAATGTCTCTTGCCTCTCATTGTAATATGTGTTACTTGAGGAGCTTGAATAAAATTTTGTATTTTTTATTTTTATTTTTTTTAAATTATTTGTTGTTTTTCTGTTTTTCTAATTGTATGTATCTGTATTTAATTGTATGTAATTGTAGATTTTTTGTAATTGTATGTCTCTGTTTGTACAATAACTGAGTTTTTATAATTGGATGTTCTCACGTAAGTGCGAACATCTGAAAAAACCCAGTATAATTAATTAATAAATAAAATATATATGTTACTAGCTGACCCGGCCACGCTTTGCTGTGGCTAACGAAAAACAACGCCATCTACTGGATGATTACCTAACCTAGATAACCAAGTGTTGCGTCAATAAATTAACTCACACCGCTATCTGTCAGAAACTTATGGAACTTACAAATAATTTTCCTATAAAAAACATTTAATTCGCAATAATAAATATTTCTTCTATCTTTTAAGTTGGACCAAATTTCACACACTAAGCCAAATTTCATCAAAATCGGTTAAGTAGTTTCGGAGTTTTCCAGCATTAGCTTGGTTTCAGTTTCTCCGGTGAGCGGAGCGCCGGTGTTCTATCGAAAAATAAATTTTTATCGTATCTAAAATTTGACATTTGTTTTTGAAAGGCAATGTGCAATTAATGGTAGTAGCGCTAGTAGAACAATAAAATTGAATAAGATAAAGCATTTTTTAAATATTTTCTTTTGATTTATGAAAGAAATAGGTATTACATTTTTTTTAAATTAACAAAAAGATTGTCGTAAAACGGAAACGATAAAAACCTCAATTTGAGATGACATTATGATGCACCTAGAAAATTTGGATTGCCCAATTATTTTATATTTTTAATAAAAGAAAAGGAAGCTACAAATAGCACACTAAAAAAAAACACATAAAAATCAGATGCTCTGCTTAGGAGAGGATCACTTAAATTTTATTAACAACTATTAGAAAAGTATTGATAATAATTGTTAATTTCCAATGTGGATTTCTAACCTAAAATTACATTTTGCATAACAATGAAAAAGACAATACATCCACAAGAAGAGACATGGTAATTTTACAAGACAACATAAAAGTTTAAAAATATAGATAAGTTGTACATAATTCAATAGAAATGATATTATATGCAAAATATAATATGTATACCGAAGAACGAGTAAAAATGGTGGTACAAGAATTTTTTTTTTTTTTTAAATTTACGTAGTTTTCTTCTGTTTTCCCTTATACATATAGTGATGATGTGATGTCGTACAGTTAGTCCACCAGCTAATTTTTTAGGCTAATATTTATTTTTATTAAATAAATTTTTCATCGATAACCTTCTGTTGTCTGCCAGGTCAAATCTTTTGAGAAAAACAAATTAATACCAACAAAATTCCAAGTGTTTCGGATAATTCAAGATATTGATTGATTACACAGATTAAAATAATAATCTCATAGGATCTTTTTATCTTGAACGTTGAACTGTACGACTCTAGTTCCAAACTACTTACATACTACTATTTTGGAGGTATAGCAAAACATATTGCATAATATGGCTAAGTCCACATGCACACATATCGACAAGTCATCACAACAATAAGATAAACTGACAATAAGATCATCTTGATGATTCAGAAAACGAATCCAAGCTGATTAAATTTCAAACAGAAGTTCCTCGGACAAAGAGCAAAATACCAAAGTTCATTTTTCGAGAGCTTGGATGAATATTATTTATTAGTTCGCGCTATTTTCTGTACTTACCTGGAATTTAATTTGATCTTTAGATAATAATATATCGATCGCCCAGTTGAATAGTCAGACATCTCCGAAAATCTAAATTTGTGATGAGTACGCAGTTATATGTAAAAGTGTACCCTCTATCTGATACAATAGGTACTCAGATTACTCATAAACACCACCAAATCAATAGGGTACATGCAGTGTATGTAATATAGTGTTTTCAATGCAATGCATTTAAGAGGTGGCTCTTCCTAGTGAGAATTTGAAAATGGGTAACACCCCCAATATTTAGTTCATGAAAAGGCGTATAGAGGTGTCATTATGATGTATTCAATCAAATATTCACACCACGAAAAATTCTCCAATTTTACATGACATCTTTTGAAATAACTGGAAACTACATAATATGTCATCAAATATTCTCACCGACAAAAATTATATTATTATAATCTACTAATCCTATTTTACACTGACATCTTTTGAAATAATTGGAAACTACATAAGATAATGAAACTGCCTACAATCCTTAATCTGCGGGACATATCCAAAATTATTTTTTAATAAATTTATCTTTACTTTAAAATATACCTTACACATATGTACCTTTTATAAATTTATTATTTAGAAATCAATTTTTTAATCGAATTGGAGAGAAATTTTTGCAGAAAAGTTAAAACTCAAAATCAAGAATATTCATTTTATTTATCAAAATTAATTAAATTTTTATCAAATAACACGCACAATTATGTTATATATTTAATATAAATATTCATGCGAGTATATATTATGTGCACAGTACTTTTAGTTGACGAACAGGGACAAACGCGGTCACAATTTTAATTAGGTACCGCTTTCGCGGAAGACGACGACGATTTTCTCTGGACTAAATCAAAATCTCAATTCTTTCTATGATACAATGGCTTTAAGAATAAATGAAATACAAATATATATGCATAATTAGTTGTACATACAGGTCAATTAATGAATGTAGTAATTTTACTAGTGTAAGCTGTTCTTATTTGCAGATCAATCAAAGGGAAGGTAATGAAATTTTTTATAATTAAGTAATAAATGCCTAATCTGGTAAATAGTAATTTTTCCCTTTTTAAATAGCTACATTTTCCAATAAAACTTTCTTGGAAAACATTTACTTTCATATGACTTTTTTGCGAGAACGTGCGATTTGAACGAAACGGCGGAATGATTATTTTTAAGCGTCCGACAGACACAGCTATAAAAGCTCAAGCGTTATTTGGTTTGGCGTATTTCGGCATATCGGTTGCCGTACATTCCCAATGGGAATGTATGACGAGCGATATGCTGAAGTAGGTCAAGCCAAATAACGCTTGAGCTTTTATAGCTGTCTGTTAAACCAATGTGCATCTGGAATATGTATAAAACATATTAAGACGATAGACTTCGCTTTTCGGCCCATACAAAAAGGACGCCCGGGAAAAAACACTTTTCTACATCGAAAATTACACAAAATGAATATATTTTTTTTATACTGCCTTCTAGAGGGTGAAAACTATGTCGGTATGTTTTCGAATTTTCGATGCGTTTCGTATTAACGTAAACATTCACTGTCAAACGTGTACGATTTATCAAAAAATATTATTTAAGGAAAAAGTGCTGCTAACTCAACTCTCATAAAGAATTATAAAATTATAAAAAGCTACCGACGTAGCTTCTTCTTTCTAAAAAAAATATATATTTTAAAATTTCAATTTCGTGAAAGTTTCGGTGTAGAAAAGTGTATTCTCCATAAACCCCTTTTCGAGCGATTTCTGTAGGTAAATTTGAGCGTTGTCTCATTCGCACATTTCGCATTCGCATGTATTGTAAGTATGCGTGAGCTTATTGTGAGCGGGACAGAATGACAGACGCGGGTGTTCCGCGTGTCGTTCAAAGTCTAGCCTCTTAAGTATGATATAAAATAACACCGTGAGGTACAACGGTCCGGTATATTAGCATAACATTTTGAAATATCATACTAGTGACCCAGAAAGTTTTAAGTTCACTACAAGTTTTTCTGCATTATAATTGATTTTCTGGTGGTTGTGAGTAATTTGAGTGTTGTACCAGATAGAGGATAAACTTTAACATATAACTGCATAATCAACTCAAATTTCGATTTATCAGAGATGTCTGACTAATCAAGTGAACGATCTAAAGGAACAAATCTTTACAGATAACAGCTATATTCTATGATCTGAATCTGAGGGCAACGCAACTGTATTGAAACCCGTTTGTTTTTTTAGCCTCGAACAACACGTGCCGTCAGACACCTGTTATTGTTTGGGTTTTGTTGATAAGCGAACTCGAGTGAACATTGTTCTGGGGGCCTGGCCTGTCGCGCCCCCGCCCTATCACCAGGAAAACCAAACATCGACGCCGAGTATCACAGTCCAGTCACCGCAGCGCCATACGGCGTATCGCGTGTAGGTATATAAGCGAAAAATATCGCACTCTTTCAAGCGCTTTTACGCTGGTCGGTGAGAAGAGCGCACGTTCAGTTTATTAATATTTTGCGTCAATTTACTGTGTTATAAGTTTTTGTATTTTAATTAAAAAATAATTAAAGCAGTTTATTAGTATGAAATTAACAAAAGCTGTGCTTCTTTTAAGCCTGTAAAAGTGAAGTTCTTATTGAAAATAATAAAAAATATATATATTGTGGTAAGTAAGACACAATTTTATAAGTTGCCATTGTTTGAGAAATTCTTGTCAATTTTTAGACAATTTATTTGATTGTATATTTTTTGCTGCATTTACAACTTTCATAAATGTATGTTATAACACCGTCCTTGGACAACTGATTGAATTATTTTTAGTAAATAAAAAACATAGTTTCCGTGTTTGTATAAACTAAGATGAAATATTCTACAACAGAGAGCTTTTGGCAAACTTACCTGATATTGAATTTTGAGAAATGGAGAGTTGCCAAACGAGAACACATAATTTCGATAAGCACCCATTTAACAAAAGAAAAGACGCAATATTTTGAATGTTTCTACCAAACAATTTTACATTTCTACTTTAATTGTAAAAAAAAAACAGTGAGATGATTTCACAAATATTTAAATGTTTTACTGTAATTTTCTAAAGAAGTAAATTTTTCACATGATTCCCATAAAACTACAACCAGAAAGAGGTTCGTAAGTAGGAGATTTTATAGTTTTAAGCTGTTTTGTAGGTATTATACTTTTTTCAGGGCTTATAAAAAAACGCTTGATTATTTCTTGATATTATTTGATACTCGCTGTGGATATCTAATTAAAACATCTGAAATATTCCAGGCGTTCAAATTTACAAATCTAAAACACATGATTTTGCATTAGTTTGTAGTGTTTCACCTTAATAGTTGTTGACGAATTGCGAATCAATATTATAAATGCGATAATTTTATCACCATGGAACCTACAAATTTTAAAAGTCCCGACTAAATAATTTCTTTATTCAGATCTTAAATATTAAGTTTTAAGATCTGACTAAAGAAATTACTATTAAAATTTACAGTAGCTGCGTAGATATATCTTTGTCATTCATAGGTGCTTTGTTATGAGCTGTGATGTTATGATAAAGTAATACCTAATTTAGTTTATTTTGAGTAGAAGTTTATTTCAATAGATCCCCTCGTGAAAGTAGATACAGATTGTATTTTTAATTTCTAATTGTGGCCATAATAGGTACTGTTCAATATTAATTTGAGTTTCTACCTAATTATAGATCAGTAATTTGAAAGGAAGTTGTCAATAGCAAAAATGCGAAGTAGAATTCTAATGGATAATAATATATTCTGAACCTTGAGTTCAACCACTGTACCGAGAAACTACATAATACATATGAGTAAACAAATGGAGTATCGTTGTAAAATTTAATAGTACGCAGAACATGGAAGCTGATAATTATGTCATATTTATAGGTCAATATGATATTTTGTTTGGTGACTGTGGGTCAATAAAACCCACTATTTTCCCAAACCCACAGTTTTTACCATTATTTTAATTATGATTAGAGAATTAAGAGCGATTGACCAGCGGCTAAGAATAAACGTTTAAAAATGCTTGTAACTGTACAGGGAGGTTCCAATAAGAAACAAAGATTATTCCCCGTTTAATATTGATTTATTTCTTTCAAAACTTGCTTTAATATATACCTACATTCAAGTAAGCAACAAAAATGCTCAAAACGCACGATGATAAATTATTAAATATCGTGTACTTCTTGTAAATATTTTTTGATCATAAGTATTTATGATTTCTCAATGTCTAAACAAGATAAGTGTGTATAATAAAAATATTATTTTAGTTTGTAAGACCTTAAATAAATAGAAAAACTGATATATTTTTGTCACTAAATACGTTCTCGGATTTATTTTATAATGATTTTAATTTAACTAAAATGAAAATTCGAAAAACTGTATTTACTAGATCATGTATTGATTTATTTTGTTGTATGATCATATGATTTTTAATTTGTGCTGTTTAATATAATCTATCGTTTGAAAATTGAACAAATCTGCCAACGACCAACGGTGTAACCTTAGTATATTAAAAATATATATTAAAAATTACAAATACTATAAATACTTCGTATATTAAAAATGAACTTAGTTTTTCAAAATTTAAAAAATGCGTGTACCATATAAAATAACAGTCTTTCAAAATCTATTTATGTTTTTTGTAAAAAGAGTCAATGCGTCTAGAATTTTATTTGAAAAGGACTAATTTTCGGTGTTCTCTGGTAATACCCTCTTAAACTATGATTCAATGCACAAAAAAAAATCTTTACATTTTATCGATTTTAAAGCTGTTGGTTTTCACACAAAGTCCTTTGGGCTATAATAACTAATCATTTTTTTTCCAAAAATCATCTGATACGGAAAAAAACAAGGCACGCCCCTGGTACTTTAATTATACGCAACTAATTATGCAGGCCGGCTTTTACACGAAAAATTATCGTTTGAGCGTTTTTATTTGACATTGAACGCCACTGTTTCCGCATAATTCAGTCGCCATTCTGAAGAATAAAAAATATATAGGTAGGTATCTACATATCAAAATTAGTCGCAACGTGTTTTTGTAATACCTAAGTATCTATTATATAATTGTATGCAAGTTAGAAAGTGTACACTTTAGTAAATAAAAACAAATACTCAACGAATTGGTACTCCACAAATGTGTTAATAGATTTTTTGAATTATTTTGACTAAATAGGTATCTACGATCTATGTACGAGTACATTATTTTAAAAAGGCTGTTAGGTACAGGTCAATTTTCCAAAATATGAAAGCATGGATAAATTTAGTAAGAGTCTTGTAGGTAATAATAATTATAATTGGGATATATTGTGATAATGTAATTATAATGAATATATTATTATAAAAATAAATCAATAGAGGACTCTTACTAGATTCTTTCATGATTGCACTTCTCGTTCTTGATTCTTTCATACTTGGAGACCAATCTTGGGGACTTGAGTGTACCTAACGAATATATCAGAATATATTATATTCAATAATATTAATTCTGACTAATCAATCGTAGGGCACTTGGGTAACAGCCATTTAAAAATATAATGTAGACTCACCACAGATATTTAGTGCAAATTATTAAAAATATTAATAAAAAAAAACAATTGTTAGTAGTTCCCTATTTTAATTTTCATGTTTCTAAACAAAATGTTATTTCCAGTAGTTAAATAATATTTTGTTAAATGATCTAAACCCATTCGAATAATTATTTTATACTGCAACACACAACACTACATTAGAATTATTTTAAACGTACTGTAGGTACCTACAGGTCTGCAGGAAGTTTCAGAAATTAAAATTTAATATAGATATAGTAATAATGCATAATTCTAATTAGACGGTATTACACACTACGGCACTAACCAATAATACCCAGGCTAAAATCGGGTTTTATCACAGAATTTGAACAATTCATCAAATTTCAAAGCTAATATTCAAGTTCGGCGCGAGTCCTATTCATTTCTTTTTTTTTTCATTGTTTTTATTTCTTGCTAGAGCAATCCCGATGAGTTACAAAACTCATTTTAGGACAGGAGGAACTTACAATTCATAGGTAGGAGGTAGTAGTTACAATTTAACAAAGGTATTTGGATATCATAATATAAGTTTTACATTCAGTATAGCATAAAAATAAAAATGAAGACAGGTTAAGTAGAACAAACAACAAGAGAAAACAAGTAAAGAGAGGGAAAAACTGATACGAGTACCTATATAAGATAGAACAAAAAAAGACAAGACGATTACATATTTTCATTTTTAAATGTAGTTAAAAATATTCTTTTAAAGCATTGCTTTGCAATTTTTTATTATGCTGGATGTTTTTGTACATATCTGGAAGCGAATTATATAGTGTATAGGCAATATAGTTCAGAGATTTTATCCCATATTTTGTAGTGTGCGTTTGAGGAATGCGGATTTTATTGTTATTTCGAGTATTGTGGTTGTGGATGTCTTGATTGTAAATTGGCTTGGTGTTAGTATGAGTTGATTGTTGGGTAATTTGTAGGATGGTGCTTGTGATTTCATGTTTAGGAAGGATTGTGATTGGAAGGATACCGGAAACTGAATAGATGTCCCTGACATGAGTGTCCCATGGAAGTCCATGAACATTTCTGAGAGCTCGGTTTTGAACTACCTGCAGGTCGGCTATCAATTTCTTTGAGGCAAAGCCCCAGATACAGCAGAGATAGGACAGGTGAGAGTGTACCATGGCATTGTAGACTGAAGTTAATAATTCAAGTTCTGTTTATCCGAGCACTGTGAAAAAACCGGCACTTGATGAAATAATAACTTGAATATAACTCTCCTATAATTGAACAGGGTCCCATTACAACTTAACAACGTGGCATTTCAACACCCATTTGAAAAGTCATTAAAAGTGTTGAAAAATATAGCCCATAACCTAACCTAACGTAACGTATTTAACCATTTTTTTTCATTATTTTTAATGATTTTTCAAAGGAGTGATGAAGTTGCACATTGTTGAGTTGTCCGGTCACCATTGAATAGAATAGTCCTTAGTCCTCATGCAATGTTCTTACAAGAAGAAGGTGTTTGCCATTTATTCTTTGTATTCCTACCGAATTATGAGTGTTTCCACGTATATAGTTGGTCTAGGACCTATTTATACATAGATACTTATATTATAAATACATGGTCATATTTTTTATAGTCTACTCTAGTTCTAGTGTATAGTATATCATGAAGCCTTTTAAAATATATTATACTATACTACCAATAGCACAACAAAGACAGCAGAGCTGTAGATTCATCAAACGATCAACCATAAAATCAACATCAATTTTCTCAGGAAATGTTAAATGTTATGTGTTGTAATAGTTCCAACTTCTGATTTTATAAAATAATCAGATTCTAAAATTTACTCGCAGTTTTGTTATTTATTTATTTATAAATAACAAAAATATAAGTAATAGGTACCTACTCATAACTGTCGAAAGGCTGGAATCAGGTTCACTCGAATGAAGGTTTACTCTATGGTTACTCGATCGAATGTCCCCAACTTCGTTTCACTTTTGTTTCATTTCATGTTCAGACGTGTTATTCCGAGTAAAATAGGCCGAATGAAATACAGAAATGAACGATTAGTGAACTGTCTGATTCCGCCTTAAGTCGTAACTCATAAAGTCTTAAGTTCATAAGTCACTCCATCATAATGTTGTCGGTTGACAACAATCAATTTAATACGGATCTAAATAAAACTGTCACTTATTCTGGCAGCGTGCCACAATATGCAGAGATAAAAAAGAAGTATTGCCATTAATTATAATCCGTTATTACTACAGTGTAAATAAATTATTAATTATATAATCAAACAAAGCGATATACATCACATTTTATATTGCCTGCTATTAGGTTTTTCATATTGTTTCCTCGGAATCGGTATCTTGATTGAAGATTGGGAATTACTCAAATTATAAGGTAAAAATTGGTGCCGTGTACTTTGGAACTAATTGACATTTAACTATTTGTTCAATAATTACGTACTTTTAAAATGTGTAATGTTTGTGGCATGTAGTACCACACTGTATTGATCGCCAGTAAATATGAGTGTTCATGTGTTTATTTGGTTCACGGCGAGTTCATCAAAAATCAACCTAACCTAACTTAACCTAACCTAACCTAACCTAACGTAACCTAACATAACCTAGCCTAACCTTACCTAACCTAATCTAACCTTACCTAATCTAACCTAACCTAATCTAACCTAACCTAATCTAACCTAACCTAATCTAACCTAACCTAATCTAACTTAACCTAATCTAACCTAACCTAATCTAACCTAACCTAATCTAACCTAACCTAATCTAACCTAACCTAATCTAACCTAACCTAATCTAACCTAACCTAACCTCTCGTTGTCGATAAATTTGCTTTCGATGAATTGATTTTCGATGAACTCGTCGGTTACCGTTTATTTATTTATATTAATACACTTACGCCTATGCGGGATTTTACAAACATAATATGATATACTCGTACATAATAATTTTGTGAAACAGTAAAATATGCTAATTAAATTATACAGGGTGTCCGGGGGTAGAGTGCATTAACTTCGGAAGGTGATTCTACATGATAGTAGGAGTAAAAAAGATTAACAACTTTTTTCGAAATTCCAACTTTTTCCTATACAAAAAGACATACGTATTAAAAATCCTTAGTGTAATGTACAAACTTACCCGATAAATTTGCTGTGAGTCAGCCGGGCGCGTTGTGGCGACGTTGGTTATGATTGGCGCGTATCGTAACAGCGGAAAATACCTAATAGCGCAGGCCGCACACGCTGGACTAATTTTATCTTTTTACCAAAAAAGTACCCTTAAAAGTTGGAATTTCGAAAAAAGTTATTTATCTTTTTTACTTACACTATCACGTAGAATCACCTCCCGAAGTTAATGCACTTTACCCCCGTACACCCCTTAATAGAACCCATGTAGAAGAATAATAGAAATTATGCTAATATTGATTATTATTGAGTTACAGCCTGTTTGTAACTATATTCCGTGGCGTTGAACACATCTACTACTTCTGAGAAAGTATTGCCAACGCATGCAATCTAGGTACAAGCGAGTATCTAAATGATATCGTTGTTGCAATCAAAAAGAATTTTAGAACGAGCAGTTTTTGTTGGTATAAACACATTGATATATGTTCCGAAAGAATTAACCCTTTCATAATCAATACTTTAGTATAGGCTATTCAAATATTTTCAGGGTCAAATACAAATAATCGAACACTAAAAATGTTTTTAATTTCTTTAAGCAAATTGTTTGCTACGGAAATTCTGCTGTTAACAGACGAATTATATGTAAGTTTATAGTGGAAAAGGGAAAATTCGATATCATTTCGGCAAATAATTTATTCATTCTTTTTATTGACCTGTCGCGAACTTTTTCCAAATTCTCGCCATTTTCCTGAACAAGTTAATGTTTTCATTAAAGAGGAACGGCTACGGCCTTTTTCAAAAATAAAAACTTTTATTTTGATTTGAGGCCAAATTGAAAATTTATTTGTCTAATCAAAAGGTATATCAAATATCTAGTAGGTACGGAACGGACATGTGCTACTTTTTTGTTTCGTTATTAATTTTTGGGGTGCTATGCCGTGTTGCGTTACCTCCTTCATTAGCCAACGTTTTGGACAGCGTTACAGTTTCCATCATCGGGGCAGATGTGTCCTGATTGTGGACACTGAAACGCTGTCCGAAATGTTGGGTAAAAAGGAGGTAGCGCAACACGGCATAACACCCCAAAAATAAATAACTAAAACACTTTTTAAAATATCCCGAAAAAAAATACATGCCGCCGACGGGACTCGAAAAAATGTAATAAGCCGTAATTGTTAAATGAAACACTAGTATATATTTAATTATTTGGCGGGTAAGAGATAAGCCGACGTAGATTAGTGGTTAGAGCAGTTGAACGGAAATCAGAAAAACACGAATTCGAGTCCCGTCGGCGGCATGTATCTTTTCTGTATCTTTATTTAATTCAATTTTTTCCCGATTTTAGAGACTTTTTGAGACTTTGGAACTTTTTTGAGAGTTAATAGTAATTTTAAAAAAAAGTAATCTTGCCCAACCATACACATCTTTGGAGACAGAAGACAAAAGCCCCCGAGGGATTTTTTCCTCAGGGCCTCCTGTGTGGAGCTATAGAAAAAAAGTTTTTTGCTATCTACCTTTACATAGGTAGATATAAAAAAAATCAGTTTGGTTGAGTATTTTAATTCAAATCCAATTTTAAATTTTGCATGAAAAGGGAACCTGAAAATCAAGATTACAAACAAGGAAAAACCTATGAAAACGGATTTTTTTTTTTATTTTTTTTTTAAATCGCACTTAGACTTTTAAAAAAATATCTCGGCAAGTCGCTGTTTGTTTGAAAAAAAACATAAAAGAAAAGCAATCTGCAATTGTTATGCTGCGTATACACACGCGAGCTTAACCACGATATGGAAAAGGAACGAAGCGACAAGAAATGGCGCGAAACGCCGCTAGCGATTGCTTTATTCCTTTCGGTTCGCAAATGAATACGCAGCACTAGAAATATGAGGTATCTAATGATATTTGTCGCAAGTTGAATTTGCTTATTAGGATATACTATTTATTGTTTGCTCTCATAAGTAAGGTGACCCAACTTACGGTTCGTGTTCAGACAAAAACGAAAACATATTATTGAAGATCACCAATTTACACATATATCATTAAACCTACAAAGGCGAATATTCAACATAATAGGTCCGAAAGACACAGCTATAAAAGCGCTAGCGTTATTTGGTTTGGCGTATTTCGGCATATCGGTTGCCGTACATTCCCAATGGGAATGTATTATTTGTTAATATTATTCGTCGACTGAATGCCATTCCCTTAAAATAATTTTTAAAGCATTTGAAATAACAGTTCACAAAAAGCTGACGTAATTTGTTTTTAAATCGTCAATTTTTCGTCATTTCTACCTTATTATTTTTCTACGTTATTTCCATTATTTTGACATCGCATGTTTTTTCAAATCACTTAGCGGCGGCCCAAATTTTGTTTTTAAAAACAGACAGATAAATTATCAACGGGGGGTCGCCTGTTTCTTATCACTCATCATAATTAGTATTTATCCGACAAAAATAAAAATTATCGTCATCTTCGCATAGCTACATCTTCCTATCGATTGAACGTCCTTATCTTCGTGGACTATAATTTTAGTTGTGTTTAAAAAAATAATTACTGACGCAACATAGAAACACGAACAAATTCGGCGGTCGATATTTTTCTGTATTTTTTCAGATTGCTAATAGTTCACCAAGACGAATAGTAGTCATTAGAATAAATATTATACTTCTAATCTCTTCACTTAGTTTTAATTAGTTTTAAAGACCATGAAAAATCAGATCACTACTTCGTGGTATTTCGTCGTTGCATATTTAATATGAACAATGTGACGATTTTGACAAGAAATTAATTAAATATACAGTTATTTTTCTTATTTTTTCTTCATATTCTACAATAGCCATGTAAAAATATCAAATATTTAAGGCGATCATATCCTCTGCGTACCACTACACAATGCAATTGCCTTACATAGGTACGTACATAATATTAACATCATATTGTGATGCCTAACTGTCAAATTTTAATAAATAAATATTTTGACATTATTATCCACTGGAGCGACAGAGCAATTTTAATCTTTTTCCTCGGATTGCTAAAGGATTTTTTTCTGCCCACATTAAAAAAATCATACCCCCGAATTTGAATATATGTCATACAAACTGATTATAGTTCTATATAGCCAATGAATTCACATATCTTTTGTCTATTATCACATATTCGTAGGATTTAAAAAATATATATATATTAAATCGTTAACTTAAAAACATTTTATAGAATCCAGAGAATATTTATTTTGTTATATTTTGAATGTTTAACATATTATATAGTCGCTTTAATATTTTTTTTTTAAATTGCCACATTTTGGTAACAAAGCAATCCGTGGTTGTCGAAATAGTGCCATATTGTGGCAAAAGCGCTCGAGTGGTTATGGTATTTAAAATTATGACACAAACTGTATATAAAGTATGAACCATGTGAGAAAAACTGTGCATAGAATATAAAGCATGTGAGAAAAACGCGTTAAATGTAATTGTAATGAACGAAATATATTTTTCCTACATTGTCCATAAATAGATTTGTTAATATTCCGTTTCGTTATTTTTTTACAGTTTTTATCGATTTTCTCAGAATGTACCTACTCATTCTCAAATGATTCATATTTTATATATGAAACGACGATATATCTACTGTTACGTAGTAAGTAAATTATTATTGCAGTATTAGGTATAAAAGGAAGTGGACGTAAAATTAAATATGTACTCATCTTTTATCTAAAGCCAATACAATAGAAAATCTTAAGTACATACTTATGGCACACTTTGAGCAGAGTGTTTTTAAATATTAGAAATGAAACTGTCTGTCTGAAGCAGAAAAATCTCTCGAACAGCGGGGCTCTGGTTTTGCAGATTTTTTGAAATTTGCACAACTTTTCTTATTGTAAGCTTGTCATTTTGGTTAGAGCTATGGTTATCTCTAATAAATACCTAATGATATAAAACGTTGAAAATGTCAGGAGAAGTCAGATAGTAAATCAAACAAATATGAAATTTTATATTGGAATATCTTTTCAAGTTTATACCCTTCAATGTCTCATTGGAGAAGAAGATAATACTGATCTAAACGAAACACGAAACAGTACAAGACACAGAAATATAAAAAGGTAAAGGTCACCACTGGGATCCGAACCCAGAATCTCTTGTCTTACCGGGACTCAGCAGTCATTAAGACCTACATTTTTTCGGTCATTTTTTTCGGTCTCATATTTTAAATTTTGAATTAAAATATTATTCTCAACTAATTTTCCACGTATTTTTGGCAGCTATCTTTTTGAATGATTACTAAACCTAAACTAAGTCTTTAACGAATTTATTTGTAGCCTAGACACCTAGACAGTGGTGTCTCGAATAAACAAATACGTATGGGATAAATTTCTAAAAGTCTAAGCACGGGTTGTTTCAAAAAATTTGAACAACTCATAAAATTTTTTAGATTAATTTTTACGTTTTGTGTAAGTTCTATATAAGTTCTGTTATTATAGCATTACAGGCCAGTTGCTTTATAAAACTGAAATAATCACAGAATTTGAATAGATTTTTCACAGAACGTGAAAAATTAACTTAAATTTTTTGATTAAAGCCAGGGACACACACGGCGTTATAAGCGCTAGCGTTATTTGGCTTGGCCTATTTCAGCATATTCCTCGCCATGCATTCCAATCGCAAATGTATGGCGAGCGATATGGTGAAGTAGGCCAAGCCAAATAACGCCGGCGCTTTTAACGCTGTGTCTGTCTCTGGCTTAATTGTAAAATTTTTTTGAAACAACCCATTCTAGATGAATATTGATGTTTTTTATTTTAATAACTTTTGAGAAATATAAATTTGGGGAAAAAATTGAGGATAATATTGTTAATTCTGAATTTTAAATATGAGATCGACAAAAATGACGAAAAATTATAGGTTCTAATTTCCAATGGCCGAGTTGCCTCGTAAGCCACGAAAATAGAGAGATATATTTTATTATATTAAACAACATTGTGATTGATACACCAAATCAAGTGCAAACGAGGAAATAAACATAGAGCTTCCAACATTCCTAGATGAATTCCTTAGTTAGGTATAAATATAAATCCGGAATAATCGATAGGTACCTAATAGAGTTAATCAGCAAGGCCAAAGTCCATAAAATGCGCATAGACGATAATGCATTACGAGAAATCAGATTTTATACAAATGGTTGCTGTGTTAATTGTATCGTTTTAATCAATTCGCAGACCTGCAGTCTGGGCAGATACAAGATACGATATTTTAAATGTATTATTATTATGGCATGTTCTCATCCCAATCCCAAGTACCTCGCAAGGTTGTAAGGCTGGAATCAGACGGTTCACTCGAGTGAAGGTTTACTCTATGGTTACTCGAGCGAATGTTCCCATCTTCGTTTCACTTTTGTTTCATTTCTTGTTCAGACGTGTCATTCCGAGTGAAATTGGTGGAATGAAATACAGAAATGAACGATTAGTGAACCGTCTGATTCCAGCCTAAGTGCTTGCATGTGAGCCGCGTACAAGTACGAGTATACTGAATACTCGATAGCAGGTGTAGGTATTATTTTGTATGACTTATTGTTTAGGCATATCGTACGAGTGCTCACGTGCTGAAGTTATAATCTCATCGTTGCAAATCATATTTTACGTGTTTGTACGACAAAGAAATCAGGTAATTATATCGCAGCTCTCAGACTCTGATATAAATCTGGACTTTTTGTTCATCTCATATCTCCTCACGTCGAAAAAAAAGTACCTGTCTGTAATTAATAATTACATATATGTACCAGAACCAGACATATTATAAATAAAACATAATTGATTTAATCTTTTGTACCTAACTATTAATTTTTACGATGTGTGAAAAGTTACGCTTATTAAATTTGGACCAATACAATTAGATATTATAAAAAAATATAATTTTTTGAATTGTCATAGCTATTAAACAATCGTAATTTGTCTGATGAGCATTGAATATCAATCACATTGCCAATTTATCAGGCATAATCTTGAAACAATAAAATGTTGTCAAAACAAATTTCCCGGACCATGTAGGTATACCTACAACATAATAATATAGTGTCCGTACCTATATACTTAATACCTACATATAAATGCTTACCTACTGCTTTATTGCAAAGTGATTTTTCAAACAAATCCTTTAAATGGAGCAAACTAAATCATTAAAAAAATATATTTCGTAAAGGATAACACTCGCTTAAATAATTTCATTCATTCACTCCCAAACTGTTTCCATTATGGGTCATAGCATAGATTCACCTTTTCGACGGTTTTCATTAAAAAAATATCATCCGTACTGTGAAATGAACGGCCTTTAAAATTTGGGCGGTAAGGCTGGAATCAGACGGTTCACTAATCGTTCATTTCTGCATTTCATTCAGCCTATTTTACTCGGAATGACACATCTGAACATGAAATGAAACAAAAGTGAAACGAAGGTGGGAACTTTTGCTCGAGTAACTATAGAGTAAACCTTCACTCGAGTGACCCGTCTGATTCCAGCCTAAGGTGAAGGTTTACTCTATGGTTGCTCGAGCGAATGTTCCCATCTTTGTTTCACTTTTGTTTCATTTCTTGTTCAGACGTGTCATTCCGAGTAAAATAGGCCGGATGAAATGCAGAAATGAACGATTAGTGAACTGTCTGATTCCGCCTTAATGATAAAAAGAATTGTATGAATCCAAGGAATTGTTTTTCTATGCAGTACAGCAGGAATAATAAATCATAATTGCGTAAATTTCTGACACATTTTTTATACAGGAATACCCTAAAATTTTGAGTTGCATTTTCGATGGCATGAACTCTAAAATTGTGTCATAATTGATTATATCAGACATAAAATGGTTTCACAATATTTTACTGAGCTGTTGACCCCTTACGTAACTAGTTGGTATACTAATCAGCAGTCCATTAGAAATAATTGTTTGTTTATTCTTGGAAGGTCCAACATTCAATGTGATCAATGGTTTCAATTATTGTTGGAATTTGATCGACTCTTTACAATAATTTTAATTCGCAGTACGAATGTAAATACTCAAAGGGTATTAAATATTATGTACCAGTAATATCCAGTCTGGCACTACTGATGCTTGTTTAAAATTCATAAGCATTGGCACACTTCCTGTAGGTAGGTGTCTACTCGGAGAAAAATGTTATTCTAAAATACGATAATTTTATTCGTAAAAACGGTTAAAAACGGGACTGATGTTCTTACGAAGAAATTAACAGGGTTTCAATGTTGATTGGCGGGAACATGAAAGAATAATTTGTTGGTATACGTAATTTCGTACGTATACCAACCAATTATTCTTACATTTCCAGCCAATAAACATTAAACACATAAGCTTGTTTTCACGATAATTTAACGTACGTAGACATAGGAATGACGTATGTCCCGTACCTGAGTTATTTGTTCGTAAGAACTTTATTCCCGTTTTTACGAATAAAATGATCGTATTTTAGAATAAAATTTTTATCCGTGTATATTTTAAATATTATCACCATGTCTGCGTAGTACCTATTTGATTTGTGAGTTAGCATATCGAACTCAAAAGCAGAAAAGGGTCAAACAACAAGGTTTCCCACTTCCCTAATAATATTTTGTTTCTTTCACAAGTTGATTGTGTCTTTCTCAGTAAACAGAGTGCAGGACCAAATAATACTCGTTTATGTTATAATATATATACCCAATGTTCTCAAACGCTTAAGAAAACAGACGACAGCTTCCATGTTCGAGGGGCAAGGTTCTCGACTACGAATCCGGAGGTAGCGTGTACGTTGTGTCATTTCACAGTTAAGGGGATACCCGGTGATTTTTCCATACAAACGTATTCCCTATTTATCTCTCTGGATTTTAACTTTAGAGAAAATATTGTTTTACATAAAATAGTTATCAACAACTAGCGTGTCGGTACATTTTGTTTTTTTTTGATAAGTTACTTTTTCCAAAAATCATTAAAATTGACTGATTTAAACGCCGTCAAAAGATGTTCAGTATACAAACTAGACAATGTTTTTTTAAAAAAAAAGCAAAACGTACAGACATAGAATAGTTTTTTCTTATGTAGTTGGTAAAACAAAAATTTAAAATCAGTCCACTTTTGGAGGAGAAAAGTGGGGAATACAAAACCTCGATTTTAGTTAGGTATTAGTAGCCCGAGGTGCATTGTCCCATTAGCTCAATATGGAGTAAGAGCAACAGTGACAGCAACAATTTAGTAAAATCTATTTTTCAAATATCTCCATTACCGGGTTTCATCTTATAGTATTCTTATATTAACGTTATCTTATAATAACGTTTCTTGAAATGGCTGTATCCGTGATTGGTTACCAGATGGAATAGCCGGGAACTTTGGACTCCGCACCTTCCTCTACTACATCTTCTTCAACCTCTCAACATATCAAATTGAGGATGCCATAGTCCCATTAGCTATCAGTCACATTAAAAAATGTAATAAATGATTGCAATGTGCTGAGTATGATATTTATCGATCAAAGTCTCTTTTTGATTGGTACATTTTACTTTGGCAGTACATAACAAACATTTCCATTGTCACTAGTCGTTAATGTCACCTTTTCCAATGGAGTCAATTAAAGTTTCCTTACCATAATAATTACGATTGCACTTCAATTATTATCTGTCACTCTATCAATATTATTAACATCAATATATATTATGACATGGATAATATAAATAATCAAACACATGAATATTATTTTTGGAATGGAAATGGATAGTCACTTCCATTCTAAGATTTGTACATATTAATAATTAAAGTGTTTTATTTTGAATGAGAAAAAATATAAATTAGTTGGATTATGGGTGGATAAAGAGATAAGCTGCAGAGAGAACGTAGATCGGTTACCAGTTGTTGTCAACCGCGGTGAAATTAGGAACTACATTTTAGGTCAATTTAATATACATTTTTCTTAAATATTTTTAGTAGGGTAACACTCGGTTAACATACAACACCCATAACACACTAAATTAGGTAGAATTCTTCTACAAAAAACAATCAACAAATTTAATAATGCGTATATAGGTAAGTAGGTACTAATATCATAGCATTTTCATCGGTTTATAAACCCAGTAAAGTTGTAGGTGGAAAATTATCATGCAAATATTTATATTACGCATACTTAGGTACAAATTTCGCGTATTTTTGACCTACTCGTACGTAGATAGTGCACATTACGTTATTTCATGAAATACCTACGGGGTTTCTCACCATCCTACTAATAGCTTATTTATACTATGGGGGTTTCTCACCATCCTCCCAGTAGCTTATCTACCCTAATAACGAATATTTTCGATTTACGATTTACGGTTTATTTAATTATTAAGTTGGAGTTTATAATTCGGTACTCTAACCTACGAATAGTGGCTATATATTGGATAAGTTGGCCGAATTTTCTAACCACTGCGAGTATTTTATTTTTATTTTTAATAATATTCGTTATTAGGGTAGATAAGCTAACGGGAGGATGGTGAGAAACCCCCTATAACGAATATTATTAAAAATAAAAATAAAATACTCGCAATAGTTAGAAAAGTGTACCAACTTATCTAATATATAGCCACTATTCATAGGTTCGAGCACCGGATAATAAACTCCGACAATAAATAAATAAACCGTAAATCGAAAAAAATATTATCCTGTGGATAAGCTATGAAGAGGATGGTGAGGAACCCCCAAAATCTAGTATGTGTAACACTCAATTAGTACATAAGTGTAAGCAGCCACCTACTTTGTAACGGTCGGTGCTTAGCAGTCCTAGCTATAATTCTGTTTAGTCGGCAAAGTTGTTAACGTAGTATGATAATAAGAATAAGGCGATCCGCCCACTGAGGCAACTGAAAACTCTCAACTGGCAACTGTCTTTGTATGACAATATGGTGGCCCGCACACTACACAATCACTCAAAAACCCGTTGTCAATGAAATGGTAACGTAAGCAGTGACTCGCGACTTGCACTGCTGATTGCCCTGGCCGGCCGTTGCTAGTTGCCAGCTGTCAGCTGATTGTTCTTCGTCTATGGTTAAACAAGCTTTTTGACCAATCAAGACATAAAAACCAGCCAGTTTTAGTTTGGTTTCAGTTGCTCGTCAGGGGAGCGCCTAATAAATCAAAACCCTCCATAAAATAGAAGAGCATTCTGTTGTTACAAAAAAAAAACCTTGGTATTCTAGTAGGTACCTACCTACTCAAGAGTGAACCTATTTTTCAATTTTTCTGATTTTCCAAAACATGCTTTTAATTTTTAACCAGACACAACAAAGTTTTCAATACAAAAGTTGGAATTGAAACACCAAAAACTTTGTCGGAAAATCGAAGAAAAGTCGAATATTACTTACATCACATTATGATCTCACAAATCCCACGTTGATTCCTAATTATTAGTGTTTATACTAAAATGTTTAATTAATGATAACGGTTTTAATCTTTCCAGACGAGATTATGATCGACAAGGTGACCCAATCAAAGTTGTCAATTCATACGGTCGAGCCCTGTTCATCTCTGAACATTCAGAATACATATAACCAGGACTTCAGAGAAAACTTGTAGTTTTCATTCGAGACCCAAAATAAAAGTATCTATCTACCTACCAAAGTTTTCGGCACACCATACAGTAAGTCCACAATCTTTTTATCAGACTACCTTTCCTAACTGAATTTAATTTATCTTTTGCTTCTCATTATTTCGATAAGACGCCTCCAGGCTCTTCTCGTATATCTTTTACTTCTTCGTGTGCTTCCTGGATTGACCAGCCATGGACGTTTTGCTAATGGAATTACCGATAGAGTTTTGCTTAGTGGTCATCCGAAACACCTCATCTTGGATTTTTCTATAAAGAAACATAAAGCAGGGAACAAATACCATTTTTAAATATACATTTATTGCTGGTGAAAATGTTATTATAAAATACGATCATTTTATTCGTAAAAACGGTTAAACACGGGACTGAAGTTCTTACGAACAAATTAACAGAGTTTCAATGTTTATTGGCGGGAACATGTAAGAATCATTTGTTGGTATATGTAATTTCGTACGTATACCAACAAATTTTTCTTACATTTTCCCGCCAATAAACACTGAAACACTGTTAATTTGTTCATCAGAACTTCAGTTCCGTTTTTACGAATAAAATGGTCGTATTTTAGAATAACATTTTTCTCCGTGTACCTTTGAAGGAAATTTGTTAAACAATGCTTCAACACTATATTTCTTCTTTATATGTATATAAAAATCTCGCGTCACAATGTTCGTCCAAGGTAAACCCCGAAACTACTGAACCGATTTTGATGAAATTTGGCTTACTGTGTGTAATTTGGTCCAACTAAAAAGATAGGATAGTTTTTATCTCGATTAGTGACCTCAATATTTATTATTGCGAATTAAATGGTTTTTATGGAAGAATTATTTGAAATTATTTGTAAGTTTCATAAGTTTCTGACAGATGGCGGTGTGAGTTAATTTATTGACACAACACTAGGTTATCTAGGTTAGGTAAACATTCAGTAGATGGCGTTGTGTTTCGTTAGCCACAGCAACGCGTGGGCGGGTCAGCTAGTGTATGTATAGATTTTCATAATACACGGATAAAAATGTTATTCAAAAATACGATCATTTTATTCGTAAAAACGGTTAAAAACGGGATTCAAGTTCTTACGAACAAATTAACAGTGTTTCATTGTTTATTGGCGGGAAAATGTAAGAATAATTTGTTGGTATACGTACGAAATTACGTATACCAACAAATTATTTTTACATGTTCCCGCCAATAAACATTGAAACCCTGTTAATTTGTTCGTAAGAACTTCAGTCCCATTTTTACGAATAAAATGATCGTATTTTTTAATAAAATTTTTCTCCGTGTACCATTGACCAAGTATAATCACTTGGTCGATGCCGTGTACATATGATATTTTTTTCTAGAAGCAAACTTTTTTGAAACGAATAGAATAGATAGGTAATAAGATTTTTTTATTAGTTTTCCCAGCTTATTTTTCATATTTTATTTTTCTGCAATATATAACAATCCAGTTCGGTTTACACAAATGTTATTTACAGCTTACCTTACCTACCTTCAAGTCGAATTGTCTGTGATATTATAGATAATTTAAAAGATGGCTCCGGCACCCCCAGTGGACAACTCCCCCTTGGCCGTCAAGTTGATGACGGCAGGAGTGTCAGGATGTGTGGCCGACTTGATCACCTTTCCCCTGGACACCGCTAAAGTTCGACTGCAGGTACTTATCTCACTCTTATCTTGAAACAACAATAAACACACATTTATGCATTTCGTACCTACCAATAAATTTCATACTCACACGATTTTATAATAAACACGATAAACACGAAAAACAATTTGGGGTATTGTTTCATTTTTACAATGTACCTTACTGCATATTTCAAATCTCCTTAGCTCACAGTGGATATGTCGTCGCGAACAGAATATAATTGCTTAGACTTCGGCCTCCCGGACAGAAAGGCAAATTCAAATAATCTCACTGTTCGAGGGCTTTTGTACTTCAGCACACAGATCTTTTGTATTTTTGCGACAAATCATTGCCGTCATAAGTTTACATTATTTTTGTGAAGTATCTATTATGTTTTTTCACAGCGTCATCATGCGTAGACATCTACGTATGAATGAGTACTTATTGTTCAAATAAATGCGTACCTACTTTAATTATCACATAATATACATTATACAGCAAATATATATGTATATTTTTTTTTTATTAAATTTATTAAACTCTAAATTCGATGGCTGTGAACTCCTGCATTTAATAAATCTATATGTACCTACACTAGATAAACATTAACATTTTATATACACACATCTCATTCCAACGATTACATAGTCTTGGTAACCTTAAACAATTATTAATGTATTTGACAATTCTTTGAATTTGGCAAACTTTAAACGCCGTATGTGCGAACTATGTCTACTTAGATATGATTTTAGATTTTCACGGCCAAAACTATTTTGTTATTTATTTTTGGGGTGTTATGCCGTGTTACGCTAACTCCTTATTTAGCCAACGTTTCGGACAACGTTACAGTGTCCATCATCAGGGCAGATGTGTTGCACTTTTTTTTTCTTTTTTTTTTTTTCTTTATTCATTAAACTGCTGGTTACATATTTTGAGAATTTTACGACCACCACGCTAGGCACATGCTCGTGTTGTGGTGGTCAGTCAGTTGCACATCTGCCCTGATGATGGACAGTGTAACGTTGTCCAAAACGTTGGCTAAAGAAGGAGGTAGCGTAACACGGCATAACACCCCAAAAATAAATAGCAAAAATATGTCTACTTAGTTCATAAACTATTGTTAACACAAATTTTATACATTTTTATTAATATTATTGTTGAGTTTTAGGATATTGGCTGACTATCTATGTTTAGTATGTTTACTTCAATTATATTCTATACTAGCTTCTGAGCGCGACTTCGTCTGCATAGGATTAGTACTTCGAGTAATCTACTTTCTTTTCCTAGGTCCTATCTACGTTTATACCAAATTTTTTTACATATTTATTTAAACTATGTATAATTCTTGATTCGATTCAAAGTATTAGGCGAGTACTTCAAATAATTTCACTAATTTAAATATTTTCTAAAATAGAGTTTTGATTTAACAATCATTGTTTTGCAAAATGTCATTCTCAAATTTTGACATTTTCTATTAAACAATAATTATTATTTACAATATATTGAAAATAAATAGCTAGCTTTATACATTATACCCTATATGTTATTCTGATGTATGAGCTATATTATTGTAAAGTTTCATTAAAATCCATTCAGTAAATTTTGCGTGAAAGAGTAACAAACATACATACATCCATACAAACTTTGGCCTTTATAATATTAGTAAGATTACCTACATTTTGTCAACTCATGTATTCTATGTAACCTATATCATGTTCCTTATATTTTCTGTTACTTTCCTGTATTTTATTAACCCTTATTTTCACTCTAATTAACCCGTTTAATCACACCATATTTGTCCCAGCTCACATAGGTCTCACAGAAATCGTTGATTTTCCCTTACCATTGTCGTCAGAAATGTGATCTAAACGGTATTGGAAAGAGTATACAACAAACTATATATTCAAATCTAAAAAAAAAACCGCAAAAAAATTAAAATTTACCCCTTTCTGAAACCAAAGTTTCCGATAGCAATTTGAAAAAAAATTATGGAACTTTGTGAATTTTTTTTACATGAAACGAAAAAAAGTGAGGTGACAGTAAGGTTTATAATTCATTTATCTAATGAAATAAGTATGTGTTTTATTTTTTTTCGTTATCAGTAATTTTAGTTAGAAAAAAAAGTAAAGTGAGCCATTTTTAAAACTTTTAAAAGTTTTCGCAAAAAAAATTTATATTTAAAAAAATACATAATAATTTTTCATATAGAAATTTGAAAGCCTATTTCATCACCTTTCGAAAACAGTTTTTAGTTTTCGAATACGTTAACAAAAAATGTTCTATTTATTTGGATTTTATTGCAAAGCGGGAATATTTTTAGCCTCTGACAAAATACGCCAATTTTTTTAGGGGTTAATCAAAACATGTCTTGCTTTAAACATGTAAAATTCCTATGGGCGTTTAAATAAAATAAAATAGATATTTTAAGAAAATATTTTCAGTTCTTCCATAATTTTGCTAGAATCAATGGAAAATCTTCGGTTACTTTATAAGTTGGTAGGTACCTAATTCAGATGGTAATGTAAATATAAACTGTATACGTATTTTCGTTAGATATCTTATTGCTCATTATCAAACATAATAATGGCATTTTCCATTTAATCTTAGATTGTCTTTAACGACTAATCTTCAACTCCTCATAAATAAACTAATTTAGATAAATTTATATGCGGCATTCTTATTTTGAAATAATATAGAAAGTAGGCCCATGCTTTGATGAAAACTCGACAGAGGATTTCGATGACCACAGTTTATTTAAATTGTGTAGTTACCTAACCATATAACTTAGTAGAATGACAGCTTATTTGTGTCATCGATTTTCTTTATACTGTATCTATCTATTACCGATATTAATGAATTAACTTTAATTATAATCAACTCTTATTAGGCTCGTTTTACTTGTAAGTAAAATTTACGGCTTAAAGAAGTTTTATTGGTGTATTCTACCTACACGGTAAAAAATGTTATTCTAAAATACGATCATTTTATTCGTAAAAACGGGACTGAAGTTCTTACAAACAAATTAACTGGGTTTCAATGTTTATTGGCGGGAACATGTAAGAATAATTTGTTGGTATACGTAATTACGTAATTTCGTACGTACACCAACAAATTATTCTTACATTTTCCCGCCAATAAACATTGAAACACTGTTAATTTGTTCGTAAGAACTTCAATCCCGTTTTTAACCGTTTTTACGAATAAAATGATCGAATTTTAGAATAACATTTTTCTCCGTGTACCTACTATACCTACAAGCATTGATATATACATATACCAATAACTCAATGCCTACAAGGATTGAAGTGTGAGTGAATTCCTAAAATTCAAAAACGTCAAACGACAATGCACTGATAGCTTTTCTTTTGTTCTTCAACATATTATGCTCTTTGTTAAACACTAAACAAAAGTTGAAAATGAGACAAGCGGAGAACGTGTGTCAGCCCCCCCTCCCCATCCCATCGTAGCAGTCTAGTAACTACACTAAAATGGTACAATTCATAATAACTAACAGTCTATTTTGCTTGGTAGGTCCAGGGCGAGGGAGTGGGGGTACGGCTGGCGGCAGCCGTGGCGGGCGGAGGGGGCGCAGTCCTTGGTGGAGCGCCGCCCCCGCCCCTCTACAAGGGCGTCATCTCCACTGTCTCCACCATCGTCAGGATAGAAGGGCCCAAGTAAGTTCATTCACCGACTTACAATTAACAAAAAAATTCCCTCAGGGTCCATGTCAACTTTGGGTTTGCTGTGTGGAGGGTCTTTTTACGGAAAGAGAAGGAGGGGAAGTTCTGAGAAGGAAGGTGGACATTTTTTTCTTTTACGTCCAAAAACATGACACGTCATGTGGGCGATGTTCATGCGAACACAATGAACTTCGCCCTCATAAAACGCAGCGTTACCTACTTATTAGATTCTTACGCTCCGGTTCAGCGCTGGCATAGTTCAACCGGCCGTAAGCCCGGCTATTGGCCATCGGTTTAACCTTACCATCGGTAACAAGTCAAGTTTTTTCACTAATGTGACCTTACGCGCCGCGTCAAATTTACACTGCGATTACGGGGATTTTTAACTCAGTATTTACTTCACCATTTCATGAAAAGTATGTTTTTTTTTAATTACGGGGAGCAATTATTAATTTTTTAAATGCTTAGTTTCTACTTTTTTTAAATGTATCGGAGTTAAACATAAACCGGTGGTTCGTGATATCTACTCATGCCTATTGTACCTATAAACTTTCGTCGACAGGATCGTTATTTTTGCTAAATTATTCATTGACTGAGCTTCAGTTGTTGTCGGGCTTTAGAAGTTCACCACACATAGATACATTGTGTTGGTTAGGTAGCCGTTGGTTAGGTAGCAGGTCCAATAATAATCATAACTAGCAGTGAAAAACCCGCTCCGCGGGTTTTTGCTGCTAGGCCCTGCGGGCGGCTTTTCGTTCTGCTTCGCCCAGTTTAAGTGTTGGTGACTATTTATAAAGCATCACCTTTTTGCTAAACTAACTACTATTATTAACATTAAACTACAGAATACTTATATTTAATAGGTAGATATATAATAGTAGACATTCTTACATTAATACCGTGAATGATGAGAGGAACATAAATCTTCTTAATATTGAATAAAAGCGAAAAATGTTTCCTCTTCTTCATACTTATTTACTTAAATATAGTATTATAGATGGCGCCACTTCCGTTTGCAAAACGCGTATGGGCGAGATCTAAGTGTGTATATTACGGCAGCAGCTCCGCGGAAAAATGCACGTTCACGGACGGCTCAGAACGGTGTCCATGCAGTGTGGCGTGGAGAATGTGGAAATTTACTCGAAGTCGGGTTCCTTAATTTGAACCGTTCGGGCATTATCGTATTAATATACTCCGATACCGATCCTTTGGAATAATAAGTTTCCATCTGTTGCGGAAGCGTCATGATATAATAATAGGATCTATAGTAAGTTACCTTAGAGTTCATTATCGCATGATGTTATCATCGTTGCCATCTTCTTTGAACGAAGGTGGCAACTAGCACGAAGTTCGTTCGCTAACTGACCAATAGGTAGGCACACATTGGTGACAAGATCTTACAGGTTTTGTTTGTTTTGTTTTAGTTGTCGATGTGATTCCCACTGTGAATCAATTACAGTGTTTGTTCACCGTGTTCATCCAATTTTTTTTGCGTGGTTGATGAATATTTCGATGTACCTAAATATTAAGTGAAAAAGTAAATAAAAATACCGCCGATAATAAAAAGCAGTATCTGGACTTATACTATTTATTAAATATACCTAATTCACCAATTTTAAAATTTAAGGAAAAAATGCAAAATCGTACAAAATCTTGTGTTTTAGTTTTGAAAATTTGATTGAATATTAAATATTATTATGTCCATGTGTATACAATAAATCATATTTATATGCTTTACTAAAGTGTTGTAGGTACTATGAAACAATTTGTATTTTTCTTTTCACGTTTGGTTTGTTTCAATGTTGATTGTTAGATTGTTATTTGATATGAAATATATGTTTTTGCATTTTTTAATTTTTAAAAGTAACTAGTAACTGCTGTCAATATGAAGTAGGTTGTACAATATATAAACAACATACATATTTATTTTATGCACAATCGGGTGTGCAACCGGGTGTACAACCGGGAATGTTACCACCTACTACCAAAGTTATATTGTATACGTACTCCTACACTCACATACATTCCAATACTTTTTTGTTTTTTTTTTATATATTAAGGTGAAGACATGCAGAAAAATACAAAATCGTATAAAATCTTGTGTATTAGTTTTGAAAATTTGATCGCTTAGAAATAATATAGATGCTTCAATTAAATACTGTGAGTAGAACACATCTTGGCCTTTGAAGTGATCGAGTATTTTTTTGATAAGCTTTTTAATAAGCTTAGAAAAAAATTATGCGTCTGACCTATAAAAAATGGTTAAAGTGAAAAATCTCCTACTTACAAATCCTTTTTCTGGTGTTGTTTTATTGAATAATGTAGCCAATTAAGTTTCTTATAAAGTGATCAGAAATTTTTTTAATATTTGTATTTGAACTTCACAAAATAAAATAAAACGTGCATTTTGGCGACGTTTCTTTTTAGTGAATAAAAATAGGCGGTACCCAACGAATTTATAACTGCGAATTTCACCCTTCTGCCATGTACAGAAGGATTTTAGCTCGTCGCTCAGTCTACGCCCAGAGCCCGGGACCAACGGACATGCCTTAGTCTACGCGGCGCTTCGATCTTTAAAAATATACTTGCGGAATAACAAAACACTGTTGTTTGCTAGATATTAGGGTTTTAATTGGTAAACTCCCAAAAATCGTTCGCTCCGCCCATTCCGAATGAGTCAAGGACTAGTGGATCATCTTAATTATTAAATAATTTTTTTTATTATAAAGCTTTATACTTGAAATTCTAATAAGTATCTAAGCCTAAACTGTTTTAATTTTTTTCTCAAAATATTATTAAATAAAACATATTAAAATTAAATCGATTTTCATTTATGTACTTAAAATTGAAATATCGATATACTATATATATACATATACTCGAACACACAAGACACAGTGACACAGTTAAGTAGTAACTTCAATAATATTATTTAAAATGTAGGAGTAGGTGTCTTCAGAGAATAGCAAAAACAAGTCAGCAGTTAAATACGTCGCCACTAAATTCTTGTTTTGATGCAAATTTATTTCGGTAAATACGAACCTAACCCAAAGACACGAGATTGTGTTTATTATACGCCCAACAGGTTATAAAATTTCACTAAAGGTTTCTATTAGGAAATTTACCATTCATTAAGTACCTAAAGATTACACATTAGACATTAGGTAATGAATAATTAATATCGAACTTTCGTAGTACGGATGTTATTAATCTACAGATACAGGTAGGTACAAAAATACCATTACTTATATGGACGATTGCGACCGTGACTTAAATTTATTCAAAAGGCTTGTAAATAAGTATCTACCTAGGTACCGACTTTGCGTCAATGTCTATTTTCAACTAGAATCGATGCCAAGAAACAAGATCACGAAATTTGCGGAAAATATTGATTTACTGCTTTTATTTCAACTATGAACTAAATAATGAGTGTGTGTGTACTGACAAAGTACTTTCTTTATAAGGCAGCTATAACTTTATTCATATTTGAACTTTCTTGGGAGAGTTAACCTGAAAAACCTTATCTTTGTAATGTGGCGTATCTACCTATTTAGTACCTATTACATACTGAGAAAGGGTAACCGACGAGTTCGTCGAAAATCAATACATCGAAAGCAAAATTACAAAAGCAAATTTACAAAATACACAAAAAAGGTTAATTAGGTTAGGTTAGGTTTGATTAGGTTAGGTTAGATTTGGTTAGGTTAGGTTAAAATTTAGTTAGTTGAACTCGTTTTCGATGAACTCGTTTTCGATGAATTCGTTTTCGATGAACTCGTTTTCGATGAACTCGTTTTCGATGAACTCGCCGTAAACACTGAGAATACCTATATACACACTGCCACGTCTGAAAATAACTCAAATTTATTAGAAAATGGCTGTTGTTATTCATTTTGCGTGCTAAGATTATTTTTAAGTCAGCCATTTTTTTTTGTAATTCGAATAACAACTACGCCAAAGTCAACAAACTATTAGTTTTTTTAATGTTTACAAACGAACTTATTTCTGTACTTATACTTGGTAAAAAATAAACACCATATTAAAAAAAAAACATTTATTGGGTTTGCACATAGGCATATGAATATAATATATGTTTATGGGTTTGCATGTAAGGCGATCCGCTCACTGAGGCAACTGAAAACTGCCAACTGGCAACTGTCTTTGTATGACAATATGATGGCCCGCACACTACACAATCACACAAAACCTCGCTGTCAATGGTAACGCAAGCGGTGACTCGCGACTTGCACTGCTGATTACCGTGGCCGGCCGTTGCTAGTTACCAGCTGTCAGCTGATTGTTCTTCGTCTATGGTTAAACAAGATTTTGACCAATCAAGAGATAGAAGCCAGCTAGTTTTAGTTTGTTTTCAGTTGCCTCGTCAACAACGGTCAGAGAAGGGTGGAAAACGAAGCAAGTGGTGATAAAAGTAATAAAATATAAGATTTGTGGGTAACTTAAAAATAACTTGTAACTTCTAAAATAATTTGAACAAATTCAATAAGTATATAATAAAATTGAATATGATTAGTATTTTAATTTTATTAATTAATAAGTACTTAGTAGATATAACTGTTTTATTGAAATTAATACCAAGTGAGATTTCGACTATAATATTCAGAAATCTTTCTAAAAAGCAATTTGTTAGCTACTCTACGGCGACAATTTATTTGTTTGGTTAGACTAATACAGTTCCTTGGGAGAATACCTTAATTAATAATAATAATAATAAATGGCAAAGTTTATCCAAGAATCATATCAAATATCATGCCACACCTTTGTCGTCTTTGCCAAAAATGCTTCTAAAACACAGCAGTATTAATTTCGTACCGGAACGACCGGAACTATGTATAAAGTTGTTGATGCGGACAAAATATAATATGTTCTATCTCCGATCTCCGGCTCTAATTGACGATGTAATGTTATACGTGTCCAATTGAGACTATTAAAACTTTTGGATGCGCAATATTTTTTAACAGAATTTTCTGCGAAATCGTAATAATTCCAGTTGTCAAGTAATGGTGCCATTTTTCATAAATTTTCAATAAGAAGGCACACCGGCAAACCTAGTTAATTTTTTCATCATAATATAATTTTCTATTTCAATAAACATCAATGCTTAGTCTTGATTAGAAGACTTAAATAAATTATTGCCTTTATCTAATATCAGGACGTTAACCTTTTCCACTCTGACCATTTTTTCTCAGAACCAATTGGCTACTCTGGTTAAAATTTTGAACGGTTTAAGTTAAGTTTTTTATTTAAAAATGAAATTTTCGATACTTTATTTTCGGAGCACCCTATCTGATAATTCGTATGACCATTAAGATGTTTGATAAATTTGGTACATATTTTGCATAAAGTACTTGCTAAATCACACATAAAGAAACTAAAGGATAATACATGTGCTTTTAATGTGTTTTATTTGCATAATTTCTTCTGCTACATAGCATTAATTTGTAGAATATAGGTGAAATACACAAACAAACGAATGTAAATCCTGGTATTCATTCCTTTTTAATTATCCTGTACCACACAGGGGATGACCGGTGTCTACCTGAACTCGTGAACGATTGATTGGCTTAGGTTTTATGGCCAGTAAACGGGATCTTATTTTGCATTGGTGACTTTACTTTAGGTTTCGACCTTCATACAGGAAACAAAAGATAGACCAGCACACAAGACATGCAATAAATAATAAGTTTCTTATTTCTGCGCCGGGCCAGACCCTCTGGCCCACGGAGCTCCCTACCAAAATCGTTTCGGCCAGAATGTCTGGCCTACAGAGTGGTAAAGGTTTTAAGCATCGTACTTGACTTACTTTAACCAGTGATCATTTGGAGTAAAAATGTAGATGAAATTTTGGTCTCCGGTGACTTTTTATATATATATATTTTTTTCAAATTTTTTTTCTTTAAAAGTCAAAGAAAAAAATATTTCCACACGTCGTCACTGGTCTCTAAGCCAAGTAATCAAAAAACCCCTCACTTCCCAATACCTACTGATTTTTATGTTTTTGTAGAAAACAAAAAAAAACTTCAAAAATGTCACCGGAGACCAAAATTTTATTAACACTTTTTACTTAAAATAATGTCAGGTATCAATGGTTGAAGTAAGTCAAGTGTATAAAAATCTCGTGTCACGGTGTTTGTGATCGCACTCTCCGAAACGGGTCGATCGATTTTTATGATTTTTTTTTATGTATATTTGGTCGTAAAGTATATTTCATACCGCGAGCTCTGGATTTACGAAATTTGCATAAAAAATTGAAATAGGTCAAAGAGTTTAGCGGCAGAGAAAAAAGTCGTGAGGGAGGGGAATCCGGGAGGGGCGGAGAGGAATTAAGAGGGGGGGGGGGGGTTCGCAGGAGGAGGGACAAGGGAGGGGGAAAGACAGAAAAGTTAGAAGAGGAATGCGTGAAGGGGGTGGCGAAAAGAACGACAGCGGGAGAACGGAGGGGGAAGGTGAAGGTGAAGCGGTTCACTAATCGTTCTTTTCTGTACTTCATTCCACCTATTTCACTCGGAATGACACGTCTGAACAAGAAATTAATCAATATTCTAATATTCTACTGTTTGTATTCACACTCCATAATAGTCTGTATTCCTAATGTTCTCGATTTTTTGGATTTGGATATTATTTATGTTCAGAGTTCCTAAACATGAGTTTACTGACTCTAACGTAATTATAAATTGGATTATCTAACGATACTTTACATGGAATTTTTTATATTATTTTAAATGGTGGGGAATGAAACTTAATAAACTACACTGCAACTTTAGGCAGGATTTCACTCCTTACGGAGGATTATCTTAGGTTTTTTGTATTTAAAATTTTCGTTCTCGCTATACGTAGCGAGAGAGTTAATGGTGGGATTTTCATGTCGGGCTAGACCGCCATAAAAAATTTCAGATTGTTTAACAATTAAGTCCTTTATCAGAGGAATGTTTGTGTCATTGTGGAGAGTGGAAACCCTGATCCACTTAGGCGCATTCAACGCAAGTCGAATGGCTTTGTTTTGCAGGGTTTGTAGTTTGTTTATGTGTGTGTCAGCTGCATAGCCCCAAATAGGTGCAGCGTATGTGAAGCCCGGCCTAATGGTCGTCTTGTAGAGTAGTAATTTATTGTCTGATGATAATCGACTATTTCTACCTAGCATCGGATAGAGTGCGGCAATTGACTTATTTGCTGATTTTACTTTTTCATTAATGTGTTTTTTCCACGTTAGTTTGGAGTCTAAGGTTACTCCCAGGTATTTTATTGATTTCTCCCATGGAACTTTTTCCCCAAACAGTATTATGTTCGGGGGTAGTTTTGGCCTTCTACGTGAAAAAATAATCGCGGCACTTTTTGTGGGATTTATCGAGATTCTCCACATTTTACACCATTCTTGAACTAGAATGGCTTGGAGCTGTACGCGCCCTGTAGCAATGTGCGCGACAGTCGAGCTTGACATGACATTTTTATCATCGGCGAATTGTGTGATTTTAACATTATGATTCATTGGTTTAGGAATATCGCTAGAATAGATATTATAAAGGGTTGGAGACAACTGACCTCCTTGAGGAACTCCGGCTAATAGAAGACGTACCGAGGAGAAAATATCATCAATTTTAACTTTAAATGTACGGTCAGTGAGATAACTATGAACGATTTTTATAAATGAAATGGGGAAGCCTAGAAGGAACATCTTATACAGTAGGCCATAATGCCATACTCTGTCGAAAGCTTTGCTTACGTCGACCGAAAGTATCACTGTATGTTTGTTTATATTGAATCCGTCCGTGATGTGTTCCACCACACGGAGAAGTTGATGGAGGGTCGAATGACCAGCTCTAAAACCATGTTGAAAGTCTGGTAAGATTTTATTTTCCTGAACAAAAGCATTTAGTCTTACTAGAATGATTTTTTCTAAGATTTTACCTAGGCAAGGAAGGAGGCTAATAGGTCGATGATTTTCGGTTAATAATGGATCTTTGCCTGGTTTCGGAATCAATATAACGTTTGCTTGTTTAAATTCTTTTGGAAAACATTGAAGACGTAGTGATGCGTTACAAATAGCTGTTATGGCGCAGATGCCTTTAATCGGGAGACTTTTAAGTACTTTATTTGAAATGCCGTCAGGACCAGCTGCTTTTTTAATTTTAAGTGAAGTAATTATTTTTTTAATTTCTTTAGGTGACGTGAATTTGATAGGTGAGTCATCAGATTCTGTATTTATAATTGAATTTACTTTTGAATCCACCATTGAAACGAAAGTCGGGTCATCGTGGACAGTATTTGGGGAGAATTGAGCTTCTAGGCTGTCTGCAAAGGCTTCAGCCTTATCTGCGGACGAGTATACTACTCCATTTGGGCCTTGAAGGGGAGATATTCTTGTCTTTGGTCTTCTAAGCGTTTTAGAGAGCTTCCAATAAGCTGCTCTGTCATTATCGAGAGATGAGATAAACTCATGCCAGCGCTCATTGCGGTATTCGCTTAGAGAGTCTCTCACTTGGCGGGATAAACGATTATAATGCATTTTGACGATTGGGTTGCATGATTTTTGCCACTCTTTACGAATATAATTTTTTTCCCTAATAAGATCTTTGATCTCTTCGGGAATTCCGTGACGGCTTGAGTCGTTGGGAATTTCAACGGATGCCTCGTTGATGCACGATTTTATTGAGTTTATTAAATTTGAAGTGGCTGTATTAAGACTAGCTTCGTCAGGAATAGTGGTTGGAACAGTTGTGTTCGTATTTAAAAGCTCACTAAGTTTGTGCCATTTGATTTTTGTCCTAGTTGGCTTATGAGGGACCAGAGGATTTGAACCTCCTGATAGTGATAATAGAATAGGATTATGATCAGATGCGAGATCGTTTAGTACTCGTAAGGAGTGCAAATGGCTGGTGTCTTTGAGAATGACAATGTCAATAACATCGGGCCTCCCGACGTGGGGATGTAGAGTGGGGATGTCCGGAGCATCTATGACGATTGAGTTAGAGAGAGCGTACTTGGCTAGGTCCCTACCCTTTTTATTATCGTATCGGCTATGCCAGGAGCCATTTTTTGCATTTAGGTCGCCAGCTATCACAGTGGGGACGTTTTCTGAAAGGAGTGAGTCTAGTTCGGAAGGAATTAATTGGCGTTTGGGAGGACTGTATACTGAAATGAATTTTAACGGACCGGTAGAAGTATTGATTTTAACCGCGGTGGATTCAATATTAATGTTAGAAAATGAATGGGCTAGACAATGGTCAATGTTGCTCTTGACTAGAATGGCTGTACCGCCTCCTTTGTTGGTAGTTCTATCGTCACGGTATATGGTATAATTAGGAATTCTTAGATTACGTGATGGTTTTAACCACGTTTCATTTATAAGAAATACATCTAGATTATAGTCGTGGAGAAATTCAATAATCTCTTCGCGGTACGCTAGAACTGTGCCATTGGCATTCCAATAAGCCGTCTGTAGGTTAGAATTATTGACGCGTTGTCTATCCATTGTGTTTATTAATGAAGCTCTGGATGGAAGTCAGCTCTTTGGCTGCATTTTGAATAAGAAATTTGAGCTCAGTGGCTCTTTCTATGAGGGTTTGTAATTCAGAACCCGTGGGTTTCGGTTGCGGTGGAGGAGAAGGCAGGGAGGTACCCTGAGGAATATGCGGGGACTCGGGATGGCGTTCAAGCCGGAATTGTTGGCTGAAGGCCGGGGTATTATGAGACCGTTGTTCTTGTTGAGAAGAACGGCTTTTATAGAAATGAGGTGCGGGCCAGGCGTTAGACGCAGGAGGAGAGCGGTTGGGGGGCTGCTGATTGGATGTGGGTTCAGGCCTAGGTGGCTGACTTTGTTGCTGAGGCTGAGACGTGTGGTAAGAAAAATCATCGTTTTGACGGTGACTTTGGTAGTTAGACTGCCTACGATTATAAGGGTAATGGTTCCTATTTGTGCGGTTAGGCTGGGGCCTGGCAGGGCAGCCCTTGTAACTCGCCGTGTGATCACCCTCACAGAGGGCACACTTGGCCGGGGTGTCTCTCGGTTTTGTACACTCCGAGGATCTGTGTGGCCCTGCGCATTTCACGCAGCGCTCGAGACCATGACAGCAGTTTGCGGAATGACCAAGAACTTGACAACGAAAACATTGCCCCATTCTTGTTTTGTTGCGTAGGCTTTCGACCTGGATCCTCAGATGGAAGATCGAGGTGAGTTCGTTGAAAATTTTTTTACCGTCTTCGTTTTTAGTCAAGTTAACTAGAACTAGAGGTATCGGTTTGCGAGACCGACCAGCTTTCATACGGTGAACCGATATCACCGGGTAGCTGCGGGCAAGTTCATTCTTGACCTCCTCTGTATCTATATCTTCAGGGATACCCCTGATGACTACTTTTAGTGGTTTTTCCTCGGGGAGACGGAATGAGTGATGCTCAATTTTCCGACTTATAAGCAGCCTGGTAACGCTGCTGTGCTCCCTCGGAGTTTTAGTCTGGATATGGAGAAAATTCCCCATATTTTTGGCTGTAAAATCGATGCCTTTATCTTCTAATGTTCTAAATAAAGCCGTTATTTGAGTTTTCCTATGGAGGACAATCGGCGGAATACGTCCAAATTTGCGTGGCGGTTCCACTGCGAGGGGCTCATCTACCATAGCAGATGTAGAGGGAATTGGAGAGGGGGACCTCAGTAAACCGAATTTATTACTATCATGAGTCGATACGGGTCGCGAATCTATGTTTGTTTTTTTCGATCGAGGGGAAGAACCAGGAGAGTGTCTGGGTGAATTGACAGGTGTCAAGGAGCCATTTGAGCTGGCTCGAGAACGTTTACGTCCGGAGACAAGACGGAATCCTGTCTCGTCAGAGGAAGAATAATTATCTTCCATTTCGGACTCAGAATCAGCATGAGTTGGGAAAGGAGAATATTGGCTATGTGGAGATGGATAGCGTTGAGGGGCTACAATTGGATTATTTTGAGTTTGATTTGTAGCTTGCGAGGCTAATTCGCGTTGGATTAATTCATTTAGATAAGTTTGTTCGTCTAAGGAGAGATCTTTGTTGACCCTAGCGACCATGAAGGCAGCTACGGTGTTTTCGTAGGTGTTCATAATTGTAGAAATTAGTAGCTTCCAGTAATGTACGTAATTCGTTAATTAGGAATTGTTTGCTTATTGCGGTGTAATTAGTTGCTATGGACGTATGAATAATAGCGAATAGGCCGTTTGGGTTTTCCAGAAAATTTGGAGAAACACGATATGATATTTATTTTTGTGTGCTTGGTGACAGCGAGCTAATTGCTTTTGTAATTAATTTGACCGACGACAATTGAAACTGTATTTTGGGAAAAAACGCGGCAGAACAGAACGTTTTATTTTGGTTAAAAAGTGATAATATTAAACTTTGAATATAAAGTCAATGAAAGAAAAACGGCAGGTTAGCGTAGAGAGTATGCTTTTAAGAGAATAGCGGAGATATTTTAATTAAAGTGAATGGTAATGATTAACTCTGAACAAAAAAAACAATATTTCAAATCCAAAATCGCTCACCGGAGATGTAGTCTGGACGATGCTCTGCTGGGGATGCTGTCTGCTGCTGGATGCTCAGCGCTGATTTAGTGGTTTTGACCAGAACTTGAAGAAACGTACTCTTCATTCAGTTGGGAATCAAGATCGTGGAAGATAAACCACAAAAGTTCAAAGCACTAGCACTTGAGTCTGTACATTAGATAATGTTAGGATCTTTGAATGTAAATGCACGGAAGATCAAAGACACTACACTTGAGTCTGTAATACGAAGAAACGTGGACACTGTTTTTAGAAACACTGTGGATTCACTTGGAAAAGCAATAGCCCTTATGCGAGGAACTCCGATGGAGCTAAAAGGCTCGGAGAACTGATTTTATTTTGCTAACAAGATAACTGTATTAAAACACAATAATTTGGCGAAATCACAACTGTGCGTGGGGAGCGCGTAACTGAGGTCAAGCCAGTGGCGTGGTCAGAGAACGAATGTGTGGTTTTGGTGGCGTTTTGAATGAGAATGTTCTCGAAACAACCGAGCTACATATATAAGGGAAGCAGAGTTGCTGCCAGGTAGTCAGTTTTTTTTTTGCGCCCCCCCCCTTGAGTTTTTTCTGTATCCATCACTGTACTAAGGCCATTTTTTTCCAGGCTTTAGAGCTTGACATCCCGAAAGCACACTCACCGAACTTTGGTTCCTTCAACTTTAGCTGATGACGTTGCTGACCTAGTATCTGGTTTGCGCTTTGGTTTCTTCAATCTTCCTAGCTGATGACGTCCCTGATCTAGTATCTGGAACACGCTTTGGTTCCTTCAACCTTCTATAGCTGACGACGTTGCTCATCTAGCACTTTGGTTCCTTCAACCTTCCCCTAGTTGATGACACCGCTGATCTATGAGTTTTAAGGATTGCACAGTTCCGATAAATAAGCCGGGGCTATTACGGTATAAATATGACTTACCTAATGCCATATAAAAAAGCTTCAACTGGATTCTTTCAGGGCATTTTTTGAGATACTTTTGATAGATGTGATGAATCTTGATTTCAAGATGGCGAGACTTCGAACGTTCATACATTTGACCTTAGCTGTAATATTAATTAATGTTTTACTTTAAAAAACCAATCCAGTAATACCTATATCATCTATTAGTATTGACGTCCAGGTTGCACACATTTTTGCCCATTTTCCTTTTGTGAAAGTATAATTTTGCATCTTGTTTCCAGAGCACTCTACAATGGTCTCTCAGCTGGTCTGCAGCGCCAAATGTGCTTTGCCTCCGTCAGGCTGGGGCTCTACGACACCGTCAAGGCATTCTATCTACCCTTATTTACTCGTAAGTCAAAAAATAAATTAATCCTGTATTTAGCGCTGGGAATATAATAACTAAATAATATTAAATTATCGAAGAAAGCAAACACTTTGTAGTTATATGTAATTATACAAAATGAAAAAAATGCTTTGTTTTAAACCACCTTTTTAAAAATTTATATTGGTCGACCGGTTTCGGTTGTACTCAACCTTCTTCAGGACAATAAAATATATAAACGTTTATATATTATTGTCCTGAAGAAGGTTTGAGTTCAACCGAAACCGGTGGATCAATATAAATAAAAATAAAGTGGTTTAAAACAAAGTATTGTTTCATTTTTAAATAATATTATGCTGAATACTATGTACTTAGAAATATTTAGTAGATACTAATTAAAACTTTATATTTCATATACCTACCGAACAAAATTAATGAGACTCGACCACTAGGCCAACCATCTTCATTAAAACTGAAGGTCACTCCGTTCTTCCGCTCGTATTTCATATGAAATAATTAGATTAGACGAAATGTATGCATCTGTAGTTTTCCGAAGCAAAATGTGTTGTTGCCAAATCCGTGACCTACTCCAAAGCATTTCTAAGGGGGTTTCTCACCATCCTCCCAATAGCTTATCTACCCTAATAACGAATATTTTCGATTTACGATTTACGGTTTATTTATTTATTAAGTTGGGGTTTATAATTCGGTACTCGAAGCTATGAATAGTGGTTATATATTGGATAAGTTGGCCGAGTTTTCTAACCACTGCGAGTATTTTATTTTTATTTTTAAAAATATTCGTTATTAGGGTAGATAAGCTATTGGTAGGATGGTGAGAAACCCCCTAAGCCGCATAGAGCCTAGGTGTAGGGTGTAATCCGTAGACTGATGCAATATTTACCAAGGCATTAGGAATCAATCTGTAGATTTACGTACGTAATTAATATCAAGGCATCAGAAATGCAATTTTTGGATTTATGTCATTTTTACCTCCGTTTTCTCTACCGAAAACGGCGTGTCAACGGCGATAGTGACATCAACAGTTTTATTTTCTTTTTTATTATAAGATATTATTATTATTTACCAAGACAGAGAATCTAATATGTAGGTTTATGTAATTTTTAACGTGATGAATGGTTTGTTTAAGGTGGTGGGCGGGCGGGAGCTGGAATGGACATCAGCGCCAGAATAGCAGCAGGCATCACTACCGGAGCCTTCGCAGTTCTCCTCGCACAGCCCACAGATGTCGTTAAAGTGCGAATGCAGGCGCAGGCTGGAATGTAAGAAATATATTTCATTTTATTTTTTGTTAATATTCCACTAACTGCCGCACTTTTATTAGGCACAAATTTTGTTAATTACACTAGGTACGTAACTGGCCACACGTTGCGATGCATGTGACCAGTGTGATTCTAAAGCATATATTTCCAAAGAAAAAGTATGGATTGTTTGTCCAGATATCGTAATGTGTCGCTTACGTAGCGTATGTCGACCCATCATGTACTTACCTTTAAGATTCCAATCTTATTCAATGAAAGATCACCATTTACCGTAAAAAACGACTACTTTCCCATTTTTTAAAAAGTTTTTATATGGGTTGACATTTGCGTGAGTTTTGTTTCAATCTAAAAACGCATGAATTACTTAGTTTACCCAAACTAAGAATCTAATAATCTATTTTGTGCATGTAATAATTGTTTCTGGTAGTTTAAAACAAAGTGCAATTTCCATAATATGTGTCTAAAAGCGTGGCGGTTAAGAGGCTAGACTTTAAACGACACGCGGAACACCCTCGACTGTCATTCTGTCCCGCTCACAAAAAGGTCACGCACACTTACAATACATGCGAATGCGAAATGTGCGAATGAGACAGCGCTCAAATTTACCTACAGAAATCGCTCGAAAAGGGGTTTATGGAGAATACACTTTTCTACACCGAAACTTTCACGAAATTGAAATTTAAAAAAATATATCTATTTTAGAAAGAAGAAGCTATGTCGGTAGCTTTTTATAATTTTATAATTCTTTATGAGAGTTGAGTTAGCAGCAGTTTTTCCTTAAATAATATTTTTTGATAAATCGTACATGTTTGACAGTGAATGTTTACGTTAATACGAAACGCATCAAAAATTCGAAAACATACCGACATAGTTTTTACCCACTAGAAGACATTATAAAAAAAATATATTCATTTTGTGCAATTTTCGATGTAGAAAAGTGTTTTTTCCCGGGCGTCCTTTTTGTATGGGCCGAAAAGCGAAGTCTATCGTCTTAAGCGCCATTCACATGGTTCACTAATCGCTCATTTCTGCATTTCATTCGGCCTAGTTTACTCGGAATGACACGTCTGAACATGAAATGAAACGGAAGTGCCGAATACTGCCGAATGAAATCTTCAAGTGAACCGATCCAACAATGTTGGATATTTTCATTCGGCATCCTTCACTTGCGCGCGCATGCGCGCGGAAGAGAGCAAAGTGAAACGTCTGAACACCGAGTGAACTCTCAATCAGTTTGTCTCGCGTCCTGTACGGGAAGGACCATGAAAGGACGCTATCACATCGCACGCAAAACGTCAAAATGGTATTCGTTCGGCTAATTTGTTTGCTTTTGGGAACACCTTTCATATAAATTTTTGGGTCTCCCTTATTATCCTTGTATTTTATATGTTTTTTAATATATGTAAGATTATTAATTTGTAGGAAAATGTTCGTAATAAAAAAAGTAAAATCAAATTGTGTTATTATGTCATAAAAAATAAAAAGGTCTGTAAGACGAAACTATACTGTTTTCTTTATTTATTTTTATTTAATTGTGCCAACAAAATTGCGTAAAAATCGATGCATCTGACATGTTTTTCCTTAAAATTCGGGGCCGGACCGCGCTGGAAATCAAACGAATTGCAGCGCGGTTGACCTCGCTCGGCGACGCTGTGGTGGGAATGGACGAGTGAACGCTTATTTCTATAGCGCCGTGTGAACATGGAATGAAACAAAATGGACGATTAGGCCAAAAAAACATGGCGTAAATCTTCACTAATCGTTCTTTTCTGTACTTCATTTCACCTATTTCACTCGGAATGACACGTCTGAACAAGAAATTAATCAAAAGTGAAACGAAGATGGGAACATTCGCTCGAGTAACCATAGAGTAAACCTTCACTCGAGTGAACCGTCTGATTCCAGCCTTAGTGGAATAATTACCTCATGTTTTAATAGAGGTTCTGTCACAGAGCTCTGGGGTAACCCCACTTTCTGAGAGAGGGAAAGGTTATAACTGCTATATAAGTTATAACGGATCTATCAGCGATGTGCCTCCGTACCTCTGTGAAATCATTTATGTAAGTGAATACAACTCAAGAGTCCCAACCATCCGAAGTCAGTGAGATGAACTATGTCATCCACAATTCGGGTATGCTGTTTGCCAGGCTAGTGGGAATGGGGACGAGATGTGGAAGAGAAGGGCGGGAAAGTACCCGTCTATTAAAATCTGGTCACTAAACATGGTTAAAGCCATTTCAAAAAACGTTTCAATTCTCTTTCTTTCACCAGGGAGACACTAAGAACGGGTTGTTTAAAAAAATTAACAATTCATCAAATATTTTAAGTTAATTTTCACGTTATATGCAAAATCTATTCTAGTTCTGTTATTATATCATTATAGGCCAGTTGCTTCATAAAACCAGAATAATCACAGAATCCGAATAATACTTTCACAGAATGTGAAAATTAATTCCAAATATTTGATAAATTGTTTAATTTTTTTTAAACAATTCATCCTAAGGGTTAGTTGTTTCATTGAACTTGAATAATTTCACAAGTTCTGTGAAACTACTGGCCAATAATGGAATAATGGCAGAACTTGAATAGAACTTTCACAGAATTTGAATTTTGATGAATTGTTAATGTTCTGATTAACAACTGGCCATTACTTCTCTCCAACCTTACATTTTTATGTATAACATCATTTTTTCATTTAAATCCAACAGATATAAGTCAACGATTCAAGCATACAGACATATTGGGAAGAATGAAGGCATGAAAGGACTGTGGAGAGGTAAGATTTAAGTATGATTCTAAAACTGCTTTGTCAATAGTAAATATAAATTTATAAGTAGGTATCAACTTTGTTTAAATTCAAGGTTTTGTATTTATAAATTACATTGTTGGCATCAACCATAGATATATATGGATGATTGGTGGGTTTCATACCTATGTAAGTCATACCTACCTCTTTTCTTTGTTCCTGGACAAGACCAAAGAAAAGAGGTAGGTATGACTATATTTAAGATTAAATAGGTATGCTTTGAGATATTCACGGTCAAAAGTATTATCGTGATTGATTTTTGGGTTATAATCATTGATATATATTTAGATTAGACATAAGCGGAAAAAAATGTTCTTCGGAGTTGGAGGTATTCCACCACTTTAGTAGATTTAAACCGTCGACCGCAGCTGACGGGTGACATGTCAAAATAATGTGGAAAAGGATCAAGCAATTGGCTTGGCTAAAAGGACGCGGTGGTCTGACGGCCAAGCCTTTCGATGTGGTGGCTTCAGTTAGAACGAGTGATTTATTTACACCTCTTCGGGATTTGTTGAACACGAATTTTGGGGAAATATGTATGACATAGCGCCTCTAAGTATATCTCTATGGTTATAATACCGCGTTCGTTTACCCTGATGATGGACACTGTAACGCTGTCCGAAACATTGGCTAAAGAAGGAGGTGGTGTAACACGGCATAATAACCCAATAATTATTAACAATAAAAATGTAGATTTACGGGGAAGATTATTATTGTTTTATTATTATGTTTTTTAGAAGAAACATTCTTTAGCTTTTGACAATTTTTGCATACTTAATATATCAGGGTTTAAAATATATACAGGGAGATACAGGACATATACTTGACTTATTTTAACCGGTGATTTCTGACATTATTTGGAGTAAAAAATGTAAATGAGATTTTGGTCTGCGATGACTTTTTAAATGTTTTTTTTTCGCTTTAAATCCAAAAAAAAAATTCTTCCACACAACATCACTGGTCACTCAGACGAATAACCGCCTAACCGCTAACTCCAACCCTAACTGTCCAATACCTACCGATTTTTTTATGTTTAAAGTCGAAAAAAAAACACTAAAAATGTCAAAGAGGACCTGGATTTCATTTACATTTTTTACTCCAAAATGTCAGGAATCACTGGTTAAAGTAAGTCAAGTACGTCCTGTAACACTCTGTATATCGATGTAAATCTGATACATTATGTACATCAAAAGACAATATTTTATGTAAAATACAATTGATTAAGATTTCAATTGACTTTAATGAATTTTCCTTTTCAGGTACAATCCCCAACATTAGCCGAAATGCTATCATCAATGTGGCTGAAATAGTTTGTTATGATATTGTCAAAAGCACAATTCTACAAAAAGATCTGATGAAGGACGCGATCCCGTGTCACTTTGTGTCTGCTGTCATAGCAGGTGAGATCATTGTTAGGCGCTCCGCCCACTGAGGCAACTGAAAACCAACTAAAACCGGCTGTTTCTCTGTCTTGATTGGTCAAAAAGCTTGATTAACCATAGAAGAAGAACAATCAGCTGACAGTTGGCAACTATCAATGGCCGCCCAGGGCAACCAGTAGAGCAAGTCGCAAGTCACCGCTTGCGTTACCATTGACAACGGGGTTTTGTGTGATTGTGTATGTGCGGGCCATCACATTGTCATACAAAGACAGTTGGCAGTTGAGAGTTTTCAGTTGCCTGAGTGGGCGGAGGCGCTAAAGTTTTAAAAAAATCTAATAAAACATCAAATATTCAATCCAATGAACTCAAATTTTAAGTGCCAATTTCAAAATTAGAGCGATTGTTTGAAGAACTCACAGACAAGCGATTAAGTACCAACTTACCTTCCTTTATTTAATATTTTAAACAGAAAATTATTTGAATTTTTCATAATTAAATTAATTCTACAAGTTTGAATTTTATTAAGCCCGCGATAAGAGCAAAACGCCGATAAGAGCATAATACCGTGCGGGAGAGTTCGTGAACCCAGTCCTTGACTATGTGAAATATGAGGTAAAATATTTACAAAACCGTTTCACACTTAATATGGACGAAAAAAATAAATTTAAAAAGTTGTAGTAGTTTGATATTAACTAGTATTAATCAATTCATTTACCGGAATTTCGAAAAAAGTGCATTTTAATGGTTTTTTTTATTATTTAAAAACACTAAGGGGGTTTCTCACCATCCTCCCATTAGCTTATCTACCCTAATAACGAATATTATTAAAATTAAAATACTCGCAGTGGTTAGAAAACTCGGCCAACTTATCCAATATATAGCCACTATTCGTAGATTCGAATAGCGAATTATAAACTCCAACTTAATAAATAAATAAACCGTAAATCGTAAAACGAAAATATTCGTTATTAGGGTAGATAAGCTATTGGGAGGATGGTGAGAAACCCCCTAAATGTCATTTTTCACCGACCGCTATGTTAGGAATTGTTGCAAGTTTCGTTGAAAAATTATTAGTATTTAAGTTTACATGTGAACATTGATAAAAAAAGAAAAAAAAGGACTCAACTTCCTTATTCAGACTATCCCGTGATTTTACGCAGGTCTGTGCTAGTTCAGCAAATACTTAGTAAAAGAAAATCGTCAATTCAGTGCCAGCTGGATAAGATAGATTCAAAATTCTATTAACATTTTTGAGATCTTTTCAATATCACAATAAATGTAGGATAGTTGTTTGAATGAAAATTTAAAAATGTTTGGCTAAAAGGGCCATAGTTAAATTTGATTATGGTCACCAGTCGATTAGGCTAATATCAACAAATAATAAGTAAGCTCAAGTACTTAGTAAAAAAAGATAGACAAAAACTGTTCGGTATGCAAAAATTCCGATATTTTTATGATTCCATGACAACTCAACAAAGTGGCATATCAACACCCCTCTGAAAAGTCATTAGAAGTGATACAAAAATTAAATAGATTACTTTAGGTTAGGTAATGTAGTGTTGTTGGGTAGGACACGATATCAGAATGAGTTTGTATGAGGTACTCAAATACTGAAATGAGGTGTTGAGGTGTCCCACCTCTTTTGAGGTGAGGTGTTGAAATATTTGCATATTGAGGGATGGGGGGGGGGGGGGGGGGGGGTAGAGAATTGGTGAAGTCGGTACTAGTATTTTCTGTTGGTTATTTTTGTAACGCTAAAAATGGTATTATGATTCTCACGACCAATACTGTTATAATAACTATGTATTATGAATTTATATTGTTTAGATAGAATGACCGTAAGTTCTGTCATTACATTAAAAACCAAAAGCAAATATTAGGAATAATTTAAAAAAAAAAAAAAGAGAATAACAATTGATTGTGGCTAACAATTTATTCACATAATATTAATTTAATACATATTTATAATATACTAAGTCCCAATACTGTACGGCTCTCCTCAACTCTTCACGCCTCGCGGCTCTAATACAAATAAGTCGCATACACGAAAGTACCACTTCATCAACTCACACCTCATACCTCGTGGCTCACTTCAAATACGTCCCGGATGCGAAATGAAGTGGCACTACATGAACCAGCTCACACCTCACACCTCGCGGCTCACTCATTCACTCACTCAAATATGTCCCGGATGCGAAATGAAGTGGTACTAACAACTCGCACCTCACACCTCGCGCTCACTCATTCACTCACTCAAATATGTCCCGGATGCGAAATGAAGTGGTACTAACAACTCGCACCTCACACCTCGCGGCTCACTTCAAATACGTCCCGGACGCGAAATGAAGTGGCACTACCGATGTAACACTACTACCTCACCGCCTCATATTTGAAGTGGTACAAAAATGAGTTGGACCTCAAATACGTCCCATGCAATGTAGTACACTACACCAACTACCTCACCACCTCATATTTGAAGTGGTACAAAGAAAAAGAGTTGGTACAAATATATTTGGTGAGGTGACGGGACATTTTACGCCTTTGTATGCAACATTTGTAGTGCATCTTGTATGAGGTACTCAACACTAAGGTAATGTTCTATTTTTAATGACTTTTCGAAGGAGTGATGAAGTTGCATGTTGTTGAGTCTATACCATAAAAAAAATACATAATGTTATGTCACAGTCCTTGAATATTATTACCTTTGTATGTACCTACCTATCTAAACATGTAAATGTGTTAGGAGGGAGATAGTTTCACGAAATCTTGAAAAATAAATAATATAATGAGGAATTTATTTTCAGGATTCTGCGCTACAGTGGTAGCATCTCCCGTGGACGTGGTGAAGACTCGCTACATGAACTCCCCCAAGGGTCAGTACAAGGGGGCACTCGAATGCGCCATCAGGATGGGAGTACAAGAAGGCCCATCCGCATTTTACAAAGGGTAAGCTTATCTATTAATATCGTCACCAATAAAGCAAAGGGGCATTTGTGGGTAGGTACATACCTACCTTGTACATATATGAATTTGGCGGTTTGAAGTTATAAACTTATATTATAAAACTAAATATTAATTAAGCACTATGTAAAATGGTGAGAGTCTAGGTACTTACCTATGCATTAAAGGGGACATACATTAATTACGTGAGCTGTTTTTTTTTGGAATTTCGACCCCCCCCCCTTGGTAAGATTTAGTGGGACCCCCTCCCCTCACGTGAGATTTTTTCTTACTCTCGAAATAAATTTTATTTATTTATTTTTTTATTTATTTATTTAATACATGTTACATTATTGTGACATTTACATAAAGTTGATATATTAAATCACCATACTAGGCGGCTGCCTGTATCATGGTGACCAATATAGTATAGTTACATTGTATGAAATATGAAGTCTAGTATAAACATGGAATTAGTATAAATCATGTTAAATATTGGAAAAATTATAATAAAAAGTAGAAAATAGAAAGGAGAAAAAAAGTACATTAGATTATATAAACAGGCTTCTAATTCTATCACATTCACTCATCAAAAAGTCTCCAAGCGTCTTCCTGAAAGTGTGATATTTGGTTATTGTCTTTATTTCAATTGTTAAGTTATTGAAGATTTTTGGAGCAAGAAAGTTAAACTGTGACTGGGCCATTGAGGTTTTTGTTACTGGAATTATATAGTTGCATTGGTTGGAATATCTTGTATTATATTTTGATTCAAAAACATATTTTTTAATAAATTTAAATTTAAAATAGCAAGAAATGAATTTTACATATAGGGATTGTATATTAAGTATTTTAAAGTCTTTAAATAAGTCCTTAGTGGGATGAATGTAATGTACTTTGTAGATAGTCCGTATTATCAATTTTTGAGCCTTTACTAATGGATCTAATATAGTTTTAGAACACCCTCCCCAGACAACAATACCGTAAGAAATAATTGATTGACATAGAGAAGAGTATACTGTTTTTAATGTCTTTTTATTTAGTATATTTCGTAGTGATCTGAAGATATATGCTAGTTTCCGTATACGACTTGTTACATTGATTACATGATCTTCCCACCGAAGTTTGTTATCAATTATTACCCCTAAATATCTAATGGAGTCTACGCGTTCCAGGGGATTGCATATGCAACTAGCGAGATCTCTGCAATAATGTATTTTTAGTGAATGATTACTTGAGGGTTGGCTTATACTATTGAGGCTAAATGTTAAATATTTCGTTTTAGCTATGTTTAACGTGAGTAGATTATTATCCAGCCATTTTTTAATGTTTTGTAATATTACTTCTGCTTTGTGGAATGTTTCTTCCCATGTTTTACTTTTTAGTACCAGGGCAGTATCATCGGCAAAAATGATCATATTGGCATCAATTTGTAATCTACATAGATCATTAATGTATATGAGAAACAGTATGGGACCGAGTACACTGCCCTGTGGTACACCAAAGTTGATTCTGGTTGGATTAGACGGTTTAAGTGATGGTAACTTAACAAATTGCTTTCTGTCTGTTAGGTATGATTTGAACCATTCGAATGCCTTATTCTTTATTCCGATTTTCTGTAACTTGGCTAGAAGGATTGGTCGAGATACTGTGTCAAACGCCTTAGCCAAGTCTAGAAATATTGCCAAACATTTGTCACCTTTGTCTAGGGCTTGCGTTATGTGTGATGTTAATTCTAGAATAGCTGAATCTGTGCTTAGTCCTTCTCTGAAACCATACTGGTTTGAAGAGAGAATATTATGTATTGTGAGATGGTCAATAAGTCTTTTTTTAACGATTTTTTCAATAATTTTGGAAAGTGACGATAAAATTGAGATAGGTCTATAATTTGATATATTTGTAGGAGTACCAGTTTTAAAAATTGGTTGAACCAAAGCAAGTTTGAGTTTATTTGGAAATATACCTTTATTGAGACTAAGGTTAATGATATGTACCAGTGGTTGGTTTATAAAAGGTTCAATTATTTTGAGTATGTTTGAGGATATTTTGTCGTGATTACATGAATGAGAGGGCTTTAATTGTTTAATAATTTGTGAAATTTCGGCAGAGTTAGTGGGGTCAAATGTGAGTGAATTATTTGTTTCACAAACTGATTTATTTATTTTGTCAGCAAGAGCATTTTCATCTAATGATGTTTTGTTTAAAATTTGTGACGCTAAATTTTTGCCTATGTTACAAAAGTATTCATTTATATGATTTGTCACAGTGTCTGGATCGTCTTTTATGGAGGTGTCTAGTCCGTTGATGTTTAATTTATTAATTGGTGGTATTGGATGGTCAGTGTCAGATATTTCTTTAATAATTTGCCAAATTTTTTTATTGTTATTGCCGGCTCTAGACAATTTTTCTTTATAGTAGTTTTGTTTAGTGATTTTAATGAGGTTATTACACATATCTCTGTATTTTTTGTAAAATATTTGTGATTGTATATCTGGATTATTAATTAAGTTTTTGTGGAGCTTGTCCCGTTTTTTAATACAAAAAATTAGACCATTTGTGATCCATGGTTTAAGTTTTTTGTTTTTTGGGTTATTCAAAGGGGATTCAACGGTAACAGCCTCAATAAGTTTCAATAGTGTTTCAGAAAATGTATTAAAAGCAACATCTACGTCTGTGGAATTTAGGGTAGAGAGCCAATTTTCCAATTTAATTTTAGAGGTGAGTTCTTCGAAATTGATCTTAGTCTTTATTCTATTATCACATGAAGTTATGGGAATAGGTTTTTTATTCATAAGGCCAATTACTATTGAGAAGTGGTCAGTTATGGTTGATTGATATACAGTTCCTTTCGCATTTTTTTTTGTTCTTAGGAATATGTGGTCAATACATGATTTGGTCATGTCAGTTACTCTGGTTGGGGCATTAATGTGAGAAACAAGCCCGTGTTGAGTCATTAGATTTTTATAATCAAGTATTTGTGTTGACATGGGCTTAAGTATATCAATGTTAATATCACCGATTACCATTAGTTCTTCATTTGGTGCACAGTTCATTAAGGCCAAGTCTAAGGATTTAAGGAAGGATGAAATATTTTGTTGTTTAGGTGACCTGTATAGTGCAATAATGATGGTCTGGTTTGTTATTATTTTAAGGCAGTTGGCATTATCGATGGATAATTCAGAGACAATCGGATCTAATTCGGATTTTACATAGACAATTACTCCATCTGACTGTGTCTTATTATTCAGTGTATTGAAAACTGTAAATCCTGCAATGTGTTTTTGAGTGTAATTTGATTTGATCCAACATTCAGTTAAAACTATTATGTCAAAAATATTATTCAAACCTGCAAGCGTTACAAGTAGATTATTATAGTTCTTGTCTATGCTGCGAATATTTGTAGAAAATACTTTTAATCGCGTATAGGGCTCTAGTATATTTATGCACTTTGAGGGATCATTAGTTTCCGGAGTTATTATTTTACCATGGTTTTCTATTTGCAGATTAATATCATTCATTTGTTATGACAAAAATAGTTTTTTGTTTTGTTTTCTCTATTTGGTTTACAATGTTTAAAAAATAGAGAACAATGATCCTTTAAGTACAAACTGAATGTAACATAAACATTTATAAAGAGAGTATGTGAATGTGATAGATAGATAAGAACAAGGTTAGTAGTTATGCTAGAGAGAAGTGCATACAATAAATAAATTAGAACAGAATCAACAGTTATAATGATATGATAAAAACCAAGCTTGAGCATTTGCAGTATTTTTTTAGCAAGTTTTAGTATAGCGATAAATATATGAAGTGTTGCAAGTAAACCTACAATGAAAATGTAACTGTAAATGTTGTTGTTGTTAGTGAATATAAGAGTGTATAAAAGAGGTGTTACTTGTCTACATGGTGAGAGTATTGAGCAGTATCGTATGAAATAACGCATTTTTAAGGTAATTATGTTAGAACCAAAGGAATCTATTAAGGAAAGTATGAATATATATTTATATTGACGAAAAATATAATTATTAATGCTATGACTCATAAAAATTGCATGCAAAATATTGTTGACTAGATTAGTTACTTGTTTCTCTAAAAATATTAAAAAACTAGAGTTTAGAATAAGGGTAGTAATTGTGTATGTTTCAAAATGATTTATTTGTAAGATAAGATGTTTAAAACATATATTAGTAATATAGTTGATATATGGATGAAAATATTTAAAAAGATGTTTAAAGTAAATATGGTTCGGTTGCATTTTGCTCAAAGTTACAAATAAAATTGAGTTTAAGATCATTAGAGCTCTAGTAATACTATCAAAAATAATTGCAACATGTATAAGATGGATGGTAATATGTATTATATTGGTTCGCTGTGTTGTTTGCATTTGAGTAGTAAAAACTATTAGTACATGAATATAATATACGAGCGTAATATAATATAATATAATAATAATATAATATAATATACGATATGTGAAAAAAAGATAGAATATTGTAATATAATCATTGATATCCGATATAGTAGGGGGGTGTAGCTGCACGGTACCTTGTATAATCAGTCACAGTAATTGACGTTTTGCACGTTCAAGATCTGTTATATTATATATTGTAATTATCTTAGAGGTATCAGTTTGGCGCAATAGAATTCGCCCTCCAGCAGTCCAAGAGTGTTTGAAATTATTTTCCCTTGCAATTTTTTTTGTTTGCGATAACAAAAATTTTCCTCTTTGAGTCAAGTGTTCGGAAATATAAATGCGGTTGGCGTCTTGTGATAATCCCAGGTCCCTTGTGTTTAATTTGTTTGTCTTGATAGTAGTAGATTTCTTGTAAGTTTTGCATTTGGATAGGAAGTCATCGCGGGATTCAATGTTTTTGAACGTCGCTACGATAGATCTTGGGTTTTTATCTGAAGTCTTCGGTCCAAGCCTGTAGATTTTTGTTATTACAGATTGCACGTCGGTATCTTCGTAGTTTATGATTTTAGAGATTTTTTTAAGAACTTCTGCATTTTTTTCAATATCTGACTCCGGAACACCTCTTATATCGATGTTGCAGGTTTGGCTTAAATACTCCAACCTATCAATTTTTTCGTCTTGTTTCGAAATAGTATTTAGTAGGATGTTATGATGATTTTTTTGTGCAATTAATTCTTCGTTGGCTGTTTCATGGGCTTTTTCCATAACATTTATGCGCATTCTAAGATCCTCTTGTTGATCTGACATAAATTGGATTGATTTTAAGATTTCGTTATTTTGTGTGACAAGTGATTCGTATTTATTTAAATATGAGTCAAATTTTTCTTCCACGAATTTCATTATCAATGTTTTAAAGTTTGTTAATTCTTTTACAAATAATTCTGTCGTTAAAAGACCTTGGATTGTGCCATCTGTGTTTGAGTTTGGTAAGTTTTCTGTGTCGTTTGATTCAGCGTGTACAGATTTCAGCGGTTGGGTTAACTGTTTTGCTTGTTTGACGGTAGATGGCTGCTCATGTTCGTTTAATAACATGTCACTTGTAGGTTGCTTGGGTTTGTTATTTTTTACATTCCTGGAACACTTTTTACACCTCCACTGTAAACTTCTGGCGCTGCGACGTGATGTTTCAATAATTTCAGCACAGCCAAGATGGTAGTTTCTTTCACAGACACTACAGCATATGAAGTCTGATGGGTTGACAATGTTTTTTTCACATACAATGCACTGTGTATTCATGATAATGAATGTGATACACCAGCTTTACGTAAACAGTGATGTTTAAATGTTATTAATGTTAATTTTATTATGTGGTAATCACTTCGGCGTCAGTTAAATTACGGTAGGCGGAGTACGTCACTATTAATGAATTTTACAACAGTCGATTCTTTCTAGAGGAGATCGACACTTCGTGGCAGATAGAAATGAAGGAAAAACACTAAAGATAAGCCACTTCGCGAGGTAAAAATTCGCTGGTTTGACGCGTGGTTTCAGGTTGAATATAATTGAGCACTTTAAACTCGGTTCAATAACGTTTTGTTTGGTGATTTTTTATTAATTTAGTGTAGACTTAGAAATACGTCAACACTAGACTTGGTAGGGTAGAACAAAGCGAAATGTTTTTCAAAATAGCCATTTTTTCAGTGGGACACTTCAAAAGAAGTGAAACAATTTTTTATTTTTTATTATCACTATATTAATATATACTCTTTTAAAGTTGACGTGAGATTTTTATTGACCCCCTCTCGGTATAATGAAATTTTACTGGACACCCCCCCCCCCCTATGTTTTGCTCACGTAGTTAATGTATGCCCCCAAATTGTAATATATTTTCTTTTATCAAGTGGCAAATGATTTTGCTGTCCACAATCAACACTTGTAAATAAAAAAAACATGGAAGAAGCCCCTGTAGAATGAGGTGACTTTGGACATTTTTTTCGTGTGTTTCTTGTTTCTGGTAAACTAGCAAAGAGAAAATTCTTAAAATGTTTATTTTTTTTTAATTTGATCACTTGTGCTTTTGATTGATCTTACAAAAATAGCACTTTTTAACTGTCGTTAATGCAGTACAGAAAAGAAAAATATATTAAGTACCTAACACCTACCTACCTACTTCTATAAAAAATAGCGTATCACGTTGATAGGAGGTCGACAAGTATATTTTAAAGGGGTCTTAAATCAATTAAAATCAACGACTTATTTTTAATCTCGTACTTGTTTGAACTTTAATGTTTTTGGTACAAACTTGGAGGCGTTCAATGTCGAATTTCATTTGAGATAAATGATTATTGATAACAATTAGGTGGGAACATTTACAAGAAACAAACATTGGACCAAGTACATTCACGGTCACATGAATGTTTGTGTATCTTATCCATGTTGGGTCACATTTTAATCTCAATCAGTTATTTATTTAAATGTATGTGAATACCGCACAAGACTCCAGCTCCAACTAAATTTCGCATTTTCTTAATTATTTTAAAATCTGGGTGGAAATCAACTAAATAAACATCGATGAGGGTGGGCTAGTAAATACAATGGCCAAGAACTGTACATAATAATTATTAAAGCACTTTTATACAAAACAATAAACTTAAATTTTTGATTGACACCTATCGCTTTTTTAGCATTTTGATGTAAATAATAAGTTGGGGTGAGTAGAGGTCCTCATCAGAATGCTATAGCGAAGCCACTGGTAATAGTAATAAGTAAAGTAATAAAAATTTGTAAATTTTTTTTCTTTTTCTTTCAGATTTACGCCTTCCTTTGTTCGCCTCGTCTCCTGGAATATTTGTATGTGGATAACATACGAGCAGATCAAAAAATATGTGTCTTTTAAGTTACAAAAGAATGATGATGAATGATAGAAATACTTAAAATGTTAAATAATTTATGCAGGTGAAATTGTGATAGGTAATTGGATAATGTTGGAATAGACATTTTAAACGCAACAAGATACTATAGATAATAAAGATATCGAAGGTTATAAAAAATAAATAATGAAAGAATTCTTTGATCCATGGAATTAATTAAAATATTGTGGCTGAGCCAAATTCCAAATAGATGTAGATACTTAGATAATTGACCTGACTAAATTGACTATCGTAGATCACAATGAAAAAAATACAAAAATGTATTATGCACATTTTGATAAAATATGTGAGTTAATTGATTTCAAAACAGAATCAAATTAATTCAAAGAAAAAGTCACCGTCAATTTTTTTCCGATTTAGGGACTACTTTTAAATAATGTACAGTACTGTGCGAATTAATGTGAACACAAATGATGAATTAGAAAAAATAATAAATATTCTTTATTGAGGAAAAAAAATAGAGAAACAATTGCAATTTTTTTTTAATATGACGTGTCCTCCCTTAATTTTACAACTTCTTGTACACGGTTTGGCATTGAATCAAGAAGTTTTTTTACATTTTTCTGATATTTGCGTGTCTCTAAACCATACCTGAATTACTGCCAAAATCAGCTTTGTTTTTGTTATACAATCAATTTTTCAAAGTCTTGCCCACAGATTTTCAATAGGATTAAGATCCGGAGAGATACCCGGCCATTCAAAGCCTGTTCACGCAAAGCACCAATCTTAGTGCGTTTATTCGGAGAAATATCCATCTTCAAAATGTAATTCTTAAAAATAACAAAATTTAGCGCGTGTAGCTTGTTGTGTCTCGTAACTCACTTATTGAACATTGAACATAGAACGCAAACACAAAATGGCCGCTATTTTGACATATGTTGCCAACTGTGAAAAACAAGTGTAATTATCAGGTGCTAATTATCAGGTGTTCATATTAATTCACATAGTACTGTAAAAACTATTTTACCGATTTTGCTCTATGACATAGACCTTTATAAAAGTAGGTAACTATTTTGTGAAGTCCTGAAAAATAATATTAATTTACTTTAGGTAAGTTTTGCAGTTTTAAAAAATCTTATACATTTTTGTATAAGTATAACCTTATATGTATTTATTATATTTTTTGGTGTTAAACATATTATTTTTATTGTTTCATTTAAATTAACTTAATGAAGTTTCATTGTGATAATATACATTTTTTACTTTGATAAATTGATATTTTTCGCTCAAAATCCCATGTAAAATGCACCAATTACAAACTTTTTAAACCTGTTCTAATATTTAAAAAAATCGCATTGAATAATATTACTCTTGTAGCAAACTGACGATAACATTGCATTGTAATCATAATGTAATATATAATAACACAAGCCGAAGTCCCCGGCATTGCCCTTTACACAGAGCTTTTAGAAATCGAATGTTGACAATAATTTTGGTTTTATTTTTAATAAAATATCAAAAGAGCATAGGGATGGTTTTTAGAAATCTCACGTAGACGTAGACAGTGACCTTTCTCTTTTTAAGGGTCAAGTGTGCAAAATTTCATCAATCTGAGAATAAAGCTGTAGATTTGTATAAAAATAAAACCTCTTCTTTATATTAATAGAATATAAAGATAATATTGTCTATAAAAAGTAATGCTTGGATTTCATATGGGATGCAGCATGCAGCTACCCTCTGTTAGTAAAAATATATAAGAATTAAAATTATTTTATATAATAAGATAATAATTTTAATATTTTTTAATAATATTATTTAATGTTCTTGAAATGCACACAGTTAGTCCTCGAGGTACTTGCAAAGTATCTTATTAAAACTGGGTGACAACGAATCTTTAATTCACCTGTTTGCTTAAGAAGATAAACCTTCAGCTTAAAACTTCATAAAATATTGTGTTTATGAAGGTACTTATTTATTTAGCACACAATGAACTATAAAAAGCTCTAGCTAAAGTGCATGATTAGTTTGGAGTTAGAGCTACAAAGTTGTATCTTTATTGCTGTATGAATAATGTCAATGTTATAATAATCTGTGATTCTCTTATTCCGTAATATGTATATCTATGTAAATGACTTAGCAAATGTAAATTATACTATAACAAATCTAAAATATGTACATAACTAACACTTTTATCAGTTTTATTTATATTGTGATTTTTTGCAAGCAGCTTTACCTAATCCCTGAGAATTAAACATAACTCGATTTGGCTGGACCAAGTGAATTTTTATGAATTGTATCAGTTAATGTTAGTATTAAAAATAAATGATTATTTTATTTTGTACATTATTGATTATTTCTTTGAAATATATATTTTTTAATGCAATTGCTTCACAATAGTTTCAACTGCCCGGAGCCAGAGGTCCAACGGTCACTACAGTGTACCGAATTTGGGGAATGCTATGAGGCTGAAGGAAGGAGAGAGGGAAAGAGGTGGGAAAGTGGACGGTTGGGAAGTACACGGCTATTATCTGAATGAAAATGTGGTCATTATCTGAATCAAGGCTTGTGCCATTTCAAGCAATATTTTAATTCTTAACGGTGGTATTTCACAAGGACATTATCTATTGCGTTGGAAACAAATGAACACTTTAAAACGTTGGTCCAATTGCAACCACAGATAAAGAAGAAAACTAGAAGTGCCTTCCATGCAAATTTGAATGGAAACAAATGTTCTATTTAGCCCAATAGAACTAATAATTTCCGCAATCTGCATAGTCGAGTTGTGTAGTTTGCAGAAACTCTTTTTAGCAGGCGGCAAAGCGCCTAAAAATAATAATTTCCGCAATCTGCGTGCCTCAGTTGTGTAGTTTGCAGAAACTCTTTTCAGCAGGCGTCATAGCACCTCAAAATAAGAGTTTCCGCAATCTATGTAGCTTCTTAAAAATAATAATAATAAAGTAGTTGAACCTAAGAGTATGGATATTAGAGAGACGGCATGTGAAGTGTGCAGGCGCGCTCCAAGTGTGCCTTTTCGAGAATTCTAGCCACACGGTTGACATTGACTGTCACCATGTAAGACGGCTGCTGTCGTAAAAATGTCGGAACGTATTAAACGGCCAAAAAACAGCAGCCAAAGTAAGCCGTTTGGGTAAAATTCTCGAAAAGGCACACTTGGAGCGCGCGGGCACACTTCACATGCCGTCTCTCTAATATCCATACTCTTAGAGTTGAACAGTCAGACAATTCTTAATAATTTTCAAATTTATTCACCAGCCTTATAAATCTCATATAACATGTCCTATTATAATGGAGGTAATAAAAGCATTGAACGTAACAGAATCTTACTTTATTTGCAAAGCTATCTTCACTTCCATCGGAGCAAAACTGAAACTCAATTAAAGGAAGCTTGTTTTCATCTCCTTGTTTGGTATGGATCCCAGCAATCATTCAGCTCAATCACACTGGGTGATAAAAATAATCCGAAACGATGGAGTTTTCTCCGATATTATGTAATTTTCAAGCCACTAGAGGTTTAATGGCATGTTTCAGTAGAATTACTAAGTCTTACAGATTTTGTCAAGATAATTGAAAATTATGGTTCGTTTGGGTTTTATTTAATACTTTCTGCAACAATTTATAGTATGTAATATCATTGAGTTCAAAGGTATTGATGATTTTGCCTAGAGTTAATAATCGTTTCGTAATAAGCCAGTATAATCAAAGAATTGATCTACATATTTATTTTTGTAAGAAACAAATAGCTTATACATAGAATACAAAAATAAATTATATACATATTAAGATATACTAAAAGAAAACTTTATTTTTGTTAAATGTAAAGTGTAAATGATAATTTATTGCATTTTGAGATATTTATAACAAGTTTGTTTAATTCACAGTAGACAAAAAGATCATTGAGGCCCTGTTGAAGTTTAATGCAGTCTTCGATTGATTTGACAAATAAGCAGATTTTTTTATCATCTGCATATGCTAGGTAATTAGAGCATAAAAAAACATCTGCGGATATCATACATAAATATAATAATGGCCCTAAATGAGATTCTTGAGGTATGCCGGAGGGCAAGGAAAAGAAGCAGACTTAGTTTCTTCAACTAAAACACATTGAAGTCCACTCCGAAGATACGAAGTGAGCTCCCGGAGTAAGTCACCATGGATACCTATGATTTAATTTAATTTATAAAAATGTTCAAGAGAGACAAAAACTATCTAGGGGCATACTGGCTCTTGCTTGCTTTATGCAATAGGGATGATTCATTCGCAGTATTTACTTTAGCCTAGTACAAACAGTCTATTAATCAATTTCAAAATTTGAAAGAACCAATCAATCCGACTTGATTGTTCGACCAAAAGTGCCAAAAAACGTATTTTGAAATTATTGGGTCTTATGCGGAATTGAACTTACATTGATGATATTATACTTATTCTAATACCCAGTTCAAAAAATCAAAAACCTCTCGGCATATTTTAGTAGCCAACAAGAGCCTCACAGTGGTCAATGGTCAATGGCGGTGCTCCGTAAAAGTTTTATAAATTTCATTCTGCATCAGAGTCTGACGTATCAATTTTTCAAAAAGACCTGAGGTTTCACATTATCGTCAAACTGAATACATCGAATTACAGGCTTTTCATTTGAAGCAATTCGCTTTACTGCTTTATCTGGAAGAAAAAAAGATATTTAAATAATGTAAAAGAAACAAGCACAATAACATAAACTTATGGGAAATTAAATTTAACTTACAATTATTGGTTACATTCTTACTGTCGTGTTCTGCTAATTCTTTAGGATGCTTTCTTCTTTTGTGAATTCTGCAGTTTGATCCGTCAGCAAATGTTTTGGGACACCACGGACAAGCGAATGGTGTTTCGCCAGTGTGATTATTTAAATGAGACTGAAATAAGAAGAATAATAAAGATATTTTATGTAATAGACATAATACTTGTATAGGTATATATCTATATACAGTAGAGTCTCCATAATACAAACTATTGAAAACTGAGCCAAACGACTGGACATTCAAAATTAATTTGAGTTTTGCGTTTTCCGGAACCTTTTAATGTAGGTGCTACAGTCGGAAAATATGATTATTTTAACCTTTCCAATTGCATACTGTGGATTTACTAATGTTATGTTCCCTCTCTTTCCACTTCAAGATTTGGTATATCAGTTGCAATCCCGGCTTGGTTGATTTGTCGAGCTTAGCACAAAAATCCATATTTAGGTTATAAGCACACATATCGCCAATATTACACTTTTTGTGTATGATTTTTATAGAGGAAAGCGTTTCTTTTTCCTAGCAAAATTAAACTACTATCACCACGATATTCTCCATAATAGAAACTATTGAAAAATGAGCCAAACAATTGAACTTTCAGAAGAATTTGAACAGTCGAAAATATGTTTTTAGATTTTCACGGCCAAAAGCATTTTTGTTTGTTGTTTTTGGGGTGTTATGCCGTGTTGCGCTAGCTCCTTCTTTAGCCGACGTTTCGGACAGCGTTGCAGTGTCCATCATCAGGGCAGATCCGACGATGTGATCGGATCAGATCTGCCGGATCTGCCCTGATGATGGACACTGCAACGCTGTCCGAAACATCGGCTAAAGAAGGAGCTAGCGCAACACGGCGTAACACTCCAAAAACAAACAACAAAAAAAGTCGAAAATATGATTATTTTAACCTTTCAAATCAGATACTGTGGATTTATCAATGTTATATTCCCTTGCTTACTTCATTCAACTTTTTCCACTACGGTCCGGTATATCAGTTGCGAGTCCTGCTTGGTCAACTGTCGAGCTTAGCACATAAATACGTATATAGGTCATATAGACGGTTCAGATTTCAGAGACTATACTGTATACATATATTTTAAGACAGATAAACACACAGTGTCCGAAAACTAGTGATACAAGGAGGAAACTGGTGAATCTACATCACAAAGAGAACTCAAATTTTTTTTTTCGATTATCATCATTATCATTATCATTCGATTATCATCAATTTCATTTTTTTTTCAGCAACTTAAAAAGGGTTAAAAAAAACCTTTAGAATCGGACGCTTTGACACCATTAAAAAGATAATATATAGCTGTTAATAACCCCGTGGTGAGCAATTTTTTTCATATTAGTAATGTTATAAATTCCAACTTAGAATAGTACCACAAAATCGACTCAAAATGTGATTTAGATTTCCCGCTTGCTTTCCACTAACTTCTGAACAACATGTATGTCTAAATCTAAAAGAAAAGTCAAAACATACACAAGGATAGGTGCTTGAAAAATGTGTGAAATAAATTAAACACTTGACTAAGCATAATAAGTGTATGGCCAGTAAATTAATTAAATCTCACCTGAAATGACCTTCTCCATTTAAACCCTTTATTGCAGAAACCACAAACAAATCTGCAAGTATCTATATGAACATGCATATGCTCTTTTAGGGAACTGTGGGCATTAAACATTGAAGGGCATTTTGAGCATTTGAAGTTTAATTTACCATAGTGAATATTTATGTGTTTCTTCAATGATGAATCCAATTTAAACCTACAAAACAAATACAAACGCCGATAACTCCAATGTGAATTAAATTCATTTATTTCTCTAGGAAAAGAGATGATGTATTATACAATTCAAGAAAATTTATTTGAAATTAGAGTTTGAGTCTCAGTCGTTAGAGCCTCTGAAGGACAGATCTGACCGGGGCATCCATACGTTATTAAAGTATTCGAAATTAGAGTTCGAGTCTCAGTTATTAGAGCCTCTGAAGGACAGATCTGACCGAGGCATCCATACATTATTAAAGTATTCGAAATTAGAGTTCGAGTCTCAGTTATTAGAGCCTCTGAAGGACAGATCTGACCGGGGCATCCATACATTATTAAAGTATTCGAAATTAGAGTTCGAGTCTCAGTTATTAGAGCCTCTGAAGGACAGATCTGACCGGGGCATCCATACGTTATTAAAGTATTCGAAATTAGAGTTCGAGTCTCAGTTATTAGAGCCTCTGAAGGACAGATCTGACCGGGGCATCCATACATTATTAAAGTATTCGAAATTAGAGTTCGAGTCTCAGTTATTAGAGCCTCTGAAGGACAGATCTGACCGGGGCATCCATACATTATTAAAGTATTCGAAATTAGAGTTCGAGTCTCAGTTATTAGAGCCTCTGAAGGACAGATCTGACCGGGGCATCCATACATTATTAAAGTACTTTTATCTTTTTTCTCTAGTTCGGGGTTTCCCAAACTGTATTCCACTAAACCCGAATAAGGGTTTCGCACAAATTGTCAAAAGAATTTCATTTAAGAGGAACGGCTGCGCGGCCGGTTTCATTTTCAAATGAAGTTTTAAATTTGACGCCAAATTACCCAAGCAAACTGAAAAACTATTTTTGTAATCAAAAGGTATATCAAATATCTAACGAGGACAGGAACTACTTTATTTATTTTTGTTTTTAAATATTGACTTATAGGTAATTAAAGAAATCACAAATACGGGCCATTAAATTTTTTAATATTTCATGATTTTAGAGGCAACTTGGACAATTATTTGTGAGTAAACGTAAACATTTAAAAAAATAATTTTACTATATTTTTTATAGAAAAATTATGAAATATAAAAATATTATTTTGTTTTTTAAAGAAAGAATTTTGATGGGTGTAAATTTAATAAGAAATGACCTATTTACACTGAAATAAAAAGAAAGGGGCGAGCGGGAGAGGGGAGGGGGAATGCGGGAAGGTGAAAAGGAAACGCGGGAGGGGAAGGGGACGCGGAAGGGAAAGAGGAAGGGGAGTCGGTAGGGGAAAGGGGACGAATGGGAAATGACACGAAGGGTGAAACAATTTATTTATTTAATTGGCATTTCAAAGCATGCCGGGTATCAGCTAGTAATTTATAATTATAAGGTAAGTGAACCAGTATTTGACACTCACGTTTTGGGACAAAGTTGGCAAGCAAACGGTTTCTCATTGGTATGAGTCACTTTGTGAAAGAGTAAATTATATTTGGAAGCGGAAGTTATCCCACAAATATCACAGATAAAGGGCCTCTCTTTATGGTGCACTCCTTTGACATGAGCCACTACGGCCTGCTTTGTTATAAACCTGGAAAAATTATTATAAAATGGTAAATTATTTACTTTATTTTATTAATTACCAATTGGGCTTTTTTTATAGGTGTAAATAAAAGTACATGTATTATATATTTATGATAGACTATATATTTATCTAGGCTTTTGTTAGTTAAAAGCCAACAAAAAAGTATAAAAATACAGTAATATATAAAACAACGTTAGTTAAAAAGTATTATATAAAACAACGGTTCCAACTTGAAACATACAGAAACCCAAAATAATAATAAAAAATAAACAAATTTTAAAACTATAAACAAAAGATTAAACTATTCAATGTGTTTATGATCGTTGAAGTTTCTTTTTTTCCATGTATTTTTTTTTTTTGCAGAAATACATTTTTTTTAAAATTATTTAGTGATTGAATTTATTCAGTGGGTGAAGTTTACAGATTGAATTTATTCATAATATGATATAGTATAGTACATAATAATTATTGTTCTACAATTTTGTTTGATTTAAAAAAAATTATATAATAATTAGGTAAATTAAATTAATAGACAGATATAAATTAAATAGGAAATGTGAAACATGTCTGAAGCGTGATTAAGTAGATACAGTGTAGAATATGTTAGTATTATGATGTAAGGGTATTGAAGATGTAAAAGGATAAAAGGATATTTGTTTTTTGGAGGTATGAAGTATGTATGTAGTTTCAGTTTTTAAGTTTTCAGAGAGAAGGTTGAAGATTTTAGGAGCTAGTAGATGAATTGTCTTTGAGCTGACCTAGAATGTAGTTTAGGTAATTTGTAGCGTCGGTCGGTTGTAATTCTGGTGGTGTAGTTGTGTAGTCATAAATTTTAGATAGAGTTGACGTATATTTAAGATATTATACTCAAGAAGAGTTGAATGGAGTATCTTGTTGGTTGCTTGTTGATTACGATTATGAGTAAGAGGGCATGTATTTGAGAATGAAAACACACACCGTGTTTTATATTATGTAATTAATTTCAGACACTAATTAAATCATACATACTTTAATTTGCAAATTTCGCACGGATGTATCTTCTTTACTTCGGCAGGTAAATGTTTTACTTCGTGACTTTTCAACAAATGAATCTGTGTAAAAGTTTTTATGCAATGTTCACATTTGAATTCAGGCGTTGTAATACTATTTGGGTGTAATAATAAGTTGTGTTTCTCCAAATTTTTTGGTGTGTTAAAAGAGCAATCACATTTGGTGCACCTGAAATTGAACATAGATGATTGTAAGTTGTAAAAGAGCAAACACATTTGATGCACCTGAAATGGAACATAGATGATTGTAAGTTGTAAAAGAGCAAACACATTTGATGCACCTGAAATGGAACATAGATGATTGTAAGTTGTAAAAGAGCAAACACATTTGATGCACCTGAAATGGAACATAGATGATTGCAAATTGTAAAAGAGCAATCACATTTCGTGAATCTGAAAACATAGATTTTCTATTTCCATCATAACTATTCCTATTTTAAACATGTATATACTTAATCCATATGTTTAATAGCATGACTTATTATTATTTTATTTTTTTTACTTTTTCGTTTTCCTGTTTTCTATTTTATATTTTCTACTTTCTATTTTTTTCAACATCTTTATATATTTAGTTCTTATGTTTACATTAGACATCACAAAGCAACTATACATATAATTATATTCCATTGGTCACCATGGAACAGGTAGTCGCCTAGTATGGTGATCTAATGTATCACATATATGTAAATGTTTCAATGTGTATAATCATGTATTTTATAAATAAATAAATAGATGATTGTAAGTTGTAAAAGAGCAATGACATTTGATGCACCTGAAATGGAACATAGATGATTGTAAATAGTAAAAGAGCAATCACATTTGGTGCACTTGAAAACATAGATGATTGTAAGTTGTAAAAGAGCAATCACATTTCATGCACCTGAAATGGAACATAGATGATTGGAAATAGTAAAAGAGCAATCACATTTGGTGCACCTGAAATAAAACATAGATTGTAAGTTGTAAAATAAATATTTATATATCTAATGTGGGTGCACGGGCAAAAAACGATAACATTTTGAGAAAACAAGCATTTAAGTTTAGTAACAACTTTAACAAATAAAATGTTTTTTACAAATTAAATTGCAATTTGTATTGATATAAAATACGATTACACAAAGTGTGTTCATTTAAGAATATCATTTTCATTTGTGTCAGCATTTAGTAAATTTTTCCAGACATTTTTGATTTGGCAAAAAACACTAGTTGCTTAGCGTTTTTTGTCCGTTAAGTATTTTTTTTCAAATTGACTGATTCTGTTTCTTTTCAAAGCACTACACATTTACATTACATCTGTTTTAAAAAATTATATTCCACTCGAACTGTCAAACAAAAGCAAAAAACATATTAAGTTATTTGATGTTTACAGAAGAATAGGACAAGCGAAATGCCTACAGCAAAAAAACAATTAAGTAGAGTTTTCAATTTTCTGCCAGAAATGATAAGGGCAAATACAAGGGTACATCCATAGACATAATATAAGGCTAATTGATTTAACATTTTTTGCAAGTACAAATTCGTTTTCGACATAATGATAATTTTGTTTTTAAATTATAGAAAATTTAAATTTAAGACGACTTAGTGTGTTCTGCCAGTTTAAAGAACGCAAATAACTTAAAAAACTGTTTTATTAAGTCGAAATGTCGAATTTTTGACTTAACGTTTTTTGACAGTATGCCCAATTTATATATTAAAATATTATTTGGAATTTCTGTCCAAAATGAGAGAACACATATTAATTTACCTGCAAAATTTCCTGTCCTGCGATTTACTGTCATGCATTTTGACGTGTTGGTAAAATTTTTTTTTATTACTAAGATACTGGTTGCATACGCACAAAATCTTCGGTTTAACTTGATGCATCTTCTTTGCATGGTTCTGTAGTTTTTCCCAAATCAAAAATTCTTCATTGCAGACATGACAAATTAAACTGAAACAAAAAACAAACAAATATTATCAAAATACTTAAATCCATTAATAATCCCTCCAATATTGAGTTATAAAATTATGTTAGGTAAAACAAATTTTCTTTATTGCAATTAATACAATAATGTATGACAATATATTAATAATTGCAAATTGAGGCTTATTAACTCTGGCCCTAACAGTGCTAGAAAATCTGTGGAGGTTTGTTGCTGTGTACAGGGCACATTTAAAATTTTATCATTTTTAAGTTAGATTAAAATGAACAGTTTACTTATGTAAATAATTATTATAAAAAACATTGTCCATACATAAAACGTTTGAAACGTCCATTACAGCCGGCAGACTGGCTGATAACCGTAAAAAAAAAAGTTTTTTTTTTCATTACTTTTAATGACTTTTCAAAGGAGTGATGAAGTTGTACATTTTTAGTGGTCCGGTCACCGAAATCAGTTGACCGGCAAAGAATGGGTTAAACTCTACAAAGTTTGTTTCCTGCATGCATATACATACACACTTTAGCTATTCAAGACAGACAAACTCACCTATAATAAATAAAATAATTAATAATGAACTTACTTGATGAATGTACTATTTGAGCTGCGTGCTTTTTTTGTTGGTTTGTCAAAACTCTTATCAAATTCGAAATTAGCTAAATTAGTGTTTGAATCAGGAGACACTAAATGAGTGGTCTGTTCTCGTTTGCTTGCATTCTCAATTTTATTATGTATCTTTCTATTATTACTAATGATACCTAAAACGCAATTTTTTTTTTAGTTTTGTCACACAATTTGTCAGTAAAATAAATTAATTAAACATTAGCAGTAGCAATGAAAAAAATTACAATAATCGAATTTTTATAATAGTTAACAATAATTGTAATACAGTACTCTCTCAGTAATCCGCAGCTCCATTATCCGACAACTACTATAATCTGCTGTCATTTTTACTAGCTAAAAGCACAAAATCCACCGGTATTGTATTTGTATGTCAAATTCAGTAGTCCGCCGCATGCCCAAATTCGAGCGCTAAGCTTCATACATGACGGGTTGAATTATCTCACTCTTACACACTAAGTTACTATACCGCTGTCTAGCTCGTTCTCGCTTACCATTTTACCAGTCGGGTTTAATTATCAGTAGGTTTAATTGTGGTTTTACGACATTTCGGTTATTCCTTTGTATATTCTAGCAACCGTCGCATGCGTTTCTGTTCATTTCGTTCTACCACGTTTTTTGTATAAATACGTTTACAAAATAGAGTTTTCTCGCAAGTGTAAAGATGACATCTTAACCTTTGGAGAGCTGGATCAGAATATACACTCAAGTGCCGGATGAAAATTATCTTGGCGAGTTTTGCTTACTTGAAAATATATTTATATGAATAAAAATATATTTATATGAATATATAAAAAGGTTTTATTATTTCTACATTAACCTGAATACATACTCTACATGCAAATCGTCAATCAAAAGGTGTTTTCAAAAAAAATATTAACCTCTATACTACTTTAAAAACTCTAATATTTTCATTTTTACAATGTCGTTTTAAAAAAATTAATTTTGATATTCATAGACAATTTACTTGGTGAGTTGTCATAGAGGTTACATTCATGAAATAAAAAGTAGGACCGACAGTGTAATTTGCGCAAGCCATTCTGAATTTGTTCTCTATAAAGTTTTCAAAGCATGAAGGTTAAAATTGAATTGCAAAAAAATTCCAACGTGGATGGTATACGAACGGGTCTCTGGAGCACGATCGGCACACCACCCGTTTTAAAACAAAAAATGGAAATTTGTTTTTGTTTTCTTTGTTTGTTTTTACGAAACGCTTATTTTAAATTTTATCATACTTTGTATTTATTCACTATACACCACCGCTTTCACTACAGTTTTTCGGGATGGCGGATTAGTGAGAGAGTAGGTACTGTATTATTATGATATCTTACTTTTGCGAATAGGTGTAGCATCATCACTGAGACTATCCGAGTCATTTTCAGATTTCATATTTTCAGTATCACATTGGCTCAAAAATTCACATTTAATATTTTCTATTTTGTAGTCTATTTTCACCGATTCCAAAAATGGATCAGTGTTATGATTTTCGATACTGCTTCGAAATAAGTCTGACAATTTGATCTGCACGTCAGCACAATTCATTGCATATTCATTAAAAGATACCACTTTCATCTTACATTCCTCGCAAACATGAACTGGCAAGGTGTCATCGACGGTGACCTAAACAAAACAAAAGTGTGATTACGAATCGTAAACAACAAAATTACGTAAACGAATAATATAATTTTATCAATTTTTATGGGTCTGGACATTGCACAAAAATAGAGATATTTTAGGAAATCAGAACCACATAATTATAGATTATTATTGCTGATTTTCTTTTTTGCTTCGTATTAAAGCAAAAATTAGAAGTTGGTGGAAAATGAGGCAGGTAAGAAGATTAAAAGAAAATAAAACAAAATTATGAAGAAGGAGAACAAAAAGAAAAGAAAATAAACACTTTTATAGTAAACTCCCGGGCTCCCAGGTAAGCCTGTTATAAATAGATTATTATGCACAACATCTAAAAACAATGCAAAAAATTGTTCTGAAACAAGTATTAAAACCCAGCATAGTGAGGTAATTACTCAAACACAGGATGGTAAAGTTTTCTTAATAACTCAGGTCCGGGGCATACGTCATTCCTATGTCTACCTACGTTAAATTGTTTTGAAAACAAGCTTATATGCCCAAGCGGTTAATACAAATAAATGCTGAATTTATTTAAGTATCACTTCGTTTCATCTAAATGACTACAAGAAACCACTAAATACAAAGGTGAGATGGGAAAAGATGCAATTTTTTTACATTCAATACATAAAATTCAACTTTTTTTTTGTTTCTCGTTTTTCTTGTTAGTATTATGTGACGTTTGCCGGAAATTTAATAGATTGTTTGAAGATTGGGAAATTCGCATAAATTATTTTTATAGGAAAAAAAAACCAAAACCAAACTAAGAACCTAATAATCTATTTTGTGCATGTCATGTTTACGTTTTGTACCGTGAGGATAAAATAAGAAGGGAAATTTGCTCTTTCTGAGCTCTCTCGAAACAAAAGTTTACACGGAGTGGGTTAAGACAAAAATTAAGGTAAATTTTGGGGATTGCTGTCTTCGGTTATAACGCACTTTTTTTGAAGAAATCTTTTGATTCACCTTAATTACATTAAAAGACAACTATTTTCATTGGGGAAAGTTAAAAATATTTCATTCTAAAATAGCCGTTATAGCCGTTCTTTATACATGTAAGTGTATCAGGAATACCAACATACCAAAGTGACAGCGAATGAGCAAATGGTTACAAATGGCCTACAATCTCACAAGACGAAAGCTAATTTTGATTTTACGTAATTGAAATTTAGAATGAAATATTTTCCACTTCCCTTAATGCAATAGTTGTCTTTTAACCGCTTGGGCACATAAGCTTGTTTTCAAGACAATTTAACGTAGGTAGACATAGGAATGACGTGTGCCCTGGACTTAAGTTATTAATGTAATTAAAGTGAATTAAAAGATTATTTTAGAAAAAAGTGCGTATAAAGCGATGCCAGCTTTATCCAATAATTACCAATTAATGCTGGTTCGTTCCTCCATGGAGTAACAAAGTGAGGATTAACTGTGTCCAGTAATTCTGGATATTTACTAACAATGCTAACACAACGTAGACTGTTTTATACATGAGCAGTCAAAGGGCTGAACGACAGTATATATATAGTTCTTCAACAGACTACGTATGATAATGGTTGTCCACTTACTTTAATTGATAAATATTTCTCGATAAAATTCACCAAACATTTATCGTCATTGGAGAAAATATTATGATCATCTCGACAGCAAAAGTTGGCACAAAGACGGCATAGTATTTTCAAACTACAATTATTTATTGAAGACATTTTTCACTTTGATATTATTGTATGATTCTTGTAAAGCGGCAAATATGCATCATAAATTCTAATAACAAAGATTAAAATAATTTGACATTTGACATTACGATTACACCATAGAGATGAGATGGCTTTTGGCAGATATCTATATCTATAATCTATGGTTTCCATAAAGAATATGCTGCGTAGGTACTAAAATATTGAAGTGCTTCCGCTCACGGGCAACAGAAAAAAAACAGTTTGCAACTCAACTCGCTATCCTGTTCCTGTGTATGTATGTCAATGTGATGGTCCGCACACTACACAACTTCTCAAAAACCCGTTGTCAATGGCAACGCAATGAGTGAAGCCCTCCGCTCATAAAGAAACCGAAAGTAAACTAAAACTGGCGGGTTGCTATGGTTTGCAACCAAACTTTCAACGCGGCGCTACTCAATTTTACGATTTCAGTAATTATCTTAGCTTGTTTAACTATAGAAAGGACACTTCAGCTGTCATCTCATTATTTTGACGCTGTCCTATTAGAGCTGGCGACTAAAAAAAAACTCGAAAACTGACAACAAAACTGGCGTAACCACGGCAACCTGGCAATGGCCGGCCACGGCAACTAGCACAGTGAGTTGCTAGTCACTGCTTGCATTGCCATTGACAACGGGTTTTTGAAAAGTTGTGTAGTGTGCGGACCATCACATTGACATACACAGAATAACGAGTTTAATTGCAAACTGTTTTTTTTAGTCTCCTGCGGAAGCACTAACGACTCATCGTGCTAGTAGCCGTTGCCAGGTTGCCCGTTTACCATGGTTGCACCAGTTTTAGAGTTTTATGTTTTTAGTCGCCAGCGCCAATATAACAGCGACAGATGAGTGAGATGACAGCTGAAGTATTCCTTGTCTATGGTTAAACAGCTGAGATAATTAGACGAGGAACTATTCAGAATTCAGATCAAATCAGTCATCTGTCGCTGTCATATTGGCGCTGGTGAATAAAAAATTAAAAAAAATTGAAAACTGACAACAATACTGGCGCAACATTGCAACCAAACAAACTGGCAACTAGACTGTTTGCTCTGCCGTTGAAAACGGGTTTCTGAGAAGTTGTGCAGTTGCCCGTGAGCGGAAGCACTTACCGAAATCGTAAAATTAAGTAGCGCCGTGATAGAAGTTTGGCTGGAAACCATAGCAGTTTTAGTTTGGTTTCAATTTCTCCATGAGCGGAGGCGTTTATTTTTTACAAACAGCTTTACATAATCCCTGAGAATAAAACATAACGCGATTTGGCTTGACCAAATGAATTTTTATGAAATCAGTTAATACTACATTTGATTATTTCCTTGAAATATATATTTCTTAATGCGATTACTGCACAAGAGTTCCAATTGCCTGGAGCCAGTGATACTACGGTCACTAAAGTGTTCCGAATCTGGGGAATGCTATGAGGCTGAACCTTTAATTGGCCGTTGGCCCACCGGTGGCCACCAATGAAAATTAAATTTATTTTTATGAAATCATTATTTCTTTACGAGTTTCTATTACAAAAGAATATTATTAGTAAGAACAGTTGTATAAACTACCAAAATCTGAAAGAACTGTCACTTATTATGCGACTCAAAAAAATTCTGAAGTGACGTTTGTTTTTTTTTAAAAAAAGATCTGGCCTGCCAAAGGTGAAGGAAGGAGGAGATGGGAAAGTGGACGGTTGGGAAGAATGTGGCTTTTCAGATGTGGCCATTATTTGAATCAAGCTATCATATAACAAGGTTATTTATTATCTATTACGCTGGAAACAAAGGGACACTTTGTGTACTAAATAACTTTGGTTCAATAGCAAACATAAAATAAAGAAGAAAAACTAGAAGGCGTAAATATGAAAAAGCGCCTAAAAAAAGAATTTCCGTAATCGTCGTAGCTTTGAAGTTGTGTGGTTTGCGGAATATGTTTTCAGCAGGCGCCGAAGCGCCTTTAAAATAATTTCAGCAATCTGTACAGCTTTGAAGTTCTCTAGTTTGCGGAATCCCTCTACAACAGGCGCCATTAACAGAATTTCCGCAATCTATGTAGCTTTGAAGTTTGTGGAATCTCCTTTCAGCAGGTGCCAAAGCGCAAAGCGAAAAGCGCAGCTGAGGTGTGCAATTTGCGGAAACTCTTAACCCCTCAGGCCTCGGGCATATTCTTTCAAGGGGGTCAAAACATTTCGGCTTCAGAATAAAATTCAAATAAATGGAATATGTCTGAGAACAAAAACCTGTTTTTGAAAGGTTATGATTAAGGCGCTCCGCCCACTCAGGCAACTGAAAACTCTCAACTGCCAACTGTCTTTGTATGACAATGTGATGGTCCGCACACTTCACAATCACACAAAACCCCGTTGTCAATGGTAACGCAAGCTGTGACTTGCGACCATCTTGCGACTGTCACGGCCGATTGCTCTGGGCAGCCGTTTTTAGTTGCGATCTGTCAGCTGATTGTTCTTCATCTATGGTTAAACAAGCTTTTTGACCAATCAAGACAGAGAAAACAGCCGGTTTTAGTTGGTTTTCAGTTGCCTCAGTGGGCGGGCGCCTTACATTTTAAAATTTTAATAAACAAAGAAGCATATTGTTCAAAATGTAAAAATTTAGAATGCAAACACAATTTTTTTTTTAAATGGCTCACCTTTCATGTTTTCTATGTAAAGTTACTGTTAATGAAAGAAAATAAAAACACACATATATTTGATTAGACCAATGTATTGTAAACGTTATCATCACATCACTTTTTTGTTGTTCCAAATAAAAATTATTCATACAAAATTCATAATTTTTTTTAAAAACTTGCAGTTGGAAACTTCGGTTTTAGAAAGGTGTACATTTTAATTATTTTGTGGTTAACTTTTAGATTTTAATATAAATCGTGGTGTTTTCTCTTTCTAACACCGTTAAGATCATATATTTCCCACCATGAGTACGATTTCAATGAAATCTACGAGTGTTTCTAAAAAGCAAACAAATTAGGTATGTCTTTTTGTATGGAAAAAAAAGTTGGAATTTCGGAAAAAGATGTTAATCCTTTTTAACCCTACCATCATGTAGAATCACCTCCCGAACTTAATGCACTTTACCCCCGGACACCTGTATAACAATGGCCCTAAATGAGATTCTTGATGTATGCCGGAGGGCACGGAAAAGAAGCAGACTGAACATATTGAAGTCCACTCCGAAGGTATGAAGTTAGCCACTGGAGTAAGTCACCATGGATACCTGATTTAATTTCATTTACAAAAATGTTCAAGAGTGTCCAAAATTATTTAGGGACATATGTGTTCTTGCTTGTTTTATGAAATGGGGATGGTTCATTCGCAGTATTGACTTTAAGAGAGTTCAAGCAATTTATTAGTCAATTTCAAAAAATTTACAAGTACCAATCAATGCGGCTTGTACTGTAAGACCAAAAGCGCCATAAAACATATTATGAAATTATTGGCTCTTACGTGGAATTGAACTTAAATTGATGATATTGTACTTTTTCTAATGCCCAGTTCAAATAATCAAAAACTTCTCGGCATATTTTAGTAGCCAACAAGAGCCTCACAGCGGTCAACGGTCAATGGTTGTGCTCCATAAAAGTTTTATAAATTTCATTCTGCATCAACGTCAATGGTTGTGCTCCATAAAAGTTTTATAAATTTCATTCTGCATCAGTTTGATTTATCAAATTTTCAATAAGACCTGAGGTTTCACATTATCATCAAACTGAATACATCGAATTTCAGGCTTTTCATTTGAAGCAATTCGCTTTACTGCTTTATCTGGAAGAAAAAAAGATATTTAAATAATGTATAAGAAACAAGCACAATAATTTAAACGCATGGGAAATTAAATTTAACTTACTATTGGGTACATTTTTACTGTTGTGTTCTGCTAACTCTTTAGGATGTTTTCTTCGTTTGTGGATTCTGCAGTTTGATCCGGAAGCAAATGTTTTGGGACACCACGGACAAGCAAAGGGTGTTTCGCCAGTATGATTATTTAAATGACACTGAAATAATAAGAATTATAAAGATATTTTATGCAATAAACAAGGTACCTGTATAGGTATATAACTATATACAGTAGAGTTTCCATAATACAAACTATTGAAAACTGAGCCAAACGACTGGACATTCAGAATAATTTGAGTTTTCGTTTTCCGTAACCTTTTAATGTAGGTGCTACAGTCGGAAAATACGATTATTTTAACTTTTAAAATTGCGTACTGTGGATTTACTAATGTTATACATATCGTTGCTTCAGTTCGTTTTTATCCAACAGACCAAAACGTAAATCGGGAGAATGGCGTTTTAAAGTTTTTATTATTTATTGGTACAGACAGCTTATACATAAAATATAAAGATAAATATATACATTGTTAAATGAAGTCAAGCCAAAAAAGGAGCCATTATGAAAAAAGCACAAACATTTTGGAGGACGTAAGACAAAGTGCGTTTTGAAAACCCCTTAAATAATTTTTTATAATTTTTTTTTAACAATTATCGTATAAATAAAGGCTTTTTGAGAACAAATGCATACTTAACTCAATTTCACGAAAAATGGTCTGTTGGACAAAAACGAACTAGAGCGACGATATGTATTCCCTCCCTTTCCACTAAGATCCAGTATATCAGTTGCAATCCCGGCTTGGTTGAAATGTCGAGCTTAGCATGAAAATCCATATTTAGGTCATAAGCACAAATATCATCAATATTACACTTTTTGTGTGTGATTTTTATAAAGAAAAGATTTTTTTTTTTTCCTAGCAAATTTAAACTACTATCACCATGATATTTTAAAATGCGACTGCAGTTTATTTTAACACAGGTTTAATTTACAAGTTTTTTTTGTTTACAAGATTTTTAAGTTCCACATTTCAATCAGCATGGTGCGAAGATACTAATTGTATATAGTTTTTTTTTGCTGAATGCACCATTCATGAAATTATAACAAACTTACCGCTGAAAACAAACCGTTCTCACTTTGGAACTTTTAAAATCCCTCTGATGCCTTCCCAGACTGTTTTAGATTGGGAATCATCCTTTATTAATTAATAAATTTCTGCTTTGGTTAAAGTCTTGTGTTTTCCAACCCCCACCAAGCCCCGGTCACCCGGTGGTTCGGATTATAGTGGGTTTGGATTACAGAGACTATACTGTATATATTTTAAGACAGATAAACACACTGTGTCTGAAAACTAGTGGTACAAGCAGGAAAAAAACTGGTGGATCTACATCACAAAGGAACTCAAAAACTTTTTTTTTCGATTTGAGCATTTAAATTTTTCTTTCAGCAACTCTAGAGTTAAAAAATACTTTCAGAATTGGGTCTATGCTTTGACACATTTAAAAAGGCAATATACAGCTGATAATAACCCCACAGTGGCTGATTTTTTTTCAAGTTAGTAATCTTATAAATTTCAATTTCGTACATGATTTACTCGAAAACGAGAGCTTGAATAGAAAAATGTTATACCACAAAATTGACTTAAAATGTGATTTAGATTCACCAGTTTCCCGCTTGCACCACTAATTTCTGGACACCATGTATGTCATAGAAAACCTGAAATCTAAAAGTCAAACCATACACAAGGATAGGAGCTTGAAAAATGTGCGAAAATAAATTAAACATTGACTAAGCACAATAAGTTTATGGCCAGTTATTGAATTAAATCTCACCTGAAACGACCCTTTCCATTTAAACCCTTTATTGCAGAAACCACAAACAAATCTGCAAGTGTCTAAATGAACATGCATATGCTCTTTTAGGGTACTGTGGGCATTAAACATTGCTGGGCACTTTGAGCATTTGAAGTTTAATTTACCATAGTGAATATTTATGTGTTTCTTCAGAGATGAATCCAATTTAAACCTACAAAACAAATACAAACGCTTATAACTCTAATGTAAAATAAATTCTTTCATTTCTCAAGGAGCAGAGGTGATGTATTATACAATTAACCACTCAGGTCTATCGCCTATGTACATGTTTTCTGTCTTAACGAACCTGTCAGTTTGATAAAATTTTTGTGTTATTCCCGCTTGGCAGTTAAAGCTCAATAAATGAAATATTTCTGAACGTAGCGGATTAATAAAAACGGTTTTGGAAAGCTGATGAAATACGTTTTCAAATTGTATTACTACAAATAAATATTAAAATTTGTAAGTATTAAAATTTTTAATGCAAACGTAAAAAAATTGTCAAAATGACTCACCTGTGATGTTTTTATGACAAAAAGGTAATAAAATCACTGATAACTTTAAAAAAAAAACTTATTTTATCAAACAAATGTATAATAAACAATGTTGTCACCTCACTTTTTTACCATTTCATACAAAAATATTTAATAAAAAATTAATAAAATCTGACAAAATTTTCCCGCGTCTTAAAAATTCAACGACATGTCCAAATTTTAATTTATTTATTTTTTATTATTATATGACGCAATAACTATGGGAATTGATATTAATCAATCCATTATGATTTTATATATTCGAAGCACCTTGTTAATGTAAGTTCTGAGTTTAGAAACATATTATTTTTGACAAAACTGAATCTAACCTCAAAAATTCACATGACTTAGTTTTCAACGTCATATTACAAAAGCAACAGACATTATTGCTTCTTTCACATATAACTATAATGTACACTACAAATTATGTATATTTGATAAAATCCTGACATTATTCGCGTAATTACACATTTCAAGAGCAAAAATATACAGCAAGAAATACGCGCTAAACTCCGCGAAACTATCAACAACTCGCTGTTGTTAGTGATGTGCGCATTCACGGCGCTGGAACTGTTTCGAATAAGAAAGTACTAAGTTCGAAATGTTTTTGAAATAAATAGTATTATATTACGTATAGTATTAATATGTACAAAACAAATGTATTAATAATATAAATACAATAATATAACAATAATAATTGATATTTTTCGTAAAAATAAATAAATTTACCTTTATCAATTAGTAACTAACTTTCACAGGAAGCAATCACTTTGTGGTTAGACATAATTAAATTTGAAATGAAAAAAAGATGTTTTGTCACCACTTTGAATGTATAATATTGAATATATAAAAGCATGTAGTTCAGATTGAACCTTCTTCAATTGTGGTGTCAATTTTTTAAATTTTTTATTTCAAATTTATAAAATTTCAATGATATTGTTTATACACAAAAATAAAACCTCATGATATATACATTTTTTTATTATAAAAGAATAACAAAAGAACACAAAAAAAATATATGTAGCTATTATCATTTATTTATTTACATTTGATACATTTAAAGCCAAAATAACAAATAATATTACATAATAAGAGAATATATTTAAAATGAATACAAGTGTTATTACGTTGTTTTAGGTCGATATTAGTTCCTAGCTAGGCAGATTGCCTGTTCTAAGGAACCAAAGTGTGTAAAGTGCCAAATGCAATTTAAATTATTATTATTTTTTTTAATTAATACCTATGTACTAAGTTCATCACTATGGAATTCATTTAACATTTATTTGCTAGTAAATATATTTTGAATGTAACAATATATTAAATTTAAAAAAATTTTATATCCATTTACACTATTATAAAATAACAAAAAACCCCTTGACATACTGTGCGGAGCATATTTAAAGTACATGATGGTCACGCCGCTTCGGAAGTGAAATTTATGGATATCATTTTACATTTATTTTCCAGTAGAAATATTTTAAATGTAACAATATTTGTTTCCATTTACACATATAAAATTAAAAAAAAAAAAAAAAAAACACACATAACAAAAAACTGTAACGTCCTGTGCGGAGGCCCACACAGTAAGACAGGTACAATATTGTTGTGCCATTCGAAAAGATAATAAACAGTTATTATCGAAGTAGATCAAAATAGATGCGGGGGTCTAATTCGGGTGATCACCTAAGCCTTCTAGACGGACCCTGCATCGGACATCTGCAACCCTCAGATTCAGTAGAGCTCTGATTGATTTTTGTATCCAAGTTGAATTCGTTAATGATCTCTAGATATTCTTGAGGCATGGGATCTTCCGGGTTCCATGATTTACTATAAAGTAGAACAATAATAAAGGTTTACTCAAATGTATATCACTTCACAACAAAATACAAAATATTTTCAATTTTCAAGTATAAAAATTCACAATATAATCGAATTATATCAGCTTTCAGAGCGCGGGAGTAAACTGTACAGAATTCAATACTTCGTTTGTATGAAAGCACTATGAAACAATACATGATTATTTCAATGGCTAAAGCAAGAGATGAATTTTTGTTTCGAATCGAAAATGATCGATCCCAACCCTAGGCCCCCGCGAAGTGTCAAAATGGCCGATTTTACTATTGAAAGACAAATAGTTGAAAAAACGTTGAGAAATCATGATTTTGTTATGAAATTGTTTCATGTTTTTGCTAAATAATGCATTAGAATATATGCTTTCATGAATGTTCACCATGACATGCTCTAATCACTGACATTTTAGTTAAACGGCGTCTTTTTAAAATGACAAAGAACTCGGTGAACATGACGCGCAGTTTCAACGCTCTCAATTATGCAAGAAAAATACTTCAAACGAATAAAAACTAACACAAAAGGGTAGCAAATATATATTACTATAATAAAGAAACACTTACCTGGCCATTTTTGTAGAAATTACTTTAAAACTTGAAAAATTGTTGGAGGATAAATGTCACTTAAAGGTGGCGTTTTACGTTTTGGCAATTGAAAACAGATTCTATAAAATGAGTATTTTTTATCAATATCTACGGACAACTTTGAATAGAGATGTGAAGCGTGGTTTATTATAGATAGTCTTCTTTTTGTTTTAGGGTTGTAACTAGAACAATAACGGAGTTATAACGATTTCTGTGGAAATGCACGCGTTAGCTTGAAAACAAGCTTATGGGACTTGACTGCTATCGTTATATTTGCGTGTAAACAAGCTTATGGGTCTGAGTGGTTAAAGAAAAATTAATTTGAAATTAGAGTTCGAGTTTCAGTCACAAAAAATCTTTTATTTTTGTGTATTTTTCTCATATTACTAGCCAGTAGCCGCAAACATCACATTCCATTAGAGTCTCTGAAGGGCAGATCTGACAGGGGAGTCCATACATTATAAAAGTATTTTTTTCTAGTTAATGCGATTTTTCATCATTTGAAAAGTTTGTCTCAAATTTTTAAGTGTTTGATTAAAAATTGGTGGGATTTTTTCATTGACAATGAAAAACATATGTTTTTAATTGTATAAACGGCGTAAAAAGTGAATTGACAGTTTTCTTACTAATTACCTACACAAAAAAGTGTGTTTTCTAAATATCAAACTCTTTGTAAAATATGGACGTTTTGAATCAAAATGTTTCCATAAATTTTTTCTTAACATTTTCATGTCTGATATTAAAAACCTTGTTATTTAGAAATTCCAATGTCTATTTTATATAAACAAACATCGCAAGGATAATTTTATTTTGTTTCTAAAATTGTATTTCTTTTTACGAGAACTTAAAAAATAAGAAATATATACGTTTTTAGATTTTCACGGCCAAAAGCATTTTCGTTGTTTGTTTTTGGGGTGTTAGGCCGTGTTGTGCTACCTCCTTCTTTAGCCGACGTTTCGGACAGCGTTGCAGTGTCCATCATCAGGGCAGATCCGGCATCGACGGATCTGCCCTGACGCTGTCCGAAACGTCGGCTAAAGAAGGAGGTAGCACAACACGGCCTAACACCCCAAAAACAAACAACGAAAGAAGAAATATATAGCACATTAAAAATACATCGGAAAATACATTCAATTTTACTGTGTTGAAGGGACTTGTGGCTAAAATTATTTTAGGGTTAAAGTCAATCAATGATATCTACAAAAACTGATGATGATCAATCAACGATATTTACAAAAAACAATAAATAGTATTAGTTAGATAAAGTTGGTTTAAAGCGCAAGATATTCAATTTGACTACAATGACTATTTGGGTACATATTATTATAATTTATTTAATGTATGTGAACCAGTATTTGACACTCACGTTTTGGGACAAAGTTGGCAAGCAAACGGTTTCTCATTGGTATGTGTCACTTTGTGTAAGAGTAAATTTCCTTTGGAAGGGGAAGCTATCCCACAAATATCGCAAATAAAGGGCCTCTCTTTAAGGTGAACTCCTTTGACATGAGCCGCTACGGCCCGCTTTGTTATAAACCTAAAAAAAATATTATAAAATGTTCAATTATTTACTATATCTTATTAATGACGATTGGGCTTTTTTATAGGGGTAAATACGAGGGTGGTCCGATAAGTACTTAGCCTCACTGCCCGATGGCTCCACTATCGCAAGAGAAATTTACTATCTTGTAGTACATTCTCGTAGACGGCTACTGTAGAAATTTCAGCCGAATCGGACTCGTAGTTTTGTTTTGACTGCGTGTGGAAGCATTTGTGGCGCCATTTTAGAAAAATGGAAAAAAAGCCATATCGGTCGGTGATTCGATTCTTGTTTTTGGAAGGAAAATCGGGCAGCAAAATCAAAGAGCGCTTGGATGCTGTGTATGGTGACTCTTCTCCTTCGATGGCTGCCGTCAAAAATTGGTTTAGCGAGTTTCAACGTGGTCGCACATCGGTTTTTGATGACCCACGCCCAAGTGCCCCGCAAACGGCTACCAAAGAGGATAACATAACAAACATCCACAATCTCGTATTGACAGACCACCGATTGAAGGTGCGCGAGATAGCTGAGACAGTAGGCATCTCAAAAGACCGCATGGGTCTTATCCTGCATGAAATTTTCGGCATGAGAAAGCTGTTGGCGCGATGGGTGCCGCGTTTGCTCACTCCGGACAACAAGCGAAACTTGTTTTTGACTCATAGCGATATTTGTTTTTTTGAAGGTATGGATTGGGAGAGGGTCGAAGATTTTAGGAGCAAGTAGATGAATTGTTTTTGAGCTGACCTAGTATGTAGTTTAGGTACTTTGTAGCGTTGATCGGTTCTAGTTATGGTGGTGTAGTTAGTTATGGTTGTGTTGTAAGAGAGTTTTTTTGTTGGATTTGCGCAAGAAATGTGTTAAGCATAAATTTTAGATGGAATTGATATATATTTAAAACATTATACTCGATGAAGAGTCGAATGGAGGAGTATCTTGTCGGTTGCATAGCCACCCCAGTTAAATCAATACTATATAATATCAATTTATAATTATATTTTTACATACAGCATTTACAAGACCATGTATATTTGAGAATGAAAACACACACCGTATTGTATATATTATTATATATATTACTATATTCTATGTAAATTTCATTATCATAAATTCATTGCTGCATTAACTGTAAACCTGATTATCATAATTATTATATTATCAGTAAACGTACTTCATTACCTTAAATTATATAATCTGCATACTTCACCCGCCATAACACAGGGACATCCCTAGCATGGCGGGCGAAATAACACAATATCTACACTATGTATAAAATTCTTTTAATAAATAAATAAATATTATGTAATTAATTTCAGATACTAATTAAATCATACATACTTTAATTTGCAAATTTCGCACGGATGTATCTTCTTTACTTCGGCAGGTAAATGTTTTACTTCGTGACTTTTCAACAAATAAATCTGTGTAAAAGTTTTTTTGCAATATTCACATTTGAATTCAGGCGTTGTAATACTATTTGGGTGTAATAATAAGTTGTGTTTCTCCAAATTTTTTCGTGTGTTAAACGGGCAATCACATTTGGTGCACCTGCAATGGAACAAAAATGATTGTAAGTGGTAAAAGAGCGATCATATTTGGTGCAACTGAAATGGAACAATGATGATTGTAAGTGGTAAAAGAGCGATCATATTTGGTGCAACTGAAATGGAACAATGATGATTGTAAGTGGTAAAAGAGCAATCACATTTGGTGAACCTGAAACGGAACAAAAATGATTGTAAGTGGTAAAAGAGCGATCATATTTGGTGCAACTGAAATGGAACAATGATGATTGTAAGTGGTAAAAGAGCAATTACATTTGGTGCACCTGAAATGGAATAAAAATGATTGTAAGTAGTAAAGTGTAATCACATTTGATGCCCCTGAAATGGAAAAAAGATGATTGTAAGTGGTAAAAGAGCAATCACATTCGGTGAACCTGAAATGGAACAAAGATGATTGTAATTGGTAAAAGAGCAATCACATTTGGTGCACCTGAAATGGAACAAAGATGATTGTAAGTGGTAAAAGAGCAATCACATTTGGTGAACTTGAAACGGAACAAAGATGACTGTAAGTGGTAAAAGAGCAATCACATTTGGTGCACCTGAAATGGAACAAAGATGATTGTAAGTGGTAAAAGAGCAATCACATTTAGTGCACCTGAAATGGAACAAAGATGATTGTAAATGGTAAAAGAGCTATCACATTTGGTGCCCCGAAATTGATTGTAAATTGTAAAATAAATACATATAATAACTGGCAAAAAAAACTATAATATTTTGAGAAAACAAGCATTTAAGTTTGGTAATAACTTCAAACGTTTTTTAACAAATTAAATTGCAGTTTGTATTAATAATAATAATAATTGGATAATTTGTAGAGCGCCGTTTTTGTGAGAAATCACCTCAAGGGCGCATATAAAAATATGAAATCATGAAATGTGCTCATGAATATCTTTTTCATCTGTCTGTTTGATTTTTAATTACAAATAGCTGTTTTTTAAATGTTTTTATGTGAATACCTCACAAGAATCCCAACTGCTCACTTCTGGAGCCAGTGAGACTATGGCATCCCCAATTGGGGTATGTTGTGAGGTTGAAGGTAAGTGGGGAGGGGAAGGAGATTTGGAGAGGAAGGTGGGGAAGTACCCGGTTATTCAGATCTAGTCACTAAACACGGCTAAAGCCATTATTTAGCAACGTTTCAATTCTGAAAGGCGATACTGAGAGTATCTTCCACTCTGGAACGTGCCGGAAATATTTCTTATATTATTTTAAATTATTAATTTGTGAAAACACATTTGTATTATGTTTTATTTGATGTATATGTTTTAAATGTTTCTTTAAATAAAAAAAAATAGTAAAAAAATCAAATGAAATTTATCTGCACACACCGGGATTTGTGCCCGCGACCTCCGGGTCTCTAGTTAAGAGCCCTGCCCCTGGACTACGGCGGCCATCAAAAAAATGGTAGCATTTAGTAAATTTTTCCAGACATTTTTGTTTTGGCAAAAAACACTAGTTGCTTGGCGTTTTTTGTCCGTTAGGTATTTGTTTCAAATTGACTGCTTCTCTTTCTTTTCAAAGCACTACACATTTACATTACATCTGTTTTAAAAAATTATATTCCACTCGAACTGTCAAACAAGAGCAAAAGTTATTTGATGTTTACACGCGAAACGCCTAGAGACAAAAACAATTAAGTAGAGTTAAAGTTTTCTGCCAAAAATTATAAGGGCACATCCATAGACATAATAATCGATTTAACGTTTTTTGCCAGTACAAATTAGTTTTCGACTTAATGTTAATTTTGTTTTTTAAATTGTAGTGTTCTGCCAGTTTAAAGAGCATAAAAAACTGCATTATTAAGTCAAAACGAAAATTTCCGACTTTGTCATGTTTTGAACAACGTTTTTTGACAGTATGTCCACTTTACACTTAACATTTTGCATTTCTGTATAGCAAAACATAATTTACCTGCAAAATTTCCTGTCTTGCGATTTACTGTCATGCATTTTGATGTGTTGGTAAAATTCTTGTTTATTACTAAGGTACTCGTTGCACATGCACAAAATCTTCGGTTTAACTTGATGCATCTTCTTTGCATGGTTCTGTAGTTTTTCCCAAATCAAAAATTCTTCATCGCAGACATGACAAATTAAACTGAAACAAAAAAAGAAAAACCATTAATTATCACTCCAATATTAAATTACAAAATTAAGTTACCTATAATATTTTGTTCTTTATTGCAATTAGTATAATATGTACACAAACAATATATTAATAATTGTAAATTATTTATATATTGTTTGTGTACATATAATATATTAATAATTTACAATTATTAATATATTGTCTGTGTACATATTAAAATTTAGGCACATTAACACTGGTCTTACAGTACTAGAAAATCTGTCGAGGTTTGTTAATGTGTACAGGGCACACTAAGATTTTTATATACTTATTTAATATTTTAATTATTTTATCCAATGAATAAGTTTATTTCTGAGGAACACTTAAAATTTTATGTTATAGACATACGAAATCAGTGGTTTCATGACAACTCAACAAAGTGGCATTTCAAAACCTCTTTGAAAAGTTAAAAAGTAAAAGATGAAAAGAAAAAAAAAATAGCTCGTAATCTAACCTAACTTAACCTATTGAACTTTTTTTTTCCATCACTTTTAACGACTTTTCAAAGGAGTGATGAAGTTGTACATTGTTCAGTTGTCCAGTCACTGAAATCAGTTGATAGCACTGGCAAGGAACGGGTTAAACTCTACAAAATTTGTTTCCTACATACACACACACTTTAGCTATTCAGGACAGACAAACTCACCAAAATAGTTAATAATGAACTTACTTGATGATTGTACTATTTGAGCTCCATGCTTTTTTGGTTGGTTTGTCAAAACTCTCATCAAACTCGATATTAGCTAAATTAGTGTTTGAATCAGGAGACACCAAATGAATGGTCTGATCTCGCTTGCTTGCATTCTCAATTTTATTACGCATTTTTCTAATATTACTAATGATACCTAAAACGCAAAATTTTGTTTAGTTTCACATTTTGTTAAAAAAATTACAAACAACACATTTTTAAAATAGTTAAAAATAATTGTAATACAGTAACTCTCTCAGTAATCTGCCGCTCCATTATCCGACATCTACTATACTAGTTGAAAGCAAAATATAATTCGCCATTTGTATGTCAAAATCAGTAGTCCGCCGCTTGCCCGGATGTGAGTGCCAAGGTTTATACATTGACTGTTTGGGTTATCTCACTCTTACAAACTAAGTTACTATACCGCTGTCTAGCTTGCTCTCGCTGACCATTTTACTAGTTCGGGTTAATCATTAGTCGGTTTAATTGTGGTTTTAGGACATTTCTGTATATTCTAGCAACTGTCGCATGCGTTTCTGTTCATTTCGTTCTACCAAGTTTTTTGTCTGAATAAGTTTACAAAATAGTCTTCTCGCAAGCGTAAAGATGAAACCTTAACCTTTGAGGAGCTGGATCAGAAAATCGTTAGCATACACTCATGTGCCGGATGAAAATTATCTTGGCGAGTTTTGCTTATTTAGGAGACAACTTTCAAAAAAATATATTTATATGAATATATAAAAATGTTTTATTATTTCTACATAAATCTGAATACATACTCTACCCAAAAAACATCAATCAAAAGGAGTTTAAAAAAAAAATTAACCACTATATTACTTAGAAAACTCTAATATTTTCATTTTTGCAATGTTGTTTTACGAAAATGAATTTCGATATTCATAGACAATTTACTTGGTGAGCTGGTAGAGGCTACATTCATGAAATACCAAGTAGGACCGACAAAATTAGCGCAAGCCATTCCGAATTTGTCCTCTATAAAGTTTTCAAAGCGTAAAGGTTAGAATTCCATCGCAAAAAATTCCAACATGGATGGTATTAGAATGGGTCTCCGTAGCTCGATCGGCACACCACTCGTTTTAAAGCAAAAAAATGGAAATTTGTTTTTGTTTTCCTTGTTTGTTTTTCGAAACGCTTATTTTAAATTTTATCATATTTTGTATGTATTCACTATAAACCACCGATTTCACTACCAGTTTTTGGGATGGCGGATTAGTAAAAGAGTAGGTAGTGTATTATTAAGATATCTTACTTTTGCGAATTCTGAGACTATCGGAGTCATTTTCAGATTTCATATTTTCAGTATCACATTGGCTCATAAATTCACATTTAACACTTTCTATTTTGCAGTCTATTTCCACCGTTTCGAAAAATGGTTCAGTGTTATGATGTTCTGTACTGCCTCCAAATAAGTCTGACAATGTAATCTGCACGTCAGCACAATTCATTGCATATTCATTAAAAGATACCACTTTCATCTTACATTCCTCGCAAACATGAACTGGCAAGGTGTCATCGACGGTGACCTAAACAAAACAAAAGTATGATTACAGATCATAAGCAAAAAAATTAGTTTTATCAATTTTCATGGTCCTGGATAATGCTCTAAAATGTACATATATTTTAAGAAATCAGAACCACATAGTTTCTTTTTTCGAAGGAACCAAATGCTTTGGGTTGTGACATTATATATTTATGAAGAAACACACTTTGTAATACACCTCTTTATTTTAATTAACAAATGACAGCCAACCAAGTTTCGCTTGTCTCAAGCTTCATCAGGGCTTATTATCTTCACTAATGTTATAGTTAAAAATAATATAATAGTTAAAAATAATACAATAATTAGTTAATATAATAAGAAGACGAAGCTTGAGACAAGCGAAACCTGGATGGCTGCCATTTGTTAATTCAAATAAAAAGTGGTGTATTACAAAGTGTGTTTTTTCATATAATTATTGTTTAGTGTTTCTGCTGGCACATTGCTTATTAATAAAGCAAAAAATATAAGTGGTAAATGAGGCAGATGAGAAGATTAAATGCAAATAAAACATATTATGAAGAAGGAAAACAAAAAAAAGAAAATAAACACTGGGATTGGTAGTAAACTCCCGGGCTCCCAGGCAAGCCTGTTATAAATAGATTATTATGCACAACATGCTAAAAACAATGCAATTTTTTTTTTCTGAAACAAGTATTTAAAACCAAGCGTATCGAGGTAATTCATCAAACACAGGATGGTAAGGGTCAGCGTAAGCTGAGATTCAGGTGACAGCGGTGCGGGTGCAGATTTTGTAATGTATGGACTAGTATGAAACGATGTGTATGAAATGATATGCCTCTCAGCATACGTTGTTTCATACAAGTCCACACATTACAAAATCTGCAGCTGCACAGTCTGCTCGTGCTGCGTCGCCTGAACTCAGCTTACGCTGACCCTAAAGCTTTCTTACTCAGTTTACTTCTCGCACAAATTATTTAAATAACACTTTGTTTTACTCAATTACTATACGAAACAACTATTTACACCAGAGGAGATGGAAAAAGATGCCTTAATAACTCAGGTACGGGACATACGTCATTCCTATGTCTACCTACGTTAAATTATTGTGAAAACAAGCTTATGTGTCCAAGCTGTTAAAGATGCAATTTTTTTACAATCAACATTTAAAATTCCGCATGCATTTATCCTGTTAGTATAATGTGACGTTAGTCGGGAGTTTAATAGGTTAAGTTAGTAAATTGGGAAATACGCATAAATTAATATAATACGCCAAACTAAGAACCTAATTATCTATTTTGTGCGTGTTTATGTTTTGCACCGAGAGGATAAAATATAAGGGTAATTTGTTCTTTCGGATCTATCTCAAAAAAAAAAAAAGTTTACGCAGAGGGTGTTAAGGCAAAAATTAGTACTAGTTCATTACTCCATGCGCTCCATGCAGTTTAATAATAATTTGTGAGGATTAACCGTGTCCACTAATTCTGGATATTTACTTATAATCATAGCATAATGTAGACTTTTTTATACGAGGGACCTAACGGGTGAATGACAGAACGCAGTCCATTAACAGATTATGTACGATGATGATTGTCTACTTACTATAATTGATAAATATTTCTCGATAAAATTCACCAAACATTTATCGCCATTGGAGAAAATATTACGATTATCTCGACTGCAAAAGTTGGCACAAAGACGGCATAGTATTTTCTCACTACAATTATTTATTGGAGACATTTTCACTTTGATATTATTGTATGATTCTTGTAAAACAGCAAACATGCATCATATTTTCTAATATCAAAATATTATATTATTACAAATTTATTTGGTTATAACAATTTGACATATGTTGACATAGCAGTAGCACCATAGATAAAGATGGCTTTTGGCAGATATCTGTAATCTATGCTTTCCATAAAGAATACGCTGCGTAGGTACCAAAATATTAAACACCGCGTACGCACGCCCGTTTATGTTCGATGGTTTTGCGCTCATTCGAACATGTCTCAAGGTTTGTTCGATATTAATCAAAGGCCTTGATGAGAAAATCAAGGTCCATAATTCTTGTTGACCTTCGATAAAAATTCGGTTGAGCATGTCTCAACGTGTAGACAACTTTTCGAACATGTTACATGTTAGTCGTCCGTCTTGAGTCCGATGCGCTTGTTGTCCTTGTCATTTGAGAACAAAGGTGGATATTCTGAGTTATGGTACTGACACACATGCTCATAAATGGACAACAAACTTAAATTCTTAATTTTTTGTTTTAATAATTTTTAAGGATAAATTATGGTCGCTCATATTATCCAACAAAGTGGCGTGAACGTTATTTCTCCCTATATTATTTTTATACAGGGAGGACCCTGTGTTCCACAGACATTCGTGAGAACGATAATATGTCACGAATGGTGTAGTTTTCATCTCACCAATGGGCCATTTTCGATAATTTTGCCCACACAGCTGCCGCGAACTGAGAGTGGATTGAAATGAGCATGCTCATAAATAAGCCTGTTCACACATGCTTAGAGCGCTTCCCCTTCCATTCGCGAATCAATGAGCATGCTCACAAATCAAACGGCTGTTGATTAATATAATGAGCATGCTCATTTGAGTGAGCCCAAAACTAGCAACGTCACTTGACACACACGCTACTAGGGTGGAATTCATGCATTGAGGGTGGAAGGAGAAATGAGCATGCTACTAATGATCATGTGTGCCGGTACCATCCTCATGATTTTATTAATTTTTATCGTGAAGAAAGCTCTTATGGAATACGAAGTAAGCAGATTTTACATTCTCGTATGGCGTCTGCTCGGATTGCTCGCCGCAGACATGCTCGCTCGTGAATGAGCCACTATTGTTCTGTGGACCATAGAAAAACCTTTATGCTACATTTATATTTATGTGACATTTCAATTTGACAGTTTTCATTTTTCATGTATTCCACAAAATTCGCTTTTACTGTCGTAATAAAACAATTCAGAAAACATCATTTGATTGTTTAATCTTTTCTCTTGTTTAGTTTCCATTGAAATGTAAGTACGTTTTCATTATAATCATTTTGGTCAAACGCTAAGGCCAGCTATCTTTACATACCAATCATAATATTGTCCAGTGATGCCATGTCAGTTTTCATTTATAAATAATTATTATTCTGTCATTATTTCACACCTTTGTTTTTGAATATCTGTGTTTTATTTTGTAAATGTTTAATCCCAAAGATGATGCGACTGAATTAGAGAAGAGTTATTTTACCGCCCAGATTGATGTTTCTTGGTATAATGTAATGTAATGATTTAAGTATGCCCATACTGCTTCTTTTTCTTTGCTGTTTTTATAATGCCAAGCCCTGCACTTTCCCCTGTAATTACATACATGTTGATTTCTCGTATTTCACTTCAATTAATACTTGCAAACTACTAAAATAACACTTCGTTTCAACTTAATTACTATAAAAATAAAACAACTATTTACTTTGGGGGAGATGGAAAACACATTTTTAAGTTCGTATTTGGTTAAAACTTTTATTAGTGGAGTTTTGTCATTAGAGTTGACTACTATACAGTTACATTTTCGATAATATAAAAATAAAAATAAAACAATCTAAGAACTCAGTTTAAATAAAATAGGTTCTTAGGTTGGGTTTTTGTAGTAATTAAGTTGAAACAAAGTGTTATTTCAATCATTGGTTAATTATAATTATAATTATTTCAACAGAACCTAAATGGTTAGAGGAAAATTTATCCAATCAATTTTACATTTTAAGATTGAAACGAAATACGAAAATTATTTTACCTTATTTGACCTCACAATACTTAAATGTTAATGATTATTAGTGTTTCTATATTTGAAGTTAATAATTGTATCTTATTATCTTCTCTGTGTTTATTTACAATTCAAGATGAAAAACTCATACGCTATGAAAGTGTAGCATGAGCATGATGGAATTTTGATGTTTTTTTTTTCTTCAGACTTCAAAATGCATTTGAATTCCGAAATTTCGAGTGCTCTGCAACAATTGGAGGCCATCAAGACAGCAGTTGATCAAAGTGACGATCCAAAACTACAGGTTATAATATTTTTATCTATTTCTACATGCTCATAATATCGCCGTTCCGGAAGAAAACCGACGGAACTAACAAAATTGTTAAAATACGGTTAAGTCCATAAATGGTCTCAGAAAACCATTGGGCACACTGGGGAACAACGACATAACTATAGTTCTTATTTGGACTGCCAGAGGGTAGTTACGTCGCTGTTGAAATGTCAGCTGTTTGTTACCTTTCTTCAAGGCGACAACACCACAAGCTTCAGTTGTGTTGATGAGTGACTAGAGGAGTGTTGTGTTGTGTTTCCAGATAATGAGTTCTAATTCGTATGATGCCATAATCTTCTTTCCCCACTTAATGAGCTCTGAATTCGTATGCCATAATCTTCTTTCCCCACTTAATGAGCTCTGAATTCGTATGATGCCATAATTTTATTTCCCCACTTGAGGGGATGGTAAATCTTAAGATTGTTGTGTCAAAATTTGAAACAAATTGGAGCAAAACTAAATATGATATAGAACTTGTATGAACAAAATTTTCATGATTAGTATTGGATTTTCTGGTAACCAATACTTTAAAGCGATTTTCTGACACTTGTCATTTTTGAAGCCGGTGAACAGTTTAAATCAAAATCTACCAACCGATTCTTTTGAAATTTTATATACTACTTCCTTACATAAATGACCAGATAATGCTGGGAGCTTTTTTTTCTTCATAATTATGACTTTTACAATAACAAATAGTCCCATTTTTTGGGCAAAAATCGGTTTTTTCACATCTAAGTGTCACCAAAAATTTAAAAATCGAAAACAAAAATTCCTCTTAGCATTACCTTAGAAAAGTGGTTATCTAATTATATAATTTTTATTTTTTGATTTCCGATTATCCAGTCATGAGTTATTCTGTTTACCGGCGAGTTACTTTTTTTCGCGGCGCCTCTGAAGATTTGCTGCCGTCGGCTTAATTATTTATATTTTGTTTTAAAAAATTAAGAAACTTTTTTTTGTATGTTGTACTATAATGTTACGATCAATTAAATAAATAAGTATTACCTGTAGCGTCTAAAAAAATTCTTAAAAATGGGCCTTTTTTACGCCGAATTAACGTTACTATCCCCTTAATGATCTCTGGATTTATTTGATGCCATAATCTTCTTTCCCCACTTAATGAGCTCTGGATTCATTTGATGCCATAATCTTCTTTCCCCACTTAATGAGCTCTGGATTCATTTGAGGCCATAATCTTCTTTCCCCACTTAATGAGCTCTGGATTCATTTGATGCCATAAACTTCTTTCCCCACTTAGTGAGCTCTGGATTCGTTTGTTGCCATAATCTTCTTTCCCCACTTAATGAGCTCTGGATTCATTTGATGCCATAAACTTCTTTCCCCACTTAGTGAGCTCTGGATTCGTTTGTTGCCATAATCTTCTTTCCCCACTTAATGAGCTCTGGATTCATTTAATGCCGTAATCTTCTTTCCCCACTTAATGAGCTCTGGATTCATTTGATGCCATAAAGTTCTTTCCCCACTTAGTGAGCTCTGGATTCATTTGATGCCATAATCTTCTTTCCCCACTTAATGAGCTCTGGATTCATTTAATGCCATAATCTTCTTTCCCCACTTAATGAGCTCTGGATTCATTTGATGCCATAAACTTCTTTCCCCACTTAGTGAGCTCTGGATTCATTTAATGCCATAATCTTCTTTCCCCACTTAATGAGCTCTGGATTCATTTGATGCCATAAACTTCTTTCCCCACTTAGTGAGCTCTGGATTCATTTGATGCCATAATCTTCTTTCCCCACTTAATGAGCTCTGTGTTCATTTAATGCCATAATCTTCTTTCCCCACTTAATGAGCTCTGGATTCATTTAATGCCATAATCTTCTTTCCCCACTTAATGAGCTCTGGATTCATTTGATGCCATAAACTTCTTTCCCCACTTAGTGAGCTCTGGATTCATTTGATGCCATAATCTTCTTTCCCCACTTAATGAGCTCTGTGTTCATTTAATGCCATAATCTTCTTTCCCCACTTAATGAGCTCTGGATTCATTTGATGCCATAATCTTCTTTCCCCACTTAATGAGCTCTGGATTCATTTAATGCCATAATCTTCTTTCTCCACTTAATGAGCTCTGGATTTATTTGATGCCATAATCTTCTTACATTTGTGCCTACATATTTATATCCAACATAATTACAATGTCTTACTATTTTTGGGCAAGTAACCGAATTTTTATTGTATTTTGCAAAGAAATTTTTGTTTTATTTGATGGTGGAATGGAAAGGGAAACATTTCTTTTGTCATACCAAATTACCAAAACAGCTACAAAAGTGATGATAAAATGGTGTCTATTTCAGAATGCGACGGCAGATGACTTTGCTTTGATTCTCGGCCTCCTGGACAACCCGGTGTTCCGTAGTATTGTTACCTTGCAAGACTCTCTGGCTCTTCTCTCCACGCAAATATCACATCACCCCTCCATTCTGCCCGGGGACTTTGATATTACACCGGCAGGTGAGATTAATTACACTTATTATTCATTGACTGCACAAAATTTCATTCATCGTTATTTATTTCAGTAACGGCTTTTAAAATTACAAACTCTTTCATTGACAGCCCATACCTCTTGGAATTCTACAAATTATTTGTATCGAACAATTACCGTCAGGGTCGCCACCACGAACTGCTCTGTATTCCACAAGGCAGAACGGACGTTCTGGCCCAGCATAGCATGACAAGAGGTATGGCGCTGCTAAATGATATCTCCAGGTCTCTTGACTTCTTCAACATTAGCCTTGAAGGTTTGAAGAGTAATTTTAAACAAGAACTGTAAAATATATATTATTGTAAAATTTTCATTTATTTATGTAAAGTTATGTATGTGTCATGTGTGTTGTAATAGGATTTGTCAATCTGTAATACACATCAATCAAAAAAAAAAAAAAACAGTGACATCATTAGCTGCTTTTAGTATTCCCACGGAAACGGCACGGTGACGGCAATGGCTCGCTCCATCTTATTTCTTTAATACGAGTGAGAGAGAGGCAAGAAAATTAATATTTTTTTCTTTGGAAGAAGCAGATATATCGTTGACTCATCCTTTGTCTCACTATTAATTATTATGTAAGAAAGAGCTGCAGCATTATTGTGATAAGGAACATACGTTTATTGCCTTTTTTGTGACATCACCGTAAATGTGGGAATATCAAAAGCACTTATTGGAATCAACAATATAATTATATATTGAGATTCAAATTGTAATGATTGATGATATTGAGTTGTTGTTTATGCACTTCCTGAATTTGGGTCAGTGCTTGTTATTAAATGTTTGAAATGTCCAGGAGAGTTGGCCCTGCAAACCCGCGGTCTGTACGGGGGCCTGGACGGTGAGGAGGAGCAGAGGGTGCCCCAACTCTCTCCGCCCAACAGTCTGGGCTACAACGTGCTAGCGGGGCCCCAGGAGGCTGAGAGGATCCTCGGAATAGATAACGCTGCCATCGACACAAACATCTCCCATCAGCAAGTCAGTTAATTACTTGTTTCATTAAATTAGGAAACTCTTAACATTTTCAATGCTGGCCTTTTGAACGCAATCTATCCCACCACGTGCCACATTTTGACACAATGTATGTGTTTTAGTAAAACTCTACAAAATAAATTCCTTCAATCTTTTACAATCTTTCTTTTTCACATTGTTTTCTATATACGTAATTGTGGTTGAATTATCTTTGTTAATTTGAAATTAGATTAATACCAATTTATAAAAAATAATAAAGTGTTTATTACAGCATTGCTATGTATTGTGTGCAATATCTTCTTTTATATATAAAAACCTCGCATCACGATGTTTGTCCAAGATAAACTCCGAAACTACTTAACCGATTTTGATGAAATATGGCTTACTGTGTGTAATTTGGTCCAACTTAAAACTTAGGATAGTTTTTATCTCGATTATTGACCTCAATATTTATTATTGCGAATTAAATGTTTGTTATACGACAATGATTTTATTTTATTTATTTGTAAGTTCCATAAGTTTTGAACAGATGGCGGTGTGAGTTAATTTATTGACACAACCCTTGGTTATCTAGGTTAGGTAACCATCCAGTAGATGGCGTTATGTTTCGTTAGCCACAGCAATGAGTTGCCGGGACAACTAGTTTATATATAAAAATACAAATTATTAAAAATACTCTTTTTTTATATTGAGGCAGAAAAAATATGAAATTTGATGCTTAACAGGAGCTATTGGTCTATATAAGTAATATTTATATATATAAAGAAGAGTGTTTGTGGCGGCTGGACGGCAGGCTTTGTTTTTTATACACATTTACAATTTCGTTACTGTCTTCATGAGATTTCAAAAAAGTCTGTGTAAAGCCCGGGCAACGCCGGGGACTAGTGAGCTAATTTTATATAAATTACTAGCTGACCCGTCACGCGTTGCTGTGACTAACGAAACACAACGTCATCTACTGGATGGTTACCTAACCTAGATAACAAAGTTTAATATCAATACATTAACTCATACCGCTATTTTTTAGAATCTTATGGAACTTACAAATAATTACAAAGCAATGTCCTATAACAAACATTTAAGGTGAATAATCGAGATAAAAAACTATCCTATCTTTTAAGTTGGACAAAATTACACACAGTAAGCCAAATTTCATCAAAATCGGTTAAGTAGTTTCGGAGTTTACCTTGGACGAACATTGTGACTCAAGATTTTTATATATAAAGTAGATGATTATCTTCATTGCAAATTTGGCTTCATATTAACATTCGAATTGTCTCGTTTATCAGGCAATCAGCATCCTGCAGCAAGCCCGTGGACTGGTGGAGATGGTTGTGGCCAGAGGGGGTGCGGCAGATGAAGGGGGGGCTGCCCCTCCCCTGCCTGTTTCCCTCCCACCGCTTCTGCCCTCGGACTGGGCGCAGGTTGAGGCCATTCACCTGGTCAACGATGGAACTGGTCTTGGATTCGGCGAGTCATAATATATTGAATAATCTTTAAGTGAATCGCTGAGTTCCAAAACCCTCCCTAATGGATTTTCATACTTTGGAGTAAATCAAGAAAAATGTCTGGGCTGACGAGTTTTCATGATTGCAATTTTTTTTTTGTTTTATTGAGATATTAATAGATGACAAAAATATATGAATATAAAAATACATGACAAAAATCAACCAAATGACCAAAATTTGTTTGGAAAGAAACTGGTGACCATTTTCAATTTGTTGCAATGCTGACTTCTGATTCAAAATACTAAAATTTTGGAATGTTGATATTTAAACACGATTTATATAGAGAATAAGAGGAATTTTGAAATAATAACGACAGCATCACATACAGGTTAGAAAACACAAAATATGGCATTCACAACTAATTTTGAAATTTCCTGTAACTAGCTTAAATTTACTCTTTATCCATTCACCTCTAAAAAAGTGCTCTGAACTGTTCCAGAACAAATTTTTCAGCCGCCCCATTCATTTTCCAATTTTAAATAACACTTTTGCAAATAGAAAATTTTTATGGGCATTATGAGGTGATGATTCATAGGCAATATAATGTTTTTATTTTTCTAAGTTGTGCCATTTTTTCATTCAAAGCAACCTTATTGACATCGGAGCAGTTCAAGCTTTCGGCGTTATGCCATTTCAGTGGTTTTCTACAGTTTGGATGAGGTTGATAGAGAAGATATTTAATAGAAACTAAATTCTTCTGATAATCATTATTGTTCTTTCTTTTTGTAGGTATAATTGGAGCTCGTACAAGCGGAGTGATAGTGAAGACAATACTGCCGGGAGGAGTTGCAGACAGGGATGGTCGCCTAAAGTCAGGAGATCATATTTTACAAATTGGAGATGTGAGTTTAATCTGGTTATATACATTAATGAATCACGCTATATAGCGCCTTAATGATCTATACCGGTAACTGAAACTGAAAGTCGCCTCAATCTCTTGATTAACCCAACTCATTGAAATACCCACCCAAAACATTGTGAAATTAGGTCTTCTTCTCGCACCTGGCACCAATCTATATTGTACCTATTCATTTCATGTTTACGACTTAAAATTCACAAATGTGAGTAAAAAAGCAGATGCAGAAAACAGCAGCGCTACTATGGGCGCCATTCTTGACGTCAAAATTGGCCAGGCGCCGTTTAAATCAGGGCTAGCCCTAGTGAAATTGATGAAATATTTCATTTATTTTTTACCTTTCAAGGTGGTTCTAGTTGAGATGGTATCGGAACAGGTGGCCGGAGTTCTGAGGAGGAGTGGAACCCACGTGAGGCTGGTGGTGGCCAGGCCGGCTGACCCTGCTGGTGCAACCCCTTCCGATGCTCCCGTAGTGCCAACCAGGTAATTATTATTACGTAAATAGGGATACATTGGTAGTTACCAATTGTGACCCCCTAAGCTCAACCAGTCTTCCAGATACTCGTATCTTGCTTCCCTACACAGATAACAGAAGCAAAGGAAGATATGTATGTCTCCAAGCTATAACCAAACTGCATCAGCTATTAAAGCAGTGGAGCCAATGAAAGTTATGCATTTAATGTGAAAGTAGAATCAAAGGCAGGGCGCCGCTGTCCGCGTGCCCAGAAGCGAATTGTATTTGTGTGGAGGGATGTTAGCAACATGCTTTTTTCTGTTATGTATGTGTTATTATATTCTAGGTTGCTGTCAGACCTGGAAGCCCTGGACCGTTATTTGACTGATGCCGGATTCCCCGAGATCTTTAACTCCCAGGCCACCCCCTCCCCCACGCCTCCTCCCATCATGGACAAAGCCTTCATGTACGAAATGGACAACGGGGAGGACTCCGATATCGTTGGACTTGCGCTAGGTAATCATTTTCATTCATCATTCTCCAACACACATAGTACAGACTATTGCCAAAAAACTTTATAACTTGTTTCAACATTGTGCTTATGATTCCAGATCGTTTAGACATGGATCTACCGGAAACCGAGAAGTTCACAGTTCAGCTTAAGAAGGATGAAAATGGTCTTGGAATTACTATTGCCGGTAATTTGAATACTTAATTATTACATATTCATACCTTTTGTGAACTATAAGATGCCGCATCCTGTTGGCTCTCTATTCAGAACTTTGCTGTCAGCAGAATGTCACCAGTCACGCTTGCAGAACGTCACAGTTATTGTATATACATATGTATATTATTTCCAAACTGCAGTTTCAAATAACGGAGTACATTACCTGTTGTTCACAACCAGTTCCCCAAGGGCACATGATGCCATGCTGGATAATATTAAATGACTGTAGGTTTCTATGTTCCCATTGCCTTTGGGCAGTCAGGAATCTTGTAATTGTGATATTTAAGATTAAAAAACCAATTGGTTTTTTTTTTTTCAGGTTATGTTTGTGAGAAAGAAGAACTGTCAGGGATATTCGTGAAATCCGTGACGGCGGGAAGTGCGGCGGACCGCAGCGGACGCATTCGGGTTAACGACCGCATCGTGGCGGTGGACGGGGCCAGTCTGCATGGCCGCTCTAATCACTGCGCCGTGGACGCCCTCAGAAGCAGCGGCAACTCTGTCATCCTGAGCCTGGAGAGGTGACTTTTCACTTTGAATTAGTATAATATAGAACACACAAATAATAATAATATGAAGAGGTAGTTGAGAAAAAGAAGCAAGAGTTCGTCCAAAGATGAGATGATGATCTGAAAATATTTGCCCGCTTTGGATCGATGAGAGCTTCCAAGAATCGGCAAATCTAAAAATATTTGAGGGAGGCTTATGCCCAAAGTTGGATGTCATAAAGCTCACGAAGAAAAATAAGACAAAGTATATTATTTAGTTATCTTCAATTAATAGAAAGAGATTGCCGCTTTTGTTCTGTCTCTCTGATTGGCCCAAAGGGAGACTGCCATTTTTGTACCGTACCCTGCAATTTTTAATGGAGATTGCCGTTTTTGTTGCAAAACTAAATACATTTATTCAAAAATATATTTAAACCCTTTGTAGTGGTCAAAAGTGTTTTTGTTTCTCTATCCATCACCTTATCTAATTCATTTTAGACCAATGGTGGAGCCTTCCGTCTTTGTTTCAACATGCCTCATATGTTAAATATTGTCTCCTGGGTTAGGTTTATTTGAAGTCCATCAGACCAATGATTCTATGATGCATAAAAGTTTTGATATTGTCCATAGCATAGAGGTTAGATTCATATAATAGATAATTTAATTAATTGTATTTCATCAGGTATCTCCGCGGTCCCAAGTTTGAGCAGCTGCAGCAGGCCATTGCAGCCAATGAGCTGCGCCCCCCACCCGCCCCAGCTCCGGCTGTCAACCCCTTCCTGGACCTGCACCGACAGGACAATGACGATGACAGTCAGGAGATGCACATCCCCTTGAACCAGCTCAACCTCAATAAACTAGGGTAAGTTGTCCTATCCAATCCCTTCCTGGACCTGCACCGACAGGACAATGACGATGATAGTCAGGAGATGCACATCGCCTTGCACCAGCTCAACGTCAATAAACTAGGGTAAGTTGTCCTATCCAATCCCTTCCTGGACCTGCACCGACAGGACAATGACAATGATAGTGAGGAGATGCACATCGCCTTGAACCAGCTCAACCTCAATAAACTAGGGTAAGTTGTCCTATCCAATCCCTTCCTGGACCTGCACCGACAGGACAATGACAATGATAGTCAGGAGATGCACATCCCCTTGAACCAGCTCAACCTCAATAAACTAGGGTAAGTTGTCCTATCCAATCCCTTCCTGGACCTGCACCGACAGGACAATGACAATGATAGTGAGGAGATGCACATCGCCTTGCACCAGCTCAACGTCAATAAACTAGGGTAAGTTGTCCTATCCAATCCCTTCCTGGACCTGCACCGACAGGACAATGACGATGATAGTCAGGAGATGCACATCGCCTTGCACTAGCTCAACGTCAATAAACTAGGGTAAGTTATCCTATCAGTATTATCAACCCAACACTTTTTTTAAATTGACAACAATTGATTATTATATAAAACTATAAACATTTAAGATTATCATCTTTAACCTCTCATTAGGTGCTCGCCCGCCAGCGGGCCGGTGACAGATGAGAGGTTAAATTCTTAAATGCGATTCCCTTATATATAAAGAAACTGTACAAGGACAAAGTCAGAATCGCTTGCGCCAATATCATTTCAGATGTTGCTTTTAATTTCAGTTTTCTAGCTTCTCGGAATTCTTTGTAATTCATTTTCTATGGTACACGGCCATCATGAGACATGGCTTAATTATAATAGTTTTGATTATCTATTGAAAGATCGCTAGCATCAGGATTAACCGTTATTCTCCCCAATGCAGACACAGATGATTGCAGCCGTAGAGGGTTTTATTAGCGTGGCCTTGGGTTCGTGTCGCTTTTTGTTAACTGCGGACTTAACTCCTAGCTTTCAAAATTATTGTGTAAGTTAGCCGTCCCGGCTATCTGCGATTTCTAATGTTCTAATTGAAGTTTACCGACATTGTACAATAACTAATTTTAAGTTCCCTTGTCGGCTTGCCATCACATTCCTAGGCTGGCAAAATTCCCGGCAACAAATAGTGCATGTGGTTAAGTTCTAAAAGATTGTTCTGTGAATTCTAGCCATGGTAATAACTTAGGTATAACAAAATCTTCACGACTTTTTTATGTTGATAAATAATCGGAACAGATTTGAATTTTGTACACATTGAAAAAATACATTTTTTTTTTTTTTACATTAACTCCACACAGGAGGCCCTGAGGAAAATAATTTCCCTCAGGGCCTATGTCATCTTTGAAGATGCTGTGAGGAGGGTCTTTTTGAGGAGAGGAAGGAGTGAACGTGGGTCTTGAAGAGACCCATGTTATAGGAGGGAGGAAACACAAAGAGCTGTTGAACACAAAAACGAGTCGTAGAAGTGTCCCGTTCTCATCTGACAAATGTCAACTGTGTACATATGTTGGGCGCGCGTTTGGCGTGTTTCCCGACTATGCACTGGTGCCGAGGGGATCAATGACGCTAGCTCCTCGGAGCATCTTCCATTGAAATACCGGTAGAACAAGGATAGCATTCCCACCCGACGCCTGTGCTCTAAAGATTGCAATCCGTTTGTTAAGACAGGAGAATCTATCAAGCGGACCGCCCGTTTCTGCACAGAGTCGAGGGTGTTTTTCAGGTACATCGGGGCTCCAGACCAGAGATGGCTGCCAAATTCAACAGTGGGGCGCACTTGCGATTTGTACAGGGTTAGCAGTTGTGTACAATTAAAGTATCTGCGGGCCCTGTACAGTACGCCCAGTTTCTGAGAGGCCAACTTAACTCTGGCCTCGATGGAGCCCCCGTACCTGAGCTGGTCACTTAGAGTTACACCGAGCATATCAATGGAGGTCCTGTTTGGAAGAATGCTACCGTTGAAGGAGACTAGATTAGAGCGAATTAAAATTATATATATTTTTTTAGGTCTTTCGGTATGAGTCAGTCGACGACATCCGGTTCGCTACGTTTCCCTGTCAATGAGATGGACATTGAGGATATGATACCCAGTGACCCTTTGGATGACTCGGATGAGCTAGTGGAGACCACCAATCTCGCCCTCAGCCTCGGGAGGGGTGTGCCGCACCCTGCGGGCATGAACGCTCCCGGGTTTGAGATTCCCACCACCAGGGAAATGGAAGACGTCATCTGCAATAAGTGGAACCTTATTCTGGGTGAGTTCATAATTCTCGTGACTTGACTGAAATGGCAATTTATTCTATTTTCATTAGGGTTCTGACTAGCAGTTATCCCATTAATAAATTCATGTTTCTTGCGGCCGCATTTCATCAGCTTCCACTGAAGCTTGCATTTTATTAAAATACAATACAATTTAATCTGCATTCAAAACTGTTATTATACTCTGAATGATGATAAAAATACTCACGCATAATGACATTACATACCTTTTTTCACGGTGCGAATAATAATGTCAAAGATATTTTATAGTCAATACATTAATTCTTTGATTTGTAAATTAACAAACGGAATGTTTTTTTCGTTGTTTGTTTTTGGGGTGTTGTGCCGTGTTGTGCTACCTCCTTCTTTAGCCGACGTTTCGGACAGCGTTGCAGTGTCCATCATCAGGGCAGATCCGTCGATGTGAATTTGTAGTGTTAAGTGTGTGCTTATTTACTTGGAAGCGATATCGTGTCGTCAGCTTCATTTCAGAAGAAAGTGAACTACTTTGAAAGGGAAATTTGGTGAAAGCGCAGTATTTACGTTAGCCTGGGGCCCGTCAAATAGATTATAAATTATCACATTTTTTAAGTGAAGTGATATCAGGAGAAATGGGCTAAAGAAGGAGGTAGCACAACACGGCATAACACCCCAAAAACAAACAACGAAAATGCTTTTGGCCGTGAAAATCTAAAAACGTATCAAACGGAATGTGTGTTTGTTCAATAAACTCATCATCATCGTCACTCTTGGCTCTACAATCCCTGGTGGGTCTTGGCTACCTCAAGAGTCTTCCTCCACTCATCTTGGTTTTGTGCCAGCTCTCTCCAGTTTAGAAGCTGCGAGGTAGATAGGTCTTTGAGGACGTTGTCGCTCCATCTTAATCTTGGCCTTCCCAGGCTCCTTCGCCCTATCGGTCTTGAGTTCAGCAGGGACATTAGTGCTTGATGTTCGGTCATTCTCTCCACATGAGCCAACCACCGAAGTCTTTCCAGTTTTATAAATTTTGTGACGTTTTGCTCCTTAAACAGAGTATAGAGCTCATTGATGTAACGTCTGCGCCAAAATCCATTTTCTAAAACCGGTCCGAAGATATGCCTCAAAATTTTCCTTTCAAAAACGTCAAATGGTTATTTAAATTATCACATTTTTTTAAGTGAAGTGACTTCAGGATAAATAAAAAAAATGTGGGAAATAAATTTAGAAATGGAAGGGTGATTTATTTTAATAATTATTTTTTATCTTCCAGGAAGTGGCGTGGAGATAGTCCTGGGCCTGGTGGTGAAAGGAGGGGGCGGGCTGGGCATCTCGCTGGAGGGCACGGTGGATGTGGAGGAGGGCGGCCGGGAGGTACGTCCACACCACTACATCCGCAGTGTGCTGCCTGAGGGGCCCGTGGGGCGCTCCACAACCCTGCGCTCGGGGGATGAACTGTTAGGTGAGTGCTACAGACTCTCCACCCCCTATCTGTTCCCTTTCTTGTCCCCAGTTCTGACAGAAATTTTTTTTTAAATCTGTTGATAAGTTATAACATAACTTTTACCTAACTAATATTATGTGTATAATATATTCGCTCATTCATAATAATCGTCCATCGGATCGTCCCAGGTAAAGTTGGGAGAAGCAAGTCCAGAAGCAGTGCGAGGAGAGGCTTGCAAGGAACGGAGTCTGAAGTAGTGTAGGACAGCACTGTGTCAAGGTGACGGGTCCCCGACCCGAATAGGACGAAAGGAAGAAAATGAGAAATAACTTGTTCTTTTTATATTTCTTCCAGAGGTCAATGGACACCGCTTGCTAGGAATGAACCACTTGGAAGTGGTCTCCATCCTCAAAGAACTACCGGCCCGAGTCTGTCTCGTTTGTGCTAGGGCCCCCTTGCCCCCAGCAGCTGTCGGGGGAGCCCTAGTGAAGGCCAAGTCTGACGGCAGTCTGGCTGGGGCTGGGGCTGCTGGGGCCAGTGGGGGCGCCGGTGCAGGAGCCAGCGGAGCAGAGGGGTCAGCCGGAGGAGCACTCGCGGGCGCTAGATTGAGATCTCGCTCCTTAGAACCCCTGACAGGGTTGGCCATGTGGTCATCAGAACCTCAAGTTATAGGTATGAATCTGTTACATTTAACATGTTTGATGTGTCCATTCAGTTTCAGGATTGTTGGAAATCCTTTTACTGTGAAATTGGATAAGGAAATTGGTCAGCAAAGAACAAATTCACCATCTTAAAGAATAATATTTATGTTATGTGTTGAGATTTATCCAACTATAGTAAACCGTCGGTTTTAATTCACCCCTACTTGCATCCCATCGCCTTGCACTGCAGTGGGAGGGATGGATTCATATGTCTATCACTCCTAGACACATTGGCACCCAGATTTCTACCCACTCCTCATACCTTTTTTTCTTCCATCCTAACAATTTCTGTTATTTTAAGTTACAATTCAAAGCAAAGCTGCCCAATATACATACTTATCCTATGACCAACGTTCGACGTTGATGGGTAGAAGGCTCAGCTACATGGTTTAAGGAGTCATGTTGTGGAACCAGGAGACATTGCCAAATGCCCAATGACCAGAAACTTACTATTTTCGCACAATGTGTCTTTACGTCAGTGAAAACCTATTATTGGTTGAATAATTTACACATATTTTACAATACATTATAAAATATCTATTGGTTTCCAAATAAAATAAAAACTGTCCTGAGTGCACAGTGGAGCTATAAGGGTCTAATAATATTATTGGTTTGTCACAGAATTGGTGAAAGGGGAGCGAGGCCTGGGCTTCTCCATCCTGGACTACCAGGATCCGCTTCGACCAGCTCACGCTGTTATAGTCATCAGGTCCCTCGTTCCCGGAGGAGTGGCTCAGCAGGACGGAAGACTCATTCCGGGAGATCGATTGCTCACCGTCAATGATCAGGTTTGTTGCCTTTCATCCAACTTTGTGAAAAATTACAGGAATTCTTGTACGCATTAAATTGTAGCTAACTATTCATCACCTCATTCACAGGAACAGGCAGAGAGGATGGACCTCCAATAAAACCTACTTTAGCACAAACTCATTCTTACTTTATTCATACTCAGTCTTCATCTTATGCAAGCTTGTTTGTTATTCAGACCTTTGACATGACCCCACACAAATATTAGTTTCCCTTGATCATGCCTCGCCTTCTTTAGATTTTTCTTCATTCCGTTCACTTCTGCATCATTCATTCTCCTGACACTCCTTTCTCCATCCATTCGCTGTACGAGTCCAAACCTTCTAAGCATCCCTTTCTTAACCTTGAAATTTTTTTGGATTACCACATTTGTGATACGATCAAAAATAGTTTCACCACACATAAGCGGCCTCAGGGATCTCATTTCTACTGCTGTCAGTTTATTTTCGTCCTTCTTTTGCCATTTACAGCCTCACTGCCGCTGTATTGCTGCTGCCTTTCTATGGCTCTCTGAATCCACAAGTATTCACAAACGATAATAATTGAACCTTTATATTTCAGAACCTGGAAAATGCGACACTAGACCAAGCAGTCCAGGCGCTCAAGGGGGCCCCTCGAGGCCTGGTGCGCATCGGGGTGGCCAAGCCCCTGCCCCTGGCCGACTGTGTGCCCCCCAATGGAATGCCCACCTCTTCCCTCCCACACAACAAAATGAATACTCAGTAAATGGAAACATTCAATATTTAGACTGATGGTAGACTTCTTATTAATTCTATCTTAAAATTGTAAAGATTAAATTTTTACTTCATTCCATTGCCCTTATGACTTACGAATCTTTGTTTCTGCAGCTTAATAATATTTTAGACTGATAAGTGTTAATATTTCTCTCTCAAACTATTTTACTATCAAATTTATGTGTAAACATTCCGGTGTTATTAAGAATCTTCCTTTCGGCAGCTAAATAAATTATTGTTCAGACTGATAGTATGTATTATACTTCTTAGCATTTCTCTTCGAGAATACCGACTAACCAAATTTAATTATTGTTTATTATTTTTTGTAAATCAATTATTAAACATTCCTTTAAATACATACCATTAATTTGTCAGCTAAAAATAATTATTTAATTCAATCTTATTATTTAACTGATATGTATTAAACTATACTATTACATAAGTTCTTATACATGAAAACAAAATTAAAGGAATAGCAAAAGTCAGCAATAAACAGCAGTGTTGGGAGTTATAATAATATTATTTTTGTCTTAATAATGTGTTTCCTATTTCCAAAAACTTTTATTTAGGTCACAGTATTACATATTTACCTTTATATAATATACCATACATATTTTTTGTTTGTATGTTTTTTTAAATATTTTTCTGATTATGTATATTATTATGTCAATTTTAAAATGTAATTAATGTACCTTATCCGAATTATCTATTTACATTTAGGAATATTAACATATTATGTAATAAGCAGCGATACAACCTAAGAGTATGGATATTAGAGAGACGGCATGTGAAGTGTGCCCGCGCGCTCCAAGTGTGCCTTTTCGAGAATTCTACCCACATGGCTAACATTGGCTGTCACCATGTAAAATGGCTGCTGTCGTAAAAATGTCGGAACGTATTAAACGGCCAAAAACCAGCAGCCAATGTCAGTCGTTTGGGTAAAATTCTCGAAAAGGCACACTTGGAGCGCGCGGACACACTTCACATGCCGTCTCTCTAATATCCATACTCTTAGGATGCAACCATTACGATTCCAATGCATCGTATTTGCAGGTTATAATTTAAACTACATGCACATTTGTCTATATCATTATTTAAATAAAAATATTTGTAGTAGTTTCTGATTGATTATGATTATGTTTCATCAATTACCAAAAAATTATTTCTCACATTCCCTTAGGAGAGGAATTTTCATTTTCTAAACTGACCGCTTGGAATGCAAGCATTGTCTTTACTTTGACTAGCGACACAATATCACTACAAAATAATAATAAAAATCTGTACAATTAAATTAATAATTATTTTTACAACTTGCATTCAATTTTTGCATGTTGTATTGTAACCATCAAAGGCAATTTCAAATAAATAATGTTTATTATTGAATTGCATGCTATTTTAAATTACAGTACAGACATTACTGTCTCCAATTGAGGTGTGTAAAAGCAAAGGCAGCAATCTCCATTTTGGACAGATTGCTATGGTTGCTTTTGAAATGATATGGAGATCGCTATCTTTGCTTTTACATACAATATGACATACAAATATTGTATACACGTATATTATATACAATATTTGTATTTAATATTGTATATAAAAGCAAAGATAGCAATCTCCTTGTTATTTCAAAAGCAAACATAGCAATCTGGCCAAAATGGAGATTGCTGCCTTTGCTTTTACACACCTAAATTCATAGTGGAATACAAACAAAATATTTAAGTTATAATCTCCATTCCATTATTTTTAAGTTTATTTTATTGTTTAACAAATGCACCTAAAAGATCTATTTTATATTATTATTATTAGGGGTCCGACAGACACAGCTATAAAAGCTCAAGCGTTATTTGGCTTGGCCTACTTCAGCATATCGCTCGTCATACATTCTCATTGGGAATGTATGGCAACCGATTTGCCGAAATACGCCAAACCAAATAACGCTTGAGCTTTTATAGCTGTGTCTGTTGGCCCCATTATAGTTATTAAAAAATTATTAAAATATATGTTAAAAGTATAAAGGAAATAAAACATAAAAAAATATTAATCATATTTTTTATTTATTTATCAATAACAATATTATAAATACAGAATTGAAACCAATATTTACAACTACTTCACCCAACAAGAATTAAGATCATTCAAATTAGAATAATATTATGTTCTAGAAAATTGTCAGCCCATGTGCAACATTTTTTGGAAATACGTATTTTGACATAACACATATAAATTGTCGATCTTTGTATATTTAGTTATTTCTTATTCTAAGAAATTTGGGAAATCCTGAGCACCTCTTTTATTTGTCATAATATTATCACATGGTAAGAAGAATGGAGCATAGATTTTATTTAAAACTATCACAAAAATAATTGGTATTTTTACTGTAATAATTATTTAACAATATTTTGATAAACTATCTTACACAAACACGTCAAGACATAAAGGAAAATTTTGGCTATAGTAGATACTATTACAATGCATTTTATTTTGGCAGATGAAAAATATGTTTTTAAGAATTCCAATATAAATTCTCATTTCTCCCTACAAGTTAGAATTTACAATATTATTTATTTTATTATTTTTTTTATTTATGATAGATAGATACAAAAGAAATGTTTGAATATATTATATTTGAATATAACTTTTATTTGTAAATGAGCAGATGAAATAGGAAGAAAGAACTTACATTAGAATCTGTTAGCAATCATTTTCTGGTAAGAAAATTAAGAATTTTTTACAAACTTAGTGAGGAAATCTCACCAAAGGAAGATACCGGAAAAGGTGAAGAATTACTTTTAATTTTATATTTATTTTATAATTTTTATTGCATGTAATAGTATTCAAATAAAAATTCCCCGTCAATAAGGGTGGTTATTCACAGCCTTTTTTTATTCTGGAATTATTTGATATGTCCTTTTCCAACTACATAATATACGCAAACATCAATTTTTGAAAAATTATTTTTGTTAGGCATAAAACAGAATATTAACATATAAATCCACTCACAAATAATAAACACTAGGTAACAGGCAATTCATGAACAATTAATTAAATTATTTAACATTTAGAAAATTGAGCACCACATGATTTTATTCTACAATTATTACAAACTAAATAATCTTTTAATTTAAAACATGGCATCAAAGTAACAATACTAACTACATTCTAGCCTAACTGCACCCCAGTTCTGGAGAAAATTACTTCAGTCTGCAACTTCCTTTGCTCTAACTATTCAAATTTAATGATGTATTAAAACTTTTGAGCATTAGAATACCAACTCTCATGCTGACTGAGTTCCTCCTGTTACGAACTGGACTATAGATAATTTAATAATCAATACTACATAACATTATGTACAATAATGATTATTTTTGACACAATGAAGAATATATGTCATTTCGGATGATTTTCACAACAATTTTAATACCACATTCACAGGTTCTGAATAAAGACGAAAAATTGTAAAACATTCTATTTGTACATAAATTACTTTATAACATGATCAATCCCATTCAGAAATAATAAGGTAAGCGGCTAATTGTTCATTTAAAATACGAATAAAGTGGAAGGTTTGAGTACAACCATCACCATACTAAAATCCGCTATAAAGTGTAGACTTCGGTAGACAAGATTTAAAAATATTTATTATGTAATATATCATATTATGTACGTAGATTGACTATCTTTAAAAATAATGTGTTTACGTAAACTGATATACCAGAAGGCAAGGGCGGATTTAAGGAGGGGGTGCGTGCCCCTCCCAGACGGTATCTTTGTGTACTGTGGAGATTCCATCACAGTACATACATACTTAGAAGCAAATCAAATTATCAGAGTTGTTAAAATATATTAATAAAATAACAGAAAGAACATGAGTGAAACTCTTGTCTATTTCTGGCTGGAATTGCGATACTTCAAGTTTATTTCTAACAGTCCCTTGTGCCCCTCCCAGAAAAAATCCTGGATTCACCCTTGCCAGAAGGTATACGTCTGTTGGTACATACCCGTTGACTTTGTATGTATATATTATGTAGCTGTGTTTTACGTTATATTATTTATCTAAGTGTAAAATTATTATCACCAGCTGAAAGGTAAAAAGTGTTTAATTTGCTTTTAAAATTCTATGTGTACAGCGACTCAATGATGCTGGCATACTTGGCGGTGATGACGTTTCGCTTCAGTTTCAATGTTGGGCCTGTAAAAAAAGAATAAAATTTTGTTAAATGACGTAGGTAATAAAATAAACGTAAAGTAGTATATACTAATGGTCTGAAGCAGAATGTTCCATTTAAAAAAATATACTGATATTATTTTTTTTTTTTAAGTTTTCCATACATTATCTTTTTTGTAGATGTATATAGTTTTTAGGCTCTAGTGACTACCATCCCATTATGATATGTAGTCTCAAATTCTTTGGTTTCAAATTAGTTTTGAACGGTAAACCGTCTTGCCTGGAAGGTATTTTTGCTATGCCTCTGAACAAACTAAATATTTTAAATGCTTACCCAATTCGTCGGTTGCTATGGACAGATCGCACGGCAATAAAGCAAACTTCTGTACTCTCTGGGCATTGGAGATGGCTTGCACATTAGCTCTTGTGATTCCATCCTGAATTGCCTTCATGATCTGCAATAAAATAAATAAGAGTTTTTAAAATCTTTATAAGTTATCTCAGTGTTGCCACAGGGTGTGTGTGGCAAATATTGAAAAAACATTCAGATATAGGGATTAATGCGGAAATGGGGAAAGAGATAGAATTTTATTTGTAGGTAAAACTATTTAACAACCTTCATATGTTCTGCATTCTTTAAAACCTCTTTTTGATGGAAAATTTGATCCAGAGTTTCAGAAAATGCATAATTGATGACCACTCCACTCTCCTGTTTTCGTAAAAAAACATAGAATAAAGAATAATAACACAAGAAGTGCTTTGTAGGCATGTTTCGTGATCCAATTGTATCGAATTAATTAATTGTCCGAATCCTCTATTTCCATACAAAACTGGCTTTCACCATGGTTATGAAATTCAAATGGGATGGCGATGTACAATTTCAGGCAAGAGAGTGAGACACCATATTAACTAGAACCAAAAGTGGTTGGTGGAACATTTTTTTCCATTCAAATTTGTAAGGAAGGCACTTCTAGTGTTATAATCTTCTATAATTTAACCGCTTGGGCACATAAGCTTGTTTTCACGACAATTTAACGTGGGTAGACATAGGAATGACGTACCCGAGTTATTAAATAATAACCGATTTCCGTAATTACCTTTTGGTTTGGTCCGTCCAATATTTCGGTAACGGTGGTGACCTTTTCTCCTAAAGTAGCGACCCATCTGATGGAATCACTGCTCAATTTATCCAAAGGAATGCCGGATTCGCTGTCAATTTCCGTCTGCAAAATAATTTTATGTAAAATTACTAAAGTACATACATATTAAAATTTGACAACTACATTAAAAATAAATACTTTATGCATATATAATTTACATTCTGCACTTTTGTATCGATTTAATAATTTTATATGTGTAAGTAGTATTTTATTATAATATGTTACCTTCAAGGTTAATAGAACCGAGAGGAATTTTCTTCTGTCACCAATAACGATTGCCTGCGAAACACAAGGAAGTTCCTTCTTGATCTCCTGTTCAATGAGGACGGGGGCCACATTTTCACCCCCAGCGGTAATTAAAAGTTCCTGGAAATTAATCAATTAGTTATTAAAATTTACCTGTACATAGTTTTTTGTCATTTGTGTTGTTAGTTATAATTTTGAAACATTAACCGCTTTCTGGGCGATCATGTAAATAATAAAAATTGGCTAATTTGTAGAGCGCCGTTTTTGTGAGAAATCACCTCAAGTGTGCTAGCTAAGCGTGAAAAAATGAAGCAATTAACTGATTTAATTTATTTTAATTAATTAACCAAGAAAAACTTAAATGGCGGCCTTGAAAAAGTAAAAAAATGTATACATGGTATTACTATTATTTGGAGTAAAAAATTTCTTCACATGTCGCCACTTACTAGTCACTCAGCCGAGTAATCAACCAACACCTCACCCGCCCTTAACTGTCCAATATCTACTGAGTTTTTATGTTTTAGTTGAAAAAAACATTAAAAAATTTAGTTTACATTTTTACTCCAAATAATGTCAAGAATTACTGGAACTCTTACTCTTCTTCATTCTACATTCTCTCAACTATGTTTCATATCATTTACCGAAGTGATGAGTACATTTGAGAACAATGAGATATAATAACAAATGAGAACATTTAATGAGTGTTTAATATCATTTACTGAACTTTCTACAGATATCAGTAAAAAAAACACTTTTAAGATGTATTTTAGAAACTATAATGAAAAACAAAAAAATTGAGTAATTTCGGATCATAGTTGCGTGAAACTATGGTTATGGATTGACCAATAAATTCATATTGTGAGAATCAAGCGCAGTCAGTGTTTCAGCATTTATATTTAATCAGTGATTTCGATGAGAAGTTCACAAATCATTCAGTTGGCCTTCCAATATTGATGTCCATTGTTTGATAATTATCTCTATTCCACACACTTAATTACAAAACAAACGCAGCAACTAAATCGCCATATAACCGTGCTCTTCATACATTCAATAATATTTGCCTAAACTCTAACATTGACATTTTCTTGGATTCACTGCCCAAATTTAAAAGGAGCATCATGTCAACAATATAAACTGCATACATTTCCCTTCACAGATCACCACTTCTCATTCCTACAAACATATATAATATACACTATGCACATCACCCGGCAATTACTAAATATACATACCACAAATGAGACATCACAAAGAAACATATCATAGGTACCCACCATGAAATACTACTTGATGTCTGTAAATTGTTTTATCACTGTAACCAATGTAAGTACTATTGGTTTCTATAATATAAATTTTTTTTAAATTACCTTTATTCTGCCGGTAATGTATAAGAATCCTTGATCGTCTATCTTTCCTACGTCTCCGGTCTTCAGCCACCCTTCATCATCAAATGTCTCCTTGGTCTTGGTTGGCTCGTTGAGGTAGCCCATGAAGACGTGTCTCCCTCGGATGCAGACTTCTCCTTCTCCCTTGGCGTCCTTATTTCCCAGCATGGTTTCAACACCATCGATTGGTTTGCCTACGGACTCTAGGTTGAACCTGAAAATTCAAAATATTTTTGACTGAAATAATGTCTAATTCAATTTTAAAACCCATTAATGTCAAAGCCATGATAATAATGCCTTTGTGAATTACACTTCATAGGTTTTACAATTTGCTTTGCTTTATATTATGAAAATAAAAACAAACAACTTTAAAGGACGTCAGCCCTGATGATGGACACTGCAACACTTTTCAAAATGTTGGCTAAAAAAGAAGAAAGCGCAACATGGCATTTTTTTTTTAAAAGCGGAGACGGTTTCTTGTTGTTCCTGTGAGCGCTTAGGCCATACGCCCATTGTGTTGTCTCCCATTTTACCTCATTCCTTTAACAGTAACCCAGTCCCTTTTATAAAGTTCACCAGGGTTGTCATTGGATAGGAAGCCATATCCTCTGGTTCTACAATGTGTTTCCCAGGTCTCATCTCTCCTCTCCACTCCCTCTTGGTTCCCTGAATGCCCCGCGAGGGAAGAAGGCCTCACCTCCCCACTCCACTCCACCTTGGTTCCCTGAAGGCCCCATGAGGGAAGAGGGCCTCATCTCTCCTCTCCACTCCTTGGTTCCTTGAAGGCCCCAAGAGGGGAGAGGGCCTAATATCTCCCCTCCACTCCTAGTTACCTCAAGGCCCCACAGAGGAAGAGTCCACCCCATCATGGTTCGGGGTTGCTTCAACACGGCATAATAACCAAGAAATTAATTACAATACTTTTGGCCGTGAAAATATCAAATCATATTCAACTTTAAAAGAACTTTTCGTTGTTTGTTTTTGGGGTGTTATGCCGTGTTGTGCTACCTCCTTCTTTAGCTTTCTAATTCTATTATGAACTATAAAAACATTTTCCAGTAATAAGTACGATTTTGAGCGATTTCACTTAACATACAAAGATGTGGAAGGCGGGTATGGGAACTATTTATTGGATAACCAACACCCCTGCCGTAGGTCACCCCAGGTGCTTCGCTATGTTTGGTGCCAACGGCCAATTAAAGGTTAAACTTGGAATAAACAATGAAAAATAGACGGTTCATTGGCTTTAAAATCACAGTACGCAATTTATATGTTTCCGTATTAATATTCGGAGGTATAATTTTTTGAATGAAGGTGGGCCAATCCAACACATAATGAACGGAAATCTCCATCGCTCAAGGTGTATGTATACCCTCTCGCTAAAGTGGATAAATAACCACTCACGCTATGGGTAGCTGTAGGTAGGTGATTTCTGTGAATTAAAATTAATTTATATTTTGAACTTCCCGCAATCAGTTATGAATATGCTCAGAATCCAAATACGAATTCCCAAAAATCTTTATTGCTCAAGTGGAAAAATGGCACAAGTAACAGAAATAAAGCGACCACAGATTTATCATCGGTATTGGGTACCTACCTGGGGTGCTAGCATGCTCGATCGATATGAAGTTACCGACCGATTGTCGGTAACTTCTCATCGTTCCCTAGGACAAATGCTGATCGCGAACGAATAGGTGACAGTTCACAATGACTAAGTGTCCTTAATATATTTGATATCAACTGTCGTTTGTACGTTAGTGATCTGCAGATCGATCGACCATGCTAGCACCCCTGAGATTTATATTAAAAATAAAAATGTTAAAACTTACGCTATGGGAGTGCAGAAGGAATGTGCACCGGAGGATTCAGACATTCCGAATACGTCCATGATGGGCATATCCAGACTCATGAAGTAGGCCTTGACTTCTGTGGAGAGGGGTGCGGCCGCCGTGAGGTACATCTTGCAGTTTGAGAATCCCAGAGCCGCTTTCACCTTCTTTAAAACTAGATTCTGAGCCAACCAGTATCCGTAAGAATTATCTTCGATACTGCAAAAAAAAATTAGCATGTTAGACATATTTTTTTCAAAGGAAGCAATTACTTTGGGGTGTGACATTATATGTTAAATGAAAAAATACACTTTGTGATATGCCAATTTTTAAATTTTGAATTAACAAATGTCAGGCGTTTTAGCAGCAGTTTTATTTTGAATTAACAATTTTGGCTGACATTTATTAATTCAAAATAAAAAAGTGGCATATCACAAAGTGTATTTTTTCATTTAATATTTTACATTCCTGGGTGATATCTATTGGAGACACCTAGTATCTCTTACTTCTTCCCCCATTCTTTACAATTTCAGCAAGTAGAAAAGTGACTGTTAGTAATTTCTTTATACATAAGGGACAAAATCGCTTCCAAAAACCGGTGATCATCGGTGATGAGATTAAGTGAGATTTAGTGGCACCCCCCCTCCCCCCTCACGTGAGATTTTTTCTTACTCTCAAAATAAATGTTTTTCTTTATGGCCATTTTTTCAGCAGGCAAAATGGGGGATACTTCAAAAAAAATGAAACAATTAATTTTTTTTTTATTATCTCTGTAATAATACATACTCTTATAAAGTTGACGTGAGATTTTTATTCACCCCCCTCGCTATAATGAGATTTGGTGAGATTTTACTAGACCTCCCCCCCCCTATTTTTTGCTCACGTAATTAATGTATGCCCCCTTAATATATGCTTATGTTTTTGTAATTTAGCCTAATTATATTTTTCCTAAGCAATTATTCCACAATCTAGAATCTAGACTATAAAAATACACATTTTTTAAAATGTAAAGTACTAGGTGGTAGCATAAATAGTGTTTTTCACAATAAAAAAAATAAAAATAATCAACAAACTAATTAGAACTGCGCAGGAGAATAAATAATGATGTAGTAGTAACTTCGTTGTTATTCATAAGAGACTGCTCTTTACGAAACGAAAAGCAAGATCTCTTATTTCATTGTTTATTTTGGTGGCAATAATTAAGATTTGTTTTAGTAAGTTACAAACATTTTTTACGATACAAATCCCAAAAATCAAAAAATGTTGGCGTCTAAATGGTATAAATTTTTCGTGATATGCCGGGCATTTACTTAATTTAAATACATACAATTAATAAATTGTTCACTGTGATGATCCTGCCGCTGAGAGCTCCGTTGTAACTTCACTTTTTTTTTTACACGCGAAAGAATATGAGGTTACAATGAAACTATCAGCAGTATGGCTATCGCAATATTCTAGGAAACGATAAATGATACCATTTTTGCTAAAACTGTCTTAATAACATGTAAACGCTCTATTATCAAGGTTTGGTTTGGTGGCCGATTAGGCATCGTGTTTTCGTCGTGTGTTCAATTCCTCGACTGGCTATATCCTCCATCACGATACAAGCAACATTTTCCGCTTACTGTATTGGTGGTAGTAGGAGATTTTCAAATATTGTCGGGTTATTCATAACCTGGCTATTTACACAGGCCTTTTGCTGGGCAGGTTACTAAGAAGTTTCAGAGTTAAGATTGTTTCAGTAAGAAAATAAGTCATAAGTCTTACCCTTGGAAAGCTTTGTTGTAATGGTTTATGCTTTGTGCTTTGGCCCAATTAGCGATGGTCCTTTTGATCACACCGTTGGCAGCTCCGATGGAAGTCATCTTCTCATAAATCTTTTCCCACACACGAGGGACACCCAGGAATCTGTTTTTATATAAGAATAATAGGTTATTACATCATAATTGGAGGTGGCATGGTGGAATCTATACATTTTGTAGGATATTTAAAAGATATTTTTGCTACAATTTCCATTTCTTCTATTTATAGTACCAGTGGTGGCTCAAGCACTTCTTTGATGGTAGGGACCAATATTTTTTACATTATTATTACCTACTACATACTGTATTGTAATCTCACTACCCGGAGAATATAATATAAAATTTCTCAAACAAAAATTTTCATGGTCAAATCACGCTAATCAGATGTCTAAACACAAAATAAATTAAAATGTCTTTAGATATATAATTTATAATACAGCATAACAAAAATCACGCTGTATTCTCTAGATTATCATCGAAGTTAATTTGAACGCGAGCGATTCCCGCCCGAAACTATGCAAGTTTTGTGACGTGGGGATTCATCGGATTGTCCCCACGGTATTTGAAATTCACATACCAGTGCTCATGCGCGGGTCTCGGATTGCATACGATTGCGAACGAAACACAAGGAATGAACGAAAATGCTTAAAGGGACAAAACGGATTGTCCAAAGTGCGCAGTACGTTCTGCGCACTGAGAAATGCAATCTTATGGTTCGTGCGCTGATCGGCTGTCCGATGGTCAGCGTGAGTGGTCGCCGGTTCGCTGTAATTTGTTGTATTTTATTTCTGCAAAATGTTAATTGCCATTATGTTTAACGATTTCATTAATTTTGGTGAAGACTGTTATTTCTTTTAGTAGGTTTCGAATATAACTGGTGGGGATTGTCCCCACTGTCCCGCTGTGAAGAACCGCCACTGGATAGTACGATGAATTAAAATATTGTCAGCTTAAATTGAGCAAACTCTAGAATTATACGGGAACTTTTTGTCCTTATTTAATCCGCATTTTGAAAGCCTCAGGAAATAATATCACTTTATGATATACATATAATATTGGATATATACATTGTGTATAATATTAGGACTTTGGTAAATAGAAGTGGATGATTGTTTTTATAAATGAAGCACTTTTGGAACAGTTGAATCCATCGTTTTATTGCTATGCTCTAAATTTACACGCCGACGTTATTTTTATGGTGATAATCACCCACCCAAAGACTAAGAGTATAAAAAGGCACTTGTTTACTATTCAAGAAATGATCGAGGAAGAGGAGGTTTTAAACCGGAACAAAGTTTTTATAATCTCATACTCTTTGTTTGTTGTGGTGGTGGAGAAAAAACATAATAAAATCTATAATATTGTGCATGAATAACACAATGCCAACGCCATCTATGAATTAGATCCCTTAACTCGTATTAAACATTCACAATAGGTTTGGAGCAAAAACTGAAACCTCTCTCAATTTTATACACATTGGATATTTATATAAATACACATCACAATACTTTCAAACCCCACGTAAAAGTGATGTTATCGAACAATAAGATTGTTATAATCAATGAAGAGTCTACTGACCTTGTTGGTTGAACTTCTTGAATAGTACCGATGAGAGAACCTTTGAGGGCGTCCTTGTCGGCAAAGTAAACGGTGACTGCATTCATAAGGGGTACAATAATGTCCAATATCTGAAAACAAAAATGTGAATACATATTATTTTACTATCCATAAAACAATCTTAATTGTATAGCAGGGAATCTGTAATACATATCAGCAAAAAACCTAAAATGGCAAACTTTGGCTACATGAAATTTGCAAAATTTTTTAATTATTGAATTTTGAGGACAATGATAATACTTTGAGATTACAACATCATTTCTATCATGAACTATCTTTAAAATATGTATTCAACCTTCAAAAATAATTTGAATTATTATTTGTTCCATATGTTTTCAAAAAGTAAAAAGAAAAGCTATAATTGAAAAAAATCTTTGAAACTACATATTGACAAAATATTTTTTTTGTGAAAAATATAAGGAGATGTAAAATAAATGTAAACAAGAATTCTGAAATATATTTAAATAACTTGGAAAATGCTATAAATATAACTTCATTTTATTCTTATACCTATATTTGGAAGGTGAAATAAAGACATTTTTATAAGCATTGTTAAGTTAATCTATATCAAGTGATTAGTTACATATTTTATTTACTGTTCGACTTAATCTTATCTTAAGATTTGCGAAATCTGGCGAAGAATAGAAATTTTTGATGAATCGTTTGGTAAATCAGTTTTGATTCATATCGGAAGATAATATATAGGTCGTGCAATGTACATTACAGGTATCTTTATTTTTCTGATGTATCTGCTGATTAGTCTATTTAAATATCAACAGATTAGAGTACTGCTTGAAACTAGCGTACAAAGTTTATTTAATTCACACTGACTCCTATTATTTAAACAGTGAGACAATAAAACAATTAAACCATATTGGAAGGATTAATAAATATAATCTTAACTATAAAACGTAAAATTTGTATTCTGAAGCAGTAAAAAATTGAATTCAGTTAGTTAGTAAGTTATGTATGTATCACAAAATTTCAATTATTTTTTTCTGTCTCGAATTTCTAGATTTGAAAATTTTGACGGCCTCCGTGGTCGAGGAGTAAAGCTCTCGACTCCCAATCTGAAGGTCGCGGGTTCAAATACCGGCGTGCGTAAATAAATTTTATTTAATTAATTTGTGTTATTCTGCAAATAATTCATTTAAAAACTAATGTATAATATATAATGCGGCATGTTCCAGAGTGAAAGATACTCTCAGTAACGCCCTGGTGTAAGACCACCTTTCAGAATTGAAACATTGCTTGAAATGGCTTTAGCCGTGTTTGGTGACCAGATCTGAAAAGCCAGGTACTTTCCCACCTTCCTCTCCCCATCTCCATCGCCTACCCACTACCTTCAGCCTAACAACATACCCCAATTGGGGTCTCACTGGTTCCAGGTGGGGGCAGTTGGGAATCTTGTGCGGTATTCACATAAAAAAAAATAATTGTTTTAAGCTCACATTTCCGTCACAAGCTATGGAGCTTTGAAATTATAAATTTGACCCTTTAGCTTTTAAATACGTTTGGCTAAAAGTGCCAACGACATTGAAATTTCTCACGGAAATTTTACAATGTTTCCTGAATATGTTACACATTTCTTTTTTGTGGTATAAATCTACATAAAATTATCTTTCAAGTGTTCGTATTTGAAATAAACATTGATAAATCTAAATATTAACATTTCAATCTCAAACATGAAAAATGTTTTCAAAAAGCTTAAAAAATACATTTTTACTTCAAACGTTACAATTTTTAAAACACATTCCTTTTGTTTAGGGAATTCATCAGAAAACTCTGACTTAATTTTTTATCTCGTTTATAGGTACAATAAATTTTATTGAAATGTGAATGTTTTCTTTTGCAATGTTTATATTTACTTTGATAAACTTATGTCCATAATGTGGGCGATAGCTTATCTTAGTTGTAGAATGAGTTTATAGGAACGTCACAGGTGCGACAGGGTACATCGTACATTGTACATTCATTCCAGCCACAGGTGTTTTTCTCACGGGTCCCAAAGATAAGCAGAGCTTGTTGATTATACCGATCCTGCTTCATTTAAATCCCCTAATCCTTATCACCGCATACGCAACACACGCCGAATGCAAATCTCGCAGATCACCACATATCAATCAGTTAATATATCTCTGTCAGTTGAAAGAAAAAGGTTTTTGATTTAAAATCAATCGATTTTGTTTTTGTATATAATTATTTTTATTAATGAGAAAACTAAGTTGATTTGTCGTTTGCAACGGAAAAGGCAAATGATCCTTTCATGTGATCTATGGTTATGTTCAAGGTGTTGCCATTTTTTGATGATTTAGTGCCATCCCAAAATATTATTTCTTCTCTAATGGCAACTATTTATATGAAACTATAGGTATGAAAATAGTAACATGATAATAACAGTAAAAAAACAGATTTTTGTAAAACTTCCAAAACATAGTAAGCTTTTTATCACAATGTAAATAAAGTTATCATTTTGCGAAGACTGCGGTGCGCATAGTATTTAGTTTACCTGTGCTGCGACGTGACTAAGTGGCAGGTACGAGATGAGGGACTCATTGCCGGGGTCAACCTCCGTCATCTGTGATACGCCAAAAGCTTCCCACGTGACGTTGTCGTGTGACAGCATCACACCTTTGGGACTTCCCACGGTTCCTGACTGAAATGTACAAAATAATATTTTTTTAAATTACCATACTTTTGAGGACTTTCTTTATGAGTAAATTTGTGAAGAAACTAGTTGTATACATAATTACTAGATATTTCTTCTTTAGTCATTGTCTCATTGATGAGGATCGTGATCCCCACTCCAATTTATCATGGATTTGTATTAGATTCAGTGGCGGTTCGTGGTCTTTTTAACGGGGTGTTCAGAAATTCAAGAGAAGATATATTGTCTAATCAAAATTTACTCTTATCACACAAATTAAATAAAGTTAGTGGAGGGGTACCTAAATAGGTACTATTGTTTTTTAAATAACTTGATACTCCTCGACACAATTATTAAAAAACCAAACTGGTTTTAGAGGATTTAAATTGTTTAATGGTTTTTACAACACTCAATGTACGTTGCTAATTATTTTTTTTTCTATAAGAAAAATTGCGTAGAATGTAGAATATAATATAACTGATATTTTAATACCTAAAAAAAATAAGAAACACAAATAAAGGTGGCCACGAAATAAAATTAGCTTTTTTCACTCACACAAAAAATCCACTATACACGTATACAAAAAATAATTATATTTAATTTCCAAACTTGTTTCATAAGCATTAGCGTTATTTTTTGTATATAACACTGTATTCCGAACATTGTGTGAAAACATTAGGACAGAATATTCGCGACAACCGATAAACGCAACCACTTTCAATTTGAACGCCGAAACAATACTAGGAAAGCTCAATACAAAATTGCATAACTAGCGACGTTCTTTGCCGAAACTTTAGTAAATGTACTCGTAACTAAGGGATATAACGACTTATCTATAAAAAAATACGAAAACAGAAGTCAAAATCGGTCCACTTCAATAGTAGATTTACAAATGCCATTAGTAAACGGTTGGAGAAATGCAGAAACAAGAAAATACAAAATGTACAAAAATGACTACAAAGTTAAATATCATAATATATAACATTTAACTTGCATCCGTCGGTACAAAATTCGACCGTCAGCCGGTCATCCTGCGACAATCTCGGGCTTCGTTTCGGCGAGACTCGTCAAAGTTCGGAGGTCACGTGACATCTTGACTCGTGAGCAGCGCACCAAGCTGAGTAGTTTTGTCCATTCTACCGGCACAGCGATTCGTATCGGCTATGATTTTTTCGTATGGACAAATGTGTGCGGATCGCAACGCGCACAAAATGGGAACAGATACCTACCGTATTTTTCGGTGGCGCGAGTGTTAAAGACGGAATTTTAATGTCGAGCTATCTGTGATGCGCTTATATTACTACACAAAAAGATTGTTTTATTTTATCATATTTTTAATGGGGGTTCACCGCACAACCGCACTTTAGAGAAAACCGCCACTGATTAGATTCCAGAATGTTTTTTTTTTCACATTTTTTTTAAACTCTTATTTTTTTCCACAATTTAAATTTTTTATTTTTTTTTCTCAATGTATAAAACTATAATAATATTTACAGGGTGTAACATAAGTACTCGGAGGATTTTAACCAGCGATTCCTGAGCTATTATATTACTATTTGGAGTATGTTATTTGGCTGTCTAATGATATTTTTTTCAATTAAAAGCAATAATTTTTTTTTATCATTCGTTAACACTGAGAAGAGGGATACAGTCTAGCGGGACACGTGATACACACTCCGTCTCATTTCAGCAGCATAGTAACAGGGGAGAGAGAGAGTGTGTATCACATGATCCCATCGTGACGCGTAGCAGTGTGATCGGCGGCGATGAGTGATAGAAAAATTTTAAACAGAATGTTACATCATGTAAGCCACTTCAAACAACGGTTTTTGTTAACTGCTAATTCTCGACCCCTGTTAGCCATTTTGATGAATGCTATTTTTAATGATATTCTATTCATAATTCTATTCTGATAAAAAATTGCATGAACTGCTGGCTTTATGTGGAAACTGCCAAGAATTGGCAAATATGCATAAATTCTAGAGAGGCCTATTTCTAAATCTGGACATTTGAAGTACATGAATATAACATTTGATAAAATAAATAATTCTTCTTCTTCTCGTGCCCTGTCCGTTCAACGGACTTTGGCTATCATGTTGGTTATGCGGACTTTGTTTACTGCAGCCCGGAACAGCTCTACAGTAGACTGGCCATACCACTGTCTCAGGTTTTTCAGCCACAATGTCCTCCTTCTTCCAGGGCCCCGTCTTCCGGCAATCTTTCCCTGCATTATGAGATGCAAGATCTATAATAATATGGAGTTTTACTCACAGTATAGACTAGGGTGCAGCATTCATTTACAGCTATATCTTTGATGGCTGCATTTAGTTTGGTATCGGGCTCTTCTTTTCCCCAAGCCATAATTTGGGTCCACTAGAGAAAACAGTTAAATCAGATTATAAACACACATCACAAGATTGATACAGTTTGAAAAATTTATTCGGCATTTGATTAACATGAAATAATAGATTTTACGCTAATATGAATGATTTCTGAATAATGCTTACAGAGTAAATGTTATCCTTTGGTTCGCTGATATTTCCATTTAGTTGAATGGCGGCTTTCAGTAGTGGGAGTCGGGGCCAAATTTCACGGATTTTTTCCATTTGTTTAGAGTCTTCGCACACCACGATCTGGGCACGGCTGTTGCTCAGCACGTGGTGGCAGGCGTCGGGGTTGTTGGTGGTGTAGATACCGGCAGCAAAGCCACTGAAAACATATTATATAATTTAACATGTTTATAAAGAATCACTTGCGGCATTGATGCCCTCCCTACGCACTAGTCTAACAGTGAGAAACTTTGCAAATAAGAGCGGAACATCCATTTACAGTTGATGTCACAAGATGTTTCTTCAGCTCTTTCTTAAGTAAAACACGTGTTGAAAGAGTTACGGGCATTTTTATTTTCTCCCTCATTTAATCTGGGCCATTTCAAATCCTGCATTAAAAAAATCCCGACAATTTATAACCCATTCTAATACTAATGCCATAGTTATTTTTTTAAGCTTTGTAAAATTCTTTAATTTGGTTTATTTTCTATTATGTTTATAGGCTTAGTAAGATTTTTAATATCATTTTTGTTAATCATACAGCAAGATTATAGATTACGAATGTCAAAATTATGACACTAATGAACTGAAGTGATTAGGCACAAGATTGTAGCCATAAGCGGGGCCAGATTGTGATGACAAGTGTTGTTAGACAGACTAACCAAAATAACAATATCAACCATAACATCACCTTTTGAGTGAATCTACTGAGGATAAGATTGACGACATTATCCCAATCCAGTATCCAGAACACTACAAATTGTTGCATACACCACAGTAAGTCATCTATGGTATACCATAGATGACTTACTGTGGTGTATGCAACAATTTGTAGTGTTCTGGATACTGGATTGGGATAATGTCGTCAATCTTATCCTCAGTACTACACACTGATTGTTTGTAAATAATACGATACTGGTTCGTTATACGTGAAACGTTGTTTATTGAATACAAAGCGCCAAGGACCCTAGGAACGAAGGCGCTGTGACACCCAATACACCCTCGAGGTTTTTACTAATGTCAGGCGCAATTTGGCTCAGGGCTAGTCCTGGATAGACCTATTTCTCAATCTGTCACTATTTCTCATCAACAATGCAGGTTACAGAGATCTCTTATCATTACAGAAATAAGGAAGATGGGCCACGGACAAATGATACTAACTAACCGCATGCACAAAATTGTCGCCAAAGTTGTTCATCATACGTCTTATACTTCGTCTTATGTTCATCATACCTCTATGTCCTCTGTTTCACCAAATGAATAACTTTCATTAACTCCGCCGCTTTGTTAGTCCGAGCAGTTTGGTCGTAGTAGGCGACTGCAGGCACGATTTCATACTACATATCAACGGAGATTGCGCTATTATTATTTTTATGTAAATATTGAAAAATTATTAACATACCCAGCGTGAATAGCTGCCAAATCAGCGATGAACCATTCTGGACAGTTGAAGGACAGGATGCAAACGGAATGTTGTTTTTCTAATCCAAGTTTGAGGAAAGCCTTTGCACAGATCCGGACATTCTGCTGGTAGTCTCTGAAAGGGGTAAAATTGTTCAATTACATTAATTATTATAATAGATAAGTTCATGGCCTGTTAGCGTTTCATTTAATTTTGATGTCCGTTTTTCGCGACGGCTGATCAAACAATCCAACTTAAAATTTAATGAAATTCTACAGACCGAAGATCAGCGACGATTCAGAATGTGATTACAATATCAAAAGTGACAGATGTTCATGCAACTACATCGTAGTTGTTATTAGAAACTTGATCTGAAAAGCTAGGTACTTCTAAACCTTCCTCCTCCTCATCTCTTTCCTCTCCTCACACTTCCTACAGCCCCACTAAATTCCATCAACGGTCAATTTATATTGATTTAAAAAAAAAGATATCATAAAAATAGGCACACCATTAAGAAAGTACATATATCGATAGAGTACAACTCAATTCTATTTTTACATTGTTTTTTTAAAAATGATTTTGATTTGATACAATCAAGAAAGCAATAACAGGAGACATTCTTAGAATAATTTTTGAAGCATTTTTTATACCTGAATGTAACTTTGTCCCAAGTTCCCTCGGCGTTCTTGGAGGCGTAGGCGAACTTGTCAGGGTAGCGGGCCACAGTACGGTTCAACAGACCCGGGACGGACATTGGGATCTCCGAGTCATTCCCGGTCTTGCTGATGCGCAGCAACACCCGCCCGTGGGCATCGCAGGTGGTGTACGTTTCAGCCGGGAGGATTTTATTCACTAAGAAACAAATAAATATTTGAGTTTATTGTGCGTATTATGGTCCTACTGCTGAGAGTTCTGATGTAACATTTCTTTCGGTTACATGTGATGCTGACTTTTGTCTGATTTTGAAAGTTTTCGAGAATAAAAAGGTTTGGTGGATACTTACATAATATTATTAAAAAAAATTGGGTTTTTGTTTGATAAAGTTCGTTTTTGTCAATTTATTGTTTTTTAATTCCCTTATTTCAGTTTTATCGGGTAAATTGCTGTTTTTTTTTTAATATTTATTATTATTACGTATGTAGGTACCTATTTGACAAATTATTAACAATTCAAAGAAGAAGAAAAAACAACTTCCACAACACAAGTGACGGGTTGTTTCAGAAATTGAACAATTCTTCAAATTTCGAAATTAATATTTAAGTTCTGTGAAAGTCCTATTTAAGTTCTGATATTATCAAGTACTGTGTAACAACTAACCCATGATTAAATAATGACATAATGATGTTTGATGAATTGTTCAAATTCTGTGAAACAACCTGTCCTAAGATTTATAAAAAAAGTAATTACTTTTGCTTATGTGTTTACAAAATTGAAACATGTGCAAACCTAATTTTTATTTTTATTTTCAGTACTTACTAAAATAATTAAAATAATATTCACTGTTGTCGAAGGGCATGCAAACAGATTGTATGAGAATTATTACATCCGTTTATCGTTTTATCATAGAAGAAGGATCAGATTAGTACCAATGACTAAATAAAAAACCCTAAGGGGGCATACCATAACTATGTATATATACCATAACTATAAGACAAGTAGTAAGTCGAGTAGCGAGTAACTCGCTACTTGACTCACCACGAAGTGTTTGTACTACTGTTCACTACTATAAGCGGCGCATCGCAACATGACGTACCATAACGCAATAAGTAAATACGCTAATTAAGCTGATTGTAATGTTTATTTTAGAAGAGGTGGAGGAATACATTAGTGAGATGAAAATAAATAAACTATGGACACGAAAATAGATTAATAGCTGCAAAAATAAAGAATTTTAGAGTAGCATTTTTGCTCCAACGGGACGACGTATTGTGCGTGTCTGCGTCTACGAATGAACTGAACAGGGACCCGTGGAGGGGACTCTACTCGCTGAAAAAATAGAACAATCTAATAAAGAGCTGACCAGCCTACTCTACTAAAATTGTGGTGTTCAGACACGTTTAGTTACTAATATATTCGCTTCTCAACTAAAATACTCGCCCAGTAAGAATGAGGCATTACGGACTAGGGTAGTAGTTTAGTCGAGTAGCGAGTATTTTAATAACTAAATATGTCCGAACACCATAAATTTAGTAGAGTAGTAGCATTTTGGCAGAGATGTACTTTATTTCAAATAAATCCATTTAAAATGGAAATGCAAAATAGGTATTTTGCATTTTAAATTCTTTTCTAAAAACCATTCTGAATTTTGAAATGGAAAAGTTTTGACCCATTTCCATTTTGCATTTCGAATGGTTTTGGGTACCCATTTTGCACATTTTGGTCAGTCAAGTGGCGAGTTAGTCGCTACTTGACTAAACTACTTGCCCAGTGCGAACAAGTCTCAAGAGAGGATTTCTCTTAGGTATTTTGTTTAGTCATTGATAGCTACCTATTATTATATCTTTAGTGAGTTTTATACTAGTAATTATTTACATAATTATTAATTGTTTCATACTCCACCTACTGGTTAATACAGAATATTTTTTATTCAAACAGTTAGATTTAGCTTTATTATTACGAAAAATGAGATTACGTCGGGGGAGATGAAAAAACATGCAAAAATATGCATTTAACATTTTAATTTTGTTTAAATTAATTCACTTACGCGGTATGAAATCATCGCCATATTTGGCCATATTCTATTTACAATTTCATAGACAACACACACATTTTCACATTTTCCATGGTACCATTGCTAAAATATTAATAAAGATTGCCATACTGCAAAAATCGAGGCTAGAATATTTTGAAGCTACCATGAAATCTGGACGTGTTAGGTAAACACTAATTTACCGGAGTTTTGGAAATAAAATGACGTAAAGAAACATGTTTTTAATTTCAGTAAATATTTTTTATAAATTTTATTCACTTTTGTATCACAAACCATGTTTCATAAACCTAGCGTAGCCGCTAAACTACTTGAAAACTAAAAAACCGCTAAACTGTTTTTCTTGCCTTGACGCGAGCAGGCGCTACGAAGGGAGCACTTTCTTTTGTATCAGAAACCATGTTACACATACCTAGCGTAGCCGCTAAATTACTTGAAAACTGGGATGTTTTTCTTGACTTGACGCGAGCAGGCGCTACGAAGGGGGCACTTTCTTTTGTATCACAAACCATGTTACACAAACCTAGCGTAGCCGCTAAACTACTTGAAAAATCAAAATCTAGGTTAGGTTAGGTTCTAAGTGTTTAATTTTACGATTATATTGTATTAATTAGCTCAACCAGAAAGTAGGTAGGTACTGTACGTACACTCGTTGACAAGAAATTATTTTATAAGGTTGGCACTTTGGCAAATGTCTTATTTGATTGTCTATTGATTAAAAAAGAAACCAAGGAATGCTCCGCATTATCCGTGTATCGAACTTCGACAAGAAATATTCAGTATTATCCGGTAAGTGGAGTAGTAAACATTTACCACATAATTAATGTGAAAATCAGAATTTAAAAAGAAAAACAACATACCTGTAGGAACATTATTTGAGTACAATGTTGAGGGTTTTTGTAATGTAGGTGTTGAGGAAACCTGCAATTTAAAAATAAATTATCACAAAAAAAATTTATGCAAATTGAATGGGGGGTTTCTCACCATCCTCCTAATAGCTTATCCATACTATTAAAGTTTATTGTCGATTTACGGTTTATTTATTTATTAAGTCGGAGTTTATTACTCGGTACTCGAACCTATGAATAGTGGCTATATATTGGATAAGTTGGCCGAGTTTTCTAACTATTAATTGCAAGTATTTTATTTTTAATAATATTCGTTATAGTATGGATAAGCTAATAGGAGGATGGTAAGAGACCCCCTGAATGTTCTCAGGTAGTATAATAAATGTCATTCTTATTTACTATAGACATTTTCTCACAGGCAAAGAATACCTCCCTTCAAAGAGATATTTTTAGCAGACACCTCTAGCATTTTTCATGAACTTTTTAAATTTGTAAATAACACAGCAATAAAACAATGACAGTTATAACATTAATGTCATTGCCGTCATTGCAATCATAAATAAATTGCAACCAATCAACAAATTGTGTAAAATTCTAGCAACTTTTTTCTCACTCCGACATTCTATTTTCAAATAAATAATTAATTTTTTTTTATTTTCCTACCTATGCATGTACATAGGTACAGTCGGTAGGAGACAAAAAATGATGGCGATCTTTTAAAAGGTTTTAAATGGTAACACCAAGAGGGCTCACAGGAAAATGGTTGTAAGTTAAAAAAAAACAAGCAAGTGCATACATTTACCAAACGGTGTTCAGAAATTAGTGATTCTTTCCTAAAGGAAATGTTTCTAATCACGTTCTGTTTTAAATTTAACCTTTTTTTTATTATTTAACCCTATGTTGGGTTTTGGGCCTTTATGGGTAATCTTTTAGGATAGCTGGATACGGTTAATAAGAATATTTTTTTAAATAAAACTTCGATTCCAATTAATTAATACAAAAGACAACTCGAGTTCTTTTAACTGTTAATTCATGGTGAAATTCCATTGTATTAGATATGAAATAATACATATAATACGACAAGAAGGCCTCTTGCATGCCATAATGGAGGGTATGACCGAGGGGACAAACTCCAGGGGACGCCCACGCCGAGAGTAGCTGGAGGACCTGCTGGTGGACATGCGCTGCTCATCATATGCAGAATTCAAAAGAGCCGCACAAGATAGGGAAGAATGGAAGAAGAAACTAAAGGAAATTGCTGCAAACCAATCCCAGGATTGAAACCAGAGAGAGAGAGATATGAAATTAAACAATTTTTTCACTTTGTTCCAGTTGTTTATTTACACCAGGACCGGTTTCGTCCTACTACGGACATTTTCAGACTGGTCTGAAAGGTCTTGACCAGTCTGAAAATGTCCGTAGTAGGACGAAACCGGTCCTGGTGTAAATAAACAAGTGGAATAAAGTGAAAAAATTGTTTAATTTCATATCTAATAAAAGACAACTGTTTACATTGGGGGAGATGGAAAATACTGCATTATAAAGTTCCATTTTTATCAAAAAGTTTCAACAATTCATATGTTTTAACAGTTCGGCCATGTTTTTTTTATTGTTTGAATTGTTCGTATTGAGCGTGTCCAGCGACTCTAAGGCGCTCCGCCCACTGAGGCAACTGAAAACCAACTAAAACCGGCTGTTTTCTCTGTCTTGATTGGTCAAAAAGCTTGTTTAACCATAGATGAAGAACAATCAGCTGACAGCTCGCAACTAGAAACGGCCGCCCAGGGCAATCAGCCGTGACAGTCGCAAGATGGTCGCAAGTCACCGCTTGCGTTATCATTGACAACGGGGTTTTGTGTGATTGTGAAGTGTGCGGGCCATCACATTGTCATACAAAGACAGTTGGCAGTTGAGAGTTTTCAGTTGCCTGAGTGGGCGGAGGCGCTAAAAGTTAACCTTTTTAAACTTTAAAAACTCAGTTACATTGTTTTTTCTTAACCTCAAACTCGATGATATATTTATAAAGAAATAATTATTTGATAGAACAATAATAATTTAAAAATAAATAACAAAAATTTCGAAGGTAAAAATAAGTAGGTAGCTTTGTGTTGCCATATTATTCCAATAATTATTATTCCAATAAATTTCAAGAATATTACGTCATCAATTAATATATTATAAAAATATTACATACTAGCGCAGACCTGTGAAAAATCACGGGATAGTCTGACTTCTCGAAAAATCAGTTCCAATTTTGAAAAAGGCAATTAAAATAATTTTCTGTCAAAAATATCTATTATAAGTGTTACAGGTTACACTTTATCGCTTGTTTGAATTTTTCAAACAATCAGTTCCAAATTTTGGAAAACTGACACATTCGAAGCAAATTTGAGTTCATTGAACCAAATTGCATGAAGGACGCACAGATAACCGAAGTTAATATGTTTGATTATATTATATGCGTGGAATAAATATATTTTCAGTGATTGTATGCTTATTTTTTTAGCTCAAGATTGCAGGCCTTTATCTGAACACTGTTAATATTTCATTTTTAGTCAAGCGAATCTTAAAACTGTTAAAACATATTTTATAGTAGAACAATATCAAAGGAATCAAGGGTAACAATCCGTATCGGATTCTATCGTAGAAATGTAGGTTTTGTAAGCCGCTGAAACAACATTTTTTTGCCTTTTGCGAAGCAAAGCAAATGAGAGAAAATCGAGAGGGCACCGATGACGCTTCCATCCATCTTCTAAAGCTAAAGAATTTTATTTTTCGTTTGTTGTTTTTATTAAGGCTGCCGTGTACCGTAGTGGATATTTTTCAGATTTCACAACTTTCTTGGGAATAAACGCATCGATAATTTGTTCAATTATATGAATTATAACGTAAAACGAACTTAACGCTGTATTTACATCCAGTGCATTTATAACGGTAGAACAGTCGGTCCCTTACAGTCTCTCGTTAATCTTGACATAATCTGCTCTATGGAATAATTATATTGTTCGAGGAGTTGAAAGGGTTCCAGTTGTGGATGGAAATTCTAGTTGTACAATCAATGATTTATGATGAGCATCATCTTTAACTAAGGCGTAGGAGTATTACAGAACACAAGTAAAGATTTTTCTTGTCACACTCAAGCCAATGTGAGATGCGTAAAAATTGTAACAGAAGCCTCAGCTACAGTTTGTGGACCCTTGTGACTGCTTGTGACGGATTAATAAAAACAAGGTTAGGACCAGGAAAAAATATACCCACTTTCATTGTGGTAAATATTATTACTGACATTTTCGGCGTAAAAGTTAATAATGATCAAAGTCTGCACTGAAAAAGTTAAAAACGACCAGAGTCTCCATGACTTTGATCTTTCTTTAAAGTTTTTGGCGAAGCAAGAAATGTACCACCAATGGAATTATTTTTTGTGTAACCTTTATAGATTTGCGTTTTTCAGTAAGACTTTGATCATTAATATAATTTATGTTTCAGACTATCTTGAGAAAATCTTAAATAACATAATTAAAAACATATGTTTTTTTTATGACATAACATACTGTTATAAATATATCAGCAGTAATTTTATGTCACACAGCACTTGTGTATGTCACTTTTATAAACAATTATAAGGTTTCGAAGTTAAAAATTCTGTTTTCTTAAAATTCTTCTAAAGTGACTTTGATCATTCTTTCCGTGGACTCTTCAAATGATAAAACAGAAAAATAATGTGTGTTTTATTTCGCATTCATGAGCCATAAATAATACTTGGATAAAATCGTAAAAATTAAAACAAGCTTCTGCGGGAGTACAAGAATATAAAATATCAAAATGTATGCAGTTTTATTTGTTAATATAAAGAGCATCTTCATCATTAGATTACGAAATTCTGAAAAAAAAAATTCAATCATTCATCCCGAAAGTTTACCAAATTATTTATGACCGAATTACGAATGAGGATGTCGTGCAATTCTGGCGTAAATACTACCCAGTATTTTTTTTTTATTCACCAGATTTACAGGAACGGGTTTAGTTTTTCCCATAGGAAAAACTAAACCCTTTCATACACTTTTCCATATAAATGATCATCTAGTAAATTCACGTTATGCAAGTGTATTATATAAGTATAATTAATACAAAACAATACAAGAACAACACGTTAATCTACCAAACTATTAAATGGGAATATAATTCACCGTCTCCAGATATTTTCATATCAGAGGGTTCGGCTCTGTGGAATTCCTAATTTGACCGATAAATCCTACTGATCCCTCAATATAAATATTTAAAAAATCTTTCGTAATTCTACATGTATTTAAAATGACTGATTTTTGCATTTTTATATACAAATTCTTTGACAAATCTAATATGCCTAAATTTTTAATAAGAGAGTTAGGTAATTAATTAATTAATTTGTTATTTCATAGAAGAATTATTATTTGTATAAATTTACCTTAGTAATGTCCACCTCTTCCGCGGTCTCATCGTGGTAACCGTTTGTGAGGACTGGCGTCTCCATTATGAAATTATCTGAAAATAAAAATAAATATTTTTTAACACATGCAGTAGTTTACATACATTTATTATCACATTATTAAAGAAGTGTTATTTTTGTTTTTATTCCAAAATAATCTTCCGACAGTCGAGAGAGTTAAAATAATGATTTTTTTTTAAATGAAGAAAGACAAACATTTTCAGGTTCGGGAAAAAGCTTCTTCTTCAGCCAACGTTTCGGACAGTGTTACACAGTTTCCATCAACAGGGCACATAACACATAACATAACACCCCAAAAATAAACAACGAAAATACTTTTGGCCGTGAAAATGTAAAATCATATCGAGTTCATTGTATTTTATTAATAAAATCGTTATTCCGTTTGTCTTGGTGCTTTTATCTAACGTTCAACGTTATGATAAATATCATATCAGGGGCGTCGCCAGCTTACAAGCAAGAGGGAGCCTACATGGAAGTAAAAGGAAGTAGTCGGAATAAACTAGAAATATTTTCATACAAGCTGACGTGTACCCTGCGTTGTTCGGGGTTATGAACAGGGCCGCCTTAATCCATGAAGGGGCCCAAAGGCATACTGAGTTTGGAAGCCCCTTTTAAAAGCCCTAAATCCACAGGAAAACAACAAAATACATTTTCAGCACTATCCCACAAGCCACAAGGGATTCGTGCAAGACAGTGCGGATACGGAAAGATGGAGCAAGTTAATTAATCGGATATTATTTTAAATATGGATGAAGTTTTCCAAAGGTCAAGATAAAGATATTCAATGAAATATTGTTTATACACACTTATGCAACAAAAGCTGTTGTTATTAAAGAAATGCAAATCGATAAACCTCTGATAAAAGCTTTCCAATAATATATTGATTTAATAAATTGACTGATCAAATATCTTTACATAAAATCATTCACGGTTATCTTGATACTACACTGTGTCTTAGAAATATTCAAATAAATGTCCCCAATTCCCATTGTTTAAGACGCCATAACATTTTTCACCTGAATACATTTAAAAATAATATTGCCTACTTTAGCCCTCCGACCCAGCAGTGTCGACTATATAACAAGATAGAGTTTGCTGAAGTAGATATTTTTGCCGATAATTTGTACTGATTCAGAAAAAAAGTTCTGGCGCTGTTATACATAAAATAATACATAAATTACATTGTGTCAATTGTCTCTCTATGCATGCCTCTCGTGTTTCTTATGTCTTTTGCCTCTCATTGTAATATGTGTTACTTGGGTGAGCTTGTATACATTTTTTTTTTACATTAGGACCACACAGGAGGTCCTGAGGAAAATAATTTCCCTCAGGGCCTATGTCATCTTTGGGGATGCTGTATGGAGGGTATTTTTAAGAAAAGGAAGGAGAGGAAGTTCTGGGAAGGAAAAAGGTATGAGGGTTGGGTAGGAATCTGGGGTTCAGTGTGTCTAGATCATCCGCCGCCAAGACGTAGATAAACCTTACCCCATGAACCCGGGTACCCCTGCTAAGTCACCAAACGTAGCGAACCACTTGGGGTAACCTATGGCAGAGGTGTTGGTTATCCAATAAATGGTTCCCGGTGCGGCGGTACCCATTCCCACCTCCCAAATTGGTATAATTTTGTAAATATAATTATGTACTTTTATTTGTGATGTTTCTGTTTTTCTAATCTATCTGTATTTAAATGTACGTAATTGTATTTTTTTGTAATTGTATGTCCCTATTTGTACAATAACTGAGTTTTTGTAACTGGATTGTTCTCACGTAAGTGCGAACATCTGTAAAAACCCAGTATAAATAAATAAATAATAACTACACCCAAGTACATTAAATATATTAAAGTAAAATCATAAAGCACTGATATGCATAACAATAATAGGACACAATTCAAAGCAATTTGTATTTGTAATGATTACAAATTTTTACAGTATCAGCTTTTAATTTCGTTTTTTTATATTCATTAAACCTGAACGTCTTTTTTTATACAGGTAGCAAATTATAGTGACGTCATTTTATTTTGTTTAAATCTGTGTTTAGTTGCACTGAGTTGTCAGCTTAAATAACATTTCACACTTTTAAAAAAATACTTTGTAATCTGCAGTTTTATGTCTTTGGACGTCTATTTCAATAAATATATTATTGCTGACGGCTTTGATTTTATGAAATACGCATACGATAGTTAAATTACTCGTTAGCAAATTAATAATTTAAACAGATAGAAAATGCGTGTAAAATCAAGTAGTTGGGTAGGCCATTTTTCACGAGAGACGAACATTCCCGAGTTATGAATAACACGACAATATTTGAAAATCTCCTACTACCATCACAGTAAGCGGAAAATGTTGCTTGTGTCGAGATGAAAAACTTAGTCAGCGGAGGAATTGAACACACGACGCCTGGGCGGGACCCAAACACGACGCTCACTCGGCTAATGACCGGTCATACGTATACAAACTATAGTTTTTAAGTCACGACGTGAAACCATTGACGTAGGCATTGTTACTTAGGAAGCTACGGTTAAGTTACTTATCTATCTACTATTTATTTTACTGATATTTGTTAAAATTAATCATTTATATTCAACAAACTAGGGAAATAATATATAACTCGATTTTTTTAAAACGTTTTATGAAGTAATTTTCCTTACACACATTTTACATTCATTTTCCTGAGCAACGTTGGTGCTGCAATTTAAAAAAACGATCGTGACGCCATCAATAATTATTGTATCTACTAGACAAGTGATGAGCAACCCGCGGCCCGCGGGCTACAGCCCTGCCCGCGAGCCCGTTTCGTGTGGCCCGCGAGCCCTTTCGTACTTTGTTTGCACTTGGCTAAATAAAATATCAAAATGTTTGCGGTAAACAATATTCAACGGTTTCTGTTGTTTTAAAAGAGGGTTGAGCGGAAAACTTCAGTATTTTTGAAAGTTTTAAATCAGCCGCCCAAAGTCAAAGATTTTTCTCACATATTCATTGTTAGACAAAATTTCTCGGTTCAATTTGACGGGTAGAAAAAAATCACCTTCGCGGCCAGCGCTTTTCTTGTTGAGATGTGTGATGCATTTTAAATGTTTCCGAACAAAAAAATCAAGAATTGCAAAAACTGCAAATAGTAATTTTTTATATGTTCTTTATTATAGAATGATAAAAATCGAGAGCATTCAATGGTTTGGGACATAGAGATTAATATTTTTCGCCTGCAGCGAGCTTGGTTTTTTACGCTCTATAATTGTTTTATTGAAAAAATACCATTTAGGTTACCAACAAAAATAGGTTTGCGACACCAACGACTGCAAGGTTAAGCTGTATGAACTCCGCGAACAAATTGAAAATGGATACATTGGCCCTCTCCGGCTAGAAAATACGCCGATCATTGACGTTACTTTCGTGTTTTCCCCTACTTTTAATAGGCATCTACGTTAAAATTTGCACTGTTTTCGACCGCTTATCAGCACTTTTAGAGTTCATTTCTCAATTTCGGCAATTTTACCACAAATATTTCGGTTTGTTTTATAAGTAGGTACTTACCATTTATAGCTTTGTTTCTGTTTTTCCATTAGTTCCTCGGAATGATTTGTCATCAATTGAATGAAGGTATTATTATTATCTTCAAATGAATATTTATTAGTATAATAAACTTAAACAATACCGTACTAACTTTGACCGGACGATCTACTCTACTGTGACGATAAGAGCGGGAAAATGAGGAAATATTACACATATGATTCAAACATATTACTATCGAAATTAAATTTATATTTGCAAATATCTTATCAACACGCGGTTGGCGCGATTACGCCTGAATTCTTGGACAACTTGTACACGTCACGCGCAGTATCAAGAAAATACATTACATTACACTCAAACAGACAATTATTACTTTTCTCCAAAGGCTAATTGGTTCACTTTTTGGAACAACTCGTATAGTTCTCGTAGAAGAGTTTTGTCCCCCTTACTCATAATGGGAAATGTGATCTAAATGATACAAGAAAGAGAAAACCCCACGCTATATATTCAAATCTAAAAGTTAATCACTAAAACGAATTAAAATGTACACCTTTATGAAACCAAAGTTTCCGACCGCAATTTGAAAAAAAACTATGAATCTTTGTGATTTTTTTTATAGCAGACATTAATTCCGTGAGCTCAAAATGGGGGGGAGGGGTCCAATAAAATCTCATCAAATCTCATTTAAACCGAGGGGGGGGGGGAGTAAATAAAAATATCACATCAACTTTAAAAGGATACATATTATTACAAAGATAATAAAAAAAATTATAGTATAGATACATGAAAGTTGTATTATTTTTATTTTTGTATTTAAATAAATGTAGTCCTTTAACAACTATAATATAAATATCACTTTAGGGGGAGGGGGGTCTCACCAAATCTCACTTAATTTCACTGATGGGGGGGGAGTCTAAATTTAAGAAAAAAAAAGCTCATGTAATTAATGTATGCCCCCTAAAGTGAGGTGATGATAACTTTTATAATACATTGTTCTGATAAAACATGTGTGTATTTCGATTTTTTATAACTTTTCAAAGTTTGCATTAAAATTTTTATATTTATACATACTAGAAATGCCTTTCATGTATATTTTAATGGAAACCAATGTCGCCACTGAAGCACCTCTTAGTTCTAGACCATTGAGAACACGCTCTGCCTCTCGCACTTGCCTGACATCGTATATTTTGCCATTTCATTTGATCGAAATGAAAATTCCTTAATGATGATAAAAAACAGTTCTCTATTTGAAATTTAAGCAAAGAATGGTATGACTTTTGGATCACGATAGACGGCTTCCGTGGTTGAGGAATAAGCCTCTCGATTAGCATCCGGAGGTCGCGGGTTCAAATCCCGCGTGCACAGATACATTTTGAGGGCATAACCAGACAATACCTGAAATTTGTCCTTTTTAAATCAAATTCTAGACGTATTGACTTATTTTACAAAAAAACATAAATTGATTTTAAAAGATTGTTATTTTATCTGGTAAACGCACTTTTTAATTTTATACGCATTGTATTATACAATACAAATTTCAAATCGCATAATCCTACAGCAAAATAAATCAATAAATAATCTAGTAAAGACACTTTTCAGAATTCTAATTTTAGTTCAATTAAAATCATTAAAAATAAATCCGAGAACGTGTTTTGTGACGAAAATACCACAGTTTACTCTCCGAATACATGGATTGTTTAAGACACCTTTATTTTGTATACATTTAAAAATAATAACGCCTGTTTAAGCCCTTTGACCCACAAGTGTCTTCTAAATAATAAGATAGAGGGTGCCAAAGTATTTATACGGATTCAAGAAAAGTGTTCTGCTGTTGCTTATAATGTATTACGTATGTCTATGTGTGTCTCTTACCCCTCTTTGTTTTATTTTCCATTTGAGTGAGTGAAATTTTACATAATTTAATATTTTAATATTTTTGAATCTTTATTTAGATGTATGCAAACTGATATATTTTATGTCTGAGTAGTAATTGTATGCATTTATCTATTTCAGTTTTAACTGAGTTTATAACTGGATTTTTTTAAAGTTTTTATTTAATTTTTTTTTAATATTTTTTTTTTTTTATTAAAAGAAAATTATGTACTTACGTTTTTACTTGTCTTATAGTCAAGTCATTTGGGACGAAAAAAGGGGTTACCGGGAAAGTTTTCAGGGATTTTTGAAAATTGGTAGTTTGAAATATCTGAATTAAATACATTTGATATTATGTTACATTACAAAACAATATATTATTTTGTTCTTTAAGAATAAAAATTAATATACATTTTTTACATATTTGTAATTAATAAGCATTAACTTTGTGACTCGCCATAATTTACAGAAAGAATATATAAATTTGTTTTAGACCACTTTAATTTAAGACCAATATTATTACCACACAATTAGACAATTTTGGTCTAAAACAAATTTATATATTTTTATCGTATATATATTTTTTAATCTAACCAGATTTTTTTTTCATTTTTAATGTCGTCTGGTAGGCAATCATGTAAATTGCCTCCTCCCCCGTAACCAATGGATAACCTTAGTCACATAAGTGAGAACATCTGTAAGTAAATACAACCCATTTAAAAAGGTCGTTACACCAAATAAATAACAAAATATATTTTTTTATGATTTCTATCTTTTACTGTAGATACATTCACAGAAATTATCACGTAGTACTCGTTCTAGGCGACTGATAGGGTTATCGCAAAATATGTGCTAAAAGATAAAAGTGTGAGGTTGAATTGACCCTAGATATTATAATATGTATTTGCCATTTGCTGTTCACGATCCCAACCACCCATAGCAATTGATGACAGATCTGAACCTAAACAAGTAACTCTGCTATCAACTTGATTGTATTAGGTATTAATTAAAAAAACACATGATTTTATCGTTGAATTCGATCCATACAGAAAGTCGTATTAAAAAAAAAATAATAATAATAAAAAAAAAATGCTAGCTGTAAAGGCCAAAATGTTAATTGTTTGGGAGTCTTTCTCTTTCCCTTACCCGTCCCAATCATAATACCAACTTCCCAGTCTATCTAGATATAGTAATAATTACAAATACATTGTTTTATAATACATTATGTAACTACAGGTTTATTATTATTATTTTTTTTTTTTTTTAATTAATAATTCAAAAAAGATACATAAATTACAAATACATTTTATACACTAATTAATTATATAATATATATGTTTGATGTACCCCCATAAAAAAGCAGGGCTTGTGTGTATGGGGGGGAGGGGTGTTATTATATAGTTTTTATTTGTTATGATTTAGTTCAGGTTTTGAGTGTGCTTTTTAAGGTGAGTTTTAAATTTTTTTATATTGGTATTCATGTTTCTAATATTTTCTGGTAATAAATTAAAGAATTTTACTCCGAGATATTTATGATTTAATTGTCCAATTGTTTTTTTACATTTTGGAATAGGAAGTATTGATGTTTGTCTAAGATTTTTGTTATTTTTAAAGGGTGCTGTTTTATTTTGAATATTATCTTTGTAAATTTGTAATGTTGCATGGTAAAAGTATAATTCACTTAATTTTCTGACCTTAAATTCTTCGAATAAGAGTTTTGACGAATATGAATAGGGTTTTTTTAAAATGGTTTTTATTATTAGTTTTTGTGATATGTAAATTGTTTGCTGTATTACCATTTTTATTATTTTTATATTTGTTATTTAGTTATGCTTTTTATATTTTAGTTTACAATCATTTAGTGCTTAGTTTTATATTTCTAAAAACCTACTTGTGAACGTTATTAATTGGTCCGTTTTTTTGTTGTCCTCCACTGATTATTTATCAATAAACGTTAGAGTTTGAAGGTAAGTATATTATTAGATACTATTATTAGTAAGAATTGTTTGAAAGCTCTAAGGTGTTTTATACATATTAAGTACTATCTTAACAGAATTACTCGTTTTACATGCGGAAACAAACATCAAACAAACACATCCGATGTATTTATATTTTTGAAGTATTTATACGGTAATATTAGATATTATATGACCTCGTGAACGATCAGGATCAGTGTCATTGAAACGTTTTGCAGTCATAATATCATAATAATAATTATAAAACACATATTTTGCAATTAACTTGCAAAACTACTTAAACATTACCGCAATTAAAGCAAAAAAAAACAATGATGATAACAAAATTAATAAGACATGATTATAAAATATGTAGTTAGCTTTGACGTCTTGTACTAAACTAACATAGATATTTTTTGCAAGAAATGATGATATTATCAAAATGTTTTCCCCGAGAAAAACTTATAACCTACTTTCTACGTCAGAGGTTCCCAACCCCGTGACCGCCACTATTCGACAAAGACAGATTTTTTTTATAAACATTAATTAAAAATGTGAATTATTTTTATTTATTTCTTAGAGTTTTATTTTTTTTGAGTGCCTAGGTTTATTAAATACGTTCGTATGTTTGCGATATTGTATACGTATGAGTGGTTCCTAACGATTATACCTACCTATTTTCACTGTTTTAGTTGATCTCGAACAATTTTAAAGTTATAACATCAAACCTTTATATATTTTTGATGTGTATAGCTAATTGACTCTTGTTGGCCGCTTCTTGAAATTGACATTGGCAGCACCCCCCCCCCCCTCCCCGCCGTGGTGCCCGCCACCCTACCGATATTTTAGAATATGCTCTAGGGTACAAAAAGTTTGTGAACCCCTATTCTACGTAGATTAACATAGGAAAATCAACGTATGTAGAAAAATGTGTTTAAATTAATATTTAGAAAATGAAATATGATACTTTTTTTTTAATTAAAGATATTCTTTTTACAATAATACATACATAATTGATAACATTAAATAAAGATTATTTCACGTCAAAATGTTATAAAACTAATAACCGATTTCATATAAACGTCAAGATTTTTAATTAATTTTACGAATTTGTAAAAATTCGTTTTTATCCTGTAAAGTTTTCATTTTGTGGCTTGAAGAGTTTTACCAAATAAAACCGCAGTCGATTTGAATTGCGGATTCTATCTTACTTACTCACCCCGCACGAATTGTTATTTGTTCGAACAAAATATACTCTACCTATAAAACGAAAGTTCGACGACAACTCAACAGAGTGGAGTTTCAACACCCCTTTAAAAAGTTACACAACCTATAGCCTTTTTTTAAATAACACTGGTAATTAATGACTTTTCAAAGGAGGTGATCTAAGAGTATGGATATTAGAGAGACGGCATGTGAAGTGTGCCCGCGCGCTCCAAGTGTGCCTTTTCGAGAATTCTACCCACACGGCTGACATTGGCTGTCACCATGTAAAATGGTTGCTGTCGTAAAAAGGTCGGAACGTATTAAACGGCCAAAAACCAGCAGCCAATGTCAGTTGTTTGGATAAAATTCTCGAAAAGGCACACTTGGAGCGCGCGGGCACACTTCACATGCCGTCTCTCTAATATCCATACTCTTGGGAGGTGATGAAGCTGCATTCTGTTGAGTTGTACGGTCACCAAAACGAAAGGCGCGAAAGTTTTTCTGCGCCGCGGCCGTCAGTAACGTCAAGTTTAGTAGGGTAAGGAGGTAAGGAAATCGGATCATAGAACACTGGTCTGTGGTCGAGGTTTACGGGTTCGATTGTCGCCCGGGCAGTCATAATAATATGATTTTTTAAATTTTATTATTGCGCGTTGACGTATTAACGTTGAATTTATTAAGAACACGCAGTCATTGTGAACTGTTATTTATTCAATGGCGATCCGCAGCACCGAGGAAGTTACCGAAAGTTATCGATATAATACTACCTACCTACTATTACAACGTAAAAAAGTACAGTTTTAGAAGCAAAGTTTCGAATCAAAATAACTGCTGTATCTAAAACTCTGACCATGGCGATACTCAGAGTACAAGAATGACACCAACACTGATAATTTATCATTACTCGTATATGGCAATGTCCTAAGCAAAACTCCTTCATTTATCGGGCATCACACATTTTCAATACATAGTATACACAATTTGACATTTTTAACTCTGCACCACACTCCAAAGTCACAAAGGCGATAAACTTGATACTTTACTATAACTACTTACATACCTTACAAACACGCTACTAATTATACAGAATAGATCCATCCCTTTCCCTTCCCTCCTACCATCCCATCCGCAAAGGCTTATGTAACACTTTTTCTTTGTTTAAATTAAATATTTAAAACACTTCAGTGAAGACCTATTTGGTTGAGTAATTTGCACATTGTTAAAATTGTAATTGTAATAAAATAAAACTATTTTATATTATATATTTTCAGCAATCAAATACCTTTATGATTCAACAACAAGTAGATGAGATTATATTTTATATAATTAAAAAGATTTAAAGTCTTTAGGTAGGTAATTGAGATAAAATGATAAGAAAATCATCCTACTGCTGTTTATGTGGCGTGTTGTAATGTTTGTAGAAAAGTATATACTTAATTAGCGTGCATATGTATAAACATCGCGTGCATATGTATATATTCGCGTGTACGGGTACAGCTAACTTAGAATAAATAAGGAAATAATATGATGAATTAATAATATCTACTATTCATTTTCATCAATTTAGAATTTTAAAAGATGGCATGACATTTTCAATAAGATATAAGCACCGAGTGGGTACTGCGTTACTCAAAAAGATCCATCGTCTTAAAAGTCAACTAGAAATGTAATCTAGGAATCGAGTCAAAGTGTTTATCTAAGTTTGACCGCAAGTACAGTTTTGTACGTGTGTATTATATACTGAGATAAGTCATAACATAATCTAATATTAATCTAATATCTAAATACGCAAAGCACAATAATTATTATGCAACTGCAATGGTTTGCAAAACTGTCTTTTAGAAATTAGTTGATACATACAATGAACGCAAACAATGTACTTAGATTGTGGTATCACCAACAACATATAATGTCAAATAACCTATTTTTCTTCGTAATATCGTCGTTGCATATATAATATGAACCAAATTAGTCTGAGTACATCATGAGAAAATCGATATAAAAAATAACGAAACGGAAAATAACAATTTTATTTATGGACAAAGAAGGAAAAATATATTTCGTTCCTGAAAATCCTGTATGACTGGTGTATTATAAATAAATTGCGACTCAATTGAAAGTAAATCTCAAACCATTATATTTTATAAAACCAAAAATTCAATAAATTATTTCAATACTTTCCTAATAATATTATCACTAATATGATAAAAATAATATTATCACTTTCCTTTATACCTACCTTTTTATATTGATCATTTCTATAAGTTTATCTTTACATTGTGTTATACAACACTGTATTGTTTGTACACTTATCACGTAAAAGCCCATCAGGGCGTTGAAAATTAATAAATCAAATAATAAATAAATAGGTACTCAACGTTACTCAACTCATTTCGGTCAATGAAATCAATGATTTAGGGATAGTCTTTTTGATTATGAATTTTTTTTTTTGTTACATATTAATCTTATTACAAACAAAGAAATGAAAATGCTCGGTTTCATAATAAAAATTGCTAAAGACTTTAGTAATTTACTTTAAAATTTTTGTACACTTCATTAGTCAGGAGCCAAATTGATTGTAAATCACCTACTTGGCCGCCGCATTATAAGATTCACTCAGATTCTATTGAAAAAATAAAGCATAATTATAAACTTAATATTCCTACTGAAAATATAAACTATAACTGTCTAATGAAAAGACTGGAATCTGATACTGATGACTCAAAAATTTGGCGTATTTTGTAAGAAGCTAAAAATATTCCCGCCTTGCGATAAAATCCAAATAAATGCAATATTTGTTACCGTATCCGAACACTAAAAACTGTTTTCGAAAGGTGATGAAATAGGCTTTCAAATAATCATAGATTTTTTATACATAAAAAATTTGAATGAAAACTTTAAAAAGTTTTAATAATGGCTCACTTTACATTTTTTCTAACTAAAATTACTGATAATGAAAAAAATAAAAACACATACATATTTCATCAGACAAATGAATTATAAACGTTACTGTCACCTCACTTTTTGTAGTTTCATGTAAAAAAAAATCTTAAAAAATTCGTAAAATTTCATAGTTTCTTTCAAATTGCGATCGAAAACTTTGGTTTCAATTGCACCACTGAATTAAAAAACAAAATTAAAAAATGGTTAATAAATCAAGCTTTTTATATTGATACTGTTTGTAATCTTATCTTATGTATAAATATAAATATGAGTATTTTGCCTGTGTTAAAACTGTCTGTCTGTATATTTTATGCCTTTGTATTGTAGTTACTTAAAAGTTATTCCTCTGTATATATTTTTCATATGCCATTGTATTGTTATTACATAGTAAGTTATTCTTCTGTATCTTTTTTATTATTTAATATACATATACATAACAGATTTAGAAAATAAATACAGTTGGTTCTTAAAAGCAATTTACAAATAGATTTTTTTTTAACAAACTACTCAACTCAATGGAGAAAATATTTCTCGTGTTTGAGTTGAGGAGTAAATAAAGCCTTTAAATAAAAAAAGTTAAGAAATTATAATGTTTGAAGTGGATAATAAGTGTTAACAATAACGACAATCTATATTGTATATTGTGGTTTCTTGTAATATGTGTGCTTTAGCATTATATAATTATTGTTAAATTTACCTGCTGACAAACTGCTTTGGCTGTTTAGCGGGTGTTTAAAATGAAGAATAAAAAATAAAAAATTACTTTTCACTATGATAGTAAGGGAGACACAACGATTTATATAATACATATATGTGAGCTGGGACAAATATGGTCTCCTGTGATTAAACGGGTTAAAATCATTGATTCCCATATTAACCACCCCTGAATTATTGAAATTGATTTCATTGCATGTTCCTGATAGAGTCACACGAGCTAAAAATATCTTTCACTGCAACAATCATACCAATACCAATTCGTTTATGTACGCCCTTATACACAGCTTAGGTAACCACTACATAGTAATAATATTTGGATGATTTGTGTAGCGCCGTTTTTGTGAAAACTCCCCTCTAGGGAGCTGGCAATATGCAGAAGTAGCAGATATTTTCAACAGCACCGAAAGAACTTACACTAAAACGCATTCCATATATATTTTTTAAAAGAGTTATTAGTTTGCATTTAAAGGAAAGGTATACCAGACTATTGTTAGACCCGCGATAATGTATGGCTCCGAATGCTGGACCATGTACAAATCCTACTCTAGGCAACTCGAATCAGCAGAAACGTGAATGCTTAGATGGTCGGCAGGAGTGGCACTAAAATATAAGATTAAAAGTTTACGCATTCGTGGTAGTCTGGGTGTCACGAACTTAAACAGTAAGCTGGAGGAACGACAGTTGAGATGGTGTGGTCACATAAAACGGAGACCACCAGACCACACAGTGAAGCAGGCAATGTCTATTCAGAGGAAGACCAAAAAACTCCTGGATGACTCAATGCTCCTAAATCCTAACGAAACGGCCTGGATGAAAGCATTACTAATTCAATTTAATTAACTAAACATTATAATTGAATTAACATTTATTTTGTTATTTGCCTACTACAAACATGCCATTGAGTAAGGACTACAGTGGCTTTGAATGAATTTACAAAATTTTATAAAGCTTATTCAGTCTCAGAAGTCGTGATTTGTTTACTAAAGAGGTGATAAAATATTTGTATATTCCTGACATCTTGTCTTAAATGACGTTAATTTAATTGCAATTTGTATGCAGGCGTTAACCTTTCTTCACTTCACGTGTAGGTGCATCAAAACAAGCATCGAAACACGTTTTATGTTGTTTCGGCACAAAATGTTTATTTTGAAATGAAAACTAAAGAAATTGTGTGAATTCTTTCAGTTAATATCCAAATTTGTGTTTATATTAAGTATTATTATAGAAGGCTCTTAAGAGGAACGGTTGCGCGGCGTTTTTCATAAAAAAACTGAAATTTTGATTTGAGGCCAAAATACCCAACCAAACAGAATAATTATTTTTTATTCAAAAGTTATAACAAATATCTAGTACGTATATGTGGTATTTTATTTATTTGTGTTTTAAATTATAAAATATGAGTGCGTCTCAGTTTGTGCCGTAAATTACACGAAATACATTACTGCTATCGATGTCATATCTTAATATATAAAACAAAGTCGGGTTAGTTACACCATTAATAACTCAAGAACGGCTGGACAGATTTTCATGATCTTTGATTTGTTGGATTTGTCTCCGTCCCGATTAACTGAATAACTATTAAAACATCGGAAAAAATCACGGGAAAAATAATTATGAAGAAAATAAAAAATTTCATATATTTTGTATGGAACGGCTTTTTAAATAATGTGCGTTGGTCGACATAATTTGAATCAATTCGAACAGCTAATAAATTAAACACAACATTTATTGATTCTGAGGCGGTACGAAGTTTGCCGGGTCAGCTAGTTTATACTAAAAGGAACAAAAATACCCGAAGGATTAAAATAATGTATATCTGCCACTGTAGAGTGAAAAATCTATTTTCGATATATTCTTTATAAGTTATCTTATCATTTATCATCAAGTCTCAAGTTCAAGATGAAATCATGGTAGACGGAACCACTTGGCCTTGGCTGTGATATCGGGGTCACCGGTTCGACGTTAGACTCTGTCCAAGTTCAGCATGTCAGTTTTGTGAATGCTCACAACTTGGGAGGAACGAGGCGTAAGTATCGCCCGGGCTTATAGCTTATGATGACGTAGAAAATGCTAATGATCTTGCTAGGCATTGATATTTATTGGCAAAGCTAAGCAAAAACCACATTTTGTGACGCGAATGGAAAGGTCGTATTTTTATTCCGTTTTTTAATGTGTTGGTTTACGAAGACGCTACAAAAACGGCAATAAATTTATATTTATTTGTGGTATTTGTCTTCTGTTTGTAGAACTAGATATTTTATTAGTACCTACCCACCTATTTAAGAACCTACTTTATATTTTTGATATTTAACATTAAAATTAAAATTTGACATTAAAAGTATATAATAATACATTTTTCATCTAATACATTCGGCGTCAGATTTAGGTGTTCTGATTTTATTTGTAAATATACATTTTTTATTTTTTTTATTTACAAAAGAAAATCATAAGTCTTTAATAATTACATAATTCTTTGGCTAATTACAATAAAAATTGTTTTTTTAACAAATCTACCCAATTCAATAAAGAAAAACATTTCTCGTGTTTGAATTGGGGAGTAGTGCCATTACAAATGTAAGAGAAAATAAAAAAGAAGAAAAAATTTGGGGGAACAAAATACATAAACTTATATAGGATGTTAACAAATATACATTGATAGTGGAATTGAGTATCATATCAGTTACTAAGTTGGATATACAGATATAGATAAGTAAAAGTAAGAATATAGATGTAGTGAAATAAAATAATATTATTACATTTCAATTTATAGGTAGGTATTATATACAGGATGTTAAGGTACGTACTTGAGTTACTTTAACCAGTGATTCCTGACATTATTTAAAGTAAAAAATGTAAATGAAATTTTTGTCTCCGGTGACATTTTTGATGTTTTTTTTTTTTTTTTTTCTACAAAAATATAAATAATAGTAGGTGTTGGGTAGTTGGGGGCGGGGTAAGTGGTGGGGCGGTAACTCGGCTGAGTGACCAATAAGGTCATGTGAAAGAATTTTTTGTTTGTTTGATTTTGAAGAAAAAATATTTTGAAAAAAAAAAAAATTGACATAAAAAAAGTCACCGGAGACCAAAATTTCATTTACATTTTTTACTCCAAATAATGTCAGGAATCACTGGTTAAAGTAACTCAAGTACGTACCTTAACACCCTGTATAATTAACAAAGGTGTTAGGTACATGGATTTGATTCTAGCAGTTGAGTAGAGGAGCTGATAATGCTGTAAAGCAGTACACAATATTGAGTTGTGACAATAATCCTTTGGTAGTTCAATGTTGATGGAATATTTTTGGAGGATACGTTAAAAAAGAAAAAAAAAAAATTTATATATATTTATTTTTTTGTTTATTAATTTTGAAATAAAATAACTAATTATATACTAAAGTACTTAATATTATAATAAAATACTTGATCAATTGTAATTAATAGGTTACATGTAATCAGAAGATATATAAAAAATTATTCTATGAAATTTAAAATTTATAGTTATTGTTGGGTTGATCTAGTAGTTGTTTGATTTGTGTTTTAAAGGCATTGTAATTTATTTCTGTTTTTATTTTATATGGGAGGGCGTTAAAATTTTTTATACCTTGATAGGTTGGTAAAGCAAAGTGTAATAATAATAAATAAAATTTTGTAGTTAAGTGCAGGTAGGTTACCTATTTAATTTTATTTATAGATAGGTAATAATATTAAAAAGGGGTTTATAATGTGATTTTACATAATATTATATTTATGATCATCATTTATCATGTAGAAAAGAAGAGCTCTCGAGCCTGATAAAGGAGCCATGATTATTACTCAGGTTGTATACAATATGTTTTATACAAAACTAGCTGACCCGGCAAACTTCGTACCGCCTCAGAATCGATAAATGTTGTGTTTAATTTATTAGCTGAGTTTTTTTTAAGTTAAAATAAATACGTACCTACTCTAAGTTCAAAAAATGAAATTCAGCTGTTAACTAAGCACGAAATGTTCGGCACACTACACCATTTACAGTTCAAATTGATTTAAACTATGTCGACCAACGCACATTATTTGAAAATCCGTTCCATGCAAAATATGTGAAAAAAGTTATTTTCTTCATAATTATTTTTCCCGTGATTTTTTCCGATGTTTTAATAGCTATTCTATTAATCGGAACGGAGAAAAATCCAACAAATCAAAGATCATACAAATCGGTCCAGCCGTTCTTGAGTTATAAATGGTGTAACTAACCCGACTTTGTTTTATATATTAAGATATAATATTATAATAAAGTTTTTTTTTTAAATGGTTTTCTTTTAGCTATTTGTTTTGATTGGTTAATAATACAGCACAATTGTCTAAGGGGGGTTATGTGGCTCAATCCCCTCCCCCCTATCGGCATCAGTATTGCGTAAGAAAAAGGAGAATAGTACCTAATCGTAGATAAGAAAATAGTGAAAGGTCTGATATATATATATATCATTCTTCCCCCATCCATTATTATTTGCTTCCCCCCAGGATATAACCCCCCCCCCTCCCCTTCCACCTAGGGTCGAACCCCCCCCCCACCAACATTATAGCTTTACCTTCTCCCCTGATCGCACGAAATAGTTACATTTTTGTCGCCTAAAACGATTGTTTCTAAAGTTTAATAATACTTGCCTTAATTCATCTATAAATAAACAAACAGTAGCTGAATGTGTTCTACACAGAGATAATATACCTATATTTTGTAATAACACCTACATAATTTAAACATTTTGGCAGTTTGGCGCTCCGCCCACTGAGGCAACTAAAAACCAACTAAAACCGGCTGTTTTCTCTGTCTTGATTGGTCAAAAAGCTTGTTTAACCATAGATGAAGAACAATCAGCTGACAGCTCGCAACCTAGCAACGGCCGCCCAGGGTAATCAGCCGTGACAGTCGCAAGATGGTCGCAAGATGGTCGCAAGATGGTCGCAAGATGGTCGCAAGATGGTCGCAAGATGATCGCAAGATGGTCGCAAGTCACCGCTTGCGTTACCATTGACAACGGGGTTTTGTGTGATTGTGTAGTGTGCGGGCCATCACATTGTCATACAAAGACAGTTGGCAGTTGAGAGTTTTCAGTTGCCTGAGTGGGCGGAGGCGCTTTGTTCCATTCATTTTTATTTCTTTCTCGCATGAACACACCGATGCCACTGTTCTTGTTTATTCCCGGGTTCAATAGCCTCAATATTATTAAATAATTTACAGGGTGTCCGGAGGTAAAGTGCATTGTCTTCGGGAGGTGATTCTACATAAAATCTACGTAAGTAGGGGAAGGAGACGTGGGAGGGGAAAAGGAAGAAGTAGAGGTACTCTTTTGGTAAAAAGATAAAATTAGTACGGCGTGTGCGGCCTGCACTATTACGTATTTTCCGCTGTTACGATACGCGCCAATCAAAACGTCGCCACAACGCGCCTGGCTAACTCACAGCAAATGTATTGGGTAAGTTTGTACCTTAGACTAAGGATTTTTTATAGGTACGTCTTTTTGTATGGGAAAAAAATTTGGAATTTCGAAAAAAGTTTTTAATCTTTTTTACTCCGACCATCATGTAGAATCACCACCCGAAGTTAGTGCACTTTTACTCTTACTTACTCTTACTTATTACTTGCACCGTGTCCGCCATCCCCTCTTCCCCCAAAAACTTAAATTCCCCATCCAACCCTCCCGTATGCACCTCCCCCCCAGCCTTTTTTTCCTGCCGCTTTACTTCATAAAATACACCCATTTTTTTAACAACTCCCTTTAACTATTTAATTTTTATGCAAATTTCATAATGTCAGAGCTTACCAGTATATATATAGATACATATATTATTATTAGTATTCACGGGCTTGATCACAACAATTCAAAAAAATTGATTAGCAATCGGATGAAATTTTAATCGCAATCGTATGAATAGTATCAACCTATAAGAAATAATTTCATAACGCCAGAGCTATAAACATCCCCGGTATGCGTAGTGCGTACATCATATTCCCAAAGTTTAATCGCAATCGGATGAACGGTATAGCCACGCATAACATACGAACACACAAACAAACAAACATTATTTTTTATATTATAGATTTAAAATTTATAAATATAATGTACCAATAGGTATGTAGTTATAGGCATATATCTACAGTAGGATCTGCGAAAAAACTTGTTTCTAAGGAAATAACAATGTTACTATATTTTAGAGAAATAGTACATTTTCAAAGATGCAACTTATTTTGTATGAAATAACCTACATATTGTAATAGCGTTTGATAACTGAGAAAGTAATGTGACCCAGTAGAGAGGCTGTTGTACCAGTAACCCCACCCGCCCGCCTTCCGACTATTCCTGGCCTTGGAGTGGAGCGCGAAGCAAATGGAGCACGACTGGCGCTTTCTCGTCAAATGCACTCGTCACTCGTCATCTTCTCCGACAAACACACAAGTTTTCTTCATAATTCAGGCATATAATTGGGAAAATGTTACTTTTCAATGAATTTACATAATTACTTAACAGTTGTACAGTAGTATTGTGATTTGATTAAAATATTACACTATTATATACCTACGTATCATACAAATGCCTAAATAATATATATTGCATGCGTACAAAAATAAATGTGTGCATATATACATTATAATACGTAGGTACCTACTCCATGAGCTGCAGCTGAGAATAAAAGTATAAAAATGCTTGCAACTGTACAGGTAGGTTCCAATGAGAGAGAACTGTTGTTGCCGTATCAATTTTTTTTTATTAAAAATTTAATATCGATTTATTTCATTCAAAACTTGCTTTAATATATACCTATATAATGCTCAAAACGCACGATGATAAATTATTAAATATCGTGTACTCCTTGTAAGTATTTTTTGATCATAAGTATTTATGATTTTTTAATAATGTCTAAACAAAATAAGTGTCTAAAATTTTTTTTAAATATTTTAGTTTGTACCTTAAATAAATAGAAAAACTGCGGAATTTTGGCCCCAAAACACGTTCTCGGATTTATTTGTTAATGATTTGAATTTAAATAATATATAATTTTTTTAAACTGTGTTGACCAGATTATGTATTGATTTATTTTGTTGTATTATTAAATGATTTAAAATTTGTGTTGTTTAATAGAATCTATCGTTTGAAAATTTAATGAATCTGCCAACGACCAACGGTATACTTAGTATATTCAAAATACACTTAGTTTTTCAAAATGTTAAAACTGCGTGTACCAGATAAAATAAGAATCTTTCAAAATCAATTTAGGTATGTTTTTTGTAAAAAAGAGTCAATACGTCTGGAATTTGATTTAAAAATGACTAATTTCCGGTATTCTCTGGTAATAAATACCCTCTTAAGTAAAATTTAACTGATTTTAAAAAACACAAGTATACACATCATGCACTGGCCTTGCCTGTGTGTTTTTTTATGTTATAATTATGTACCTATACATTATTGCTTGTTTAATTATATTTATTTTTTTATCTACCCATGTTATTGTTTTCTTTATTTTTATTTACGTATAATGGAATAGAGGTCGATACTCGCTTGTCTGGATTTGAAAAGATTCTTTTGATTTTCTTTTCAAGAGTTCGAATTTTGAAATCTTTATATCTTTTTAAAAAAATTTTTTTTTATTATTTATTAACCAAAAAATACATTTTATGTACATTCTTTTAGGTATATGCCACCTCACTAGGCCGAGCCTGTTCCGAGGTGGCATATATATCTGTAGGCAAGGTTCAAGGTTCGTAGAAAAATTATCAAGTCAACTTGTAAATATATAGTATGTAATCAAAATCGTATACACGGAGAAAAAATTTATTAACGTAATTTCGTACGTATACCAACTAATTATTCTTACATTTTCCCGCCAATAAACATTGAAACACTATTAATTTGTTCGTAAGAACTTCAGTACCGTTGTTAACCGGTTTTACGAATAAAATGATCGTATTTTAGAATAACATTTTTCTCTGTGTAGTGTTGTGAGTGTTTAGCGTATTTTCTTCATCTGATAGAATTAATACGCCAGCGACTGTACGGTTGAAATTTAAGTACATACACCTTCGAGTACATTTCTGACGCCGCGCCTTATGCAAAACCATCTTCGTATGTGAAGTTTGTTACAAAGCTACTGTCGTGTCGCCCGCTGTCCGGCAACCCGCAGAAGCGTGTTTTTAGCTGCTAGTTACAATACGATACGATACGATTGTACCACCCCAGCCAGGAGCAATCCTGTCCCGGTGATAGAGACCGGTATACCAGGGGGCACTCATTTTTTAGGACTTGGAAGATGTGCTCTGCGGTTAGGAAGGAGGTTGGAGTTTAATCGACCGGTACACGTGGCAACCTAATAAACCAATATTGGAATTTAGGATGGGCAGGAAGAGATTGAGCGTTATAATGTTTTCTCATTATATCTTCCTTCTTCTTGCCTCTTCCCGGCTCTTCTTGTCTATTTCTCGGTGTTCTTGACTCTTCTTGCCTTTTCTTCACTATTCGTGCTGTGTTTTTAACTGCTAGTTATTATTAATATGTAATATAGATAGGTTCTTATTACTACTGCCAAATTTGTATGTATGTATTTATCCATAATTACACTTACAAACTCATTCACTTGACACTGGCTAGAACACTCATACAGGGTAAAAAGCCACGAAAAAAAGGTTAGACCATACAGGCCAAGTTGGATTGTAGAAAATGTAATACCTACATCTTCTACGAACCTTAGGCAAGTAGGTATGTACCTACGTACTCACAAAGAAAATAATATAATGTTGTTTAATTATTCCTTTTTTACTTTTCAGGTAGGTGGGTAGGTACCTACATAAATACAAATTGTGTAGGTAAGCACTATTTATTTGTATATTATTGCATTTCCCATTGATGTATCTGTTTTACCGTGTTGTGAAAGTCGTATTTTTGTGCGACCGATCCTTTATTAAGTACCTACCTAATTTAAATAAATAAGGTGATAAAGCATGGTTATTACGTTATTATCATGTTCCCGACCTCACATAATGTATTGCATTAAAGGCATAATTTTTATAGTATTTTCATGTAAACTGACTGAAGGGCTGTACGCATTAGATTATCTTTCATTGTATAAATAATGTTTATCGTTATTATGTCTGCTGCATTCACGCTTGGTAGGTAGGTACCTAGACCTACACAACACATGTCAACAGAGTGCTCTATAAATTTGGAGATTTACGACTGAACTAGACGATACAAATAGCAAATCATAGGTTATCTACAAAAAAACACTTTCGAAAAGATGACAAATCAATATATCGCATTTCCATTTGTTTGATAAACAAGTTAGATCAGTGGTTTTTAACCCGTGGTAGGGTGGCACGCATAGCAAAAATTGGGGGTACGCAATATCGTGGCACAAATATGTAGGTTTTAAAACTCAGTTCAACGTTTTCAAATTTCGGTGGTTTAAGCTCGATGGCTTGGAAGCCTGATTACTGAACCAGACTTGAGGCTCTACCTATGTGAAATTGATCCTGCAAGCTAAAGGGTCACATTGACTTTTAGTTAACATTTATAATCGTTTATCTAGGGTGTAACAGGAGATCGGGCTTTTATTTTGACTACTGATGATATATAAGAAACTCTTTTCTTCAAAATTTGGGGTTAAAAAAGTCATCCTCTCAATAATACACTTTGTGACTTTGTGACGGAGAACATAAATTTTCTTTCGTCGAAATAAAAAGACGTGGAAAAAATTTGTTAAATTTCGCATGTAGAATCACCGGATAAAAATGCCCGAAATCGTGTTACACTCGGTATAAAATTGTATTAATTGTATTTGTGTGACTTGATTGTTAAATTCTTGTAATACAAATTTGTAGTAAGAGTCAAGGGGTACGCAGGCTCAAAAAGTTTGACAACCGCTGGGTTAGATAATGCCGAATATTGTCAGATTAACAGGGCCATATAACATACTTATTTGTTATATTTTTAATGATAAAAGCTGAAACTGATTTAAAGCTTTAAACATAATTTTAAGATTAAACAATATTATCTTTCTAAAGGCATTAATTATTTTGCTGTCGATAAATTACAGTGTATTCTTTGTTATATATATGTATGTTTTTTCATTATATGAGAAATGGCATTGTAAATATAAAATCGATAGATGATAATCTAAATTCTCTTCACAAAAGAAATTTGTAAGTTCCTTGATATTGAATTAGGAACTTGACAGTACAATTAAATCATATGAGACACAATGTAGTATATATTATACAGGGTGTTAAGGTACGTACTTGACTTACCAGTGATTCCTGACATTATTTGGTGTAAAAAATGTAAATGAAATTTTGGTCTCCGGTGACTTTTTAGAAGGCTTTTTTTTCAATTTTTTTTTTCTTCAAAATCAACCAAAAAAAAATCTTCTGCATTACGTCACTGTTCGGTTAACCGAGTAACCGCCCCATCACTTACCCCGCCCCCCCACTGTTCAACAACTGTTTTTTTTTAATGATTTTGTAGAACAAAAAAAAAACATAAAAAATTTCACCGGAGACAAACATTTTATTTACATTTTTTACTCCAAATAGTGTCAGGAACCACTGGTTAAAGTAAGTCAAGTACGTCCCTAAATATCCTGTATATAACGAAGAGATAACAATGAATACTAAACAAAGATTTTACAGGTGAAAAAAAAAATTCTATAAAACATGTAGCGAAAATCCAAAACATTAAATCCATGTTAAAAAATGATATAGTTATTATTTTACGGCAGATGACTGCGATAGAAGAGCAAATAAGCATGTCTAGCAATGACAAAAATACATATTAGAAAAAAATAGTGAATGTCAAAAGAATTCATATTCTAAGCTTTCGTAGCCATTTTACCAGCCAGTGGCGGTTTCTATGTCATATTGACGTTGTAGCCAGTTGTAACTGTTTCGGAATGTGTGGTTTTTCAAATCGATAATTATAAATGAAATTATCCAAATTATACATTTACAAATGTACAATGATCGGAATCAGAAAAATAAACTTTAAAATTTCCACGCATTAACTAACGTCTGAAAAAAATCATTCAGACCTACACCAAAGATGTAATAATGCTTTGACTTCAGTTGAGAAGTCGCGAAATAATGATTATATTCAATTTGACATTATCTGGAAACCAAACTACCGATTTGTTACAAACCGTTTTGTTTTATTACCCACTCTTCCTAAAAAATGTCACATTGATGTAATAACTCTATGACGGCACCGAACTAATATATATGTACATACTTAATTAATTACCAATCACAAACACACCATTGACAGGTGTACTATTTTATCTGTTCTTTGTGTTTTATTAGGTGGGTTTTACTTTATGGTTTTATTTTTTTCTAATCTACATGTTCATCGTTATATTATATCCGATGAAATTGTTGGTTGATGTAAGTATCAATAATCGGATATTTCAATTATTTTTTAAATAGTTTTGTTCAAGCTGTAAGAAATATTGAAATCCTATAATAAGCTAAAACATTTGCATTTGATCAAGTTTTGTCATAAACCTAAAAGGCCTTTAAGGTTCATGCGTTTTGTGAATATTGTCTATGGCGGAGAATGGCAGTCACGTTTGATGTTTGTGAATCGAATTATACGAATCAGTTAACTTGTTTCTGCTTCCTGGCTATTCCGGCTAAAACCGACAACTGACTGGCAATCTGGAATGAAGATATTGTAGACCAGAGTCTATTTCAACTTTGCTTTATTATCACGGAGGTACAGAAAGCTCTAGATTCTTCCGGGCGGGAGTGTGGGTTTTCCGGGAGATTTCAAAGTCACAAAAGATTCATGTAAAAGTAATAAATGAAGTTAAAATTATTATTACCTATCCAAACTTACGTTGAAGAAAAGCTTGAAATCATAAATAAGTCTGCAGGAAGTTGGTAAGTTGGTAGGTTGGTATGTTAGTTGGTTAGTCAATTGGCAAATTGGCAAGATGGTTAGTTGACAAATGGTATGTTGGTACGATGATAAATTTAAAAATGGTAATTTTGTAGGTTAGTGAGTTGGTAGATGGAGCGATGGTGAATATTTACGGGTTGGAGTCTACATGGTGAATATTGACCTAATTATAGCCAGCCCTTGATAGAAGAGGGTACCAGATAATACAATTTTGGTAATCGATATTTTTTTGTTTGACTGAATGAAATCTAACTACAATTTGGAGATATTTTACATTCTTCGTCAACGCCTATCCCGCTAAATGGAGACAGTACCCACTGTTTGTTGTACGTCTCCTTTCAAACACCATTCAGAAAATCGCGGTATTCAGGAACTGGCTGCAAAAAATAAATTGTATGACTAATTAATTAAGTGTGCTAAAATGAAAGATATTATAAAATTTAATTTCATTGATACATTATTCTACGTTAGGTAAACCTGTTCAAATAATGTATATTTTTATTGCGATGCTACGCACACCCAAAGGATGGACTGTCGTCTGAATTTTTTATGGTCAAGCGTTAAGAAAATAATCTTTGAACCCATAAAAATACGAATGGGAATAACAAGTTTTTCTAAAAAATGCAAAAGATTTTTTAATGGGCGATCAAAACCGCATGCCGTGGACATAGTTTAACAACGCAGTTTTAGTGTTTAACGCTTTTTTATAATTAATATTAAAGTAATTTTTACAGTGCGTTATATTTTTAATGGTTTGTAATTTACTGATACATAAGAAATGTCCAATAGTGACAATGACAAACACATTTTTCAAGACCGATGGTGCCCTGAGCCAATAAAAATATAGACATGGATAAACATTTTTGTTTTTGTTTTCTTTGTCATTAATGTATGTATATACATGCATACAAAACTTTCAAAGCCAAGTTTAATTTAAAAAAAAAAAAACGTTTCATAGACTCTGCACGTGTAGACCTGGTAAAGAAATTGGATAATTTTTATAGTGTCGATTTTGCAAAAAATCACCTTAATCGAAGTATAAGCCTTTACGAGTAATAAAAGTAAATATTATTTTCGAAAATATTTGAATGGAGTTTTTTTCGCACTCCCAAGTTCTTAAATAAGATAAGTACCCGAGAAGCATACGGATGAAAGACGAAAGTCCACAACAGTTTAGGAGAGCTGAAAAACATTATATTTTAGCAAATCTCTCGTAAGTTCACAGACATAAAGATAGATTAATGAAAAAAATATATGTACGAATTCAAATCTTGTAAACCGTTTATGATAGGACTTGCATCTCTCTGCAACTAATGAACATGCATATTGAGAGTTGAGAGTAGGTACTTTCCCATCATTAACTCATTTTTCCAAATTTGTACTTTCATCCGTATTATGCTTCTCGGATACAGATATTTATTACTAGTAAAGGATGTAGTCAAATGTATCTTTTTTGTAAATACCTACATAGCCATTGCAAAAATATTTTTTACGAAAACATTTTTTTTATATTACTAGCGAATACCCGGAATGCGTTGCAGTTCCACCCTAGTTTTTGTGTTTTAATTCTGTTTTTGAAGACCTTTTGGATAAACAATATTTATTTTTTTTCGTTTGGTGCGTACACAAATAAAACAGGTTTTCCGACTCGTGGCTGAAAAGCCAAATTTATTCCAAATTTACCCCTTGCTATCCCCTCCCGTTACTATGTTTCCATTACAATTCCTTCCTTTGCCTCTCCCTCGTCCACCACCCCTCCATTTCCCTCTCCTGAGAGTCCTTTCCTAAGAGTACATGAAAGAATTTCATAACGCTAGAGCTCACTTGCACTATATACAAAATTTCCGGGGGTAAAGTGCATTAACTTCGGAGGTGATTCTACGTGATTAGTATAAGTAAAAAAGATAAAGAACGTTTTTCGAAATTCCAACATTTAGGGGTTCTTTTTTGGTAAAAAGATAAAATTAATACGGCGTGTGCGTCCATCACTATTAGGTATTTTCCGCTGTTACGATACGGACCAATCAAAACCAACCGACTGACCGGCTGACTCACAGCAAATTTATCGGGTTAGTTTGTTCTTTAAACTAAGGATTTTTAATAGGTACCCACCAGGGGCGGTCCGTGAGTTTTCAGTGACCTAGTGAGCCAAGATTGAAAAAAACGTTATTGATGTTGTTGTAGCTGAAAATGAATTTTATTTTTTTCAAAATTTCTTGTATGAAGATTTTCAAACAAAAAGTTGAAATTTTGAAAAAAAAGATTTTCAGCTACAAAAACATCAGTAATGTCGTTTTTTTTCAATCTTAGCACTCTAACTCACTGAAAACTCACGGACCGCTACTGACTGGTACCTTCGTCTTTTTGTATGGGAAAAAAAGTTGGAATTTCGAAAAAAGTTGTTAATCTTTTTTACTCCTACCATCATGTAGAATCACCACCCGAAGTTAATGCACTTTATCACCGGACAGTCTGTATAGAAACCTTCACGGTCATGCAAACGACAAATGACAAATGACCAAAGTTTCATCGCAATCGGATGAATGAATTAGGGACCGCATAAGAAACAAACAAAGAAACATTAATTTTTATAGATTATAAGTATTAAAATATTGAGAAGTGGGTATAAGAAACTCACCTCTTCCACACCGCAAATCTTAGTTTATATTATTGCTTATTTAGATACCTAGGTACCTACCTAATAATGATCAACAAATATAAAAGTGCATAAACATAAAGTGAATGAACGCAAAAACATGTTTTCAATCTGGGGGCGTCAAATTGATCAAAACAAGTTCGGTATAGGTAGCCATGTATCGAAATTATTATGATAACATTGATAACGAATCTTCTTGAAACTATTCATAGAATCTTTAGATATAGATAATATTTTATTGTTATGGGTAAGTACGTGAATAATTGGTGTAATCATGGGTAAATTCTACCCGGAGTCTTCGGACTTGAAGGTATTTCTTTTCACCGTTGAAATAATACACTGAATAATATTTTTTAACTATTAAGTGAATATTTCATAACTCCTCAGCTCATGTTGAAAATGCATTGACCTCCGAATTTGAGACAGAAAAGTCTGTGCAAATATCTTTACACTTTTTGCTGTTATGCCTTGTTCAGACCTGACACGTAGTAAGTCGAGTGGCGAGTAACTTGGCTACTTGACTCACCAAAAAGTGTTCGCACTGCTGTCAAGTAGAGTTCATTAGAAAGCGACGCGTCGCGACATGACGGGCTGTAACGCAATAAAGTAAATACGCTAATTAAGTAGATTGTAATGCTTATTTTAGAAGAGGTGGAAAAATAAATTAGAGAGATGAAAATAAATAAACTATGGTCACGAAAATAGATCAATAGACGCAAAAATAAAGAATTTTAGAGTAGCATTTTCGCTTCAACGGGGCGACATATTGCGCGTGTCTGAGTCTGAATGAACTGCGCATTTCAGTGCTCAGGGACGCGTGGAGGGGGACTCTCAAAAAATAGAACCAAATGGATTCAATCTACTAAAGAGCTGACTAGCCTGCGCAATTCTGCGCGTGTCAGTGCGCGGGACGCGTGGAGGGGGACTCGCCGAAAAATAGAATCGAATGGATTCAATCTACCTACTAGCCTACTCCACTAAAATTGTGGTGTTCGGACACGTTTAGTTACTAATATATTCGCTACTAGACTAAAATATATCCTAGTCAGAACAAGGCATTACATATATCAAACATCGCTTACATTATTTGGCATGTTAGGTACAATTATTATTCTTAGATTTTTTAAGGCCATATGAAGACTAGCCATTTTCGTATATTGACTTTCCGAATTAGCATGAGAGATTATTTTTTTTATACTAAATTCTAAACAATAATAAATAATACATATATGGAACTCTGCTACAATCCTTATAACTCTTAATTTATAATTATGTTATCACACTCATAACTTTATGGAAATTCAAAATAAATCTTCTTTTGGTCAAATAAATTATTTGTGTCAGTCTACACTTATATTTAATATCCTTCCAGAACATATTAACACATCTTGTGCACTTTTTGAAAAATATTAAATTATCCGAGTTAAAATTGCCATCAATTGGTTCATCTTTGTCCTTTGTTGTTTTATCAATAGGTGCCTAAATATTTTTTGTTCTATTTTTACTACTTTATAAAATTATTATCCTCAGAACAGGCTTTCCTAGTGAGGTTAATATTGAAATGTGAACAATAAACAATGTTCCCCCAATGTCAACTAACTATATCAATAATTAAATTTCGTTATTATCAAAGGCAAGTAAGTATTAGAAGAACAATAATTATGCTTGGTTCTAGTTTCCATCGATATAGTTCAAAGATATTTGAAAAAAGTATTTTATGCATAAAAAGAGATATTTTTAATTGATTATTCCTATGTGCATTGCCAACCAAGCAAAAAAAACTTGAACTTTGTCGTTGACGTCAGAAATACATTACATAATAATATAATACATATAAGATGATCGCTTTTGAATGAAACCAATTAGTTACGCAATTTAATAAAGAAGAAGCACCCAATAATCTGCAAAAGTACGTTTCTGCGATTGTTTATAAATATAATGTGCTGTTTGAATCTGATAATAATTATAACTTATTTATAAATAATGGTACTGATTTGTATCGGGTGTGAGGTCCAAGTACACATATCCTATCTATATGATGTTATGCAAAATCAATCCATTATGTAGGTAGGTAATTAGTTGCTGTCACTGTATCAATGTTATTACATTACTAATTGATTTAGCTAAAAAAACTGGAAAAAAATTAACAGAATCTAGTGCGGTAAAAAGTTAACACTTCGATCTTCAGCATCTATTCCCTCTACGTCATGATCAACCTTTTTAGCCAGAGGGTCGATTTATCTGTAGGAATTACATTGTTGAGTTTGCTAGAACATTTCTACGTACTTCGAGAAGGTGTACTTAAGAGGCTAGACTTTGAACCACACGCGGAATACCCGCGTCTGTCATTCTGTCCCGCTCACAATAAGCTCACGCACACTTACAATACATGCGAATGCGAAATGTGCGAATGAGACAACGCTCATATTTACCTATAGAAATCGCACGAAAAAGAGTTTCGGGAGAAAACATTTTTCTACACCCAAAATTTCACGAAATTGTAATATAAAAACAAAAATATGTTCTCGAAAGAATAAGCTATGTCGGTATGTTTTGATAATTTTGTAATTCTTTATGAGAATTAAGTTAGCAGCACCTTTTCCTTAAGTAATATTTCCCGAAAATATTTGACAGTGAATTTTTACGTTAATACGAAACGCATCGAAAATTAAAAAAGCTACCGACATAGCTTTTACCTTCTAGAAGGCATTATAAAAAAAATATATTCATTTCATGCAATTTTCGATGTAGAAAAGTGTTTTTTCCCGGGCGTCCTTTTTGTATGGGCCGAAAAGTGAAGTCTATCGTCTTAAACGTCTGCAAGAGTTACGTATATATGCGTGTATTTGTCCACATAGCACCGTTCGCCAACTGCCGATAAAACTTGGCCTTTCTTGAATGTTTGGCCGCTTTTTAATTTTTCGAAGGGGGTAGGGTACTTACAGCTTGACATTGTTAAATTTGAAGTCGGTGGTGTCGCAAACCTATTCGTCTCTCCTAAAATGGAAATTTTATAATAGAACAATTATAATGTGAGAAAAGAAACGCCGCAAGCAAAACATTCTGATCACTAAAGATCATATAAAAAATACCTTCTTTCAGTTTTGGACAACTGTTAATTTTTGCGTTGGGATAGTTAAACAAATTTTAGTCAAGAAAACTTTAGTTTTTTTTTAAACGGAAACTTTTAAAATGCATCAAACATAGATAAGGTGATATTTTCCAACGGCAAAACCACGAAGTTTTTTTTAAGAATATGTAAGAAACATCTTATTATTTAGACGGGTGATTCAAAACTTTGAAGAAAGACTGAAGCCTTTTTAAAACAACAGAAACCGTTGAATATTCTTTACCGCAAACTTTTTAGTCAAGTGGGATGGGAAGTACCTACGAAAGGACTTGCGGGCCGGGCCGATGCTCATCACTGCTCTACGTTATCCTTATGGCCAATTGCCCAACCTATCAAAGCATGATTTTACAGTTACATTGCATTATGTTTGTACATTTACTTGTACGGTCGTACAAGATTTTATCCCCCGAACGTCGACGTTCAATAATTCGTTTGGAACTCAAATAAGAAAACTTTCATATAATGTCGTCACCATAAAGCAACAGTGAGATATTTTGCTGTTGTGATATAACAGGACTTCTAGGTTTGCGTGAGTTCTAGCAGAATCAAATTAACTAATGTTGCAGTTAATGATATGGTATTAGAGAGGTAAATTATTTAACATCAACATAAAATTGTAATAATAGATAAATAATAAAAAAATTTCATAGTAATTTTGACAAAATTACTAATTTTGGAAATATCTCAATACTGAGATTTTACTTGTAACTCGGGCATTTTATTTTTTCCTAAAAATCCCAGTAATGTATCATGTAGAGCTAACAATTTTACATCGAACTGCATACTATGTTATCTTATTGTTGCTTTAAGGTGACGAATTATGTTGCTTATTTTTTGGGGTACCTAATACTAATACATACTTTATTATGCTTCCTCTTCATTGAGCCAACATTTCGATCAACCTTGTAGAGTCCATCGGGGAAGATTAGATATTTATTTATAATAACGATAACACTTCTCAGCTGGTCGATCTGGTTGGTTCTTCAAATATGGAAACGTTAAATCATAAGAAATTAAACATTTTTTATAGAGGATACAGGATGAATTTCACTGGGCTTTTTGTGGTTCCATGACAACTCAACAAAGTGGCATTTTAACATCCCTTTGAAAATTAATTAAAAGTGATAACTCTAACTCATTTACAATGTTTTTATTTTATTTATTTTTTCTTAATGAATTTTCAATGGAGTGATGAAGTTGCATATTGTCGAGTCGTCCGGTCACCAAAAAATGAAAATGTCATTTTACTGTCTATGATTTTTTCCAAGTAAAAAGATTTTTTTTTCCAACCCGTCGCCACTGATCACACTGCTACACGTCGCGACGGATCATGTGTTATGCGCTTTGTCTCGTCCGTTACCGTGCTCACCCGCTAGGCTGTACCCATCCATTAGCGACGTGTAATGGAAGAATATTTTTTTGTTTTTAATTTTTTTTAAATATCATCAGTTAGCAAAATGACATCTACGTTTTTAACTCCAAAAATGTTCAAGAATCGCTGGTTAAAATCTTTTGGTTACGCGTTGATACACTCTGTATACGTATCAACCGATAAAAAAAATTTAACATATTTTTATGACACATTCTTTATTTGAAACATTGTCAAACAGCCAATGTTTTGATTTGAGCGCCAGTCGTGGCACATTGCCACTTGTGACGTCACTTGGGGGCAAGGTTCTAACTACAATGTGTCTACAATTGTACACACCACTTATAGCTCCGTTGGAACCACTCCCCCTTCTCACAAATATCCCATAACATAATATAACAGAAAGAGGTGCTGCAGTGGTTCTCTCAGCGGTAGGACCATTCTTCATTGTATAATTGAAATGTTATGTACTTGGTCAATGAATAAAACACGAACCGCTGCTGGTGGCCAATAGTTGAACGAAAGTCGCCATGTTTTTGTTATTCGGCTTACATTACCTACACGCAATAATAAAACTTAAAAATAAAAGATGTCAATATTCAGATAATAAACAATTGATCGAAATAGAAACCATATCGACGATCTATAATATACCAGGTATGGCCAACCTGCGGCCCAATAGGGTATTTCCACGAATTTTTTTTATTACTTAAAAAAAATTAAGCAAAAAATTACGATTATTATGGCATTTTTATTTTATTTTTATGTTGACGAATACATTTTCTACTGCGAGTCTAAATTACCCATTTTTGTAATCCCGCCAAAATGGCATTTTCGACGTGTGACGTCATAACGTGACGACTTGTTTGATGCGTGCGTACGAAGCGTCGCGCGTCGTCGGCAATCACGGGCCGTTTTGGTTTCGTAGATTTTAGAACGTTTTTAAATTTGAATGAAAACGTAAAAAACAAACATTTTCAATACGATGATCATTCAGAAAAATGATCTTTAAATATTACATACATTTTCAACTTAATCCCTCGATTTTGAAAATACCTTATTGTGGATAGATTTTTTGCAGCCCACAATGATGTTTTCAACTTTCAAAATTTTTGGGTTTTGATATTAATACAAAAAGAAAAATCGTTCTGGTAAATTTATAACATTTTTATTATATTTTGTGAAATTAGAACTTTGTAGTTATTAGACCTAGGGCTCTCGGCGGAGGTTTCGATTTATTGCTTGAAAAGTGCCAGGCGCGTGGCCGATATTATTAAATTTGTTATGAACTTGTTCAAAATCACAATATTTGTAACTGTTTATTGAAGACGAATTTGAAAGGTATATCACCAATCATGTTCGTACTACTTAGGAACTACTATTGTCAAATGGTGTGTCATGTCATAAGTCATAACTCATAACTCATAACAAAACAGATTATGATTACAGATTACTGAGAACTAAGGAAAGCTTAGGTAGGTAGGTACTTATTTGCAGTTAAGAAAGTTCTAAGTTCGAAATTTTATAATGTGATATAACACACATATAAGCGCCTCCGCCCACTCAGGCAACTGAAAACTCTCAACTGCCAACTGTCTTTGTATGACAATGTGATAGCCCGCACACTACACAATCACACAAAACCCCGTTGTCAATGGTAACGCAAGCGGTGACTTGCGACCATCTTGCGACTGTCACTGCTCATTGCCCTGGGCGGCCATTTCTAGTTGCTAGCTGTCAGCTGTCTCGTAGTTCGTCTATGGTTAAACAAGCTTTTTGACCAATCAAGACAGAGAAAAAGCCGGTTTTAGTTGGTTTTCAGTTGCCTCAGTGGGCGGAGCGCCTTAACATTAGCGCCTCCGCCCACTCAAGCAACTGAAAACTCTCAACTGCCAACTGTCTTTGTATGACAATGTGATGGCCCGCACACTACACAATCACACAAAACCCCGTTGTCAATGGTAACGCAAGCGGTGACTTGCGACCATCTTGCGACTGTCACTGCTCATTGCCCTGGGCAGCCGTTGCTAGTTGCTAGCTGTCAGCTGTCTCGTAGTTCGTCTATGGTTAAACAAGCTTTTTGACCAATCAAGACAGAGAAAAAACCGGTTGTAGTTGGTTTTCAGTTGCCTCAGTGGGCGGAGCGCCTAAATATTATCTTTAAGACAAATCGGGTTTGAAAGATATGACATGACTTTCTGCTATGAATGGTTGATTTTATTAAAAATATAGATATGAGTGCAAAGAATTATGAGAATCAAACTAGATTCATAAAATTAATTGCTATGCCTTTATTTATGATTTATTTACTTTCGACAAAGTTTTAACAGATTTATATTCAGAAAAACCAAATTGCATAAAACAATAATAAAAACACAGTTTTTCTCGGCTATTTCCTGGGAAATAACAAGAAATACAGCCTTCAACACATTTACGATTTGAATATTCATGCATAATTTATTATTGGTATACCTATTTATGATTTGTATTAGATATATTTATGTTAGTCGTGTTCGGGTTGCGAACCTTGGACCTTAATCCTAGACAGGTACTTACATAGTATGTACTTGTCCACGAAGTGCCCTAGCGGTAAAATCACGAAGGCCCCCCTGTCAGCAGGTAGTAGCTACTACCTGTCAGAACATCACATTTCTATAGCTAGTTTGATTGTACAATAATTAATTATAAAAGCATGCATTTTCTTTGTCATTGAGATTACTACTCTTGTACTTGGCAAAGGTTGCGTGTACATAATTTGTTGATGATGTTACTGCAGTTAGTTCAGGTACTTAATCGCTTCAAAGATTTAAAATAAATATATAAATTTATACTAAAACCATAAACGATGATCGGGATAATCAACCTTTATCGAAGCATTATAAAAAATGTATTTAGTACTGCGTATTACTTATACGATTCAAGTGGATTTGATATATACCTAATTATTATTTCCTTTGTTTGAATGTAAGAATATTAGTCATACAACTATTTTCATACAACAATAGAAATCAGTACTGTGCAGACATTTAGAAATTTGTGTGAATAAAGGTATACCCGTGAGTACCTTTATTAGTCTATTAGTTTTGAAAAATAAACTCCGTACAATATATTATATTATTTTAATATTGAACGTGTGAAAAAAAATCTTTGTTCATAAAGCCTGGCTCAGATCGGTTCACAATTGTAAAGAAAGGCACTTTTTTATAATAATTTGAATTTGATGAAATTATATAAGATAAAAATAAAATACTTATTTTGAGTAAAACCAAGAGTTTTTATTAATTTATTTTACCGACCGGTTTCGCTTTGCTCAATACACATTATTACTGATAAAATAATTTTTAACAAAATTTGAAGATTAGGAGTGGATATGGGAAGTCAATCAACTTAGGAATAACTTTTATTAAAATTTTTGGTTCTCAAGATAATAAATATATTTTTTTCAATTGATTAATGCTAACGTTCTTTCAATAAGATATGCGAATTACTACTGCTTTGTTGAGTATTAACCACGGTATATACCAATATAACAAAACAATTGGTAGAACCTACAGACAAGCTGCCATATAACCGCTTTGTGGGACTACCCTAAATTTGTACAAATGTTGTTATCTAATAAATAAAATAAAAACTTATTCATCCACTAAAGTTAGAAACATCCTCAATGTTTTTTCGCAATAAAAAAATAAATTAAAAAGAAATAGAAAAAAAGTAGTAACATTAGTCACCTTGCTAGTATATGTTTTTTTTTTTTTTTTTATAGAGAATACCTCACAAGAGTCCCAACTGCTCCCGTCTGGAGCCAGTGAGACTATGGCATCCCCAATTGGGGTATGTTGTGAGGCTGAAGGAAAGTGGGGAAAAGAAGGAGATGGGGAGGAAGAAGGTAGGAAAGTACCTGGCTATTCAGATCTAGTCACTAAACACGGCTAAAGCCATTATTAAGCAACGTTTCAATTCTGAATAGTGGTCTTACATCAGGGCGATACTGACAGTATCTTCCACTCTGGAACGTGCCGCAAAATATAGTATATATTATTTTTATTAATTAATTGTGAAATAACACAAATTTTTTTTTTTTAAATATTTGCGCACGCCGGGTTCGAACCCGCGACCTTCCGATTGGGAGTCAAGTGTCTTACCACTCGACCACGGACGGTCGTCATACAAATAATAAAATATTAATTAACTGCAAGTCCCAACTTTCTTCGCGAACTTTTCATGCCTACTAATTGTATGATACGATTATTTAGTTTGATCTGCAGTGGAATTGAGACAGATTACCGATTCGCACTTGCAACCCTTTCAAAGTAACTTATATATTAACCTAGACAAATTATAATAATACATAAAAATAGTTTTTTAAATAAATAATTTTTTCTTATCTAATAATTTCTTCGTTCCCTTAAAATCTTCCGTCGAAGAGTCGTCATATTATTCGTGAAGAATTTTTTTTGAATTTTTCCGCGAGAATATAAATAATTAAAACCACAGATAAGTGCTAATATCTTTGATTAAAACCCAGAACAGGTCTAATCGTACCTAAAATGCATAGGTATTATCTCTATGTTATAAGATTGATATTCACTGATAGCGTTATCTACATCCATCGCCATAATTAACACACATCATTTACTAAATATAAACATATTCCCAGGAAAATTTATTTAAGCAAATATAACAACTATAGTCTAAGTGAATAAATTACCTGGCTCTGCTTTGACTTATTTTTTTGATTTAGCTTCTACTGAGTGAGTAGAAGCTAAATCATTTCGTAAAATTGACATATCCATATATAATATCGCATGAAACAAAAATAAAAATAGAAATCTTTAACTTCTATTAGTATTACATAATATTAGGAATATTTTAACCAAATCAGTTACAAGTAGATATTCAGCGAACTTGCTTTAAATACCAAATTCCAAAATTGACAAAACAACGATTTTAATACATATATTAACTAGGAGCCGGACAATTTATTTTACCTTTTGAACCCAGTAGGTACCTATTCTGCGAATACTGGTACATCAGTAGATCAGTATGAACCTACCTAATGAATCAATCTATTGATACCATTGAATACAGAAAAACAGTATTAATGACACATTCAGAATGTTAATCAGCTGTAAAAACATGTGATTTAAATAGGTTAAAAATGGCGTAGGGTTTTGTTATTGATTATTGATGGAAATAATAACCATCATACATAATTTATGAAGGGCTTGATTAGACACACCTACTAACTCCCACCGCGCACCGGTACAAAGCTGTTACCTGGATTTCTATCCAATAATAACTAATCGCACGTCCGCGTTATGAACACTTCAAAATACATCATTAAAATCACCCTTTCAACAAAGGGTATTAAAGTCAGCAAGTGGATGGATGTTACAGGTTGATGGAACAGCTGCGGGAAATAGTTCGTTATCTGATAAGGGGATTCTTTTACAACTTGTTAAGGTGACATTGCCGTATTTGATTGAATACTTTGTACAATAATGTAAACATTTACATCTCAGAAAGTTACGTAGTCTGCAGAAATAGTTTCGCAGAATGAGGACATTCAGTAAAAGTTAAAAAGAATTGTTGAAACTAAATTTCAATGTCATTTACCTAAAGACAGAATTTCCTAATAATTCGGTGAAAGTAGAACGAGCGATTTACAATAGTTGAACAATCACACGAAACTCAAAAGATGTGTAAGACAATGTTCTTATGCGCTTCCATGACAGTATGTCCCCCAGCGTACTTATTTTTTGTATTTGTTAGATACATTTTTTTTTACATACATGTAGTAAGGAAGCTTTGACTGTCCAACTAGGAAAGTTTCCCGTTTTAGGACAGTCAATGTTCTTATATTTATATACAATAAGCAGTTGGTTTAGGGCAAATGTGGTACACCTACTTACATAAACTGTAACTAAGTGTCCCCGAAGTTGTGTTCAGACAGGAAATACCGCCGAATATCAAAAGTATAAAATATATTTTCATTCAAAATCTTTCTATAAGTATAACTCACATTTATATTACACCTCACTATACAAATATATCAGCGTATAAGTACTAAAAATCGACACTGTAAATAAATTCGTTTGATAACCATACCAACTTAGTATTAAATTTATTTTTGAATTTAGGTTCGATTTTAGGTGTCAAATTGGTGAATAATGCACAAAAAAAATATAATTTTATAATATGTAATTTTAGTTTTAAAAGGGGCGACATACGCGAAGCTCACATCAAAATATACTTTATAACACAATATCGCTCGCCATACAATCCCACACAGACCCGCCAGACGTAAAAAGATCATGTGTTATAAGCGCGGTTCGGGTCTTCGCTATTTATTATTATTCTCCGTAACCGCGCTGCTGCCAGCTGTAAAGTTGACATATGCAGTATAAAATGATATTCCCTCGGCCGCTACCGAATTCAACTGACTCCCCTCTCCTGCCGTAGGAAGAAATCTTTTATAACGTAGTGTGTCGGTAGAAAAGATACTTTATAACACAGTATCTTTTGATGTGAGCTTCGTGTCTGTCCCTACCTTAACTGTTAAGGATCAGCTCTGGGTTCACCTTTGTATACATACCTACAAATTTAATGTGTTCAATTGGGAATTTCAAAGTTGTTCATAAAAAATAACTCTAAAATGGATTGAACGGTCATCCGGAAAATACGCATTTCCAATTGCTTTGATAAAATATGAAAATGAAGCAAAACGGTGCTGAAATAAAGCTAAAATAATATTATTTCATGATATAAATGCAAATAAGTTGCTGTTTTCTTTATAGTATTTTTTTCGTGAACTATCACCACAACGGCGCTTTACAAAATAAATTAACAAAATAAATGAACAAAATAATAAACTCGATTAAAAACGTCCATAAAATCCTATCAAATGTGTTTTAACATGCTTTTATGTAATATAGATTTTAAAAAATTTATAGAATTTAAAAAAAAAGATATTCATGAGATTTTGCAAAATTTAATTATTAAAAACTTTATCACAAAAACGATAAAATCTTTGTTTGAGATTTTGTTGCATAATTTCATTGTAGATAAAAGTTGCTCATTTTATATGATACATGAAATAAAAACATTTTTTTAAAACAAGAGTTCATTCATTGCCCTTGCTGGGACTTGTGTTTGTTTTTGTGTGCGATATGCACGGAGAAAAATTAATGTATTTCTAAAATACGATCATTTTATTCGTTAAAACGGTTAAAAACGGGACTGAAGTTCTTACGAACAAATTAACAGTGATTCAATGTTTATTTGCGGGAAAATGTAAGAATAATTTGTTGGTATACGTACGAAATTACGTATACCAACAAATTATTCTTACATTTTCCCGCCAATAAACATTGTTAATTTGTAATTAATTAAAGTTAATTTAAACATTGAAACCCTGTTAATTTGTTCGTAAGAACTTCAGTCCCGTTTTTACGAATAAAATTATCGTATTTTAGAATTACATCTTTCTCCGTGTGTGTGTGTTTTTTTAAATTCTATAACATATATATTGTGAATTAAACAAATACATGTTTAGGTACACGGCAAAATTTGTGTCGCTTTGCGCGTGATGGTTGTCACCAATGATGATCGGACACCTTAAGACCCATTGACCAGCGGCTGAGAATTAAAGTTCCAAAATGCTTTCAACTGTACAGGGAGGTTCCGATGAGAAAAATCGATTATTCCTCGTATCAAATTTTTTAAACAAAAATTTTTATATCGATTTATTTCATTCAAAACTTGTATAAATATATACCTACATTCAATTAAGCAATAACAATGCTCAAAACGCATGATGATAAATTATTAAATATCGTGTACTTCTTTTAAGTATTTTTTGATCATAAGTATTTATGATTTTTCAAAAACGTAACAAAATAAGTGTAATTTTTTCACTAACGTTTCAATAACGTCTAAACAAAATAAGTAAAAAAAAATCTGAAATATTTTAGTTTGTAAGACCTTAAATAAGTAGAAAAACTGAGATATTTTCGACACAAAACACGTTCTCGGATTTATTTTTTAGTGATTTTAATTGATCTAAAATTAAAATTATGAAAAGTATGTTTACTAGATTATGTATTTATTTTTATTTTTTTATTTCCTTTATTTTTTCCCCTTTTTTTACATGTTGACATTAAAGTTCAATAATAATAAGAAAGGGAAACCCACTAAGGCGATTATATGATTTGAAACTTGTGTTGTATAATACAATATTTCGATTGAAAATTTAACACATCTGCCAACGACAAGCGGTATAATCTTAGTATATTAAAAATAAACTTAGTTTTTCAAAATTTAAAAAGTGTGATTACCAGATAAAATAACAATATTTCAAAATCAATTTATGTTTATTAGTAAAAAATAATCAATACCTCTAAAATTTGATTTAAAAAGGAAAAATGTCAGGTATTGTCTGGTTATACCCTCTTAACAGTGAACAATTTTATCATTCCTTTGAAAAGTCATTAAAAGTGATGAAAATAATACTTAGTTAAATGTAGGTTACGCTAGTTTAGATTTTGGGCTATTTAAAAAAAATTATCACTTTTCATTGACTTCAAAGGGGTGTTGAAATGCCACTTTGTTGAGTTGTCACGGAACCGTCACCAACACACCAACACCAAAAAACTATTAATTATTTAAAAAACAATTATACCGATTCACTAGGAACACGTAGGAATAACTCACTGTTAGATTCTCGGCAGGAATTTGAACTTCGTCAGGATCTTACTTACGCGATCAGGATTTGAATGCCGGGACAATCCAAACCCGACGACAGGATTTGAACGCAGGAAGACATTGCTACGCGACCGGGATAGGTCGGAATACCCTGACATTCAATTTCATGTTGTAGTAATATACGTACCTACTACACGGAGAAAAATGTTATTAAAAAATACGATCATTTTATTCGTAAAAACGGGACTGAAGTTCGTATGAACAAATTAACAGTGTTTCAATGTTTGTTAGCGGGAAAATGTAAGAATAATTTGTTGGTATACGCACGAAATTACGTTTACCAACAAATTATTCTTAAGCGGCGTCTCCTCCGACAAAATGTTTACATAGTTTGTGGATAGTTAAGTCGGGGTCACAATGTTTTTACTTTCCGTGGCCCATGGAAAACAACAAACGTTGTGGCCCTGCCCCATGTTTATGGTAATGTTTGAGGTATTGTTTGTGAAATTGGTCCCAAGAGACCGGCCTTTACTAGTTCCCGCCAATAAACATTGAAACCCTGTTAATTTGTTCGAAAGAACTTCAGTCCCGTTGTTAACCGTTTTTACGAATAAAATTATCGTATTTTAGAATAACATTTTTCTCCGTGTACCTACCCATTTTCGAATGTTATTTTTTTCTTCTTATAGTTACATATAAATGATCAATTTACACGGCTTTTGTGTTAAGTATAATAATACTAGCTGAAGTAGAATAATGTCGGTATAAAAAAATAATTGCACCATATATAAATATTATAACACCGTCCTTCGTAATATCATTCATTGGTCTACGACGTCTAGATTTCTACATATTAGACTTTGATTCAGAAGGTAACTAGTTCGATTTCCGCAGAGAAAATTGCACTTCAGCAGTTATTTAAAAGAACGACGATAAACAAATCAATTAAGTAGAAAAATGTTAACAAAAAAGGAAAAATAGGTTCCCATTGTAATTATACCTAGTCACAAGGTCAGCTAATTAATCAGGTAAGTAGGTATTGTGATCCTTTGGCAGGAAAATGTTTTAATATCAGGAAATTGTGCAATTTTAAATGCATTTACTAAAACAAAGCAACAATTAAACTACCGACCAAGTGGACATAATATTACATTACGCAAATTAAAAATACCATTTACCTACTTACATGAAAATTACAAACATTTAAATGGTAACACGACGTCGTTAATCTATTTAGGAAGTTTCTAACCATCCTCCCAATAGCTTATCTACATTAAAAACGAATATTTTCGATTTACGATTTACGGTTTATTTATTTATTAAGTTGGAGTTTATAATTCGGTAGACCTATGAATAGTGGCTATATATTGGATAGGTTGGACGAGTTTTCTAACCACTGGGAGAATTTTATTTTAATTTTTAATAATATTCGTTGTAGTATGAATAAGCTATTGGGAGGATGGTGAGATACCCCCTTAGGATATTATGTTTTGTGTTAGATTCACCTGGGCCCCTAGAAAACTCGATCGATAACAATTGATAGTATAACTTTCGGTAAGTTCTCATTGGTCCCTAGCATGACTGCAGATCTCCAACGAATAAATGACAGTTCACAATGACTATTTGTCCTTAACATATTCAACATCAACTGTTGTTTGTACGTTAGCGATGTGCAGTTGTCCTAGGGAACGGTGAGAAGTTACCGATAGTTATCCTATCAATCGTTATCGATCGAGTGTGCTAGGGGGCCTGAAGGTTAGGTAATATTTTTCAGAGCTTCTGAACTACGAAAAGTAATATAATTAAATAAATAACTTGAAGATTTCGTACTACTATTAATAACATTATTTTTTGCTTTATTGTATTTATTTTATTAATATGTATTATATCTAAATTGTCGTTTTCGGATAACTAAATCTTATCTCTTCATTTTTTGATAATTTTGAATATGACCACAAAATAATTAATAAATAATTGAGAGCCTAGAGGGGTAAGGCTCTCGAATACTGATCCGAATGTCGCGGGTTCAAATCCCGCAATTGTAATTAATTGATTTGTGTTATTTCGTAATTTAATCATTTGAAAATAATATAAGATATATTGGGTATATGGAAGATACTCTCAGTATCGCCCTGAGACCTAAGACCACCATTCAGAATTGTAACTTGCTTAAAATATCTTTAGCCGTGCTTGGTGACTAGATATGAATAGCCAGGTACTTCCCCACCTTCCTCTTCCCCATCTCTTTATGCTCCTCACTACCTTCAGCCTCACAATATACCTCAATTAGGGATGCCATAGTCTTACTGGCTCCAGGCGGATGCGGAATTCACATTAAAATAAGCAAAAATATTAAATTAACTCAAAATTCCTTTTACACAGTAGGAATGTAGCATACCGTTCGTTAACTTTCAGGTAAATTTAATGAGCAATTATGAAATTAAATTTGCGCATCTGATCATAATGTTCAGATACCATTAGACTTTGAAATAAATGGTAGGAAAATATTATTTTGCAAGAGTTGAGGTAAAATGTCTATGAATTAAATAATAATAATAAACCCGGTTTCGAGATGTAAGCCAGTCAGTCCATTGGCGCTCGAGACATTATTATTTTTAACGGATGTTTTGCTGCGAGCTGTGATACGCAAAGTGCGGTACAGTTATCTTTACTTACAAATATAAATACATCCACAATGTTCAACCAACACCTCCATTCATCGATTCACTGTGCTTTCAAAAAAGCCAACAAACTGTACTATCTATAAGAGCCTACATAGGTAATTTCTGTATTAATAATAGTATAATTATTGATACATAACGTTTTCGCGCACTTATGAAGCAAGTCTCTCGCGTTCTAAGGTTAAGTTACCAAAAATAAACCGGCACTGTGTCAATGGTAAAGATTTAAAGATACAAAAAGCATATATTATTATATCACCACTAACACAAGAAAAAATATCTTGTAAGAGGTCTCAATTCTCGCTGTTGAATTTTGATGTAGTACGCAAATATTTACTTACCTACGTACGTAAATAATACAAATGAACGAAGAAGAAAAACAACTACTGACGTATTATTTATCAACACGAGTTTGCTCACCTTATATGTGATTTTTTTATAATATATTTTTTTAAATTAATGTATGTAAATACTTACATTAGTTTTCTGTTGATAATATATGCTCCTCCGGAACGTATTTAGAACTCGGAAATATTTTTTCCTGTAACACGTAACACTGCGAAACGGAATGCGGGAACCGTAGGAACTTGACTGAGCGTACCGGCGATACAATACAGAACCGACTAGCGACCGTCGACCGTCGACCAACGAGTGAATCCAATACAAAACCGATGGTATTCATCTACCGAGATTATTTTAGTACGTCGACAAGTTTAGTACCTAGCGCTCCGGCCACGTGTTCCGGACTATTCGCACTGCTCGTGTTGTGCTCGTCGCTCTTCTCTCGGAAATTTGTGTCAGCAGATTTTTTCTGATCGGCGAAATACACACACATCATCTTTGGCACCTTTGAATTTTCCTTGAAACCTGCTAAGCAGAAAAGCTAGTGTCTTATTTCTTTTTCTATAATTCTCACAGTGAGCGTGAGAATGTGCAACATTTTGAAACAGTGATGTTTCTTGGAATTTATTGATTGATAAAACTTTTGTGCGCAAAAAGCTGAAAAGAAAGAGATTATTTTATACAGGTTTTTCGATTCGACAAGTCGTTTTAGAAAAAAAGACAATTAGATAGTGTTTTTTGTAATTAGGTACATATTATTATTAATATTATGTAAGATCATTTCCCTCCACATTAACGTCGATCCTAGGGACACAGCCATTTATATTACCTACACATAGTTGTCATCACATCACACATCCTTTGTACAAAAACACTACAGATACCTGATGATAAAAACTTATATAGGTAGGTACATACAATTCGTTTCCTACACGATACAAGATACAAGACATCTTTCACAATACAAAATACATTTCAGTGAAACGTATGGAACTAGATTAATCTGCAATATATAATAACAAGCTTCTGCCCGCGACTTCGTCTGCTTCTGTTAGTCTATTTTCTTTTCCTAGGTCCCATCTATGTTTATACCAAAATTCTTAACCTATTTATTTAAACTATCTATAATTGTCGATTCGATTCAAAGTATTAGGCGAGTAATTTAAATAAATTCTCAAATTTTCTAAAATAGAATTTTGATTTAAATGAAATTTGAATGTTTTGCAAAACGTCATTCTCAAATTTTGACATTTTCTATTAAAATATAAATATTTTTTATAATTTATGGAAAATAGCTAGCTTTATAAAGCCCATATGTTATTCTGACGTATGAGCTATATTATTGTAAAGTTTCATTAAAATCCATTCAGTAGTTTTTGCGTGAGAGAGTAACAAACGCACATACATCCATACAAACTTTCGCGTTCATAATTTAGTAAGATATATGTATATCTAAACGTTGGGCGTTGGAAGAAAGTTGCTATCTGTGTATTGTATCAGGGGGGGGGGGGGCAGAGCAACTTGCTTATTTGAATTTTCCGCCCTGAAGAGATGGTTACTGCAAGGAGGGTGGGGATAGACCATGGATAGACACATTCGAGAGGGCGGGGCTTGAAATTTTATTTCCGCTTGGTTTAAATAGAATGGATAGAATCATCGAGTGGACGAAGGCGGAGCGCGCGTTGGCTGCCGAGGCATACTTTTCGGTCGATTATCACCGTACAAAGTTGCATTTCGTACCCATTTCAATATTGCGCCCTACGGTCGTGTCTGGCTGGCAGTCGATTGTTTCGACAAGACTCAGAATGAGCAGACCGCCCAACAGCAGCAGAGCGCTGAGGGGATCATGAAACGAAAGCCTTATCATGTCAACGTATTGGGGTGAACTTGCTGTTCGTGAAAACCCAGTCAACTTCATGTCGCCAGTTTTCCTGAAATTGTTTACCCATGAAACAATCGACTGCCGGCCAGAACACGTCCACGGGGCGCAATATTGAAATGGGTACGGAATGCAACTTTGTATGGCAATAATTGACCGAAAAGTATACCTCGGCAGTCCACTTTTCGCCTTCATCCACTCCATGATTCTTCTAAACCAGACGGAGATAAAACTTCAAGCCCCGTCCTCTCGAATGTGTCTATCCCCACCCTCTTCGCAACAACCATCGCTTCAGGACGTCAAATTAAAATAAGCGAGTTGCTCTACCCCACCCTGTACTTACTAACAGTATTTATTAACTATAAACTCCAACTTAATAAATAAATAAACCGTAAATCGTAAATCGAAAATATTCGTTATTAGTGTATGTAAGATATTGGGAGGATGGTGAGAAACCGGCAATATTTATTATAGTGCATTTGTACTCCGCCTGTATTGCATATTATAGAAATGTACTAACTTTATCCGTGATTCCAAAAGATTTAAAACATAATAATAAGCAATTTGTAATTATGAAAAATGTACCATTTTTTGTGTCTGTGTCACTGTGGCATTCCCAAGTTTAAAGAATATTGTGGTGCCAAAGAAAGTAGGACAGGGAACGGTAAGAGGAAGAAGAATATCTGGAGGCTATTCAGATCTGGTCATACAATCTGACCAAAGCTAAAACCATTTCAAGGTGGGTAAGGCGCTCCGCCCACTGAGGCAACTGAAAACCAACTAAAACCGGCTGTTTTCTCTGTCTTGATTGGTCAAAAAGCTTGGTTAACCATAGATGACGAACAATCAGCTGACAGTTGGCAACTATTAATGGCCGCCCAGGGAAATCAGCAGTGACAGTCGCAAGTAACCGCTTGCGTTACCATTGACAACGGGGTTTTGTGTGATTGTGTAGTTCGCGGGCCATCACATTGTCATACAAAGACAGTTGGCAGTTGAGAGTTTTCAGTTGCCTGAGTGGGCGGAGGCGCTAATAGTCGTGTGAGGGAATCACCAGGGATTGCTAAAAGTTTAATATCTACCACTCGAATGGAATGAAAATATTTCACGATATTAAATAAAATATCAAGGGTGGTTCCAGGGGGGTTCATGGTCATGGGGGTCACGACCCCCCCCCCTGGGCTGGGTCCAGGACCTAGGTGGACCACTAATTAAAATTGTATATATATTTTTTTTCACAAATAGATTTTATTTAAGTACTTCCAATATTTAGTTAATTTAATATAATACATAATACTTTGTTTGACGGCAAACGCATTATTCGGGAACGAACGCATCGAAAATTTGTGTTTTGCCATGTGCCCCGGCGCAAAATCTTTTCGTATTATAGCCAGTGCCGGATTAAGACTACTTGATGCCCTAAGCAATCCACGCCTGTGGACCCCATGAGTATACTAGTATCGGTCTTTAAAAAAAAAATTACGTATTTAATTCAACGAGATAGATTATTACGTAACTTAAAATGTGTATGAAGGACAAAAGAGATGCGTGGTGTGGGTATTACATAGAATAAAAACCAAAGCATTTTTTATTTAGTTATTGAAATGCGACTTGCTACTTTTTTTATTTATTAGGTATCTATTTACAATTTCGAAAAAGATTGTTCCGCTGTGCAGTTTGATATCATCAGGCATAAAAAATACGAAGGGATGTGTCCACATTAGGGAACACTGATTCAATTTTATCATCGTGTATTATTTTGTTCTTTTGTGCGTGAGTTTGATGCGAACTTGTGCGAGGCAAATCACTGGAACTTTTTTGTTTGTTTGTTGGTTTGTTTGTTTATATGAATGAAACTGTTGGATTTCCGTTCCTAAATCGGTATTAAGGTCTTGTAAAAATGTGCTTACTAAATTTCTACAATACTGAATATATTCTAAAGTTTGATCGGGACACATAATTTTATCGACCTCGGGTATTTTAGTCAGGAATGAGAATTTGTCTGCTATTTCTTTGTATATCTCTTCATTTTTTCGAAATCCACCACGCCTAATAGTATAATCTAGTAGTAGATATCCATTAGAAATCACATTTCAGGAAATTACATGAAATCTCGGTTTCTCCAACCATCATCAATGCCCAGCTCTTCGGAGCTAAATGTTCATCACTTCCCAATGTCCTTTCCCCTTTTCAGCGTAATAGGTAGACAGATTAATTGACTGAGCTTAGTGTAGTCCTGTTTTAACTCGATCATTTGACATTTCATCTATCCATGGGCACGTTCTGGATTCTGGTTCTCATTGGGGTCTCCGATATTACGGGGAAACCAGCAATTTTCAAAAGTATCTATCTTAGGGCTAGTATTTCAGTTGCATTGCTCGATTTGTTGACAAGATAAGGCGTCTAATAATATTCCCGAGTATACCCAAATACCGGCCCTTACAGAGTTTGACATTCACTCCTCTATTAGTCCCCAAGAGTTTATCCAGGCTACTGAGGAAACTGGGGTAACACCTTTCATTGGGTAATATGACTAGCAACTGAACGCACAACTGAAATATTATGTCAGTGTAATACAATTAATTATAATAAAGTGTTTTTTAAATAGTAATTTAAAACCGAACTTGAACTGACATGTAAAATGAACTTTAATCTGTTCGATACCAAATCACAGTCCACATGGATTGACATCTTGATCTTGATTTTGTTATCAATTAACTGTTTAATGTCTTATCTAATCTATGTAAAAAAATGTGTGATACTTTTTTATGTGTCTATCTTGGAGACCGTTACGCAGATTGGGAATAAAAAGCACCTGGGAATCATTTTCTAGCAAAAATATTATCGTATTGCTTATTTCTGTCATTTATTTAAAAAAATTTCACTGCGTGGTCCTCTTTCAGTAAGGGGGTTTCTCACCATTAAAAAAATAAATAAACCGTAAATCGAAAATATTCGTTATTAGTGTAGATAAGCTTTTGGGAGGATAGTGAGAAACCCCCTAAAACTTTTATGGACCGAGAAACCCGCGATTATTGATTCCACCCTGCTTGATCCCTTGTATCCAATATAATTAATTGATTTATTTTAATACTATCTCATTTTAATTTTTTATTTTTATTTATATTACCGATGAACCCTAAATAAGTTAATAGGTATGTAGTTTTTTTTTTAAATTGGCAATTCACCCAGTGCTTTGTGATACGTAGTTTTAATTATTCATTAGGCAGGTAGATAATACTACTACTTAGGGGGGTTTCTCACCATCCTCCCAAAAGCTTATCTACTCTAATAACGAATATTTACGATTTACGGTTTGTTTATTTTTTAAGTTCGAGTTTATAATTAGCTTATCCATACTAATAACGAATATTATTAAAAAAACAATACTTGCAATAGTTAGAAAACGCAGCCAACTTATCCAATATATATCCAATATTCATAGGTTCAAGTACCGGATAATAAACTCCGAATTATTAAATAAATAAACCTTAAATCGTAAATAAACTTTATAGTATGGATAAGCTATTAGGAGGATGGTGAGAAACCCCCTAGATCGGGTCACTGTTTTTTTTTCATAACATTTTTTATTTTATTTATTTATTAAGTTAAAAGAAATATACATATTTCGCTTTGTTAACTTAATACATTGATACAAATAACATTAATAATGATGGTTTACTACCTAACACCAAGTAACACATTTTTTTAAGTAAGAACATTTTGGTTTTGCTCATTAATCTTGAGAGCAAACAGTTTTTTTAAAAATATATTTATTTTATTTTCGGTTGTCAGGCTATCAGGAAGGAGTTTATATATGTTTATACCCTCATAGCCTATGTTTCTTTTGCCACACTCTGTCTTTGTTGAATTTGTGTATAATTTATTACGTTGTCTTGTGTGGTACTGTAATCGGTGTAATAATACAAACAAATAAATTAAAATATGTGATATTATTATCCGATCAATTTATCTTCACTGAAAACAAAAATTAAACTAAACGCAGCATTTCCCCAAAATGCCCACGTATTAATTGATATGTGGAATGTACTTGGGTACCTACCTATCTCTTTTCTTTATTATTTTGAAATTATTTAGGTGTGAACATAAGAACTTCAGGAAAATTTCGCAAGGTGTCATGAACGTATCTAGCAAAGATCACATCTCATATATTATTATATTATACTTTATAATGTGAGGTTAGAAAGAAATATTTGTAATTTTTTCTTATGTGTGTGGTTTACTATATTTTTTAGTTTATTTTAAAACAAAACATATTATGTCGAATACGGTGGATAAATAATACTGTACAAAAATATTTTTGTTGTTTCTAACACTGTAAAAATTTGTAAAATCAAAGGTTTTGTGAAAACAACTATTGGAATAGTATTGTAAATAGGTACTCACGCATTCATTTATTATTTTTGAATTTTCCTCCTAAATTTGAATCAATCGCAAATCGGATGCTCGCTGTTTTACCGACACGTTTCCAGCTGAGAAATGAAGAGCCACCGCGGCCATGTTTTTTAGCTTTCATGTCGGATAGTAAACGTCAACAATTCCATGGTGTTGCTAATTTGGCATTTTAGATTTATTTCTATGTATATTTTTCCATTTTAATCATTCTAAATCCAACATTAATTAGATCGACGTAAAATGAATCGTTCGGACGGCTTAGTGCAACGGAGGAATGTTTTGAAGGAAAGTTCGGAAGGTGTGACAAGAGAAAATCAGGATGCAGACGATAAAAAGAATGATCGTAATTCACCTTCTGAAGATGGGGATTCGAAGGAAACCCGTCTCACACTCATGGAGGAGGTTTTGCTACTTGGACTGAAGGATAAAGAGGTATTGCATAATTAAAACCTCGTAATTAAAACCTGTATAATGTCTACCTAATTGCATACGTCGGTTTTTAATATAAATGTTTATCTACGTAGGGTTATACGTCATTCTGGAATGATTGCATATCCAGCGGTCTCCGTGGCTGCATCCTCATTGAGCTAGGGCTGAGGGGGCGTGTGGAGCTGGAGAGGGCTGGCATGAGGAGAAAAGGATTGTTATCCAGGAAACTTATTGTCAGATCAGGTAAACCCAGTTCCGATGCTTTACAACAAACACTCCACAAACACTAACCTCAACTTACAAACATCATGCACTGCGGCTCGATTCAAGTCTTTCATGGCTAGAATACAGTTTCCTAATGTACCTCTATTGAAAAAAACGATATGTTTATTTAACATCAGAAGTCAGTTTTAATTATAATATGTTTTGCTCATTAATTGTAAAATTGTCAGGAATTGTCATTATAGAAAATTGAATCAAGTTGCAACCACATTTTTGACTTTAAGAACATTTATATTCATCCATGAATTTATATATTCTCCATACTATATGTACTAATAGTATACTTTGACTTGTTTTCGATTTCATTCATAGTTCTTAATAATTTATTTTCATTAAAATGAAAGCAGTAGGTAAGGTGAACATTTTTAGGTGCTTATAAACAATTATTAAGTTTAAGCAAGTTGGCAACACTATTCAATTTGCAATTTCTAATCTATGACTGCAATAACTTTAGTCATTATTGCACAATTTAAATTTAATGGTTCATTAATTTCCTTTCATGTTTTGCAGAAATAATGGTCTGTTTTAACTTCATGACTCTAGGTACCTCTGAACTCGTACAGAATTGTACAACTTCTTGGAAAAGGGTCATCATTAGATTAGAGAAGTATTGCTGCCTCCGCTCACGAGGCAACTGAAAAAAAAACCAGTTTACAACTAAACTCGCTATCCTCTGTATGTAAATATGATGGTCCGCATACTACACATCATCTCAAAAACCCGTTGTCCATGGCAACGCAGGCAGTGACTCGCGACTCGACGTGCCAGTTGCGTGATATGACAGCTGATTGTTCTTTGTCTATGGTTAAACAAGTTGAGATAATTATTGAAATCGTAAAATTGAGTAGAAAGTTTGGTTGGAAAGCATAGCAACAAGCCACTTTTAGTTTGGTTTCAGTCTCTTCAGTGAGCGGATCGCCTTAGTCCTAGTTTGTGTCCATTTTAAAAGTAATTACTATGTACGCAGAACTCCATTTAATCAAATAAAATTATTTTTACATTGTAATAATTTAGCTCATATTCAAACAACTTTTTCCCACTGTAGATATAGCTTTAATTATACTGTAGCTATAATATAATTTGGGTAGGTGATTTTTATGAATTAAATGAATTATAAATTTTTTTTTAAATTCGGCTTCAACCACTTGAATGTCGGATGACATTTGCCCTCATGATGGCCGTGTACTGTAGAAAATTAATTACAAAGAATTCTGAGGAGCTACAATTCTAAAATTTATATTGTAAACAAATCTCTTAAACTATAACTATGAATTACCTCAAACTTTAAACACATAAGTACACTTAAAACTCTTTACTGTTCGCTGGTTCGCCCTCACCTTGAATACGCTAGTGTCATTTGGTCTCCTTTCTATGCTGTCCACATTTATCACATCGAATCTGTACAACATCGGTTCCTACGAGGAATTGCTTGGAAATTAGGACTTGAAAGAGGCGAGTACTCATATGATGAAATTGAACAAACTTTAATCATTTCTTCTTTAGAAAAACGGAGAAGGGATTTTGATCTAATTTGCATGTTCAAAGTTATCAACGGTGTTACTGACACATCTGATTTGTTACAAATCATCCAGTTGAACATCCCCTCCCGTAGACTCCGAAATAATCATTTGCTGTTCCTCAATCAACATTCTACTAATTATGCATACCATTCTCCTTTGTCCAGAATGCCGAGACTTGTCAACGCAAGTCAAAGCATCAAATTTTTTGGTGTAAGCCTAAATGACTTCAAGCAGTCGATACGAAATGTGTAATTTTAAAAGCCTATTAAATCCTTCTTCATACTTTGACTTGTAGTTATCTTCTATTTGTATTTTTATATTATATATTGTCATTGTCACTTTTTTTACATGTGCTCTCCCTTCACTGTCATCTCTGTTTGTATTTTTTGTGTTATTACTATATTCTAAATGAACTATTTGTCCGTCAATAAAATAAAAATAAACTGTCACTCGCCCGCCGGCGGGTCAGCGGCACATGAGTGGTTCAACCGCAGTAAACAGTTCATATGTGTCCGTATTAATATTTGGAGATATGATTTTTGTAACAAGTGCGGCCAAATCAAAAACCGAACACCCGGTAATCTCTATCGTTTGAATGGTTGATTATTGTGTTTATTTATTACTCATTTATATCCCTCGCGGTAAGACATCAAAATATATATTATAATATAGAAGCTATTTAAGAATATTTTTTACACTCTTCTTTAGGTTGGAATTGCAAAATTTTGTACATAAGTTAAGTGGCGATGAATTGTGAATAATGTAACCAAAGTAAGGCATTTTTAACTCCTCCAATCTCAGAAGAATAATTTTAGCAACAGCATAAACACTTCCTTTTTGTCTGATTCTGTTTATATATATATATGGGCAAGTGTAATTGAAAAATGTGCAACGAAGTGGCATTTCAACACCCCTTTAAAAAGACAAGTTAAGTTTTTTTTTTTTTAAACAACCCCTAATGTAAACTATTTAACCAATTTTTTCGGTTCTTTATGACTTTTCAAAGGAGGTGTTGAAGTTGCATATTTCTGAGTTGTTCAGTCACCCTGATTTTTGTATACTTTCTGTATATCGTCATTCAATTTTTCTCGTCTCTTTTTGTCTTATTTGAGAAAGAAAATCTACTGCTTATATTACTGTAATTTAAAAAAAAATTTGTTAAATTATCTATTTTTGACCAAAATACCACGATGTAACCTTTTGTTACCGAGTCCTTATTAAAACTTTGATTTTTCCAGACACTCCAACGGGAGATGTTCTGCTTGATGAAGCTTTAAAACACATGAAGGACACAGAACCTCCTGAGACCATTCAGAGTTGGATCGAATATCTCAGCGGTAAGTGGTTATAAACAGTTTTTATTCAGAACTTTCTGTTAGTTAACAACACTTAACGGATTTGCAAGTTTGATAACAAGTCCTGCTTTTGAGCTATTCTTCGTTTACCACATGCTTTGCACAAATGGTTTGAATGTGTAATGTGTATCTGCATTTGCATTAATATCGATGCTGGAAAGGAAAATTAGCTGAAGCGCCATACAGCTGTGACTGAAAAGTGAACCTACACAATAAGCTATATTGTTTATTTGTTTGTTCTCGTGTTCATCAGATCAAGTTTTCTATAGTTTCCCAGAAGAAGTGGGAAACTCTAGAAAACTTAATTTAATGAACACAAGCACAAACAAACAATATAGCTTATTGTGTAGGTTAATCTTTAACCTTTTGAAAGCCAGCATAGAAAAAATATATTTTTTCAATACGATGTAAAATATTTGACAGTTCTCACCTTTCTTACGAATTCAATTTTTATTTCTTTTGTGATATACTTATTACAAAAATTACATCAAAATAATGTAGATAAAACGAACTTCCTAATAATAATAATAATAATTGGATAATTTGTATAGCGCCGTTTTTGTGAGAAATCACCTCAAGGGCGCTAATCACCTTTGGTGCCCAACTCGTCATTGGCAAAATTAATTTGAATTATTCGGAGTGGCTAAATGCTATATTTCGTTATGTCAAGAACAAGAATGGACCAAGCGATTCTCACCTTGTTCTTCATATAATTTCTTTATACATAAGGGGCAAAATCGCTTCAAAAATCCGGACCCGCTAGGGGGATTTCGGCCAATTAGAGGTTAAAACATTCCGTTCGAGCCGCCATAATTTAAGGCGGCTATTTTCCAAGACCTTCCCTACGAGTAGCTATAATTTAGGGCCTCCGAAAGCATGTTTATTCTTATGTAAAAAGTAGTGTGCACCGATTTACGGTTTTTTTGAGTACGGTAAAATCATTAATCAATAAACCAGGACAAGCTAGCACCAAAATTAATTCAGTTGCTTTATTCAGTTTCAGTAAAAATAATTTCAGATGGGATGGGTTAATATCACAGCTGTATGGCGCTTTATCCATTTTTCCTTTCCAGCGTCGATATATATACATGAACGAAATGTTGAAAACATGGGGTTATTGATTGCTTCTTGTTTGGAAAAAAATATACCTTTCAAAAGCTTTGAATCCACAATGTTACAACCTCAATATGTGCCCATTTAAAAAATATAATTTTATTATTTTATTTATCCGTCCAATTCATTCCAGACAAATAAGTGCAGTGTGTTATAATAAAATCTTTTTCTTTTCAGGAGAGACATGGAATCCATTGAAGTTGAGATACCAATTGAAAAATGTCCGCGAAAGGCTTGCCAAAAATCTTGTAGAGAAAGGAGTTCTGACTACTGAGAAACAAAATTTTCTTCTGTTTGACATGACTACACATCCACTCACAGACAATGTTATTAAATGCAGACTTGTTAAAAAGGTTAGTACACTGATTACACGGAGAAATTGCGTTAAAATGAACCATTGTTGTTAGTTTGTTTTTATTTTTTTTATTATATTTTTTGGTCATGGTCACAATAATTAACTAATTAGGCCAGTTTTGTTTATTTGAATGAAATGTATCATTGTTTAGGAGGTACTAACATAAATAAACATAATAAATCATAATAAATAAACTTTGGGCATCACTTCTGTAGATACTGGGGGCTGCCAGAAACATTTTTTGTTGATTTGTTTGTTAGTTCCTCTTTTGGATGTCTACACCAAATAAGGTTGTAGATCTGTAAGTTTTCTGTGGTCAATTTATCGATTCTAATAACATTTTATTAATTTAATAACATATATATATATTTTATAGAAATTTTAATGTAATGCATCAAATTATATCTGAGAGGGCAGAATGAATGTCTGTGTGTTTTCATAATGAAATTATTATTATTACCAATGACAACAGATTTAGTTCAAATGAATTGACCCAGCTGATTACCACAAGTGCTGTTTTTGAATTTGTAAGTTTGCATAATTTTTTAATTCCTTTGGCCGCTACCACACTGATTCAAATATATTGTTATACAGGGTGTCCGGGGGTAAAGTGAAGTAACTTTGGGAGGTGATTCTACATGATAATATAAATAAAAAAGATAAATGACTTTTTTTCGAAATTCCAGCTTTAAGGGGTACTTTTTAGGTAAAACGATAAAATCAGTCCATCGTATGCGACCAGCACTAGTTACTATTTTACGCTTTTATGGTACGGGTGACTCACAACAATCCAACGTCGCGGGCGGGCGCACAGCAAATTTATCGGTAAGTTTGTACCTTACACTAAGATTTTTAACAGGTACGTCTTTTTGTATGGGAAAAAAAAGTTGGAATTTCGAAAAAAGTTATTAATCTTTTTACTTATATTATCATGTAGAATCACCTCCCAAGGTTACTGCACTTTACCCCCGGACACTGTATATTTTAACAAGCGAATTGGTATTCATATGCAAACTTCAATGCATTTTTTTGTGCAGACAGCTTCCAAGAGCTATTTAAATTTTTTTCTATTATTTCCATATTTATGATTTACAGCGGTTCCAAACATTTAGCCCTAAAAATATGGTCATTATCTAGCCCTTCCTATCTCTACCAATTAACTTATCTAGGTAAATAATCCATTTCAATGTCAAATCATTATTGGCGACTCGGCAATGGAACTCGAGAAATTTGATAAAATTATTTAAGGAAAATGAGCCCATGTAACACAACTGTTACTTTTTCACATAAGTCGGTATCCAGCGAATTAGAAAATCTAAAAAAGCAAGAACAAAAAGTTTTCGATGCATAGAATAGTGGCGTGTAGAAAAATGCAATATATCAACATGTTGAACATTTCAAAACTTCAATTCCAGAGTTTTAGTAGGATGAGGTGCTTCTTATTTAATTTTTTTTTCATTTTATAAATAAGTTATTAAATTCTTTAGCATTGGTCATTTGCCAAACAATTTGATAGCAGGATACGAGACAAAGATACCTGCACGATAAAAACATAGGATGTGTGTTTACTGAAATAGCCTTTATCTATGAGTTTTCTAAAGAATTTGTAGCGATATATATGCTACCAACTTACGTAGCGGCCTACCTAATTACTGCACGGCCGTTTCTTCCTACTACTTCGCTAGGCAATTTAATTTCGACCACCTTCTGGAAAGAGCTCGGACCTGCCACACATTACACACAGCGCTGCCTAGCCATATCGAGAAACTTCTCGCGTGTGCATGTTTGACCTACCTTCCGAGTACCTTTGTCCCAGCCTATATAAGGACTCGAGTAAGCCAAAGCCGGCAGTCGTTCTTCATCAGTCTTCTCGGCAAGCCGGCGGCCTAGCAACACAACTACGCAATCTGCAGTTCGCGTGTCGGGAATAATATAACTAGGATTGTAAATACTCTACATTTGTAAATAGTGCACAATGTAAATATTGTAAATACATTCATCAACAATCATCCTCGCGTTTATTATTTCCGACCTACAGCACGCGGAGATATCACGACACACCGGTATCTCCTCAATCATTCATCTCCTCACATAGGAGATCCGCACCTTGCCCCCAAAAATTAATTATCATTTTACGTGTCGTCAATTTGCATTGCAATTTCATTTAGAAACGTGTTGAAGGTTTGCAGTAACATTATACCTACTGTTCTGACTGTAGGACCATTCCCATATATTGGATAAACTTGATGTTATTTCTATCGGTGCAGAGCTTGGCAAACTAAAGAATGTGCTTTGCCTTTCGTGTACTGCGCAGCTTTGCTCAAGCTATTTGGTATGTTTCTGCAGGTGACCGGACAACTCGAAACCGTTTCTGCAATCCAGAATGGTGATTTTTTCTATTTTTCATTTATAAGAAAGTAATATTATACAATACTGTCTAAAAATTTCTTTGTGGCAGCTAATTTCATGTCAAAAATTCCGCTTACTCAGTTTCAGTACCGGCCACTCGGGCGTTTATTTTACTATTGTAAATTTTGTGAATTAATAAAAAAAGGTGCTTTTTTTAACACGAGTTTTGCCAAAAATAATGTTAAGTTTTCGGGTCCCTAGTGATTGGTGATTTTTTTTCCGATTGACCCTGCCTCCTAATAAATTGTGTGTCTGCGCATCAACCATAAGGCGCATTCTCATGTTTGCCAGACTCTAGAACCTCCTCTGTCAAAATAGCATTTCAGGATGTAGAGATGGATTTGTATGGACAGATAAAAGCGCTAATATTACATATCCTGATTTAGTATCGACATGCCATGTGTTGCAATGCGTTGTATATTGTACTAAGGCAAACTTAATTAATAACACAAAAGTGAAGCACATACAAAAGTATAGCGGAATACAGATAGCTTATCTGTTCCATGGGTACATTAATATTACATGATACCAGATTAGGTTTTATGGATAATTTGTTTGAAACAAATAGTAACTAGAAGTTCGTAGTCCACAACAGGGTTCTGATGCCAACCTGACAGAATGGCAACGAGGCGAGGATTTGGTAGAGAAAGGATGAAAGTGATACTATTATGTTATAATTGAATTGTCAATGTAATGAATAAGATTAAGACAGGGACCCTTAAATAGTTTGGACACGTAAAGCGGATTGGCAGAGGAAGGAGAATTGGGAGAATATAATAATAATTACCGCATGTGCCTAGCACGGTGGTCGTAAAATCCACAAATTATGTAATTACAAAGCAATGAATAAAGAACGTCATATCAAAAAGATACAAGGGGTCAAATGCTTGCTTTGGTAAAGGAGTCCATATAACAGAATGTGTGAATGTGAATGAATCAAAGAGCGTGTAACAAAACATCGGTATGTCATGTGCTATCCTCTCTTTTTATGTTTGCAAGATAATATTCAATATATATGTTTTTGTTATATTTTATTTAAAACAAATTATTTCTTATCTTTGATAATGCATGTTTTCAACATAAATTTTCTGCACCACTAACAATTTAATGGAACATAACTAACATTAATATTTGTTATAGCTCGTTGTGTTAACAATTTTAGCCAAGGATTGTAAATTTGTAATTGTGAAAATTTGACATGAATGTTGGCATTGTTCATATTTCTTATCATTTCCCAAGATTACCACTTAATCAGGGTTTTGGTTAAGATTATAAGTTTTTGTTATATTATTATATGAATTGTTATCTGATGGGCTTTAAAATAGTGCTCCTCATATCATTACTACGCATGGATTTGATATAACAAACAAGTGTGTAGGCATAATATTTAATTTAATTTTGATAATCGGGCACATTTTATGATTGACACAAAATTTAGTAAAACGCATTTAAACTAATGGAATATAAGAATCTTAATTAATATATTGTACATCATAAAATCATTATTCGGATTAATTTTTGGGTTATTATGGCATGTTGAGCTTCCTCCTTCTTTAGCCAATGTTTCGAACGGCGTTACAGAGTCCATTATCAGGGCAGATGTGATAATAACGTAATGACCCTAAAATTAATCACTGTGAAAATCTCAAATCACATCATCATAAAATCTGTTGTCTCACTAAAAATCACCCGCAAACTTTTAGCTCTGATGTAATGAAATTTGCACAACTTTTCTGTCTGGCGTTTTAGTGCAAATATTTTCTCGCAATCCCTTCAGCTGAGTAGAATTGAATAAAAGAATTTTACTAAGAAATTGCAGAATTTCAATAATTCTGCTGGCAATTCAACTTGCCATTTCTTTATAGCGAGATCCTGAAGAACAATGTCGGATCTGCTAAAAGTTGAAAATCGCACTGTTGGCTTGTTTTAATTTCTTTTTGTTGATTTTGTAAAGCGCCCTTGAGGTGATTTTCTCACGAAAACGTCGCTATATAAATTATCTGAGAATTATTATTATTATTAAAAGTCTGAATTTTTAGAATTTTGGATGAAATAATATATTTTTGTTATATCGTCGATGCATATTTAATATGAACTATGTGACGATTTTGACAAAAATGAGTTATACATATATACAATTATTTTTCTTTTTTTTCTCTCTATCTTCTACAATATGAGCCATGTAAAAATATCAAATATTTAAGGCATAATATTAACATCATTTTGTGATGCCCTGCTGTCAAATTTTAATAAACTTAAATTAAATATTTTGACATTATTATGGTATTAAAATTATGACGAAAACTCTATAGAATATGAACCATGTGAAAAAAACTGCACATAGAAATATGAAGCATGGGAGAAAAACGCGTTAAAATTCAATTTTCTGGCATAAAATAATCAATGTTTGTCATAAATATATTCTTATAATGAACGAAATATATTTTTCCTTCTATTTTCATAATTGTTATTTTCCATTTCGTTATTTTTTTAAACAGTTTTTATCGATTATCTCAAAATGTACTCAGTACCACATGGTTCATATTATATGTATATGCAACGACGATATGCTATAATTCTTGATCTTCAAAAAAACTAAACTTTAAACCGCTCTAGTGCAAAATTACAAAATCGCACATCCGACACTGTTCTTCGGGACTGTCGATATGTATATTTTTATTACAACCTTCTAATTGGGTATTTTTGCTTCCTAATCGATTTTCTAACTGGTAGGTGCTGTTTCTGAAAGTACCTGCTTGCTTTGTGAAGTTTTTAATGCTCTATTCGTCACCTTATCAACTTGTTTGTTCAATATGAATGCTTTACAAACCAAAGGTAAACACCGCAACAGCAGATGTTTCAGAAATACTGTTAACCCAAACATAAAGTTTAGTTGGTTGATTGGAATATCGGTTTATTGCTCTGCCATTGATTATATTGTATTTTCCAGTATTTTTTGTATCATGTAATTAACCCTTAATTAGGTGCTTTAAGAAAATTCCACAATTAGTCGCATGGGGTCACCAATGACCCCAAAGAAATCAATGAAAATGGAGTGGAAGAAATAAATAAAACGAAGTATGTACAATGAAACCCTCTTAAGAAGTTCCGGCTTAAGAAGTTTACCTGCTTGAGAAGTTTGGTTTTTTCGGTCCCTTAAAGACCAAATGACCCATTTTTTCCCACTTATAAGGTTTTCCCTCTTAAGAAGTTTTTTTTTCCGGTCCCTTGGAAAACTTCTTAAGAGGGTTTCACTGTAAAATACTTTAATATAATTTAAATCAAGAAACAAAAGCATAACTTTGTCAATAAACAATTAAAAAAATAAAACAGCTCCTAATCTTCTCTTACGGCCGCTGTTTCTAACTTTTAAATCGATTCATCTGAGGCCGCTATCATCCAAGCATTTTGTAGGGTAGCGCTCGATTTATGTTGTCCCCAAACATCTTATGTTATCTGGCCTCGCCCACTTTCATAGACAATAAAATGACATCAAAGTAAGAACTTTCGAAGTTAAATTAATATTATAGAGTTAATTGTTGGATTTATTATTAATACACGTAATTTATTTAAAATATTTTTATCCATAAACTGACATTTTATATTTTTTTAAACAAACGTATATAAAATAAAGTGTCAGCTTGACCGTAGTTGACACTTGGCTTGGCGAATATTCGAAAACGACATAGTTTTTCGCATAAATTAACCGTTTTTCGTCTCTCCTCCGCACGCATCCGAACTTCTCAATCCATATTAATTAAAATGATAATTGATAAACGCAATACAACAGAAGTGAAATGAGCGTGAAACTGTGTCTTCTGTCAAAGTGATATTTCATCGACCATACATTGTGTTCGCGGTATTTTTTTTACTCTGTTGACACTTTTAAGAACTAGTCCAAAACTGAGGCGGCCGGAACGAGTTTAATCCACTAGTCCGGCTTCCTTAGGTTAAGATATATGCTTAAGCGATACTTGTGTGTTGGAAAAAGCGTAGTTTTGCACTAATCAAATACTAAGGTAAAATTTTGGCTTAGTAATTGATTAGTAGGATTGGGAACAGCGGCCGTTAGTACTAATTTTTCGTATGGCCGAGATCAACTTAAAACAAAATCTATTCAGACTCATCAGCAGATCATTAATTCTGCATCCAATACAGTAAGCCCTGAAGTGTTGCTGACAATTAAATTTACCACACTTATGGCAATTTGTTTGGTTATTTGGTACTTTGTTAATTGATCACATGGGGTCAGCACCCAAGAGAGCAACGACACATGCTTACGCCGATTTGATTACCCCGCGGGATGGTAGGAAGCTAGAAAGAGCGCTGCCGTATTCCAAACACTAACATGTTTTGTTTTCAATTTGAAATGGTCTTGACCCCATGCGCCTAATTAAGGGTTAATGGATAAAGTAATTTCTATAAAAAATATTTATTTACTTCATAAAGATGATATAATTCAAGCTGAAAATGAGAATAGCGATGTTCGCATTTAATGTAAAAGTTGTTTAACCAGCCTGAAACCTGACACAACTAATAAAAATGAGAGTTTCACACGCTCCTTGCTTCATTCACATTCATGCACTGTCTCGTATGTACTATTCTGTTGTTCTGACTCTTGGCATGGCCTGACTTAAGTATTTAATTCACTTGATCGTACCATGTCTTTTTCGGGCATTCCAGACTTCTTCTATCATTCACTTCCGTGTCATCCATTCCCCTTACACTCCTTCGTTCATCCACTGCATGGCCAAACCATCTAAGCATATCAAGCTGAAACCGGTTACGGTCAAATAAATTAAAGTGGAAATAAGTTTTATATTTGTTTTATTATATTATTATAATGGAATTCCACCACGAATTATCAGTTTCAAAAATAGAAATATCATCTAAGCATGTTTCTAAGTTGAATGAATATGGATGATCTTTATAAATATGTTTATCTCTTGTTTTCTTCTGCAGAACATGTAATGGATGTCTAATGCCTTGTTCTGACTTGACAAGCAGTAAGTCGAGTGGTGAGTAACTCGCTACTTGACTCACCAAAAAGTGTTCGCACTGCTGTCAAGTAGAGTTCATTAGTAAGCGACGCGTCGCGACATGACGGGCTATAAAGTAAATACGCTAATTAAGCTGATTATTTTAGAAGAAGTGGAAGAATAAATTAGTGAGATGAAAATAAATAAACTATGGTCACAAAAATAGATTAATAGCCGCAAAAATAAAGAATTTTAGAGTAGAATTTTCGCGCCAACGGCACGACATATTGTGCGTGTATTCGTCTACGAATGAACTGCACATGTCAGTGTGCAGGGACGCGTGAAGAGGGACTCTACTCGCCGAAAAAATAAAACCAAATGGATTCAATCTACTAAAGAGCTGACCAGCCTACTCTACTAAAAATGTGGTGTTCGGACACGTTTAGTTACTAATATATTAGCTACTCGACTAAAATACTCTCCCAGTCAGAACAAGGCATAAGAGACAAAACTTTATTGCCAACAATTCTCCAAATTTTGAGAAATACTTAAGCCATGAAGTTCACCTTCTGCCATTTTTTTTTGCTGGGTGCGTTGAGTTATGAGCTGAACCTATGTTTTATTAGCAGGTGGTATTTGTGATAAATAAATACCTGCCATGCTGATACTAGTACAGTGTAATTCAGTTCACTGTTGAAGGTTATGCACAGGTGATTATGTTAACAGAGGTGCACCTGTAATCTCATGCATAAAATTTTAGGTAAATCACACATAAATAATTCATGTTTTCGAGGAAGGACTGGAAATTTATAAAACTTGTTATTCTTTGGAAAAACTCATAGTTACAACTGCATACCATACATACGATATATCGATGCTCCAAAGCTTTCCTTGGTGAGACAAAGGGTTAGGATACCGAAAACATGACCAATGGTCACGTTATCTACTTCTGTTCTTAACCTGTCATTGGCCGTACGTACTCCGGTGTACCATCGATTTTGTCCCTTATGCATAAAGAAATTGTATCAAGAACAAGGTCAGAATCGCTCAGAATCCTTCTCGTTCTTGACGTAACGAAATACTGCATAGCGTCTAGCTTCTCGGAATAATTTTAATAAATTGTCTATGATGCGGCGGGCATGAAAGATGGCATACAAAATGGCCGCCACGTCAAAATATGGACGGAGTTGGTTTAGAAACTCTATATTCTTTCATTGTTTTTGATATAAATTCATTGTGGAGAGAATAGATTTCAGGTATTATCAGAAAGATTGTTTTATCTACATTATTTTCATGTCATTTTTGTAATATATCACAAAAGAAATGTTATAAATATTGGATTCGCAAGCAATGTCAAATTTCTTACGTCGTAATGAAAAAAATTATTTTTCCTATGCAGGTTTTCAAAAGGTTAACTGTGATAAATATGATTTTCTGTTTCATTTCAGATCCAAGAGGCGGTTCTGACCCGGTGGGTGAACGATCCCCAGCGCATGGAGCGCCGTACTGCTGCCCTGCTGCTCCTGGCACACGCTTCCGACGTACTAGAGAATGCCTTTGCGCCGCTGTCGGACGAGGACTATGAGCTGGCCATGCGGCGCGTGCGGGAGTTGCTCGATCTGGACTTTGAGCAGGAGAGCCTGAAGCCCAACTCGCTGGAGGTGATGTGGGCCGTGTTTGCCGCCTTCGCCAAATAGCGGCCGGCCAGCGCCAGTCACTGGTGGTAGCCAATCCGTGCAGTGCCACTTCCTCGAGACATTAGTGTTTGTTGCCAACCAACTCACCAGCCAACCATCGACCCTCCAGTGCTATGACCTATTGACATTTGCCATGGTTGGTCCCTTATTTCTCTATCAGAACCAGTCACTGGTCGCGTTCGGTCCTCTGCAAAAATAATATACCACTTCTCATCGTAATTAATTATTAACCTTCCTCTTTTTATTTTTAGGTTTTGGTGTTTCAAATTTCATAACATTTGATGATCCATTTATTTGATCAAATTTGATCAGCTGACAAGCATAACAACATGACCGTTATGCTTGACAACCGATAACAATTTGATCAAAAGTTGGAACGAGCTGAGAATTTGCATTTAATGGGGACAGTTCAAATGTCAAAAATGAAAATGACGCTGATGGTTGATTTAATTGTCAACAAATGTGATGAAGTTTGAAATACTCCGACCTTAAAGTACAGTAGGATCTCACAGGTTTGGCACTATACAGAACCTGATGGTTCTGGATTACTGGAATTAACGTGAAGCTATTAAACATAACATGAAAATGTGTAATACATAGACTGCCTTACTTATAAACACAGTGTAAATATGACACCGCATGTCTGATACTGAAAACCATGGTGCAGGCATGGATAAACCAGCCTTACACCTGTTTTACCAAGCCGAAGCAGAACTGGCATGCAAGAATCTAATAAAGTAAGACAGTTGTAGTGGAGAACGTAATGTTTGTTTATTGTTTATCGAAATAATCTTCTTATTAACGATTGTTTTCTGCTACTCGAGTCTCGACTCAGATAGTGCCGGATTACTGAACGTGCCGGGTGCCAAATTAGTGAGATTCTACCTTATTATATTTCCACATTCCTTTCATATTTATAGGGGGTTGATTTGATCAGAATCTTAAATTTATTTTTGTCATCCATTTTCTGATAGAAGCGTATTCTTTAGGTAAAATTGTTTTCTATGAATAGATTTCAAATCATCAGTTAGTGAAATAAATGTGTAAATAATGTATTTAAACAATCATCTTTAAACTTTTACCTAATAAATTCAATTTACTGAATTTAAACTATTTGGGGTTTGGAATATGTATTAATGAATAAGTTTCTTGTTGCAAATATGATATCGCAAATGGCAGTTTCCACGTAGGAGGAAGTCCGAGGCAGTTCTGAGAATAGAATTGATATTGAATGTAACTATTAAAGTAAAAGTGTTAGTTTTCATATTAGACAAATAAAATAAATATTTGTGAGCGCAATTTCATATCCTAATTTGTAACCCACTGTCTATGGGTTTTGTGAAATTGTGAAGCAAGTAAGGTATTTTGAAAATTGTTTAAATAACGGCTTTGCATATTGATGCATTAATTATGTATACTAAATATGCTTTATTTATGCTTAGCAAAGGTGATGAAATTTAATTTCATGAAGGTATCCTCAATTATTAATGAAGAGATTACTTATTTAAATTTCTCCAAAATTTCTGTCTTAGTTCAATAGTTTATTAGCTTTGAATGGTTTGTCTAGTACAGGGTGAATGGTACCTAATGCGAAATATTGAAGTAGACAATCATGGGAACATACACATACAAGCACAAAATATTATTTCAACATAGTATGGATCAATAATGAATTTAAAGTACACAAATTAAAGTAAATTTTATACATAATGCTCCCACATAAGTTTTGTTGTTTTATTTATATAAATACTGCACAAGAGTCCCAACCAAATTATAATATGTCAACACTTTTAGGATTAATAATAATAATTGTTGGAATTTATGAAAACCTCCGAGCATGCGCCGTATGCGATCATAATTACATTTTTTTATGAAATATTTGTATGGAAAAGTTTTAATATCCTTTGGGACATTACAACATCTTACGAAACTTGATCGATTTCAATGCTTAAATTTTCATAAATGAAGGTTCCCATATGCCGATGAATAGCTTTTGGCATAACTAATGAATTTTTGCTGTTGGAAGTTGGATTTTATGATAAAATTTTGAAGAGTGTCCCATAGTTCATATTGTTTCCAAAATTTTTTTTTAAAGTTTCCTTATGAATCCATATTTATTCTTTGTCAACGGCTAACTTTCAACCAGTTAGTAATGTACTATGTATATATTTTATGTACTTCACGTGACTTTTTTGGCTTTGTGATTCGCCCCTATTATTTCACTCCTATTATGTCAATTTTTCCATAATTTACCAGTCACCCCGTACAGTTGCACATGTAGAGCTGGACGTAGTTTGATTTCAAAAGGAAATATTGAATGCATACTCTGAATTGTGTGGAGTGCGCATATTTTGAAATGTCTAGTGTACACTTTTCAGTGTTGAATGTATACTTTGCAGTGATGAGAATAATTCTCGCAGCAAACAATAAATCTCATATTCACCACTTCCAGTTGTATTATAAAGTTCACATTATTTGCTAATGAGATGGGCAGCTGTTGAGAATGGTCCAAGAAGTCAATCAAATTAAACAGAGTATTAGTTAACTTTGATTATATTTGGTGATACTTTTTTTGTTTGGGATTAGCACTCCGTCAAAATAATAGTGCCTTGGTAAACTTCTGGACCTATCCCAACAGCCAGCCTATATGTTATATTATATTCCTAGTGATTAGCGTGGCTGTATTATTTTGTAGTGCATATTTTTATATGGATTACTTTTTTCCTTAGGGCACATGCAGTATGAATTTTCTTTATTTATGAAAAATGAAAAATGTATGATATAAATTTGAATAAAATATTAATTATTATTATTGTATATATCCAATGAATGAATGTCAAAAATATATTATAATTGCATCAATTTTAATGGCCATAAATACACATTAAATAAAATGTCTAAAAGTTTTTTTTTTCTTAAATCATTACACTTACATCCTTATTATGAATGATGAAATAAATACACAATATTTTATGAAATCTCTTTAAACTACAATATCTACGCCCGTAACCGCATACTCCTGTATTTTATAGCTTTTCTAGTTCATAAAACTGATTTTAAATGCACACCAACATCAAACTATTATGAAGTAAAACCTGTAACATATAACCTTTGGTCTCATAAAATGAGTTTTTGTTGTGGCTAAAAATATGCACACGATTTTGGATCAAATTGTACTCCTGCGAGTAATTTCGAAATCAACACTCTTCACTCCACTCTTTTTAGCCATCAAAATGCAATGTAAATAATTTCAGAAAGAATAATATGCTTTTCAAATATAATCATTTGTTTTCTGTTTCAAATGGTCAGACGTCACATTTTATTCAATTTATTATTTTTTGACAGAGAGGAAACTAGTGTTAAAAAAATTGTGTTAGCTCACACTCTTAGCTTAAAGTTTATGCAAATATTTGTATGGTTTTGTATTTTTTTGTAGCTTGTCTAACAAAACTTTGGTTGTTCACAGTACACATATACAAGGTTCACAGTAAAATACATCCGACAACAGACATGTTTTGATTTCACTGTGAGGATATAATCTATCTTTTCAGATTTGTAAGAACCAAGAAAAGCCTCATACATTACTTATGTTTAAAAAAAATACTTGACAGCCTAACCTGAATTTAACATTTCAATTTAACATGTACTATGCGTTGTAGTTGAAGTGTTAAAATCTTTGGTAATAATTTTAATGTTTTTTTAAAGCATTGTGAAATCTGATGACGCTGATATAAATGTATTATGTAATTGAGAAAACTTAATCTCTTACTTCTAACAATCCACACCAGTTCCATGTAAAACTATTTGGTTTTAATAACTCAACGATGGTATGTTTAATGCCTTAAAAAATTTACTCTAAATGACATAATTTTTTTATTGAAAAGATGTGACATGTAATCTATAAACTGTAGGTGAAGTCCCAATATTCTTTTAAGCCTTGGTTGAACACAGCTTGACATGCTTAACTTTGCACCTAGTGGTGTCGATAGTGTAGAAAGAACAGCTATTTCAAAAAAGAGAAATAATATTACAATACCTCTGTGAATCCGGAATGATTCAAACCAGGTGGTTTATATTATAATCGAAAGTCTTTAAAAAAAGTTGTTGCGTGTTTCACAGAATTCGGACAGTTTTTAATATTGAGTTTTTAAAATAATAAAAGTTTATGCAAACTGTCTTCTTTCAGAGGCGTTTCGATGTTTTGATTTATCTCCCAGGAGAATGCCCCGGCAATAGGGCCTTCCGGGTGATTGCCATTTCATCATAACCAATTAACCTGCGTTCTACCAAATACTGTAAAATAGTTATTATAAATTCCTCCAACTTCTGATATTTCTCATACAATCTGATGGCAGTATACTACACTGGCGCCTTATAATGGATTTTTTGTGAAACATTATTAAATTAAAGAGATTGAAAATGAAAAAAAAAAAATATTAGTTAACCTATATACGACCTTGCTGCTTTTAGCTTGTGCATAAAAAAATATGAAAGCCGCTAATAGATTTGTATTAACAGTTGTAAGTTTACCACTGGCCACCAAGTACTGTATACATATATATCCGCAACATGCTATACTAGTGCCTCTAGTGGCCAGTGTTGCCAGCCAATACAAGTAAATACTGCCAATATTTTGCTGGAGTTCAGTTTATTATTAATATTCTAGGGTATTTGGTTCTACTGATAGTAGTATTTGGTCCTATAATTCAATAGTTGTTCTACGTTAATGCTTTAAATAAAATCAGTGAATTATAAAAACTTCATTGTGAAAGATCAGATATATTGCACTGATTGCTGTATTATTTTTTGCAATGGCTTGCATCAGAGCAGAGCAGTTTCATGATAAAGTCTGGCCGAGATTTAAGTCTATTGAAAATTTGCATATTGACGAGATTTGAGAGAAGTGGAAATTCCTCTAATATAAAATAATCTCGGATTTTTTTCTGTTACCTACAAAATGACTTAAATGGTTTTAGAAACAAATTTAGCAGGGGTCCAAAAAAAAATAGTAATTTTTTTACTGAGAAAAAAGTCTACAAATTATTTCAAACAAAGTGAAGTCGATGGACACTGATGTATTATTATTTGATATAAACTCCTAATTATGTTATTATTTTAAAATTGATGATTACTATTTCAAATTGATATAATCATATCTGACAAGACAAGATTCTTTTATATATTTATTAGATGATGTCGACATTGTACCTATATATTATATAACTGTAAACGCTTATGAAAAACTCTGAATTCATTTTATAAGGATTGCTTTGTAATATTTTTTTCTGTTTAACCACTCGAGCGATGGAGATTTCTAAGTGTTTGGTTTTTGATTCGGCCATTCGATTTAATTAATATCATACCTGCAAATATTAATATAGAAACATATGAACTGCTTACTGCGGTTTAAAACCAATGAATCCATTTAGGTTTTACTGTTTATCCCATTTTGTTAGACTTTATTAAAAAAAAATACACAAGTGTGCTTTAGACCACACGACTGAAGTAAATACTTCTTTAGTAATCTAATCTAATTTTCATCCTGGCATCGAATAAAACCACTCCAATCATCAGTGTATAAGAATCTATATTGAAGATTCGTTTGGAATGTTACCAATAATCGTGACAAATCAGTCGTTTCGATGCACTGAGTTTGCACACTCGAAAATTTGATTAATTTTATTATGGGAATTACGCTTAGAATGGGATTGTTGATTTAATTCTTACAAAGTTTAAAATAAAACCTTTTTGATGCGGATTCTAGTTAGAGAGTGACGTTTATTCACATTTGCAGCAAGAAATTCAAAAAATTCCAGTCGAAAAAGTGCTAGTAGTTAGATTTTAACATTTAGAATGTGAGAAACAACAACACAACTATTGTCAGCATAAATGCCAGCACCTATTCCAAACGTCATTACTACAGATTTGAGCACTGTTACGATTAGATTGTGAGGAATGAACCTAAAAATTAATTAAAATTTATTATCGTTCGCCTCCATAACGCCCGTAACGTTAGGATATAACGCCTCTCGTAATGCTCTCGCCAGTTTAACCCCAAGCTAAGCATGCGTAAGTTTACTTCAAAAACCTTAAATTTGTAATTCATTTTAATTTGTAAAAATCACATATTTAAATTTGGGTATGTGGGCTATCGCTCGAGTGGATAATGCTCTGATAATAATTTTTCTATGGATAAGAAGTAGGTATTGAAATTTCTGTAAAATATTTAATTGTGACAAGAAAAAATTGGCAGTAATGACGTGTTTTGGATATTTTATTATTTTATTTCCTTTTGAAAATTTTCATATTTGTAGTTTATTTTTTATTTTTATTCAGCCTTCTGATAACTTTCTGCAATGCGTATTTTCTGAGAAGGAAGTTCAGCTGGTTTCAGAAAACATTTGTTATGTTTAGTTCCAATCTGCAGAATTAAAGTAAGCTGCAATGTATATAAATGTGACGGCACTCTGAATGTTGGTAATATTTTATTCAATCTAATTTAGTTAAAATTTCATTGAATGTTTTGTTTAAAATATTTTAAATATAGATAATTAAAAATTAAAATATATGAATATAAAAATAATTACTTGTATCTTATTTCAATAGCTTGTCCATCACATCCATCCTTCTCCTCCTGATGTCTGTCTGAACGTCAGCGGTGTGCACAAAAGGTTTAATTCTCCTATTATGTTCCAATCTTAATAATACATAATATAAATTATTGAAATAACACCTTGTTTCAATTTAATTACAATAAAAAAAAAACAACCACTTAAATTTATTTGGTAAAAACTTTTACAGTGGAATTTATTGTTAGAATTGACTCCATGTTTAGTATGATGTCACTTTTTCCAGAAGTACCAACCACATTAACCTGTCAGGTCTATTTGTTCGGTTTTCGGAACATAAAGGTCTCATAGAAATCGTTGTGTCTCCCTTACTATCATGGTTAGAAATATGATCTGAACGATGTTAGAAAGAGAAAATACCATGCTTTATATTTAAATATTCTCGATCAGCTTATGTGTCGAGAGCATATTCGAGGCAGTGATGGTGTAGTATCTTCCAGGACATTCCATGATACCAAGAAAGAGATTTTGCCGTGTGTGAAAGAAATAAAAATGAGCTATAGCTAATCAGATTTAATAAATTGTCACGTGAATAAATAACCTAAATTATTTCTCCGTCTTGTCAGCTATCGCTTGAGAAATGAAAAGAGGAAATTAAGGAAGAACATGAAAATTAAAATTAAAAATATTTGCAGTAATTTTGTATTTGAAGTAAATGCTACACTTAATAGTTTTGTGCTAGCCTAAATATGTATATTAATTTAAATAATAATAAAAAACATAGAATAATAATTAGGAATACGGTTGGTTACAAATATGCAAACCTGTTCAGACTAACACTATCTTAATAAGAGGCCACTTTCTTGCAATAGTAACACTTAAAAATACAATCAGTCAAATATTTTAAGACATTAATAATTTAATTTAATATTATGCATGAGTAACTTATCTACGACATTGAACGTATGAAAGCGCTTTATTAAAACTTACACCAAGTTTATATCTGAGGTTGGTGATCTTACTGTAGAATATGCAATATATTAAAGTTATTTATTATTTTAAATTAACCCAAAATCCATGTTGATGTTGTTAAAAAAAATTATGTGTGAACAATTTGCTACGGTCAAATTAGCGATAGTTTTTTTGATTGTTTATAATCTTATACATTTTTTTGTTATTATGTTTGACTTTTTTCGTTTCTATTACAATGTCATATCTGTTCAGATTACTAAGCATCTCTACTAAACTGTTCCAGATTTGTTAATATGTAATATAATATTTAAGCCACCAACCGACAGATTTACCAAAAACGACTATAAAAAATTGTATATACAGAATAAGATCATTACAAGTTCCTTCATGGGAACAATATCTCAAACAAATCAAAATGTTAAATCCTCGCAACACTTCACTGTGTTATTATTTACAATGAAATCGTCTTATGAACTATCTCAACACATATATTTATATCATCACTGCAAATCCACCACCGCCAATGTCAGTTTGTTTCCTACTGCAATCCAGCAAAGAACTAACCACCGCTCGGTAATCGTATTTTAATTTATTAACAGCTTATATTCAATCATTACATTTTTAGTTATTAATTTTTAATTTTAAGTTTAATTAATGGCCGGCCATTTCAATGCAATCTGTATCATCTAGGCTAGACCTGTTTGGACACAAAGTATGTGCTTTCTGTGACATTAGTGTACGGGGATAATCACACACGCAACTGCCGCATACATAAGGTTAATATGTGTAGTCATTGATGAAAGAACTTATAAATTTTGCTAAAAATGTATTTCAACCTTATTTACTGCTTTCCCCAAGTACGAATAACGGTTGTGGGAGACACTCTTTACTATGATAACTAGTACGCGGCTAGGAGGTGGCAAAACGAAGAATTCCAAGTTGCGAATCTGATCAATTCTAAACTTCAAACATCAATATCTCCGAATGATGTTTTTGTAGATTCGCAACTTGGAATTCTTCATTTTGCCACCGACTATGTATGATTAGATTACGCACTTTGAAGCGTATAAGTTAGAAAGCAGTTTAACTACAAGAAAAGTATACAATGACTTGTGCAGAGATGGATTTGCATTGAAGGTATATTTATTGATAATCATATGTTTACAATCTCAGTAATGACTAGTATAATTGACAGTTATTATTGGTTTAAGACCTACAACAATAATATATAAGGTTCTACATTATTTCAAGGGGGTAGGGATGTGTATTTTAGTAGCAGGATAAATGACCAATATATAAATAAGCTAATCATAAGACTGGTCAAGATTTTAATTACCTATCCTGTAATTTTTTAAACAAAGGCGGCTCCTTCAATAAAATCGATGATGCAAGATCTTGTGCAGAAAAGTCCCACAATGGACTGGGATGCAAACCGTTACTTTACTTTAACGAAGATTACTTTTCGGCGTGCTTGGTCTTACGGCAAATACGATTAATTTTGATTCCTTACCGACCAATGAGAGAGAGCCGTCTTACTTGTAGTTTGAATAAGTTATGTGTTTTTTGTTTGCTGGATTCTTTAAAAAGATGTATAATATAAAGGAGTTTTTGGGAGTAAAATGTGGGGAAATTACAAAAGTTATTCCATGCTTATATAGGGAATAAAGCTTCTGGCATCTTTTTCAAGCCTCAAAAACGTGTTGCTAATATGTAGTCACTATTGTTGCCGCAAAAAGAAAAAGACACCAAGATCATTTTCTTTCCCAGTGTAGACTCCACAATAAAGTAAGGTAATTTGTATGATTTTTTTTCAGGGGACAAATTAACCTTCGAATTTAGTTAAAGTTTGTACAAAATATTCTTAGTTTACTTGGGCTATTATTGCTTACATCTAGGTGGTTAAAGAGAGATGTTAAAAAACTGAACCATTGACAAATGTTACAAAAAAATATCCAAAAACACAAAAAAAATTGTTTCTCGATTTTTCAAAATTTTCCTTGCCCTTTCACAGAGCTTTATATGTTTGATCTATGTTTAACCTCTCGGGGAGTGGGCTTTTTCGAACAAAACTAAGTAAATAAGTCAACTGCTCCAAATGTTCGAAGCATCCTTGCAAACTGATGGCAATACACTTCACACTTCACATTTCATGAATAAATCGCCACGGGCACGCGTTACGCACACGCCCTTAATATTACAGCCATGCCCCTTGGAGACTTTTTTATTCTGGGCGTACTTGTACGGCCATGCTCCCCGAGAGGTTAATGTTTTCAATGAATTTACCCGAACAAAAGGGATGATCCTGCTACTTTTTCAGTAAGGCGAATGCACAATATTAACACCTGGCCTAACATGGCGGTGGCTTAACAATATTTGCATTTCCTTGTAAAAAGATTTTCAGTAATAAATTTAGAATTGATTGTGCTAAAATTCAGTGTAGATGGAATATCTGTAAGGCTCACATTTTACATGGTCTAAAGTCTTATACAAAATGGTGGTTCACTTGATTCATTAGGCATCATTTTAAAATCGTACGATTATGAATAATTTGTGGTTTATAACAAAAAACATTAGAAAACCTCCTACATATTACATGCCACTACCAAATTCTTGGCTTGCAGTCAAACAAACTTTTAGCACAGATTTTTCCTGTGAATTTTCTAACAAACATTAATTAAACAAAAATACTACATGGAAGTTTTAACAATATATATTTGCACATAAAATTTTGATCTTCTCGCAACGCAAACTATTTGGTATGTCAGCAGATATCATGGAATATATCCCTCGCTGGTAGGGTTGGTAACAACACGCATTTTAAATTGATTATGAACATTACTTTGAAGTTAGTGTGAAGCAGTAACGACACGTGTGACACCTTCATGGTTCTTTTAAGTAACTCAATTATATAACATATATACGATATTATCGTCATTCAGTGTGCAATACCGTTTATACGATTTTTTTTTTCAAAGTGATAATTAATGCCATTCGATTTGTAAGAATTTTCTTCTCTATGTTCACCCCCAGAATACCGAATATTTGTTTTTATGGTCAATATGTAACACCGCCTATGTGTCATAGTTTTTTCTCTCCCTTGAACAATTTTTTTTACATCATTTAAGCAGTAGTGCATACCAAACGAAGATATTATGTTCTTTTCATAGTCTACCAAAAAAATCCCACTTCATGAGGGGCTAATTACTATATCAGATTTCTGATGTGTTACTCCTTGTCCTTGACACCTAATGAGAAGACAAACACTTACAAAACATAAATAAGAATTTTGCATAACAAAGAAAAATTGCTTTATATTATAAGCTAAAATAAAATCATCTTAAATCTAAATTCATACTTATTAAGTAAAAATTTACACAAAATAACTATAAAATAATACCACATTATTAAGACAGACGATAAATAGTAGACATTTATTCATATAAGCGTAATGGGTTTATACATAACATTATTCATACTAGTTATATTAAAAAAAAAACATTTATGTAACGACTGGTTCCAATACGTAATATAATGTTTTATGCTGAGGAATGTATTACACAAAACATCCAAACAAAAGAATACTTCAAATTAATAATAAATTATAAACACTTTTGTGGGAAACAGCGAATAAATAAAATTAAAGTTGATGAACAAAGTGGATAGACAAATAAAATAATAATTATCTCAGAAAGAACTCATTCAATTCCAAATCACTTCAAACAATATTTCGAGAATATTGAATATATTTTTGCCAAAATTTGTATTCTTAGAGAAGTAATTTCTTAACATCTCACACAACAGATCTCTCAACCAATTATAACTTAAAATACCTCAACAAAATGTTTTATAACAATATTTAATTAACTTATTTAAACATGCAGGAGACCAGCTCAAGTTCAGGTAAATAAAGAATATTTGTGCGGTTTGTATCTTAAAATTAATAAAATTATCTTTAAATCAGACATACTAATGCTTACTCGATATTATTACAATAAAAAATGAATTCACACTTTCTCGAAAAAATTTGTGCGTAAGTAATTTGTTTTTATTCCGAAATAATAAAAAAAATGATTCATAAGCATTTTTGAAAAAAGTAGATACAAACTTCACAATAAAAAATAATATAGGTATGTTGGTATGTACATATAATATGAATTCTATATTGAATTCTATTATAATTGTACCCATAATATGAAGTTATGTAAAGGAAAGGACTTACTGTATTTATGATATTGATTATTTTGGAATGTTACAAAGAAGATGCGTCAACACATCGGTAAATACTGTTTATCACAATTGTAAAATGAAGACATTGCACAAACAAAGATGTATGACACATTTTTAGATAAAGTATAGCTTTGGATGGATTATAACTAATATGTTTCAGTACTAAACAGTTCAAATTAGAACCACCAAGATGGCAGATGTAAGAAAGATGGTAGAAAACTACTTTACCAACAAATAAAAGAAACAGATCAAATATGTTGGAGCCATTAGCTCTGTTTTAACACCGCAAAGCGTGCGACGCATGACTTAGACATTTGCGAGCAAAGAGATTCAACTAAAAGTTTTCAAGCAATTCTTTTTGGTTGGTTGGGAACTGTCTCTAACACTAGAAGAGCGGTGTGTAGACAAGGTTATTGAATTAGTAAAAATGTGCCGTTTATTGTTAATTGTACAATATTTTCAAAAATGGCACGATAAAGTTTGTAAGTTTATTTATTGTGATATTCAAAAACAAAACTATTCATGCAACAAATGCCTGCCCAATTTTTATTTATTTATTACTCAATAGAGCTTGGACCAGGAGTCGGCAGATCACGGCTCTTTGCATTGGTGCTTGGGACTGTTCAGACATCAACTCCAATACATTTCACTTCCACTCCTTATGAGATAGAGCCGATGGGCCTATTTTCTGTATATTTGTTTTACCAGTTTGTTTTTCTAGAGAAATAAATATATTTATAGAGAAGTCTGTAATTTGGTAGAATAAGAATTAAAGCAATTTAATTTGTGCAAATTGAAAGTAAATCAATATAAACACTTATATACCTAAAAAAATTGATTTAAAAAATCCCACAAGGAAATAACATCACATCGACAGATCGTAATAGTAATTATTATTCTTCTTGTGCTATTTTGCATGGTAAATCAAACTCAACGACAGCCTCCAAAAACTGTTTCTTTTCCTACAAACAAAAAAATTAGGCTCAACAGTGTCTCATGCATATCATAATACTTACCCGAATAGCCAATTACTATTACCCGTCAAAATACATACTACATAATACGATAAGTGTGGTAACATAAGAGTATAAAAACTGTGTATTCTGACATGTTAGCTAATTAAAATGTATAATAAGTTCTAGTTTGAAATCATGATGGAATTTCATTGTTCATGTTTGTAAAATGTTAAAATGACCTATCTGTTAACATGTTGTTTGTTACATTAATGGTTGGTTCTCTTGCCTGAAGAAGTAATACATTACAAGTCCTAGTACAGCATCTATCACCAGGCGTCCGTGTAGCGGACATCGCTCTCTTGCAGGGCGGGAAGACAGGGGCGAAGGCGGGCCCAAGTGGCGGCCGTCAACTTGGTACTGTTTAAATTCAATTTTCTAAGGCTGGGCAACCCTGAAAACACCAATCATTCATTTTATTATCAGGTAAAACCACAAAATTATCAAATAACAGTAGATTTTTAGACTTTTAAGGAGCATTCAAAGCTCAACATATCATTATAATCATTCAATCGGCAATGACAAAATTAAATTTTCATACTTTCTTATTTATTTTGAACCATAGAACATAAAATACAAAGCATATTATATTTTATTATACAGGGTGGGGCAAAGCAATTTGCTTATTTGAATTTGGCGCCCTGAAGCGATTGTTGTTGCGAGGAGAGTGGGGATAGACACATTCGAGAGGACATGGATTGAAGTTTTATCTCCGCTTGGTTTAGATAGAATTATGGAGTGGACGAAGGCGGAGCGAGTTGGCTGCCGAGGCATGCTTTTCGGCCAATTATCACCATACAAAGTTGCATTTCGTACCCATTTCAATATTGCGCCCCATGGTCGTGTTCTGGTTGGCAAAAATCAGAAAAAGATATATTTATCCAAGACACTATCTAGATTACATTTAGTTCAGGAAGAATCTTGTAATCATAAAGTATGATATACCGTTAAATATATCTGAAGGGGAAAGGATTGAATTAGCCCAGTGAGAGCAGAGCCCGGATTAAATGTAACGGAATCTTTTTCTGATTTTTCTGTTGGAAATTTTCGTTTGAGAGTAGCTATGTACATTGTCTTCAATGACTAAAAATTATGTTATTGCATGTTAACCGCAAACGGTTCTTCGATAATAGTTTTCCGCTTATTCTCTCTCTATCTTTTTTATTATCCTCAAATTAAACTTATTGTATCATCTACACAAAACATTACTACCCTAAAGCCCCTTAATTTTTTTCCACTGATGTATCTATTAAACTTTTTTGCTTTTACTTAAATTTACAAAAATGAAGTAAAATCGCATAGAAAAATATTAGCCAGTTTCGTCACACATAATAATATGTCTACTAAGTGTATAGAAAAAGATTAGTTAATGAATTGGATTATAGATACCTGAAAGAGCGGCGATTCCATTATCAGAAACCGGGGTCTCACAGAGGTTTAATACTTGTAGATGCTGCAGATGTTCAGCTATTAACAGAACTCCTGCATCCCCAAACTGAGTGGCCCACAGGTTCAAGTATCTCAGGGAGGGTAGCTACAAATAAATAATTATGCAACATTCTTATACAGCTCACAACGCAATAGAAAAAATTACAAAATAAATTAACATTATGCTTTGTGATAGGTAAAAAGATATAATCAGGAAAAATTAGGGATTCTAATTAGTTCAACTAAAATGACCGAAATTAGTAATTCAAAAAAACAAAAAATCTAATTTAATAATTTTATTTAAATAAAAAAATAAATATGGAGTCTGGAATTAAACAAAATAACAACAAATATACTCAAATTTGTCTTAGATCAATTAGAAATCGCAGCAAACAATTTCAAATATATACATGTTTCAAGTTTGTTGACGTTTGACGAAATATGAATTTTGTCATGCGAAAGGTGATTAAAAGCATTTGTATCACAATAAGTTATAAACAATTTCAAATATTTGTTACTTGACTTGTTCCGGATCTCAAATAATGCAAAACCTCTCTTCTGACGGATTATTTTATTGACAAGTGATTATACCTATGCTAATCCTATTTAAGAAAACCAATGAAATAAGTCAGAAAAGTGATTATTTTCTGAATGTTTAACAATATGTAAGTACTTTCCCATTTTATGAAAACTTGCCAGCATTAAAATTGGTTATTTTGCCATAGAAATAACATAGTTTAAACACCCAATACTCTGTAGCTTATCATAGCTGCTGTTATCTCAACATTTCAAATATGGTTGCTAACACAATCATAAATGTTTGCTTATCTTTAACATGTGAAAAATCTTTATTATGTGTAAAATAAGTGCAATACAAAGCGGGCATTGATAAACTCGTCATTGAAACAATAATGAATTAGAAAAGCCCAGAGAAAAGAAAAAAGGTATAGGGTGCTACTGAGAAATGAACTCAGAATCTCCCGTTTTCCGGACGGTTGTGTTAACCAATTCCACCGTTGGACAAAAATTGATAGAATTTTACCATTTTGCCAAATTTTTGAGGTTTTTAATAGGGTTAGGGAAGATATTAAAATATTTTTTTAATAATAATTACCTTGATTAGTTGTTCGGCCACAGCTGACGTGACATGTGTGAAGGCCAAGGAGAGGCATTCGAGGTTGCCAAAAGACCCCGCCGACAGCAGGCGGGCTACGTCAGCATCGGTGGCTCGGGACGGTAGAGTTAGGCGACGTGGTCCACCCTTTTGTTGCTGGTAAAATGAGATTAGACCATAATTAAATGAAAAGCAATAGAGAATATTTTTTCTAAAAGGAAATGAAAAAAATAATTTATATAATAAGCTGCCAGTACTGGGCAGATTACACCACCTTGACCAGAATGGACCAAGTAAGACTTAAAAAAAACTGCGCAACTCAAGGGTTCTGCATGGTCATGGGAATGAGGTTGTATCCTGCAAAAATTTAATATTTTTTGCATTCATTAGAGCATGTTGAGGAAGGAACTTTAATTTGTGGAAAATACCAAATATAGATATAAGCCGTCAAAATGTTGATATTTGTGGTAAATCGAAAAACGTGTGACATTACGATAAATGCGTGGCAGTTCTACAGCGCTGCCATTCTAATTATGAATAGTCCAGCTTGAGACGTCACATGCCACATTGTATACATTTTACCAATATTCACCTTGAAAGCTCATAACTGGAAACGTCATTTTTGGAAACATTGAAAAACAGATTTTACTGTCATTATTTAACCTTCTAAATAAACTTTCATCAAAATATTAAAAAATTAGGAGACAACCTCATTGTGAACTATTTTTTTTAATCGATTGACGTGATACAAAGTTTACATCCCCACAAAAATGTTTTTTTGGGAACGATTAGTAGAGCAAAAAAAGGGCATCATCAGCTTAACACATACTTTCAGTCAGACAGATTTCAAGTCAGGAGTGACCAGATCAGTGAAATGAGAACAGATTCTTAAACTACAAACAAGATAGAAGAGTAAACAGGATAAAATATACTATCAATAAAGTCCACTGAGAAAAAAGTAAGAACTCACAAGTTTCTTGAGGTGTACTTGTTTCTGGCAGGTCTGGTGCAGCGCCCGGCGGCCGGGAGCCGAGGAGCGGAGAGCTTGTACGGCCTCCAGGCGCTGCTGCTCATCTTCCAACAGCTCCCACTCCAGCATCAGGCACAGCGCTTCCAGGCCTGCAGGCTGAAATCACAAAATATTGATGATTTTAATCATAAACATAAGAAATCAATAGATCTGCCCATAAGGGAAAGGGGAACAAACGAGCGGGAGGGTGGCTTGACTGTCTCCCCTTCAGTCATTTGTCAATAAATCTGACAGTATACAGGCAACTAGCATTGTACTATCACTATCTAGTTTTCCAAAATAAAATCTGCTTATGAATAAGTACTTCTAATTACAATGGTGTACAAATTTTTGGCTGCGTAAAAAACATAACTGTAAATGATGCAGCGGGTGATAGCTGAGAGGTTAAAAAATAAAATACGATTTTAATTCTTATGTATAAAGAAACTGTACAAGGACAAGGTCAGAATCGCTTGCGCCAATATCATTCCAGACTTCGTTTTTTATTACAGTACTCTAGCCTCTCGAAATGCTCCGATATTAATTTTCTATGGAATACAGCCTTAACCTCTTTACTGTCATCCGACATTCAAGAGGTTAAGCAATGTCAATGTTGTGTATAACTTTCGTTAAGGTTTCCATCAAAAATGTTTGGATGAGCTGTTTCAAATTCCAGCACTATTGATTGAGCACCATTTAGACCGTTTGATGTTTGAAAAGCCCTGTTATCACTTGACCTGAAATTGTTAACAGCAGCTGTCAAGCATAACGGTCATGTTGTTAGGCTTGTCAGGTAATCACAATTTTTTGCTGAAATGAACCGAGAATTGACATTTTTTGACAGGGACCTTTCAATCGTCTATAATTGAAATGGCGCTAGTTATGGATTGGAGGGTCGATGGGTTTGAAACACCCCTACCTTGATTTTAAATTAAGCTGTCACTACATTAGGGTCACTGCAATTATTTGTGAATATTTATATTACCAATATAAATTTGAGGACTTAAATACAAACAACATTATCTACAAAAAAATACAAATAATAATTCTAGGCTATAAAGTCAAACATTTTATGTATACAAAAAACATACCAATAATTCAAGTGAAGTCAAACAACGCCACATAATATAATTCTAGGTCTAGGTCTCTAAATAAAGTTATCTACAAAAAAAACATATCAGTAATTTAAAGGCTTAAAGTCAAATAACGTTATCTACAAAAAGACACAACAAAAATTGTTTCGGTACGTTTGTTTTTAAAAGATAACTTTATTTGACTTTAAGACCTACAAATATTTGTATGTTTTTTGAAGATAAGGTTGTTTGACTTTAAGCTCTTGAATTGTATTACGTTTAGTGAACAAAAGTGTAACTTACATGAGCTCTCAGAGCGAGTAAAAGGCACGCCGGCAGCATTTGCGTCAGTTCAGTGAGGAATCTTTTTCTTTTGCAGCAGCAATTCAGTAGCGTCTCCAACTGGAATAGAATTAATTTATGACTAATTATTTTCACATCCTGAATTTTAAAAAACTAGCTGTTATTGAAAAAAAACATTCTAACCTAATCCTAATGAAGTAGCAGCTCCGCCAGTTTTTAACTGCTAGGTCTTGCAGGCAGCGGGCGACCTGGCAGTAGCTTAGTAACAAACTTCACGTACAAAGATGGTTTTGCATAAGGTGCGGCATCAGAGATGTACTCAAAGTGAGATTCTTAAATTTCAACCGTACAGTCGCTAGCGTATTAATAATGTCAGATGTGTGAACCTTACATTATTTTATAACTTATACATTATGTAAAGCTATTGGGAAGTAGGTTGCACAAAATGACAAAGAGCATCTTTCTCTATTGATGCCCTTGTGAAGAGTGAGATTAACAAAAGTATGAGAGGATATACAAATGTAAATAAAGCAAGGAGTATGTGCCAGACAGAGTTGTGTGGTGGTCTACCCTCTCTGCTTACCTCTGTGGCGAAACGGCATGACGGTTAGTAAGTTAAGTAGCTATGAATGGTCCCTACCATATCGCCCCAAAGCTGCGCATGGTCGGGGTGTGCTCCAGGGCGCGTGGGGCACAGTAGGTGCAGCCAGCCGGGCCGGGGAGGGCGTAGCGGGAGCACCCGGCGGTGAACGGCGCAGCGGGGGTCGCGGCCCAGCGCCAGGGCTGCGGCGGCCAGCGCCCTACCCGCCCGCGGCTGTTGCAGGGCGCGCACCGGCACCGGCACCGGCTGCAGCAGGGCCCCCAGACCTTCTGCCCAGTCGATGTATTCAGACCTACAATAAGAGTTGGTCAATTGTTTACAATGCTATCATTTTAAATGCAATTAAGTTGACAGTATTTTAAACGCCATTAATGACTAGCAAATTGAAGATCAGCGCCAATACAATTAATAAGGCTTCTCTTAAACGCCGGCTAGCGACCTGTTTCAGCTCTGTTATGCTGATATTTTTTTCTCACATTACTTCCAACAAAAAGACATATTGGTGCCTTGCATTCATTCCTTATGTACCTTTCCCAAACATAATTCTACCTACAAAATACTTTTATTCCTTACCCACATTGTCGACTGAATACAATAATATGTCCCAATGGTCAGTTGAAATCAGTTGAAAATCAGTCAACATCATTGTTGAATACGTAGCTATCATTCGACCGTGTCGGAAACTTATGAAAGTGAAAATCAATGGAGAACTAGTAAGTTCAATTTGAAAGTGAGAACCAGTGGACATTGAAAAACTAAGGAAGAAAGAGGTAAGTCGGCAAGCCTTTCTTATCCATTTTCCTTCCGCTTTGCGGGAACCGATTTTTGTCCCCAAAAAGACATTTAAGTATTTTTGAATTGTTAAAAATGGTAGGTATTTCAAGATTTTCAGTAAAAGACTGGCTAAATTTAGATAAATTATAAATTTTTTGACAACATAATATTACTATGGATGGTAACTTACATGTATTTGATAACATTCGCAAAGCAAACGAGGTCCTTATCATCGGTCCAGGCCATTTCACTTCCAGTCACCGCGAGAAGGTTGTTCGTCACCTCCATTTCTTCAGCCGCGGAATATTGCGAAGAAGAATCGTTGCGTACATTCTTCGCCATTTCCGCGGTCATGTGGAATATGTTACTGTTGTGGGCTTCTTCTTCTTCTTGAATGGATGTCACATCGCTTTCTCTTGTCGGGCTTGTCGGAGGGGTGTAGGAAATGGTGGGGATAGTGGCGAGGGTAGAAGGAGTAGAGAAGGCTGTGGGATCTGCAAATGGCGAACATATTGCGGGAGTATCGGATGGAGACTCTGATCTGAACGAAGCCTGTAAGGAATGGGTAGCCGGAGTACCGAACGGAGACGTGTTGTTTGAAACAACGGGTGACACGTTTGCCGAAGAGATGGAAGGACATCCGGATGCACGGCGTGAAGTGGGTGTCGCCGGGGGAGAGTTCCCGACAGATATAGCCGGAGAAGCATACATTATAGGAGTCGGAGGAGGGGAAGACGTAACACCGTCGGTCTGTAAGCGAACTGTAGGGATTGCAATCGGCGATGAGTTTCTTGGCGTGGGAAGTTGCGAAGTGGATCCGAACTTGCGGGAGTCTGCAGGATATTGGCTGCCTTCCTCAGACGGGGGAGGGAGCTGGTGCAAGGCGGCCAGGCAGGCAGCGGCCAGGTTGGGCAGCACACGAGGATGGGGGCAGATGGGGCCCGCACCGTGGACGGAGCGCACCCACGCGCGCACTACCTCTTCACCACCATTTTGATGATTGAGGGCACTGAAAAAAATCATTAAAATATTCAGATTGAGAGATGGAGTCTTACGGCTGCTGTTTTCAACATTTCGATCAACCAATCTTAGGCCGCGACCAGCTAAGCATTTGGTAGGATAACGCTCAATTCATGTTGTTCCCAAACATCTTATCGTTGATAATCTTAAGTGGCCTTTCACTTTCATTGACAATAAAATGACATCAAAGTAAAAACTTTCGATTTTAAATTAATATTGTAGACTTAATTGTTGTATTTATTATTAATACACGTAATTTCTTTTAAATATTGTTTTTCATAAACTGACATTTTATACTTTTTAAACGTATATAATATATTAAAAATAAAGTGTCAGTTTGATATTATTTCTACTATGTTGACACTTTTTAGAACTGGTCCTTTACTGAAACGGCCGAGACGAGCTTAATTCACTAGTCCGGCTTCCTTAGGTTAAGCGATGCTTAAGGCATGCTTGTGCTTGTGTGCTGGGAAGGGCGTAGTTGTGCATTTGAGCAGTATTGAGCCAAAATGTTGGCTTAGCAATTGATTAGTAGGATTGGGAAATGCGGCCGTTAGTCCTTAGTTTTAAGCAATTAGTGGACCCAGGGCCGGCCATGAGACAAACGGTGCCTCAAAGGCGCTGTGAGGTGTTCAGTATTATTAGAGTCTTGACTCCTTGGCAAGTCGGCGCCCGGACTGCAACTGGACTGCTCCAACTGCGTCTGTACAGGGCCTAACTGTACTAACTTTGATTGTCTCCTTTTTTGTATTTATTGGGCATTAACTACGTAACAATTTCTATAAATTTTGTTTTGAAGAGTTTTACTTTCCATGTACAAATGTTACATTAAATTTTTTCTATTAAGTACCGGTTTCGACACATCCATGTCATTCATTCACTGGCAAACTTAAAACTAACTAAATCTATACAAGTACAGAAATTATTAGATGTCATTTGGTGGGGGCAGTGAAAGGGGTGATTTTGGGGGAGGGGGAGAACAGTGGGAGGAGTCAATATAACATGGAAACATTGTCAAAAGGGGTGATTTACAGGATGCTATTTTTATTTTGTTTATTTCTAAGGTTTCTAAAGTGCACAAATTAATGTATTTATTAATATTTGAATGTTTAATAACTCAGGTACGCGGCATACGTCATTCCTATGTCTACCTATGTTAAATTATCGTGAAAACAAGCTTATGTGTCCAAGCGGTTAAACATGTTTTTTCTTTATGGCCTGTCTCTATTAAATGATTTGCGAACTCATAAAAGTTTATTATTTCGTAAACAGAGTTTATTTTCCCCGACTCTAATTTTATTGATTGTCTCTTCTGGAAATACATTAGATTCTAGTCCCTCTGTCGGAATTCAACAGGAATCTAAAGACACCACAACAGTGCTGCGGTCATCCAGCAGGTCTTGAGTTGAATTGTTTCAGATTTCAGCCTGTAAGCTAAAGATCACTGGAAAGGGTATCAGAAGAAGAAGAAGCAGATGTCACTGGCCTGGACAGTGGACATGACATAGGGTTTCGATGAATATACATGTATGGTTTACCTTATGTATTCTTGAACGAGCCGCCTGAGATGGGGCGCCTTGCCGAAGTCGACGTTGTGCTTGAGAATGCGCGCGGCGACCTGCGCGAGAGTGTCCCTGAGACGGGGCGAGCGCGGGTGGGTGCGGCAGTGGCGGGCAAGCGCAGCGGCCAGCGGGGCGGGCAGCGGAGCGGCGGCTAACAGCGGGCCCGATGCGCGCAGTGCTGCGCCACTGCTGTCATCTCCGCCGCTCCAGCGCTGTTCCTGCTCGATACAATACAGCCAACTTAAAATACAATATGGCTGAAAGGCATGAACCATGAAGGTCCCGAATATTGCGATTGGTTGGACATGTTGATAGAATACCATTTAACAGGACACCAAAAAGCATAAACAAAAGGGTGCCCCAGTATAAAAAAACCAAAGGAAGACCGAGGAAGAGATGAATAGACTCTAGAAGGGGACGAGAGCATTTGTGGAGAAGGCCAAATCCCGCCCTGGAAACATCTAGGTGCCGTGATGAAGATATTTTTTTATTTATTTATTTATTTTTATTTATATATTACAAACAATACAATACAAGATGATCCTTTGTCTATCCAACTGGGAAGGATTCCCGTTTCAGGACAGCCAAATTGTGTTTTAGTATATATTCTTACAATGGAAAGGAATGGCGATTCTGTCAAGACAAATTTTGAGAACATTAGTAGTTGCATTTGTAGTGACGGGATTGTTTCTTTTTCCTTGAAAGAATCGCCAAGATGTAATTATTTTACCAGGGTCATTTTGGATAACATTAGTAATTTCATACAGAACAGATGAATGGTTTCTTTCGGGAGATAACAAGTCTGAGATTCTTTCCAGGGCATTTTGGAGAACATTTACAATTGCATAGTTCGAATTTCCACATTTATAAGCTAGTATAAGACATAATATTATAAATCCTAAAGTACTATATTTTTTTGAAAATTCCTAAGATATAGAAATTATACATTACTAAACCAGAATATATACTGTATGACATATAAATCGGGGGTCTTAGTCAAGGGCGTGTAGCTATAGCATTCACATGTGGGGAGGGATTTACCCTAAGGGCGGGGGGGGGGGGGAGAGAATTTATTAGAAAGATTGTTGGGTCCTTCACTTACCACACTTATTATAATAAATTTTATATCATATCTATTATTGATAAAATAGATGGTTGCATTTTATTGCTGTATTTTCCAGAAATATAATCTACGAGCAGGTACTATTATTTTTTTCCTATGCAATACTGAGGCCGAGTTGGGAGGGAGTTGAGGGGTTGGACCCCCAAAACCTCCCCCCCACCTTATATACGACCTTGGGCCTAGTGCTAGAAGCGCCTGTCAAATTGAAATCGCTCTGAAATGAAAATTATTTGTCTATTTTACGGGGTACAAAGCGCCGAAAGAAACTTTTGACTAGATAGGCCACAATCTCATCAATCTAGAAATCAACAACACCTGACATTAATATTCATTGAATTCAAATAAAAGACGTTTTTATAATACCTTAATCAAATGACCTAAAACTGACATAGGCACTTCACACAAAAATAAACAAATGGATAAAATAAATATATTATTACCTCCGCCAGTAATTGAGAAATAATTTCCAAAGGTTCGCTGGTAATAGATTCGTCCTGAAGCGGAGTACACATTACATAGTCCACCATGTTCTGTAATAAATCAATAAGAAATCAATTATTATAAGCAATAATAAATTATTAGCCTGAAACATTCATCCCATTGAAAAAATCTCCCGAGAAAAGATACATGCCGACGACGGGACTCGAACCCATGTCCTTCTGATTTCCGGTCGAATGCTCTACCACTGAGCTACCTCGGCTTATCTCTTACGCCGTTCTTCCATGTAGCTACTTTCAAGCGACGTGATCGCCGCTTGTCTGTACTTTCCTTACTATTATTAGTGTTTGGAAACGCCGCTAGGCGCTGCACTAGCAAAATAGTATAACGTTGTTCTTCCATAGACCTACGTTCAAGCGACGCGATCGCAGCTCGTCTGTATTTTCCATACTATTATTAGTGTTTGAAATCGTCGCTAGGCGCTGCACTAGGACGTGAACGATGTTTACGTTACGTTACGTTCACGTAGCTACTTACAAGCGAGGCTACTGCTACCTGTCATACTATTTTGCTAGTGCAGCGCCTAGCGGCGTTACACTAAAAATAGTATGGAAAATACAGACGAGCGGCGATCGCGTCGCTTGAACGTAGCTCCATGGAAGAACGGCGTTACAGGTAGCGGGTAGAAACGATTTAGTCGCTTGTAAGTAGCTGCGTGAACGAAGGGCGTTACCCTATGCTATGCATAAAAATCTTGTCTTAAACATAATAATAATAATAATTGTATAATTTGTAGAGCGTCGTTTTTATGAGAAATCACCTCAAGGGCAAAATAGGTTTATCAATTAAAAAAATAAGAAATCATTAATAATTTATATTGAATATTTGCAATTAAATAAAAATAAAACTTTTATTTACCCTCAGTTCTTTCAGGACAACTTCCTTTCGTGTACTCTGCAGAAGAATATTCCGATATTTATATAGATTTCTCTGAAAACAAAATATTACAAGATTATTAATTTATTATTGACGTTTAAATGCAAATCTTTTTGAAAGGTATAAATAAAGTATAAAAAATGTAATTTACCTTCCATTGAATTGAGTGAAACCATTGGTCTCTGGTGTAAGCATTCTTTGCCTGAAAAAAAAAAAAAATTATAATCCTTTCTACATCTGGCAATAATAGAGGGCAATCGTATTGTTTGAAATCAGTGATGTAGAACCTTTTTAGTTGAAGTGCCAATTTACGAATAGTCAGTGAAATTCTTGTTATCAAATTTCTATGGGCCAGTTGTTTCACAGAATTTTAACAATTCATCAATATTCGAAATTAATTTTCAAGTTCTGTAAAAGTTCTATTCAACTTCTGTTATTTTTTTAAATTAGCTCAATACAGGAGGCCCTGAGGAAAACAAATTCTCTCGGGGCCTATTTCATCTTTGGGGATTCTGTGTGGAGGATCTTTTTAGGGAAAGGAAGGATAGGGAGTTCTGGGAAGAAAAACTGTATGAAGAGTGGGAAGGAATCTGGGGGTCAATGTGTTCAGGAGTGACGGACGTAGGAATCCATCCCTCCCACTGCGGTACAGGGCAATGGGTCGAGAGTCCGGCTGGAGAGGTAAAATGTCTCCATCAATCAGTCACTCCCGATCCTGCCCGCCACGTAGCAGGTGGGCAAACGCATATGCCGTAAGACCTAGACAAACCTCACCCTATGAACCCGGGCACCCTTGCTAAGTCACCAAACGTAGCGAACCACTTGAAGTAACCTATGGCAGGGGTGTTGGTGATCCAATAAATGATTCCCGGAGCGGCGGTACCAATACCCAAATTTAAATTATTTTTTTTGTAAAGCAACTGGCACATAATGATTAACAGAACTTGAACAAAACATTCACAGAACTTGAATATCAACTTAGAAAAACGATGAATTGTTCAAATTCTGTAAAACAACACTTTCCAAGACTTTTTGATATCCAAGCGAACCGGATCGAATTTTCAAATTTTATTAAAAAACTCCCTATTTGGAGAGGTGATATCCGCACATTTTGTGAGAGGGCGATGTCTAAAAATAGGCGCTCCCTACACTACTCGGGATATCATTTATATTATGGGGTTCGGTTTACAAAAAAGTTGGTAGAGCCGCGGCCCGAAAAGCTGAAGGTCCTGGGTTCGAATCTCAGATGTGACCGAACCTTTTTCTATTTAAGATTTTCGATTGAGTTTCGCTAATATTGTCTTTATTAATTAAAATATTACAATTTGAGGTTTAACTCGAAAATAAAAAAATAAAAGAATTCAAAAGAGTATTTAAATGTTCCCAACCAGGGATTTTAAGTCAGAATCATCACATTGAATCTATGTATTACAACAATTTGAAATTTTATCAATTATATTATTTTGGTAGGCGGGTATGGGTGTCGCCGCCCCGGGAACCATTTATTGGATAACCAACACCTCTGCCATAGGTCACCCCAAGAGGTTCGCTAAGTTTGGTGACTTAGCAGGGGTGCCCGGGTTCATGGGGTTAGGTTTGTCCGGGTATTAGCGGCGGATGCGTCTGCCCACCAATTGCGTGGCAGGCCAGTTCAGGAGAGACTGGTTGAGGGAAACCTTTTGATCTCTCCAGCCGTCTCTCCCAGAACATCGCCTTGCACCGCAGTGGGAAGGATGGATTCATTATGTTTGTTGTTCCTAGAGAAACCGACCCCCAGATTCCTACTCATCCCTAATATCTTTTTCCTTCCCAGAACTCTCTCTCCTTCCTTTCCTCGAAATATCCTACACACAGCATCCCCAAAGATGGCATAGGCCCTGAGGGGAATTATTTTCCTCAGAGCCTCCTGTATGGGAGCTAATGTAAAAAACAAAACAAAAATGTGAGCCCTACGAAATGGGTCCCACTTACCGCAGGTTGCGCATCACTGTTTTAAATGGCAACACCAAGATAAATTTCAGAATATTATAACAATACCTAATCATAGGCATACTTATTAGGTAGGAAATAAAATAGGTAGGTACATAATGCAATAATGAATTAAAATAATCAAAATTAGAACATTTTAAACAGACGAACTCAATAAAACGACGCACACAGACAAATGAAACTGCCGATGCTGTGAAAAAAGTTCATAGCGTTTTTGTTGATTTTGTGAATTCGAGAAAGATATTTAAATAAATAATACTATTTGCGAAAATGTGGTTTGCGAAGAACGCGCTTATTTTTCTACTACATTTACTGCCGTTTATATCGGGACAAGAATTTGAGAGCACGGTTAGTCTCATAATTTTCTAATAATTTCATTTTTGGAGATAGGCAATAATATTATTTTATTAATGCAACCAACTAATCCCCACACCGTTCCTTCGCAAGGGTAGGCAGAGAGGATGGACCGCCAAGCAACTCTGTCTTGGCGCATCTTGCTTCATTCACATTCATACAAATCGTCTTACGCATACTCTTCTGTATAGCGTTCCCGAAATCTATCATTCACATTCGCGTCATAAATATACTCCTTATGTACAATTTACAATACCTACTATCTTCCATCATCCGGTCTACATGCCTAAACCATCTAAGCGTCACTTTCTTTATTACCTGTTACGTTTACACCAACCTTTATTTTATTCAGAATCCACACATTTTTTAATACGGTCGTACCTACATGGTTTTACACACGTGCGCCTCAGGGATCCGATTTCTAAAGAATCCTGTCTATAATAAATCATACCTCCGAATTTGAATATGGAGACATACAAACTGATTTTTTTTTAATTTTTTTTTTTTTAATTTAATGACAATACAAATTAAAATGAAAATACAATATTTTTTATTTATATATTTATACGCCTATTAGGCTTTTACATACATAGTTATAAAAAATATTCATAAGATTGTAAGTTCACAGTTACAGTAGTAATACATAGTATAATCTATCTATTTAACATATTATAACAGCAAGTAACTAGTAATACATAAGATGATTATTTGTAAATATAAACCAATTGTACAAAAATAAGAATGTGCCTACTCCTAAGGTTAACAAACGTAATTTAGCTATAAAGAAATGTAAAGTTTATATGTACATAGTAGACAGTGAGAGCAGTAACATGGTATAATACGACATAATAGTATAGTGTATAATATGAGGCCTTTGAATTAGAGAGTTTACGAAATAATTGTTGGCGGTATTGTTAACATAATATACCCAGATCGTTTGACCAGTTATCGTGGCCCGTTAAATCCAGGGCGTTCGCTCTGCCATTTTACATAGTTTATAAAAAATATAGTTAGTAAAAGCAATAATTTAACCTTAACCATTTGACACAATATAAAGTAAATTAAGAATACAAATATAAAGTAAATTAAGAATACAAAGTTAAGTATTTTGTCCTCAGTCCTCCTCACTAGGTATTCCTGTTCCGAGGTGGACTGCAGGTTGTTGTACGGTGTTGATCATGATTTCCCATCGTTGTTGTTGGTTTTTGTTGGTTTCCACGAAATATAAATAAATAAAGCAAAAGGTGTTTATGTTTATTATTTTGCATTGTTTTAAAAAGTATTTATGTTTATTATCTGTAGGTTGCGTTGGGGTTACTCAATAATTTTAATTAGTTCCTCATCTTCATGTTTAGTTAGCCATAATTTGATGTCCTTTTTAAACTTTTGTATATTCATGGTATTTTTTATTTCAATCGGAAGGGCATTATATAATTTTGTAGCATGGAAATAATGGTTTTTCTGGCCGAAAGCTGTATTTAATTTTGGAATGTTTAGTAGATTTGAAGATTTTTCCCTTGTAGTATAGGTGTGTTGGTCAGCAAGGTATGCATAATTTTCTTTAAATTTGAGTAGTTCTAGTAGATTATAGTTCTATATAGCCAACACACACTCGTAGGATTTATAAAAATATTATTATTAAATTGTTAACTTTAACCGCTTGGGCACATAAGCTTGTTTTCACGACAGTTTAACGTAGGTAGACATATGAATGACGTACCTGTACCTGAGTTATTAAAACATTTTAAAGAATCTAGAGAATATTTATTTAGTTATATTTTGAATGTACAATATAATATATGTATAGTCGTTTGAAAAAAAAAATTGCCACATTTCGGCAACAAATCAATCCGTGGTATTGGAAATAGTGCCATATTGTGGCAAAAAGCGCTCGAGTGGTTAGGCACGTTTTAATTAGAGCCAACCGCATTCGGTCCTCAATTTGAAGGTTTCTGCATTTATCCTTCTTTCAATATTATTTTCATGTTTAATTTTATTTATATAATATGTAAACTTACAGGTGATTATTTTGAAATACGAAGAGGGGTCATTATTTCACAGTGGGTTATGTACTGGATCACAATTGGACAATGGTGGTGTAGTCACACACAAGGATTGTTTCAACAGCTTTTCAAAATTGCATGCGGCCGTAGGAATTTCCAGGTGGGTATTTTAATTTAAAATATTTTTATTTTATTGGAAGACCAACAGTATATACTTGTATATATTATTAATAAAGCAAAATTAATTAAGTAACATTAATTGTACCATTTACAGGTTGTCACGTGGGTATTTTATATAAGTGAAATGATTTAAAAGATGATATGAAAAATTCCATAAACAAGTTGATTGAAAGGGATTGGTGAGAGGGTAGGATGGTTATATTGTATAATATTTACTGGCATGGTTGATCAGTTACTTTTACGATTACTTTTTGTTAAGATTAATGACTGTCTATCCTATGAATTTATTGCTACCAGCGGAGTCCCACAGGGTTCACACCTGGGACCTTTATTATTTATCCTATTCATCAATGACGTTACCAACATTTTCTACAATGTCGAAGTTTTACTTTTTGCCGACGATATGAAGTTGTTTAAGGTCATTAATGATGCTTACGACTGTATAATCTTGCAAGAGAATCTTAACAACTTTTTCAAATGGTGTTCTAGTAATAAACTGCCACTAAATATTAACAAATGCCAAGTTATGACGTTCCCTAAAATTAAACATCCAATAATGTATAATTATTCATTGTGTAATGATGACTTAATCTCTGTAATCGAAATACTTGATCTAGGCATCATGTTCGATCAGAAACTCTGCTTTGTATCTCACATAACTTCTATCGCTAACAGGGCTATGAAAATGTTAGGTTTTATAGTAAGAATTTCCAAGGATTTTAAAAATATCAATACATTAAAACTTCTGTTCACATCTCTCGTTAGAAATATTCTAGAATACAACTCTTCAATTTGGTCACCTGTCTTTAATAATCACATTAATACCATTGAAAGAGACCAACGCAAATTTTTGAGGTGTATTAATTTTAGACTAGGAATTCCTTTAGAAACAATAGATGAAGGTTTTTATACATTCATTGAAATTGCTTAAGTTAAGTGATAGAAGAAAAACTTATGAACTTATATTTTTATATAAAATTGTAAATTATCAATTGGATGGCCCTGATATATTAATGTTGATTCAATTTCATGTACCTACCATTAGATCGAGGTCCTCTAGTATGTATTATTGTGACAATTATACCAGTCTCAGGATATAACTCAGTTATAAATAGGTTGCAAACACTTGGGAACTTTTATGCTAAAATCGCTGATATTCTTAATATACCCACCCCTTGTGAAGTATAAAGCTACACTAATTAAACATTTTAATGAGGTCACTGTATAACAGTTTTTTTTTTTTTCCGTCTTTCTTAAAGTTGTTATTATTTTATTTGTCATGTTTCAATATACATAATTATATAATTTCACTCATCAAAATTTAATACTGTACTAAGTCTGTTTAAAAAAAAAAAAAACTTATGTATGTTAATGGCACTATTGCCGTAAATTCTAAATAAATATATAAATAATTATTAGCATGATGTAAGGAGGATCTCCCGAAAGCAAACCGTGCCTTTATTATATATCTAAATCTAACACATTTTCGTAAATTTATCTCTGTGGAACGAGCTGCAAATATACTATATATTATTTTTAATTGATTAATTGCGAAATAAAACTATAATAAAATTTATTTGCGCACGCCGAGTTCGAACCCGCGACCTTGGGATTGGGAGTCGAGAGCCTTACCCCTCGACCACGCCGACCTGAACTTGATACGATCCATTTTCGTGCATAGGTACAGTCACTTTACTGACTTTACAATGACCGTAAGCGAGAGAGAAAGGTGCGTAAAACAAACTTACGACAGAGAAAGGCGTGTGCGGGGAGGCATGTCGCTTTTTCTATTGCAACGATTTCTGTATCAATGTCAGGTCAGAATTAAAATTTGGCCTAAGCAAAAATGTTTTTTTGTATTATTTTCAGGGTGAGTGACAACTCTCATGAAGTAAGGTTCTTCAAGTCGTGTCTTTTGTTTGATGGGTGGTCGGTGTTGACGACTGTGAGGCCGTTCACTTGGCAGGCTAACTCCGCGTCCCGTTCCAAGGGAAGTCAAATAACACAATCACAATCCTCGTGCTTCTTTGACATAATCATCCATGAATCATTCAATAACACGGTGAGTAGATACCCTACGTTATTTTTTTTTATGTGAATACCGTACTGTCCGGAGCCAATGGAATTAGGGCATCCGAGATATGGCAAAGAATTATAACGCTAACTTTATCTATAACATGCGGACACCTCAGCACAGATTATCCAAGCGAGGTGTTCACAAAACACTACTACCCACTGGAGCGACCGCGCGAAATAAATAAATTTGCCTCAATTGCTCGAGATTTCCGGATGATTATTTTTAAAATTTTTCGCCAACATTAAATAAAATCATATCTTCGAATTTTAACATAAAGACATAAAAACTTATTAAAATGCCTATATAGCCAATGAATTAACCTCTTTCATACCGTTTATCTCATATTTGTAGAATGTATAAAACAAATATTAAAAAATCGTAAAGTTTATAACCGCGCGGTTCCTGCGTGTTTGATACTTTGAATCTGCCGTCAGAGGTACTTATTCGAGTCAATATAGAATATTTTCGATTTCTGTATGTTTTCTGTGGTATACTTGATAATGAAAGGTACATATCTTTGAAAAAGGGAATTAATTTTAACCGTAAACAGCTGATCATAAATTTTGCGCCAAAAAAATATTTAAAAAAACAATTTTTAACATCGTTCTAAAATAATCTACGAAGTTCGAATTTGCAACATTTACGGCTATAATAGATAAAGCATTTCAATAGCTTCGTTTTAAGACCGAAATAACAAACGTGGAAGCCACAAATATTTTTTAAATCTTTTTTTGCCGAATCAAGAGATAATTGGCTTTTTAAAGCCGTAAAGCAAAATTAGACATTTAAAAAAGTGCATAAATAAGCCAAAAATCGCTTCAGTGGCTACAAATCCATTTACTGATTATTAACTGTTTTATGTTACTGATTCTTATTACCTAGGTGTGTAAACTGTAAACATCTGTCAACTGTATGTACGAGAACAGAAATAAATACATGTACAAAAAATATATATATATATATATATATACAAATAACCCATGATAGGGGTCGTTCGCATCAACTTTACAATTTGGGAGGCGCGAATGGGTGTCGCCGCCCCGGGAACCATTTTTTGGATAACCAACACCTCTGCCATAGGTCACACCAAGTGGTTCGCTATTTTTGGTAACTTAGCAGGGGTGCCCGGGTTCATGGGGCGAGATTTGTCTAGGTCTTGGCGACGGATGTGTTTGCCCACCTAATGCGTTGCAGGCAGGATCACGAGATACTGGTTGAGAGAGACCTTTTGAGCTCTCCAGCCGGACTCTCGACCCTACAGCTTGCGCCACAGTGGGAGGGATATATTCATACGTGCGTCATTCCTGGACACTTTAAACCCAGATTCCTACCCACCCATCATACTTTATTCTTTCCCAGAACTTCTCCTCTTTTTTTCCCATAAAAAGACCCGCCACACAGCATCCCCAAAAATGACATAGGCCCTGAGGGATTTTTTTTTCTCTGGGCCTCCCATGTGGAGCTGATGTAAAAAAAAGGTTGACAGCGTTAACTAGTAGGTAGAAGTCGGTGTATATTATTTTGTATCAAAATAAATTGTTTTGTTTTCAGGAACCGAAAAAGGGAAATGTAATGTGCGGCAAAGAACTAGAAGCCATTTTTTCTCAATCCGGAAATGAATGGTTTTTGAGGCAAATTCACAGCAACTTTACAGTATGTTTGAAAAGAAACAATAAGAAATGTAAGGATGGAAGACTTCATGAAAGTAAATTTGCTGAATTTAATAACAAAGGTTTAAAGAAACAAATTAAAATGGATTTGAGTAGATACCCTGACAGATTTCAAAACAAATTGGTTCTGATGAACAACGATGACATTTTTTATTTGAGGTACCAAATGCGCACTTATCAACACATGCATGTTTTCGAAGGGGAACAAGGGAAACCAGTTGATCATGCCATACATGTGCGCTTTGATCCTAAATCTATGAAGGCATTAGGAACAGATTCTCAACACTATAACGCATACAGGGTGAAACGCCTTATTGCTCCAACCACAGCTCTCTCAAATAATTCGCAACCGGAGATTCATTTTAGAAGTGATCGCAACGAAACATTGATAAATCATACAACTTTGGGCGTTGAAAATACAAGCGCCGTGATTTTAAATTCTGCCATAAAAATTCCCTCACAAATTCTTTCGAACGATTCTATTAAATTTATCCTTTTAACACAATATTTGGAAGAGAGTTCGGCCAACAGTGCTACGAACACAAAATCACTATTAGGAAACTCGACCTTCAATTTGACCGATATTTCTATCAAAACTTCTAAATATCGTGACCAAATTGACACATCTGATGAAGGTAAACATGAACCTTCTGCAACAAAGACAAAGCCCAACCTCCCTTTGGACCATCTGAATAACACGGAAACTACCGATGACGCTGATAATGGCAATGTGAGAGAAAGCGATTTACTTATTTTAAGGCATGTGCGAAAAGAGGATTCTACAACCACGATAACGAAGTCAGCGGAAAGCTACGCGCAAGGAAAATTATCTGCAGGGAAAGTGGATTCGACGAATACCGTCACGGAAATTCCTCCTCAATCAAGTGCATCAGCTCTGGAAGAAACTTCAGATGATGTTGAAATCAGAGAACGCGGATATCCCGTTTCGAGGACTGCAAGAAAAGAAGATTCAACAAAGAATGCATCAATGGGATTTGCAAATAATCATATTATGCTAGGAAATATATCTGCAGTGAAAGAGGCATCATCAGGCTTATCAAATATATCAACAGCTCTGAAGACGGGAATCGTCGTACAAATTAAAAACACTTCTGGTGGCATTATAGTCACAGCTCGTGGTATTCCCATTTCAAGATCTGAAAAACAAGAAAGTTCAACAACCAAGATTACGGAATTATCAGAAAGCTATACGAAAGTAAAGTTATCTGAAAATAAAGGCGATTCGGTGACAGTAATCGCGGATAAACCTTCCTATTCTACAGAAACAGTTCCACAAATTGAAGACAGTTCAGATACCACTGATAATGCTTTTGGTAAAGTGAAAGAACGAAGTATTCTCAGTTCAAAGCTTGTAACAAATGAATCTTCTCCGACAACAGGTCCAAGGTACGTTCACAAAACGATTTTACGAGACTATATCCTCCAACGTACCGGATCCGGAACCACGGCTGAGGACGGGGAGGATTACCACGACTTGATGTACCGCGAGGGCGAAGTTAACGAAGACGAAGAAGAATACCTTTCATCAACAGAAGAGGAGGAGTCTCCAATGAGGAAGAGTCGCGCCAGTTCCCGAGAGTTTCATTCTACATTAATATTACTTACTTTTATAATACAACTCTTTTTTGCTGTTACTAGTGAGGTATTTTAAATGTAATTTCTGATTTACAAGGTACATTACACGGTGAGATAAGTGATTCATAAAGGCTATAAAGTTATCTTACCTACGGTGACCGGATAACTCAGAATTAACTCAACACAACACCACCTCCCTTGAAAAGTCGTTAAAAGTCATAAAAAAATTGGTTAAATAGGTTAGTTGGGTTAGGTTATGGGCTATTTTCCAATTTATTTTTTCATAGCTTTTAATGATTTTTTTAAAGAGGTGTTGAGTTGATTCCGAATTGGCATGGAACCGTTATCTACAATGTACATGATATTTATTTATTTATTTATTATTAATTTTCAACGCCCTGATGGGCTTTTACATAATAAGTATATTATACAGTGATATATATGTATGTTTAAATAAGAAATATAAACTTATAGCAATTATAATATTGACATAATATTCTACAAGTTTATTTGATTTGTTACTAAAAAAAGCTACTTGCTTGTGAAATTTGTTCTTCGCATTTAAATTTTCTTCACACTTCGACTTTGACAGTCGCGAACAAGGGAAAACAACGTAATATGGATTTATAAGGGTTTTTTAAAAATTATTTATTCATAATTTTGATCTGTGAATTAGATTTTGTTTTATTTAGATTTAAGGTCTAATAAATGGCTATTGTGATAAATAAATACAAAATAAATTGATTTCCAATTTCCATATCTTCCTTGCAAAATTTAAAAAAGTTTTAATTTAAAATTGTCTTGTATATGGTCATGGTGTAGGTCCTTTCAAAAAGTAGCACTAATTTCTGAATATCGTAAAGTCAAACATATATGTATATTGGACAAACTATGTATTTGAAAACTTACGTTCATTTTACTATGAGTTGTTATCTTAGGGCTGCTATTTAAAACCTTTATTATAATGTCGAACTGTAATTACGAGCTTTTGAATACTGTTCTATTGTTATGTTATGTTCTCTTTAGTTTATGTAATGTAATGTTTTATTTAGTAAATTATTGCTACTTCGATAGCTCGTCTCATATTATGTGGGTATGCCTAGTTGCTTACTTAAGATGACAAGAAAACATACTGACTGTTTATTTCTTAATTATTAATAATATTATATAAATAATGTTTTCAAGCTAAAGTATTATGTAATTCTTATGTTGGTACGATAAAAGAAACCCACCCATTATCATATTATTCACACATCTGGGACATTGATTATTTGACTCCTGTTTTGTGTCTATACCTCTAATAAATAAATACAAATAAAAATAAAGAAAAGAAATATTCTCATTTAATTTTAAATTATTATAAAAATATGCGGGAAACCCAAGAGTCGCCAACATTTAACATTGACTTCATTTGGAATAAAAATGTAGTTGTCATTTTGCTGTCTCGCGACATGTTTATTCAATTAAAAACGTAGAAACCGGACAGCAAAGTAAAATGACATCTATATTTTTCGTGTATGTGCTCTGATACATCCTGTGTGTGAGACGGGAGATGTTTAAGGAGTTCGACAATGGAGTGGTAAGGTAAGTGTGAAAATGTCTGTTTAAGGAGACCATTCAAGTATAATTACCTGCAGTAGTAAAGAACCATCCCTGACGACAATCCTCAGGCAGTACTTGTGGCTGGCGTCCCAGCGGGAGATGGAGTACACCTCTTCCATACAGGTATAGGGCAAGAGGGGCTCCAGGAATCCACACGGCTGCAACCAAACGACACACATTCAATACAATACATATTACTTATCAGAGATTGACCAAAAACACATTTCAAATTAAAATATTATGTAAGAGAATTACGAGAAAATCACTCATTGCGTGCTTTGCTAGAAAAACGCGCTGTTCTTATAATATTTATTTAGATTATAGTAGAAAATAATAAAAGATGTCCACATCAAATAATCATATGCCCAAATAACGTTAATAATTTTTCACAATAGGATACAGTATCTAACCATCTTCTAACTAAATATCACCTCTTTCCTGCAGAGGTAGGTGGGGAGGATGGACCGCCACGCAACTCTGTCTTAGCGTACAATCCTTGATTCATTCATTATCGTCTCAAGTGCTCGTGTATGATTCACTGGACATATATTATAATGTATCAGCGACGGTCCACGACACTTTTCAGTGAGCTAGAGTGATCAGATTAAAAAATACGACATTATGGACATTGTTGTAGCTGAAGATCAATTTAGTTTATTTTCAATTTTTTTATGAAGATTTTCAGGATTCTTTCAGTTAGGGATGCGCTGCAATCATTATCTTCATACAAAAAGATTAAATTTAGAAAAAAAAATTTCTCTTCTAACAACTACTTCAATAATGTCGCACTTTTCAATCTTAGCATTCTAGCTTACTGAGAAGTCACGGATCGCCATTTATATGTATATACCAGGGGTGTTACGGATATTCGCATCCGCATACGCATACGCGGATTATTCGCATTAATTCAGACATTTTCATCCGCATCAATGAGGAGCTTATACAGATGCGGATTCATATTTGCAACAAGTAACGACATATCTTTAAAGTGGGCGGGGCTAGAGTGACGCGTGCCCCGCGTGTTTGCTAGTTGTTATCTTCGTTGAATGAAGATAGCAACTAGCACGAAGTTCGTTCGCTAACTGACCAAAAGGAAGGCACACATTGGTGACACGATCCTACAAGTTTTGTTTGTTTTGTTTTAGTTATGGATGTGATTCTTATTGTGAATCGATTACAGTGTTTGTTTACTGTGTATATCAGAGATGGCCAACAGGTCGACCGCAGTCTACCGGTCGACCGCGAAGCTGATTTAGGTAGCCCGCGAGAGTATAATAAAGTAAATAGGAAAAAATGACAAAATAACATTATTTTGAGATGTATTCGCGCGAAGGACTGAATAAGGTACCTACTCACACGCTTCGGTCGCATTGCAACAACGCAATGGCAGTATCGTTGCGTGCGTGTGCCAACTAATTCGAGCTCGCCATTTTTGGAAACTGATTTGCCAAGAAAAGTTTCCATGCCTAAGAAAAGTAGCTTTATATTTGACATCGTTTTTCGTTCTACCTATTTTTGCGAATATCACTAGTTCTACCTATCTTTGCGAATCAACATTTTCAACGATGAATGCAATAAAAACCAAATATCGTTCCCGCATAACAGATGCCCATTTAACTTCGTGTTTGCGAATCGCAGTTACTTCGTACACTCCCCAATATGATAAGCTTGTGGAGAATATGCAGTGTCAAACATCCACCCTAAAACGTAAAGCTTAATGAAAAAATTTGTTACATTGCACTTAAATTCTTACAAATTTATCACAAAATAGTTTTATTGCAACTGTACAGGGAGTTTCCGATGAGAAATATCGATTATTCCACGTATCAAATTTTTAAAATAAAAATTTTTATATCTTTTTATTTCATTCAAAACTTAATTTAATATATACCTACATTCAAGTAAGCAATAAAAATGCTCGAAACGCACGATGATAAATTATTAAATATCGTGTAATTCTTGTAAGTATTTTTTGATCATAAGTATTAATGATTTTTCAATAATGTCTAAATAAAATAAGTGTGTAAAAAAAAATTGAAATATTTTAGTTTGTAAGACCTTAAATAAATAGAAAAAACTGAGGTATTTTTGTCACAAAACACGTTCTCGGTTTTATTTTTTAATGATATTATTTAACGAACATAAAAAAAATTAAAACTGTGTCGACTAGATTATGTATTGATTTATTTTTTTGTATGATTATATGATTTGAAATTTGCTATCGTTTGAAAATTGAACAAATCTGCCAACGACCAACGGTATAACCTTAGTATCTTAAAAATATACTTAGTTTTTCAAAATTTTAATGTGTACCAGATAAAATAACAATCTTTCAAGAACAATTAATGTTTTTTTGTAAAAAAGAGTCAATTCATCTAGAATTAGATTTAAAAAGGAGTAATTTCCGGTATTCTCTGGTAATACCATCTTAAGAGGCTAGACTTTGAACGACACGCGGAACACCCGCGTCTGTCATTCTGTCCCGCTCACAATAAGCTCACGCACACTTACAATACATGCGAATGCGAAATGTGCGAATGAGACAACGCTCTAATTTACCTACAGAAATCGCTCGAAAAGGGGTTTATGGAGAATACACTTTTCTACACTAAAACTTTCACGAAATTGAAAATTAAAAAAATTTATATTTTTTAGAAAGAAGAAGCTACGTCGGTAGCTTTTTATAATTTTACAATTCTTTATGAGAGTTGAGTTAGCAGCACTTTTTCCTTAAATAATATTTTTTGATAAATTGTACATGTTTGACAGTGAATGTTTACATTAATACGAAACGCATCGAAAATTAGAAAACATACCGACATAGTTTTCACCCTCTAAAAGGCAGTATATATTCGTTTTGTGCAATTTTCGATGTAGAAAAGTGTTTTTTCCCGGGCGTCCTTTTTGTATGGGCCGAAAAGCGAAGTCTATCGTCTTAAGGTGGGTGGGTCATTCACAGCATTCATTGATTTATTATCGTACCGCTCAATTCTTCCAGCCTTGAATTTGGCAGACAATGGGGTCAGAGATTATCATAATATTATTGTACGCATCCAGCAAGAAGACATTTGTAATTTAATGAGTTAATGAGTAATTAATAAATCAGATTACACCATTGCGAGAATTATCCGTAAAGTCATTTCCTCTAGATTGGACATTTATTAGTTTCAAGTATTATTTTTAGTTTACTTTAGGCACACGAGACGTTATTTATCAGTAAGTATATTCCGGAGAAAATCATAAACGACAAAAGGTTTTGTTTAACATACTTTGTTTGCTTAGCTTGATGGTTACAAACTTTAAAACATCTGTAATAAACTCTATGATACACTTATTATTTATTTATTTATTTGAAGCAATATTTTTACATTTTATAATAAAATCCAATAATGTTGGCCTCACTAGGTGGTTTACCCGTGCTGAGACCTTCATTTTATCTACAAAATTTTTTTACACAATACATTTAAAAATATATGAAAAACATAAGATTAAGATAAATTAAACTTAAAAACACAGATTTAAAATTAAAGTAAAATTAAAAATAAATAATAAATAATATTATATAAGGCTAAAATAGGTATATTTATATTATGTGTTGTGTGTTTGTGGGTGATTGTGTTTTATATTGGTTTTGTGTGTTATGTATATGTTTTATTATTTTATGCTATGAGATTTTGGTAATATTGTCTTTAATAGAACAGAAAAATGACTAACTAGAGAGAAAAAAACTTTAATATTATGGGATTGTGCCCAGGCTGATTGCCCAGACTGTCCTCGATACTCCGATGTCGGCTACTCCACTGACCACATACCTAGATACTATAATATTTCAATCATTATTTTATTTCCAAATAAGGAATATAGATATGGCCGGTTCAACCGCATTTCCATTAATTAGTTCCGGAAATTTTTCAAACGCATTCCTTTGTGCGTGTGATTTATACGTACAAATTCATTCATATGGTGTGAACATAGACAAATGAATATTACTATGTCTATGGGTGTGAATCATATTTTCTTATGCCTAGAACGGTAACTGTGTTTGCGTGCACTAATGTTGATAAATTCACACTAATAAATAATTACCCTTCTCACTTTTAAAATGTATTATAAATTAATTATTTTTACAGCGTTTCGTGAAAAAATTACGTCAAGAAAGCTTTATAAATCTATGACATGATGATGATAATTTTACAAGTGAGCCCTTGCCCCGAATAATGTTGTATCCAACAATATTCTTGTTTCGAGAAAAATGGAAAAAAACCGAAACCTGTTATGTTTCATAACATTTTATAATTATAAAATAAAATTATTAAGCCTTTTAAAGGAAAATTCGTGAAAAAGGGCTATTAAATTAGAACTTTTTGCAAGAATTTGTGCTGAATTCGTAGTAAAATGTTGTATATGAAAATTTCACATACAACATTATTCCACAAAACTTTTACTTTTCTGACCCTCAAGATAGCACCATGCTCTTCTAACATCAATCTAAATATGTCATTGATGCGTTTGAGCTTAAAAAGCAAAAACAAATGGTAATCCATATAAAAATATGGATTACAAGAAATAAAAAAATAAAATATAAGAAGTTCATACGATGGTTTTAGTATTAGATGAGCATGTATCGTTGTTAAGTATTGTCAAATTGTGAATAGTATGTATTAAAAATGTTTGATGCCTGATAAATGAAGGAGTGTAATTATTACAGTGTAATTTTTAATAATATAATTTTTAATAATATAATGCGTATTACAGATTGGCGTAGGTACGTACTCCTGGTATAATACACATGGCGTAATTTACATAATTTTATTTGTTAATTATATTAATTAATATAATTTTTTTATTTATTAATTATTTCCCAATAAAAGGTATAAAATGCTGTAAAATTAAACTGATTGACCCACTCAACAATTTGTGTTAAGTTTATTGTAATGAATAGCCTAAATTAGGTATGTAATCAATGATAAAATAATAGGTATCTGAACACTATAGACTTTTGAATGGTCACTTATTAAAATTATTCAAAACTTACCAATTTTAAGCATTTTTGCAGAAATATCCGGACATATCTTGTTATAAGAATTCGAGTAGTTTTTCACAGAAAATTTTCCTATTTTATATAATAGGCAACGATTAGCAGACACAAGAAATAATACGGATAAGATTCACAAGGTCACAGTTCCTGACGCGGTGAGGTATGACGTACGTAATACACTTTACGAGAAAAAGATTGAATAAAACATAACTACACACTGTACGTTGTCTTGAGAAAAGTGTAAACACGTCATGAAGCGGGCAGGAAATGGAGAGGACTCTTGCATAACTTGCCAGCTGTTAGAACTGACAATCAGGGCTGAATTAAGCATGTCGGGGCCCCTAGGCGGTAACCGATGAGTTTATCGAAAATCAATTCATCGAAACCAAATTCATCGACAACGAGAGGTTAGGTTAGGTTGAACTCGTTTTCGATGAACTCACCGTGAATCCCCCTATGCAATGTACATCTCGGGGCCCCTTCACCCTTTTCTAACTTCCAAATTATTTTTTTTTCTACCACAACGTAATTTTATTAATAATTAATCTGTTTTTTTCTACCTTACTAAGGTATACCATCACCACATTCAATAAAAAAAATTAAACGAATACCATACAATAACTCTGTATTACACATAAAAAAACTCTTACATAGAAAAAAAAATATTAAAAAAAAAAATAAATAAAAAAAAGCAGAACAATGAGCGTGCTTATCGATAAAGTGATCTCTTCCAGACAACCTTGAATTGGAGAGAAACAAAGAATTTTAGCAAGCAGATACGGAGTGCACACTAAAGCTTGTATAACATTTATATTTTAATATAATTAGAAATAAAAGCAAAAAAGAAAAAAAATACTAAAACTAAACAAATGCCAATAAAAAAAACCACACACAGCACCTACAATCACAACCCCACTGATACTAAGTCATGCTGTTTGACTTTTCCAAAATATCATTTTCAATCGATATTATCGCCAATGAATTTAAACGCTTCTGAGACAATGATGAACGAAGACAATTTTTAAATTAAATCACAGTCGCAAAACTCCCAGATCGTAAAGTAATTAGGCCCTCCGCCCACTGAGGCAACTGAAAACCAACTAAAACCGGCTGTTTTCTCTGTCTTGATTGGTCAAAAAGCTTGTTTAACCATAGATGAAGAACAATCAGCTGACAGCTCGCAAATAGCAACGGCCGCCCAGGGCAATCAGCCGTGACGGTCGCAAGATGGTCGCAAGTCACCGCTTGCGTTACCATTGACAACGGGGTTTTGTGTGATTGTGAAGTGTGCGGGCCATCACATTGTCATACAAAGACAGTTGGCAGTTGAGAGTTTTCAGTTGCCTGAGTGGGCGGAGGCGCTTACAGAACAAAAAAAAACAGAAAAAGTTTGTTTATGACACAACATACGTATCCAACGAATCGGGGACCCCAATGTTCTTTGTCATGTCAAACAGTACCTACTTCCAACCTTATGAAAGTGGGCATAGACCATAAATATAATAAATTAATACATGTAGGTAAGTGTGCATTTATGATACATTTAGATATGGATTAACATTGACGATGCCTAAATTTTCCTTGAGATCTCTAAACTATTACCGTGTGTCTGAAGAATTAATTAGGTACTCTATAATATTTTAACGAGTGTTTTCCTACCTAGCTAGATCTTTTCTAAGCCGATCAAAATTCCAGCATTCAGTTGCTTATTAATTGAGACTCAAACCATCGAAGCAAGTCATTTTTTCTCGGGTCGCGGGGCCCCTAGCCGATGCGGACCCCCTGGGCAGTTGCCTACACAGCCTTATGGGTAATCAGGCACTGCTGATAATATTATCCTAACAATATTGACTTCCAATTCCAAACAAAGAAATGCTGAGCAAAGTTCGTCTGCGACACTAAACTTACTAGATGAATGAGACAACAATGTGATCTGCAACGCCCACACTTTATCGAAGTGGATGAAGCCATAAGCCAAATCACTATTTAGATTTATCTTTACTACGAATTGGTTTTTCATTATGAATATAAAAAATATGTTATTTATTTATTTATTTATTCACGCCCTAACGGGCCTTTACATGAAAATTTTATACATTGGTTACAGTAATCAAATATAAAAATGCAGTTGTAATAATTGTAAAAAAGCAACACATATGAATGTTACAAAATTTAGTGCAAATTAGCTAAATACTAGAAAGTTGGTTATATATAAGATAAGTAAGAAATAATTAGTAGAGAGAGATTTAGAAAATAAAACAATAAGAATAGGAATGTTTCTACACATAAAAAAAAAATAAAGATAATAATAACACAATTTACCAAAATATATATGTATATATAGAAAGTTAAATAATAAAACCTGAAATTACAATAACATAATAACAGCATTAAGGATTGTAGCATATTATTTGCATACAGATACACTTTTTAAATGAAGCGAGGTTTTTATAAAAAAATATGTCTACGGAGCAGGTATCATTCCCCACACGATGCAATCTCTGAAGACAAAAGTTGAACATAAAATTAGTGCGAGAAGCAACTATATTAAATGTCTAGTGTTGTAACTATTGGGTACTTGATAATTTATCATATTCACTAGTTCAGGGCTATCCAAATATCCATTTACGATTTTAAATAATAGTAAAACATCACAGATTTTTCTTCGCTGTGATAGTTCGGGTAGTTGTATATATACATATATATATGTAAGTAATTGCATTAAATAATTGTAATTTAAATTTTCTATTGGAATGCGTAATTTATAATTTATTGGGTAGAGTTAGTTCAGTAACTTCTTTGACGATTAAATAATACTAGTCAGTTTTAAAACTATTATAGATGTTTAATACTAGTTAGTTATAAAAATACTAGTCAGTTATTTTTTCCGATAATTCCTTAGGCCAAGATTTGATGGACATAATATGGTTATTTTTGTATTATTTGTTTGATACTGGGTGGGAGTTTTTGTATAATTTTACAGCTAAAAATTCAGAATTACTTTGTCCAAAGGTAATTATATTGTACTGTGTCAAATAAGAGTAGAAAATATAAAACCTGGAACTAAAAAAATTGTAGGCTGGCAACACCACTTTTACTGTCAAAATGACAGTAAAATGACATTGGCACTGTTTATGTAGAATTATGTAAGTACCATTTAAAAAAACAGTTTTTTAAATATAAATATTTTCAGTTTTATTTTAATAATAACTATTTTAATGCGCCTTGTATAGGTACATATTTTCTATTTTATTTACGTAGATATAAAATATTGTTAGCTATCAAAGTTGTATTTATATTTGCAGTTAATTCAGAAAGTACCCTCAGGCGAATTGTCAAGGAGAGCGAAACAAATGAGGGTAAATTCGAAACTCCAGGCAAAATAAGAAAAGGTCGAATTCCGAAAGCTATGGATAGTTGTTTTGACATCAATGCTATTTGTCATAAGGTACATTTTTTAGGGGGATGATCTAAAGCCCAGGCAAAGCTGGATTCTTCAGCTAGTATTAAATAAATGTGAGCAAATTCTAAACGGCTATTTATTTTACTACAATATCGTTATTCTTCATTGTGTTAACACAAAATTGTAAAGGGATAATATACAAACATGCAATTCTAATTTTGAGATCAGTGGGTATCTATATTGCAAAGAAAAAAATATTTTTCCTACTTTTATGTGTTTTTGTTTTTTATAAAATTGTAGCTTACACAGCTTTACATTTCCACCGTGTGTTATAAATTTAGTATTGTCATCTGAATAACAGTGGCGCCCTCCTAGGTTTTCTACTCTTATTTGACAGACTATAAACTTAGGTACATTTACCTTGCGTATTTTCTTTGCTCTGGTTTTATGATTACGTTAGGTTGATTATGCTTTTTGTTTTTTTTTGAGTGGTGACCAGAATATTGTTGGCATAGATTTTTCGTTTACTTGGAATTATTATTCATCTTCTATTGTTCGTTGGGGCTAACTGATATCTACAGGAATGACATTACAATACTTGTGTAACGTCATTGATACATTGATACGAAGTATGGCGACCACCTGGTCGATCAAATGTATGCGAAGAGTAATGAGTAATGAGTAATGAATTAACCAACGATTGAAAATATACATTATTTCAATCACAAGACTGATTGCTGTGTTTGAAGTGGGAGACGAGGTTAATAGTGGGTTGTGTTCTAACAGATTATTGTGCTTACATACTATCAAAATGAATCTCAACAAACGTCAGCATAAAAAGTGCCGATCCTTGAAACTGGCCGTGGGTGGATGGTGAACGGATAGCTTTATAATGTTTTAAAACAGTTTTATGCTTGTGATGATAGAGCTAAATATTATCTCTCATCTTTGTTTTAATGAGACGAAAAGATACTTATTAGCGAAAATCTATTATATTACACAAAACAATCAATTCTTAATTTATAGAAGTATTAGGTGACCAGTTATTATAGCAGTTCAGCAAATTAAGGAACGATATTTTACATCATTGTTTCGATATAAATAAACATTTCACGTAGTAGTATCGAGAGGTAAGGCTCTCGACTAGCAATCCGAAAGTGGCGGGTTCAAATCCCGGCGTGCGCAAATAAATTTTATTTGATCACATTGTGATATTTCATAATTAATTAATTAAAAATAATATAGTTATATTTGCGGCATATTTTTTTCTGAATCTGTACAAATTATCGACGAAAATATCTACTTCAGCACACTCTATCTTGTTATATAGTCAACACATATTGGTCAGAGGGCTAAAGTAGGCGATATTATCTATTTTAAAATGTATTCAGGTGAAAAATGTTATGGCGTCTTCAACAATGGGAATTGCATAATGGGAACATATATTTTAATAGGCGTAGGTAACAATAAAATATACTATAAGTAGTAGAAAGGCCTTTGTTGAAATTTGAATTTGGCAGCCACCTCTGGTCCGGAGTCCCAAAATTTCTGAAAAAAAGCCTCGAGTCGATAGATTTACTATCTTAACGAGCGGATTGCAATCTTTAGAGCACAGGCGTCAGGTAGGTATGCTGTCCTTGTTATACCGGAGCGTCATTGATCCCTTCGGCACCGGTGTATGATCGGGAAACACGCCTAACGAGCGCCTAACATATGTACACGTTTGACATTTGTAACATGAGAACTGGTCGCTTCGACGACTGGTTCTTGGGTTCAACAGCTCTTCTATGGACTGATTTATATGTCTCTTAAAAACTCATGTTCTCTCCTTCCTTTCCTCAAAAAGACCCTCCATACATCATCTCCAAAGATGACACCTTTTCCTAAGAGCCTCCTAAGTAAAAAAAAAGAAATAGATAAAGAAGAAGAAAAGAATCACAAGCAAACGTAGTATTGACTTAAAAAATGTACCATCTTTCTGATTTACCTACACGTAAAAATGTTGATAATTGGGTCTTGTAAAAAAAACAACAATTTATTGACATATTAATTGATCCGTCCGACACTTCCCTATAATTCCAGGCACGCTCTATGGTTTGATAGTTGGCAGTTTGGCAGTCCCTCTAATAACATAACCAAATATTCTGACAGTCGAATTGAATTCAAATTTTATTGTTGGTTTTGAGTGTGCGTGTACGTGACGTCATGCCGTGCGTCACACGTACGTCACGTCGGTGATTTATGGCGCGGAGCGGTATGTGTTCTACAACGCCAATTAACAACGGCATTCTTCCATCACATCGTTGGTTGTTGGTCCAAAAACGGACGGATTCACCAAAATGATAATAATTTGAAATTTTTGGATATAACCTCTAATGGAACCTCTAAAAAAAAGGACATGAATCGAAAAAAACATAGTTACCTCATGTAAACGTCACCATAAACACTGCATTCCGGAATAACTCAGATTTATTATTTTTTTTACATATTATATTAGGGTTGTTGCGGATGCAAAAAAATTGACATCCGCGGATGCGGATTATCAGAGGTTCACATCCGCGGATGCGGATTAAAGGATTTTTTAAAGATATTTCAATTTTAAATACATAAATAAATGAAAATCGATTTAATTTTAATATGTTTTATCTTACTAATCTTACTAATATTATAAACGCGAAAGTTTGTATGTATGTATGTGTGTTTGTTACTCTTTCACGCAAAATTTACTGAATGGATTTTAATGAAACTTTACTAAAATAGCTCATACATCAGAATAACATATAGGCTATAATTTATAAAGCTAGCTATTAATTTTTAATATTTTGAAAATAATAATTATTGTTTAATAGAAAATGTCAAAATTGAGAATGACATTTTGCAAAACAATGATTGTTAAATCAAATTTCTATTTTAGAAAATATTTCAATTATTGAGTTTATTTGAAGTACTCGCCTAATACTTTAAATCGAATCAAGAATTATAGATATTTTAAATAAATAGGTTAAGAATTTTGGTATAAACGTAGATGGGACCTAGGAAAAGAACATATATTACTTAAAGTACTAATCCTACGCAGACGAAGTCGCGGTCAGAAGCTAGTTTAAACATATTTTAAGAACAAAACTAAAACAGTTTTTAGTACTTTATTTATTTATTTATTTGTTTATAAGATTTACACAGTACATTAAATATAAGTTGTAAGGTATTTTAAATAAATTACATGGTTTTGTACCTATTATTAGCATTTCAAGTCTAAAGCTTTATAATGAAAAAAAGTGATTGAATAATTAAATTTTAAAATTGGTGAATTATATTTAATAAATAGTAATACAAAATAAGTCCAATTACTGCTTTTTATTATCGGCGGTATTTTTATTTACTTTTTCACTTAATACTTACATCGAAATATTCATCAACCACGCAAAAAAAATGGATAAACACAGTAAACAAACACTGTAATTGATTCACAATGGGAATCACATCGATAACTAAAGCAAAACAAATAAATCCTGTAAAATCTTGTCACCAATGTTTGCCTACCTGTTGGTCAGTTAGCGAACGAACTTCGTGCTAGTTGTTATATTCGTTCAACGAAGATAGCAACTGCCAAACACGCGCGAGGCTCGCACCACTCTGGCCCCGCCCACTTTCATTACATGTCGTTACTAAGTGCAGATATGAATCCGCATCCATAAAAGCTCCGCATCAATTGATGCGGATGCGGATGAAGATGTCTGAATTAAAGCGAATAATCCGCATTTGCGGAGGCAGATGTGAATATCCGCAACACCTCAGAGTATATACCTCACAAGATTCCCAACTGCTTCCGTGTGGAGCCTGTAAGACTATGGCATCCCCAATTGGGGTATGTTGTGAGGCTGAAGGTAAGTGGAGAGGGGAAGGAAATTGGGAAGAAGAAGGTGGGGAAGTACCTGGCTATTCAGATCTTCTGACTAAACACGGCTTAAGCCATTTTTCAGCAACTTTTCAATTCTGAATGGTGGTCTTACACCAGGCCGATACTGAAATAATCTTCCACTCTGGAACATGCCGCATATATTCCTTATATTATTTTTAAATGATTAATTTGTAAAAAAAAATAAATCAGCCAAATAAAATTTATATTTATGATTTGGACCCGCGACTTGGCCCCTGGACCACGGCGGCCGTCATTATAGAATTTGAAATTATCTTAGAAATTAAAAAGATATACATAAATATACATATCGAGATGTGTTTTCAATTAAATTCTAGTTAAATTTTAGAAGCCAAACTCAAACTTTAGATACAATTGTTGGTAATTATAGTGATTATAAAATTATATTTTTTGTGCATTATTTGCCAACATCAAACCTAAAATCGACTTGAAAAATATCCTTAATAAGTTGGTAAGGATATCAAACGAATGTATTTAGTGTCGTTTTTTTGTACTTATACATACGTAGACAAGTAATTTTATCTTTGATGAATTTGAATGCAAATGTGTTATGAACTTTTGTTATTGGTCGGTATATCCTCTCTGCACACCCTTTCGGGGACAGTGAGTGATATTTTATGTAAGTAGGTGTAGGGAGTATTTTTTTTATTTCATATTTAATTCAATCTTTTTTATTTTTATAATAAATAATTATTTAATTAAAAATTTTTCTTAAAAATAAATTTTACCGTATTTTTCCCAAACCAACTGCATATTGTATATAAGTTTGCCAGAGGCCAACTGTCAGGGGATCAAGTGTCATGAAATCATTTATTAAGGGGACGGTAACGTTAATTAACTAAATTTTTTTAGACGCAACGGGTAATAAAAATGTATTTAATTGATAGTAACATTACAATACAACATACAAACCAAATTTCCTTAATTTTTTAAACAAAATATGAATAATTAAGCCAACGGCAGCAAATCTTCAGAGGCGCCTCGAAAAAAAGTTGTCCGCCGGTGAACATTATAACTCATGATTGGAACATCGGAAATTAAAAAATAAAAATGATATCATTAGTTAACCACTTTCCTAAGGTCGCGCTGAGGATTTTTGTTTGACATTTTAAAATTTTTGTAACACCGATTTAATAAAAAAAAACCGATTTAATAATTTATAATTATGAAAAATAAAAAAGCTCCCAGCGTTACCCGGTCATTCATGTAAGGAAGTAGCATACAAATTTTTTAAAAGAATCGGTAGAGTAGATTTTGATTTAAACTGTCCACCGGCTTCAAAAATGACAAGTATCAGAAAAGTTTTGGATACCAGAAAATCCAATACCAAACATGAAAATTTTGTTCATACAAGTTCTATACAAGTCCCTAAAATTCTAAGCCGCAGTAAACATTAGGAAAAACATACTCAATCGGTTAAAATAAAACATAATATAATAATAGGTTAGGAAGGGTGAGATTAGTTTAGGTTAGGAATGTTCTGTTTTTTCACTGTTCTGTTTTGACACGGAACTGACTAATTTAATTCATAACATTGGCATTATTACTAGGTAAGAGTTAAGAATGGAGTGTTATTATGAAATTGGACACACAAACTACGCGTTGTTATGCCGTGTTGTGCGATAAGAGCACTGTTTCAATATTATCTTGAAACGTAATATTCAGTCATCAGATATATCATACACACTGACACTCGGACAAACTGCCGCACATATACCAATATCAAATATGTATTACGGCTACGGTATTGAACCTCGAGTTCTATTTACTGAAATACAATATACCAGATAAACCCTTCTCTTGTAAACAATCAAAAATCAAAACAAGTTTTAAAAGTAAACCCTGATCATTGCTTACGAAACACGTTGGCTTTTTAAACAATAAACGTGGTTAAAACTCAGTATGCTATTAATTTTGAATTAAAATGATGCCACAAAATAAGTTTGCCGTGTTTAAAGAAAAAATGAAAACAGGCTAAATTCCAGAAAGAAAGATACTCCCAATTTCGCCCTGGTGAACGACCAACAATAAGACCAGTAACTTCCCCACTTTCCCCTCCCCACTACCTTCAGCCTCACAACACTCCAATTTGGCCAGTTGGGACTCTGGGGCGCTATTCACATACAATAATATACACCTGTTTAAATCAGTGGCGGTTACACGTGGGGGGCGCGGGGGCGCGCGCCCTACCCTTGCGGGGCCGCCAGCCCGCACGTTATTCGTTTGTTTCTTTTGTCAGTCGACTCTGAGTCGAGTTATCGAGTAGTTGTATTTTCTTTCTGGCACCGAATGTTCTCGAAAAAACCGAGCTACATATATAAGGGAAGCAGAGTCGCTGCTAGGCAAGTCAGTTTTTTTTGCGTTTTTCTTGAGTTTTTTCTGTATCCGTTCGGTATCGGTTTAAACGTACATCTAGGTTCTGGTTAAAAAAATCTACACATTAAGAATTTTCTTTATCAATATCTCTTACAAAAACTAACCTAACCCATGCGGTATTCAAAATAATCATAATTTGGCAAATCCACACATATAATTTGAACAGGAAATAAAGGTAGATTATGGCGTGTGGTGAACCGCATTCGACATAGTCGTTCAGCAATTTACGGTCTAACAAGGGCCCCACCTGCACCAATTACTGGATTCAAGAGGCAATATCCAGCAATCCATTATTCCGTTTTTGTTAACATCGCTGCGCGCGGATGTTTTTACAACCATGAAGCCAAACGGTGAAAGTTTTAAATTTATTTCAAAATGTTGCCATTGAGAGCGGCGCGAACACACAACCTTGCACGGCCGCGTCTCAGCGGCTAATGAATCATAAAGATAATTTATGCCTCGAACTGCGAACTGCCAAAAAAATGATCAAACGGGAGATGGTAAATGAATGAAAATTATATACTTCTTAAAATAATTTTTTTATCAAAATAATTTATAATTTTTCAATAATGTTTTTTCAACAAAACAAGTGTGTAAAAAAAAATCTGAAATATTTTAGTTTGTAAGACCTTAAATAAAGAGGTAATACTGAAGTATTTTCGTCACAAAACACGTTCTCGGATTTATTTTTTAATGATTTTAATTTAACTAAAATTAAAATTGTGAAAACTGTTTTTACTACATTATAATATATTGATTTATTTTGTTGTATGATTATATGATTTGAAATTTGTGTTGTTTAATAGAATCTATCGATTAAAAATTGAACAAATCTGCCAACGACCAACGGTATAACCTTAGTAGATATATTATAAATACACTTAGTTAAAACTGCGTGTACCAGATAAAAGAACAATCTTTCAAAACCAATTTATGTTTTTTTGTAAAAAAGAGTCAATACGTCTAGAATTTGATTTAAAAATGCCTAATTTCCGGTATTCTCTGGTAAAACACTCTCAACTAAGGTCTCAGTTAGCGGCGACATTGGTTTCTATTTAAATCTTTATGGAAGAAATTTCTTGCGATTATTCTATGTATTTAGCTAACGTGGCAGGAGGCACTACCATTGTTTATCGAATACGTTGTAAAATATAAGTTATTGTAGCAAAATAAATAAATAAAAAAATCGTTTCACGGGACAGGGTGGGTAGCTATTATTATATAAGGGAGGCCGTTCACTGGAACCTTATTGAGGACGTGAAATTTTCACAAGTTGAAAAACTAGACCCACATAGGTCTTTGGTCTTCATCGATCAAACATGCAGGAACAATAGCATTTTTTAAGAGTTAATTTAGAATGTCATTGAACCACGATATTTTCCTTTTCAGCCCACTATGTTTATGTGGGTATTTACCAAGTACGCAAAAGTTGATGGATATTTCTAATAATACGGGCAGGGCAAATTCACATTTTCTCGGGTTAGGATGTATTGCAGCAGTGATGAGAATTCAAGGGATATGTGTACTTATATCTGTACCCGAGAAGCATACGGATGCAAGTCCAAAAAGCTAAATGTTCAGGAGGGCCAAAATGGTTGTATTTCTGTAATTATGGTCTCACTTCTGCACATATTTTTTTAATTTGTTAAATCAATTAGTTTTCTTTTAAAATTGAGAAAATAAAATGAAATATTTTACATGCAAAGCCTAAAAATAAATGATTAAAATAAATCCCTATGGACTTGAGTCCTTCTGCTTCAAAATGAAATAGACTATTTTGTTATGACAAGTGATGAATTATTACAAGATCGATGTTTGAAAATTTAATTTGGAGTAAAATAATAACAATACATAACAGGTAAAAAAAATATACATTTTACTGTTTATTTATTTATATAATTATTACTAATTATTGGTGTTTTCATTATCTTTGTCATCTGAAAGAGAAATAATCTGGCATTTATGACTTAAAATATTGTTAAAAAAATCCCTCAGGAACTATGTCATCTTTGGGGATGCTGTGTGGAGTGGCTTTTAGGGTAAGGAAAGAAAGGAGGTTCTGGGAAGGAGTTTTATTTTTATCCTCCCTATATAATGATTACAAATATCACAGGTGTCGTTTGTTGATAGATGAGGTTATTGTGTTTAATTCTATATAAAACAAAGAGATTAGAGTCAGAATGATGGGCTTGAGTCTTTCTGCTTCTAAGAATAATGGTAGTTGCATCCTTATATATTTTTGAAAAACCCTATATTTCTTCAAAATATGACTTCCATTTTTCTGCCACTCATGAACATGATCATTTACTACACATCTTCATCAAAAACTCATTTCTTCAAATTTTGGACTAGCATCCGTATGCTTCTCGGGTACAGATATATAGGTACCTACATACTGCATATTTGAACTATAGTTCACGTATTATTAACTTGTTATTATATTTACTATTAAGTCGGAGACATTGCACGTAGAAAGTTTTAGTTTTACAACCTTTATTTGGAAAGTTGGGACTTTGAAAACGATTGTTTTTAAATATCGCGCGCTCTCTACTTAAACTACGAGCTTACGCATTTGTTATAAGTTATAAGTTATAAGATAAGGCTTTAATAAAAAAAAAATATCTTTTAAAAAATTTTTTATGTGTATACTCTTGTGTGGTATACACATAAAAAAATCTCAACTGATCCCGTCTGGGGCTAGTGGGACTATGGCATCCCCAATTGTTACCTGTTGTGAGACTGAATGTAGTGTGGAGGGGAAGTAGATGGGAAAGAGGGAGGTGAGACAGTACCTGTTGTTCAAACCTGGCCACTAAACACGGCTAAAGCCATTTCAAGCAACGTTTCAATTCTGAATGGTGGTCTTACACCAGGACGGTACATAGAGCTACTATATTTAAATGAATACATGGTGAAATAAAACAAATTAATCAAATAAAATTTACTTGCGCACGACGGGATTAGAACGCGCGACTTTCGAATCGCTAGTCGAGAGCCCTCGATCACGGAGGCCGCCGAAATTCTAAACAAAGTGCAATAACTAATTATTTCCTCAATAGTATTTAAATCAGTATTTACAGAAAATAAGCTACAATATTTTTTAATGTTTCACGTCCATCGAATTAGGGGAAATATAAAATTGGTTGATAGAACTAATAAATCTGTAAAGTCCTCAAACGAAGAATTAGTGTGTTCTCCGAAAACACACAATTAATTTAAATTAGATTTTGAAAAAAAAAAAAATTTTATCCTTTTCTATTTACCTTACGGCTCCGAGTATTTTTAAATTAATGAATTCCGAATTTCAATTGGCTCCTTGTAGTTTAAACTCTTGTGCGGCATGAAAATCGGCAAAAAAAATCAGGGTCTTAGATATTCATCAGCTATTTACCAAGATAAGCTTATGTTATATACGGAAAAATAACTTACTGGTGGCTCCACAACATCAAGAACACACCCGCTTTTCATCAAACCTGGGTTGCGTGGTCCCCAAAACTAAAACCTCATTCGCTCAACGACAATTCTGGTTCATAGCTCCGAAAATATTTAATGCATTGAGTACCGATATTAAGTCAAATAATTCTGGATCCACCTTTACCGCCTGTCTACAGCATTGGATATTTGAAATATTTGAAAAGGGACGAGCTTTCTTTAAAGATTACATGAGTTCTTAACACTTTTAAAAACAAAACAAAAAATTATAAAATTTATCCTGTCACAGCTTTATTCCATCTTGTTACATATAACTGAAATTGAATGTGACCATAAACATAATCGTCTTGTAGATAATATCTACCATAATTTAACCTGCGTTCAAAACAATATAAAATATAATTTTATTTGTTTTATAATCTAATGTTTAAGATTTTTAATTTCTATTTCTTTCTTTAAAATATTTATCTCTCTTTATTTTTCAGCTCACTATTATTTTAATATTTGTATTTACTTTTATTTATCCTTAAATATCTTTTTTTTTCTTTTCTGCATTCTTATTTCTTATTATTTATTACCTAGTTTTTATTATCTGCTTCTATAAAAAAATATTTTTAGTTCATATATTCATTGTGTATGACTACCACAACACGGGCATTAGCCTAGTATGGTAGTTAAAAAAAAATGTCAAAAACTGTAACTTGTAAAAATTTATTAAATAATTAAAAAAAAAAAAAAAAATGTAGGTATCAAAATAATTATGAGGAATATTGACAATATCAAGAGGCAACTTGCCAAGAGAAGTAGTGTACGTCAAAATGTTAATATGATAAAAATGTTGCATTTATGTAACAATTCGGGAACATAAATATCATGTTTGATTTCGGCATTTCGCACTCCTACGTCCGAGCACTAAACTTACACCTGTGTAATATACTTAATATGTTAAATATCTATGTGCGTCAAATGTAAAATTAATGTGATTAAATATAGTATTTCCTCTAACCTTTCGAGAATATGTTCGAGTATTATGATTGATTTCGGTATTACGCTCGAGTATAAAATAGACCGCGCAATTAGTACTGATGCGAACAACACATGCATTGGATGGTGTGTATTGGTATGAGGGCTGTTGCGGATGCAAGAATTTTGGAATCCGCGGAAGAGGATGCGGATTATTAGAAATTCAGATCCGCGGATGCGGATTTTAGGATTTTTTAAAGATATTTCAATTTAAGTACATAAATGAAGGAAAATCGATTTATTTTTAATCATATTTTGAACAAAAGTAAAACAGTTTTTAGTCTTAGATACTTATTAGCATTTTAAGTCTAAAGCTTTAAAATGTATTTAAAAAAAAATTATTTAACAAAAAAATTGGTGAATTATATTGAATAAATAGTAATACAACATGAGTCCAGATACTGCTTGATATTACTGGCCGCGTTTTTATTTACTATTTCAGTTAATATTTAAATCGAAATATTCATCAACTACGCAATAAAAATTGGATAATTACAGTAAACAATCATTGTAATTGATTCACAATGGAATTCCCATCGATAACTAAAACAAAACAAACATTCCTATTGGTCAGTTAGCGAACGAACTTCGTGCTAGTTGCTATCGTCATTCAAGGAAGATAGCAACCTGCAAACACGCGCGAGGCACGCGCCACTCTGGCCCCGCCCTTACATGTCGTTACTTGTTGCAGATGTGAATCCGTATCCGTAAAAGCTCCGCATTAATTGAAGCGGATGCGGACGCGGATGTCTGAATTAATGCGAATAATCCGCATTTGCGGATGCGGATGCGAATATCCGTAACACCGTGATTGGTTTATATGTATACACTTCTGACAGTATCACTGAGAAATAGCATTTTGTGTTGCTTTCTCATGCTTACTGTATTTAGCGAAAGAAGCACGTGAAAAATTCACAAACGCGCATTAATATCTCCTACACACCTCCATCGAAGGACGCTTCCCACGCTCCGTTTGTTTACACAGGAAAAATAAAGGTTCGATACATTTTTAGCACAGATGTGTTGGTAGGTAGGACGTTTTTATATGTGAATACCGCACAATAATTCCAAATGCTTTCAACCGTCTGAAGCCAATGATATAGTGAGACTATGGCATCCTCAATAGGAGTAAGTTGTGAGACTGAAATTAGAGGGAGAGAAACGCGATAGCAAGAAGAAGATGGGTAAATACCTGGCTGATCATATCTGATGAACAAATACGAATAGAGTAATTTCAAGCAAAGTTTTGAATTCTGAATGATTCTGAAAGGTGTTCGATACTTCTATACTGAGGTATACAATTCTGAAAATATGATTGTGATAAAATTGTTTGTATTATTTTTATTTACATTTCGCAAGTCGAGTATGTTTGATTTCAGTATTTTGGACACCCACGCTGGAGTTGTTGTAGGTACTTGTTTATGTAAATTCTGGGTAAGTGCGGCTTGCTGCTTGTGCGGGCGTGAAGAACAGATGACGGTGGTATTGCGTATCGGGTTCAACACCCGGCGACGTTTCCGCGTGAGATTAACGCAAACATACTATGAAATGGCTGCCGGTATAAAAACAAACGACCAGTGACCTCAGCTGTATCCATCCTACGACTCAGTTTCACTATTCGTTGTGCAAAAGTTATGTTATAAAAGAGACTGTAGGTCTGATACCTATCTTTCCACCCATAAATAAACATTTCGTTGTAAGAGTTCCACGCGAAAACAGAAAATTGAAGAAATGTGAAGATAAAGAACAAACAACAGACTTAACCTAACCTAATCTAACCAAACCTAATCTAACCAAACGTAACCTAACCTATTACTTCATTATGCTCTGTTTTACCCAATTACCCGTTGTGAGTAATTATGAATTTCATTATTGAATAAGAAAATTATTTATATTGATTACATTGGTTATTAGTTATTGCATTGACGGGAATAACCTTCGAAAAGAGTTATTCGAATAAAAAATAAATATTTATGTATATAATATTTAGGTAAATTATGAGAGAGAATCCACCAGAGATTACCAGAAAATCTGTGGAAGAGGAAAAAACTCTTGAATATTGAGTTCTGGGGTAATGAAATTAGCAGAGGTTTTTAATCTGAAATATATTGGCCAAAGTTTTTCAACTATTTTCAGGGCGCTAAATTATGTCAATCATGAACTGTGGAGCAGGTGGTCGTAGGTGGCAGGAGTAAAAAATTCAAGCCACTAAGGCTGTGTTGTTTTTCAAAACTTTATACTTTGAACTCAGTTCTAACATTAAAAACTATCATTTTGAACTATCTGAAATGGGTACAAAATCCAAGTTGAAAAGGAACGCAGTTGAAAATAATGTGAATTTCTTGTCAAATATAAATTCGATTATCCACAGCTTAATTAATTATCTAAAACAAAATCATATACAAAATCAAAGTCAAAATCAAAAACATAATCAACAACATAATCAAAAACAAAATCAAATACGAGTTAGATAAAAGCAGGATACCCTACCATGCAACGTAGAGCAACAACATAATGGGATAACTATGTGGTATATTCAATTAAATATTATTGATCTTTTTTCCGATAAACATCTTACTATAAGGTGTTTATACTTAATAAATGATGTGTCAAACATATCCGCAACACCCTTATATTTTTTTTAACCGATGCTTGGAAAACATTTGGTCACCGGATATAATTTGACCGGTCAGTGGTTGTTTGGGCATCGCGTTTGGCTCCCACCCAGACGTTCCGTGTTCGATCCCTCGGCTGGCTAAGTCCTCCATCACAACACAAGCAATATCTTCCGCTTAGTGTGGTGGTAGTAGGAGATTTTCAAATGCTGTTGGGTTATTCGTAACCCGGGAATGTTTGTCTTTCTTTTAAAAAAAAAAAAAAAAATTTAAAATGTGGAAAACAACTCCCAATTCTCAAGTGGTTGCTATCGGCTGGAAAAATATTCCGGCGTTTTTAAAATCTCACTTGAATAGGACTTAATTTAGTCACAATACCGCAAATAAAAATTTGCATATACACTATTGGAGATTTTGGACTTATTCATGTACTGCATACAATATGCTGTGTGAACTAACATGTGAATCGTTTCGTGAATACTAAACTGGCTTTTCAAAATAAAGTGGCTTACTTTTTAGACGTGAAGCGAAATGTGGCGAAATAGTTTCGTCTGGTATAAGTCTAGTCTCCAACGTCACTGATCTCATAAAATCAGTAAGGAAAGTGCCGTAGTAAAGCGTACATCCTTGTTTCATTTCAGCGTGTCGCGTGTCCGGTCAATGTCTCACCTCCTCCGCAAAATTTGCAAAGAAATACACCCTTTTAGCAAATCTCGAATGTCACAAGTCGAACCCTATTTCAAACATAATTGTGATACAAAACCAATTTAAAGTTTTTTGTGGTATTAGGAACTTTAAGCATGCTTTCGCTGAAATATACTTATGGATTTTTCCCTTCTTTTGTCAATATATTGAGTAGATACATAAATTGTGGAAGTTATTTGCATATTTTAATATTTTATTACAGTTATAGTAATGTGTATTTTTAATGCTTATTTTGAAATTTTATAGATATTATTGCTTTAGAAGTTGTAATAGCATTTGCGTTGAATAGTTTTGTTGAAGAATTGTAATTTTTGGTGATTTTTGTGCATCATTCACCCAAAAAATAGTTGATTATCTTCTAGGGGTGAGAAATGTGATATTATTTATTTCAGTTTTTGTTGCACACATATTCTGCAGAAAGCTTATAATATGTCCGATTTAATTTAGCATTACTTGGTTCTGTAGAAAGTTTTAAATGAACGTTTCGTATCTCTGTTTTTTATTCTGCATTTTTCGTAAACTTGCTCATTTCTCCATTTCTGTGTTTCATTCTACAGAAGGCTTTCCACAAACGCGCTCATATTTCTGATTGTGCAGAGCACTCCTCATAAACGTGCACGTATCTCTGTTTAGGTCATTTACTATGCAGAACATTCCCCATAAAAGCAAATGTATATTCCCCCCATACACACAAGCCGTGCTTTTTTATGGGGGTACATCAAACTGTTTGATTCAAACATATATATTATATAATTAATTAGTGTATAAAATGTATTTGTAATTTATGTATCTTTTTTGAATTATTAATAAATAAAAAAAAATAACTTTAACGACAATTTAACGTAGGTAGACATAGGAATGACGTATGCCCCGTAGGTACCTGAGTTATTAAGTCTTTCATTCTGCTGAACATTCCTCATTAACGCGAACATATCTCCGTTTAAGTCTTTAAATTATGCAGAACATTCCTCGTAAACGTGCACATATCTCCGTTTATGTCTTTAATTACGCAGATCATTCCTCATACGTGCACATATCTCCGTTCAAGCCTTTCTTTACGCAGAACATTCCTTATAAACGTGCACATACCTCCGTTTATGTCTTTCATTACGCAGAACATTCCTCATACGTGCATATATCTCCGTTCAAGCCTTTCATTACGCAGAACATTCCTCATAAACGTGCACATATCTCCGTTTATGTCTTTCATTACGCAGAACATTCCTCATAAACGTGCACATACCTCCGTTTATGTCTTTCATTACGCAGAACATTCCTTATACGTGCACATATCTCCGTTCAAGCCTTTCATTACGCAGAACATTCCTCATAAACGTGCACATATCTCCGTTTAGGCCTTTTATTCTACAGAACGCATTTTATATAAATGTGCTCATATCTAATTCCGTAGAATTCTTCTCATAAATGTGCGTATACCTCCATTTTCCCCACTATACATGAAAATGGATCGGAGAAATTGTTAGTCGCTCCACCACACCCATCACAAAGCGATAACGGATATTTTTGTTACCAACAGATAATACATAAAGTAATTAATCCCATGTGTGTTATTGTCACTTTGTTTATCAGACGTGTAAGGAAATAATACACACGTAAGGACGCGCTAACCATGCAAATAGGTGTGGCTGCTATTATCACCACTTTAAATAGCGCGCGTTAAATATCACCAAATTAGCGACCGTCAAATTAGAATTAAATGACCAGCAAGATTTTTTGACAGTTCATTACAATTATAAGACGTTGTAAATAAGTGAAATAATCTAATAGATTATCTATTATTTACTTCTTTTATAAAAGTTATATAAATTAAAAAGCAAACATCTGTTTTCTGAAGCTGCACGAACGATCTTTGACGTCATGAAATCATTTAAGCTATTATAGAATAAAGAAGTGCTATAATCGGGTCTATAATACTATAGGAATACAGGAATACACTTTTTTTTATCTTACCTTGAATTATTTAATTACAAAGCATATAATATACAAGTAGCAGAGAAAAAAAAAACAGAACCTTCTCATTAAATATCTGAAACATTGATTGATCTCAAAGTATATTCAAGGATTTATCGTAGGAGATAAATTCTGTTTGAGGTTTATTTACATTATTAAATACTTTTTTGAAGAGATAAATAAGTTCGGTGCTGTATTATTTATATTTCATCAATTTTTAGGGACTATTTACACTGGTTGAGAGATCAACGTGCTGCCAAAAATACTTAAAATAGCCACACAGGGATGAAATAAAGCCTTAAATCAAAACGATATTAAAATGTATTTTTGCCCCATCATTCAGATTACCTAGGAATTACTTATCCATGGAGAACACTTAGATCAGAGGCGTAACTTCAAACATTCGGGCCAAAATCATTTTAATTTCAATATGGGTATACCTTGTTGCACACACCGCGTTCACCCATTCGTAAAGTGAATTTCTCAAAGTTAGTTAAGGAGAGGAGTAGCATCACAGATGAATATGTTAGTTATTGGTAAAAAGCATAAAATTTGTGGCTCACCATACTTTACAATAAAAATATATTAATATTGTGAAAAACAAAACAAACAATTAAAACAATGTACCCATCCAGAAATGCAACGGAAAGAAAAATTACCGCAGTTTTATTATTACGTGATAGAGCAATAAGGAAGTTGAGTTCATTTGTTAATTTTTTTTTATCAATGTTCACATAAAAGTTCTTTGAATGTTCGTATTCATAATTAAATTAATTCTATAAGTTTGACTTTTATTAAGCCCGCCTAAAAGCCCGGTGAGAGGCGGGAGTGTGTGTGATGTCCAGATTCTGTACCCTTGTTTGTATGAAAAATAACGGTAAATATTTACAAAACCGGGACACGCTTAATATGGACTAAAAAAAATAGATAAAATAGTAGTAGACAGATATTAACTAGTACTAATCAATTCAGTTACCGGAATTTCGAAAAAAGTGCTTATAATAAACTTACGCTGTGTTACGAACTTTGAAAGTTTTATCGCGGTCAGTGAAAAATGAAATTTGGTGTGTTTTTGAATTTAAAAAATAACCATTAAAATGCACTTTCTTCGAAATTCTGGTAATTGAATTAATTAGAACTTTTTAAATTTTTTTTTAATTAAAGCGACTATATAACATAATTGTACATACAAAATATAAAGGTGAATTTAAGTATATAATATATTGTATTTATATTTAATTATTGTAGTTATACCATTTATATAGATAATGAATAGAATCGGTCCCAGTACACTTCCTTGAGGAACGCCATGGTTTAAAGGTAATATTTTGCGCTTTCGTTTTTACTAGTTAATATTTAACTACTACAAATGTTTTTATTTATTTTTTAGTCCAATGTTTACGTCCCGGTTTTGTAAATAATACCTACTTATAGGCAAAAAATTTGATAGGGAATCAGAAATAAAGTTTTTTTTAAATATTTTTTTATAATCACGACTATATTATATACCAACCTAGTTATTTCAATTTATATAGACGTGGGTATGTAGATGTTTCACTTTGTGAAACTTTATCATCTTTTAGTACCCACAAACCAGTTAAACATACCTATTGATTTATGAAAATCTGAATTAGCCATTTTGTAGAGAATAAGAAAAAATAAAATAAAAAAGATATTTCTCTTTGTAAAAACGCTACTTAATTTCAGAATGCTGCCCAACCCGGTGGCGATATAGTTCTCCTGTTTTTACACAATGCAGACAGGAAGGAGCACTAACATGATTGAGGTGTAACATAAAAAAATCCAATTGTACAGGAACAGTGGAACTTTCTTGAGGCTTAATGAAGGAATAGATTCGGGCTACCACCTCGGGTCACAATGTTTAGCCACGTGGTTAGTGGTTAGAGCCATTTCCAGCACAATTTAGATTTAAAACGGTGATCACTGAATCAGTCACCACAGCGATATTGAGAGAATTTTCCACTTTGAAACGAGATAAAAATTACTAATTTATTTATGAACTGCACGTGTTGTAACGTAAGTAACTTTTTTTTATTTGCATACACCGTTTCGCATTCACACCCCATGGGTCCAGAACCAGGAGTCATCAGCGCAAAAGTAGTATATTGTTCAGCATATTTTTATGTAGGTATTTTACTGAACAGTTTGTATTCCATGCCCGGGGGCTGTACAGGCGGTCAGTGCGCCACTAACTACGAACCGTCCATTAGAAAGCCATAAAGGCTCTCAGATTTATTTTTGTTTATTATTTAATATTTATAGATATTCTATATATAGGTTTTCGTTATTCTAACACGTATATACCTAATAATATTTTAAAATAATTCCCTTTCTATGTAGGCTGTTTATCGCCGCGTTAATCGCATTTCTGAGATTGGTTTATTTGCGTTGAAAACAAAAACAAGTAAATGGAATTTTGAGGTTATTATTTTAAACATAAATATATCTACCACCCCAGACCGACAATGACGTACACAAAAATCTACGTAATTGGTAAATATGGACTTCTTAGCAATTACAGAATTTCATAATTATTCATTTAATAATTTATCAGTTTTTCTTAGTTGTTTGGTTGGGGGACCTATTGCTCTAACAAAATGCCTTCAGCCAGGCATCACTATTCCCCAGCTTTGTTAGGGACAAGCAATTGTAAAAATGGACAATAACAACTGGTTTTAGTCGCATAATTTTATATTTTTACTGAAATACATAAATTTATAAGGATTTTTTAGTAAGTGGCAGGATTTAAGTGATACAACAGATGTAGACCAAGAGACATAGATAATGAACAAAGCTAGCTTTAGCAGGCTCGACCTCGTTCTCAATACTTTTTGTCACAGTTAATCCAACACAATACACGATTTTCCGAATATACGGAGGACGCATTTATTTTCGGAAGAGTAAATAATAACAATCGCATTTCATATATGATATCAACAACTATATAATGAACATACCACTTAACAAATAATACATAATGTTTACTGAGGCAGTCAGTTACGTACCATAAATACTGTATAATGTTTGCTATTCATTTGTAGAAGCCCCCAAAAACTGTGTTAATAAATAAACTGTATTTAGTATCCGTAACCTGAGTGATTAGTACGGACCTGAATTTTGGGAAAAGTGGTATTATTTTTTTACTAAAAGCTGCTAATATTTGCATGATATTTCTTTACCTATATTATTAACTATAATGGCGCTATTCCTCAATTCAAACCGTAGACTTTATTACTCCATTGAATGGGCAGTTTTGATAAAAAAAATTGTTGGTTGTTTTTAAAATCATCTGTATTTTAAATCTATTACATTATGCACGTATATAAAGCTGTGCAAAAAATATGTTTTATGTAAACTTTTGGGTGATTTGCATTAAAAAAAAATGGTGGAAATGGTTTTATTAATTTATATTTATAATTCAGAATATTACTTTTCTTTATTATAAGAATTCAGAATATAATTTTCAAATAGAGAGAATCGTGCAGACTTGAAAATTCGCGTTATTTGCTCGACAATTAGTAATTTCACGTTATTTTCAGAAAAAATGGTAAAAGTTCAAGTTTTTCGCGTAAAAATTCGCATTATCAGGTCAATTGTGATTAGTGATACCACTGGTAGAGGGCGGTTAGCACTGAAATAGATAGATAGGGGAGTTATTGATTGGGGAGCGGAGTGGGTGGTTATATCGGCTGCGGCAGGGGGTGGGAGAAACCACCTGCTTCTATGAAACAATGAACCTTTGCACTCACTTGGGTGGTGGAGGTGAGCCTGTTGCTAGGAAAATACCACACACGAGCTGCACTTGTATTCACCTAATGAACGAACCAGAAACAGAATAAATATAAGCGGCAGGCAATGAAACAGCTTTCAGGCAATACGCCAGACCACTCAGGTTTGTGCATTTCACTTGACCGTTAAAAGCACGCTGTATCAGGAGAGTTTACGTCTCGTCTTACTGCTTTTCGCAGAAATCCATAGAGACAGCTTTCATTTACGCAATTAAATATTCAATTGAAATGTATTCTGTCTAATATTCTGTGACGGTAATACAATATCTTTTTCATCTCTAAATATTATTGCACTATTGTAATCACTAATCAGTAAGCATTTTTTAATACACGGAGAAAAATGTTATTCGAAAAAAACGATCATTTTAATAGTAAAAACGGTTAAAAACGGGACTGAAGTTCTTACGAACAAATTAACAGGGTTTCAATGTTTATTGGCGGAAACATGTAAGAATAATTTGTTGGTATACGTAATTACGTAAATTCGTACTTATACCAACAAATTATTCTTACATTTTCCCGCCAATAAACATTGAAACACTGTTAATTTGTTCGTAAGAACTTCAGTCCCGTTTTTACTATTAAAATGATCGTTTTTTCGAATAACATTTTTCTCTGTGTATAGTGAAAATTAATATGTTATGCACAATGACATAATACACAGTTATAAAGAGAACGCTGGTCGATCTTTACGTTTGTGGTGTTATTATTAATTTAAAATAAATATTACATAAATTAATAATTACATATGATTTTCGATTTTCACGGCCAAAAGTATTTTTGTTATTTATTATTGGGGTGTTATGCCGTATTATGCTACCTCCTTCTTTTGCCAACGTTTCGGATAACATTACAGTGTCCATCATCAACATTACCGAATCAATCAATTGTCCGAAATGTTGGCTAATGAAGGAGGTAGCGTAACACGGCATAAAAAATAAATAACAAAAATAATTACATATGATTTTAAAAGTTCTTGCAGTTTCTCGATTTCTTTAGAAAGACGGTGTGATTTGGAGTTAAGGGCCTTCCTTACTAGCGATCTCAATCGTTGTATGGAGTATCATGAATTCTCAGATTCAAACGACAATCTAAGTTATTAATCGTCAAAATATCGATAATGTACCCACGTTAAGCTATCATAAATACATTTTTCTGTCGAAATATATATTTTTATTAACAACTTATTTTCGTTAAATACTATATAATGATCATCTAAGAATTCTCCTACTCATTCGGCTCTCCGAGGTGGCCGCGGATGCACGCTTTTTACGGTCCGTCTTGTCAATCTTTTTTCAAAGTTCGAAATTCCGCGCACGTAATTATTATATTTCCATGTGACGCCGACGTTTCAACAATATTCCACTCTATGCGTTCCGCGTAGGGACTATAATAGTGTGCCGCCTTTTTTATGTTTCGGCTGTGAGTTTCCGTCGAAGCTGTGTAGTGTCAAATAGTATTATTAAGAATTAATTTATTGTTAACATTTTTTCGGGTTTCTAGGTAATAAACAATTTGATATTTTTAAAATATAAAAGTGTGGAAATGGCCAATAAAAAACTTAGATCACTGTCAGAAGATACAAAGTATCCCTTAGCATTGAGGAAGATTGTCAAGACATATTTTACGCCTTAGAACGGCTGTACGTTGTGCCATAAATTAAAAATTAAAAAATTAAAGACGTAAATTAAATAGAAACACTACGGAGCTCATTTATAAAACTATCGTTGCTCCACATTTGGACTACTGCTCTACGATGTTATATTTGGCCAATGAAAGTAATTTGAACAAACTAGAAGTTATACAAAACAAAGCCATGAGATGTATACTGGGGAAAGGCAAATACGCAAGGATTAATCAAATGAGAGAGGAACTAAATTGGATTCCAATAAAAAAGAGACTATTATTTAATGTATTAATTTTTGTGCATAAAATTATGAAAAACCAAATGCCAAAATACTTTAAGGATGAAATTGTTTTTAATAGAGACGTTCATAACTATGAAACAAGAAATATAAACAGAATTCGATTGCCACAAATGAAGAAATCAAAATCACAGAACTGCATAATGTACAGAGGACTAAAGATGTATGATGAAATGCCTGAAACTATGAAGAATGAAGAAAGAATGAATGTATTTAAAAAGAAATGTTATGATTACTGTAAAAATATTTAAATTTATCAAATGAAATGTTACATTGTGCTTATTAGTTTATATTCATGTAGTATAAACTAACTCAATAATAAAAAATAAATAAAAATAAAGTACCGGAAGGCTATGAATTGTAGTCAAGAGGAAAACATAAAACAGCTATATTTGGATATATTGAATGGGCCAAAACATGTATTTGGAGACCACTCACTATGCAAGAAACGGGCATACTTTTGCAAACGGGATACTGGCGACCCAATATGACTTCGAGCTTGATAATGTCCAAAATCATGCAGCACGTTCGACTTTTGGCATCTAATGCTCGAAGTTTAATACATGACGTAGGCAGCAATACTGTGGAGTGCTATAATAATGTTGTGGCGAAATTTGTTGGTGGGAAGCGTATCAACTAAGCTCTAAAACGGTCCTACAAAGGAAGGTGCGCTGCAGCAGTAGTGGCGTTCAACACCAATCTTCCACACTATTCTTTGCATAAATTTGCAACCGGTAATAGTCGCGGAAAACTCAAAAAGCATTTAGAATTAAAAAGATTGCAGAAAAATAATCAACAAGTATTAAGTAAAAAAAAAAGAAAAGAAAAACCCTGCAGCTCGCTCCAGCAAAAGATCAGCATTATGGTCCCAATGCAGAAAAACCTGATATGGCCCAAGCATCGTATGAGGCAGCTAAATATGATTTTTTAGAAAGGCTTTTTACCATAGCCAAAGATAGGCAAGCAATTGAAAGGGTGACAGTACTTCAAGCATCTAGTGGAAAGTGGATCGAGATGCGCCGCAATATGATTACGGCATCGTGGTTTGGAAAAGTGTGCAAACGGCGGCAAAATATCAGTTGCGCTCCATTAGTCAAAAATATACTGTACCAGCAAACCTTATCAAATATTTTTTCAATTCGACACGGACAAAAATATGAATACAATGTCCTGAAGGAGCTTGCAGAACTAGAAAGCATTGCCATAGAAAAGTGTGGTCTTTTCATAGATGAAGAGTATCCGTATATGGGTGCGACCCCAGATGGAATTTCTTCTGAAGAACAAAAATCGAGAAATGCTGGTAAATACATCCCACGATTGGTTTTACCAGGTTCAGCGCCAAAAAGTGTAACAAGTAACAAAAAGAGATATTTGTATGTTTGATGTATGGACTGAACTCGGAATAAAAATCGAAAAAATTTTACGGGATGACGAATTTTGGCAGACTAATATGGTTGAACAGCTGAAACGCTTTTACAATTTTTGCATGCTATCCGAATTAATTGATCCTCCACATAATCGCTGCATGCCTATTAGAAAAAATGAGTATTTAGAAAAGTGCATAATAGCGAAAAAAAGTAAAGTAAAATTGGTTTCAGCTAAAACCAAAACACGTTAGAAGGAATTGTTTCGAAGAAATCAATAACATTTTATTTCATTGAAGTGTCTTCAGGAGAAATTTCATTTATATTCCTAATGAATGTAGTTTATATTTTTAGAGATAGGGAAGAGGAGGGTTGGAAAGTTCCTGGCTATTCAGATCTAGTCACTAAACATATCTACGCCGTTCTCAAGCAACTTTCAATTCTGAATTATGGTCTCTCACCAGGGCGATACTGAATGTATCTTCCACTTTGAAACGAGAAACAGATTCGTTGTATGTACCTATATAAATTTTATTTAAATTCTACAATATGATATACTTATAATAAATAAATAAAATTTGTTTTGTCCTCGCCGGCTTTTGAACCCGTGACCTCAAATCAAACTAGACAATTTAGTATTAACAGTGCCCCGCCGCACTGCGAAACCAGGCTGGAACAAAGGCCAAGCCTTTTGTCACTCTTTATAATTGTATTACTACATATATCTTTTTCATATATGTATGTATCAAAAAAAAATCCAAATTAAACGTTATATTAAACGATTTAAGTTACTGAGAACCTCCTCCATCAATTAGGCTATCGTTATATTGCATTACATTCTAATATATATTTTAACACAATTTTCATAATCACAATATCTTTAATTAATAATACTTTGTTTTGTTCTGTGCGACTTGATTGTGAATGGAACGCACCGGCCAGCTGCAGGTGCAGGCGGTTTCGATATTCGAATTCGAGCTGGAAACGTTTAATACCGAGGGCCGTTAAAGGCATTAGAGATAAAAAGTCAAAGTGATTGTTTGTTGGAGAACGGAAAAGACGAAAATCTGATAGAGAAAGGTCGGGAGTTTAGGATGGATTTATAATAATTAGGGATAATAGGGATGCATCGATACGCACTTCTGCCGATACGCAATTCTGCCGATACGATACCGATTCCGATATTTATATAAAAGTATCGACGATACCGATACCGATGCAGACAGTGAAGATTTCAAAAGGTGTAAAAAGTTGTGGGTTTAGATTTAAAACAGACGAAATTACTTGTATAATATTTATTTAGAATGCTATAACGAAATTTAAAAAAATGTAATTTAATAGAAAAATACTACATTTAGATTAGAAATCAAAAATTTAAATTCACATTTATGAGTTTTTTATTCAGGAAACACAACATCCTTAAATTATTCAGTGAAACCGATTTGGTAAGTCTGTTTGGGCGAGACCTTCCGTTGATGCGACAGAACTCATTTGGAGACTGAAATATTGTCATTTTTGTCAAATTTGGATATACATAGAACATCACTGCGCCAGAAAACGAGAGGATCTGCGCCTTTTGATATATTGGGTGATCTCAGATATCTCTCTAGTTCTTCTTTGAGAGAATAAGCGCTCAAAAGAGAGAGGCTCATCTTCTTCGCATATTTCATAATATTTTATGGCGCGTTTACACTTGGATTATCTATGGTGCGAAATTCAAAACGTATCGGCAAATTAATATCGCCGATTCCGATATATCGGAAAACCTACGGTATCGGTATCAGTTTCGGATGCATCCCTAATAATAATCTTCGAACCTTTTGAATAGCCGATTTTTAATGTTAGCAGTCCGATCGTGTTCTCTGCTAACATAACAGAATTACATACATACTCTAGTGGCCTCCTATTAAACATAAATCTTTAAAAAAATACTTTCAAAACACTGTTGCCTCAGAAACGAATAACTCTACGAAACCACCCATCAACTTTCATATCCAAAAGATAAAATTTCTTAGCAAATCGTAAATATCGACAGAATTAATCCGATGAGACAGTGCACAAAGATAAATGTACCTATCGCTGGTTGTTAAGGAGAATTAATAATTATTTCAGAATTTTAATTATCGGTGTCTACGTGCTGCCATCAGCATCAGCGCTCCCTCTTCAGGAATTAGTATGCGGGTTACAAAATCATCCAACCAAAACTTTCATATTAGGTTCAGAAAACGTTATTAATAGAGAGTACCGTATTTATTCAATGATTTCAGCTAAGGTATTAAATTACACCAAGAAAGAAGAGATTCAATTATAAGTGAGGTAGCTATTTATTTACAGAAATTTATTGAACTCAATAAAGAAATATACACCGGGAGTTTTGGGATCTATTACAAAAACCATGCAAACGTCGCCAATAAGTCAACTGACAAAAGTTTTTTTGTATGGATATATTCATATATAGAATTTCTTAATAAAAATAAATGAAATATAATATTTTAATGAATGAAGATAATATTAGCGAAAGTCAATCGAAAATCAGAAACAGAAAAATCAGAAAAAAATACGGATACATCTGGGAGTCGAACCCAGGACCTCTGGTAATCCGGGCCAATGCGCTATCCACTGCACCAACGTATCGCTATCCGATTCGGTCATTTTTAACTGTATCATACTTCGACTGAGAACCACCAACATTATTTTTCATTTTTCTTAATGCACATTTTTATTGGCTATTAATATTATCTTCATTCATTAAAATATTATAATTTGAGGTTTAACTCTTTAAGTTAATAAGTTAAAAATAAAAATATAAATGAAATATTTTTAAAACGACCCGTCCATCAATAAAACATCAGTGATGATGTGATCTCTAGGAAAAGGCACATTTTCATAATATTTCTCCGGTACAGGCAAAGTTTAAGACCAGACTAAGCATTGTACGATTCACTCTCGCGCAGTTACTGACATTACAATGGACGTAAGCGAAAGATGCCTAAAAACATACATAAGAGAAATGCGTGGGGAGGGGAGGCATGCCACTTTTTTTTAACCTTAAACTCTTCATTGCGACGATTTTTGAATCACGTTCAGGCCAACCGGTCTTAAATTTTGCCTTAACTATACAGGGGAAATATTACGAAATTGTGCCTACCTACCGTCGACTGGGATGAAGAGAACCAGGTTGGGTGAAGTGGACCTTATAGCTTACATTGTCTTGCGAACACAATAGCTCCGTCAACCGAAGTGATTCAACTCTACTAATTCCATAAGTGACTCGGAAGCAGTGTGGCTAGATACATGTTTTTTACCATGTTTTCATGGTTTTAAAAAAAAATTGCATGTTTTTTTTACCGCTCACCAAAAACATGTACTATTGAGTGAAATATGTTTTTTCAGCATCCCGAATTCAGGAATCTGTTCTTAAATTTCAGTATTGGTGCACACATGTTCACAATGTCTCTTTATCTATTTATTGTCTTTGGCAACAAATAATATGAATAAATTAATAATTTAAAATTATTATTATAGGTTTAAAGTAACTTGACCACCATAACACAAGCATGCCTAGCATGGTGGTCGAAAAATCATCAATTTTATTTTTAAAATTTGTTACGGGGAATAATCGATCTTTCTCATCGGAACCTCCCTGTAAAGTTGCAAGTATTTTTAAACTTTTATTCTCAGCCGCTGGTCAATGGCTCTTAAGTACATAAATAAATGAAAATAGATTTAATTTTAATATGTTTTATATAATCACATTTTGAGATCTAAATTTAAAACAGTTTTTAGTCTTACGCCGTTCTTCCATGGAGCTACTTTCAAGCGACGCGATCGCCGCTCGTCTGTACCTTCCATACTAATATAAGTGTTTGTAAACGCCGTTTGGGGCAGCACTGGCAAAATAGTATGACAGGTAGCGTGTAGCGGCGATTTAGTCGCTTGTAAGTAGCTGCATGAACGAAGGGCGTTACTTATAAGATAAGCATTTAAGTCTAAAGCAAAAATGAAAAAAAAAAAAAAAAATAGGTGAATTATTAAATAGTAATACAAAGTTACAAAGTAAGTCTAGATACTACTTTTCATTAGGGGTGGCATTTTTTTTTACTTCTTCATTTAATATTAACATCGAAATATTCATCGACCACTTGGATAAACTTGGTAAACACAGTGCAGAAACACTGTAAATGATTCACAATGGGAATCACATCGATTACTAAATCAAAACAAACAAAACCTGTAGGATCTTGTCACCAATGTGTGCCTTCCTATTGGTCAGTCAGCGAAAGAACTAGTTGCTAGCAAACACGCGCGAGGCACGCGCCACTCTGGCCCCGCCCACTTTCTTTACATGTCAAATGTGATAGCATATCACATTCCAAACTTATTAAGTAACTAAAGCATATTGGATTAGATGGAATAGTGCTATCATGGTTCCAAAGTTATCTGAAAGAGAGATTTCAATATGTCAAAATAAGTAATATCTACCCTAAGTTAACCTAATCATTGGCATACTACAAGGAACTGTCATCGGTCCAATCCTTTTTATTATATATGTAAATCAAATTTCACTCTTCCCATTGTTGGAAATATCATGTCTTACGCAGACGACACTGTAGTTATCACTAAAGGGGATGCCATTTTTGTTAATATTAGCACTCTAGCTCAAAAAAAGTCACGAGCCGCCACTGATATCAGGGCAGATGTGCCATGCCCTGATGATGGACACTGTAACGTTGTCCGAAACGTTGGCTAAAGAAGGTGGGAGCGCAACACGGCATAACACCCCACGGCGATCTTGCCGGCTAATGCAACTCACCAAACGAGAATTTTAGTGAGTTTACACTGGCAGGTATCAACCAAATAACAAAAATAAATCAGAAGTGTTGGTTATCCAATAAATGGTTTACGGGGCGGCGGTTCTCACACCCGCTTCCCAAATTGATTTATAGATAAGATAATTTATTTATGAGAGAAAGCAGCATGGAATGGGAGTGTTTTACATTATAAATTCACAAAAAGCTTGCCTTTATGATCTTGATTATTCGAACGAGTATCTCGGGGTGTTATTTGTTCCTGGTATTTTGGACAAGTTTCCGCCCCCGGAGTGAAAATGTTAAATTAAGGCTCCACCTTCCTCCTCCACCTCCCACCAACCACCCACCAAGGCCTACCACCTCTGCCCCCGACATTCCCCTCCGCCCGACAGTCCATCCACTGTTCTCTGCTCGTATCACAGGGAGAATCATAAAATGTTATGACAGCCGGCCTTTGTTTAGAGTTTAGACATTTAAGAAGATCCGATGCTAAGCGGGAGTGTTAAGGCTCATTAACCAGAGGCCGAGAATTCAAAATTCAACTTGCGATCCTGCCGTTGCAACTGTACAGAGCGGTTCCAATGAGAAAGATTAATTATTCTCCGTACAAAATTTTTAACTAATAACTCAATATCCATTTTATTTCATTCAAATGTGCTTTAATATATATATATATATATATATATGTACCTACATTCAAGTAAGTAATAAAAATGTTCAAACGCGTGATGATTAATTTCTTAATATCGTGTACTTCTTGCAAGTACTTTTTGATGATAAGTATTTATGATTTGACAATAATGTCTCAGCAAAATAAGTGTGTAAAAAAAATCTGAAATATTTTAGTTTGTAAGACCGTAAATAAATAGACAAACTGAGGTACTTTCGTCGCAAAACACATACTCGGATTTTTTAAAATGATTTTATTTGATCTAAAATTAAAATTCTGAAAAATGAGTTTACTAGATACCTAATGCAGTGATTTATGTTAATGTATGATTACATGATTTGAAATGTGTGTTGTATTATACAATATTTCGTTCGAAAATTTAACAAATCTGGTGACAAATGACTAATTTCAGATATTCTCGGGTTATACCAAAAATTTGTCATATTTAAATCAAATTCAAGACGTATTGACTCTTTTTTACAAAAAAAAGTAAATTGATTTTGAAAGATTGTTATTTTATCTGGTGCAAGCACTTTTTAAAATTTTGAAAAACAAAGTGTTTTTAATATACTAAGGTTATATATACCGTTGGTCGTCGGCAGATGTGTTCAATTTTCAAACGATAGGTTGTATTACAACACAAATTTCAAATCATATAATCACACAATAAAATAATTTAATACATAATCTAGTCAACACAGTTTTAAGAACTTTAATTTTGGTTAAATTCAAACCATTAAAAAATAAATCCGAGAACGTGTTTTGTGACAAAAATAGGTACCCCAGTTTTTCTATTTGTTTAAGGTTTACAAACTAAAATATTTCATATTTGTTTTACACACTTATTTTGTTTAGAGATTATTAAAAATGTCATAAACACTTACGATCAAAAAATACTTACAAGAAGTACACGATATTTAATAATTTATCATCGTGAGTTTTTAACATTTTTATTGCTTACTTGAATGTAGGTATATATTAAAGCAAGTTTTGAATGAAATAAATCGATTTTAAATTTTCATTTAAAATATTTGAAGCGGGGAATAATCGATCTTCCTCATGGGAACCTTCCTGTACAATTGCAAGCAATTTAAAACTTTTATTCTCAGCCGCTGGTCAATGGGTCTTAAAGAGGAAGACTAGTGAATACAATCACGCACGTATCGACCTTTGCAGGGAAAATATAAACTTTTCGTGTCAGTTTTTTGGAAACATCACACAATGGATTAGGTACAAGGCGAATTTAGTGGGACTGGGTTTTGTTTCAGAAAGATGGGTCGCCAGGGCGATATTATGATTGTCGTAATTAATTTTTTATTTAGTTTCAAGTATATTTATGTTTATTTGCGTAAGTTATTTTAGAATGTTAAAATTAACATTTAATGCAGAATAACAAGTTTTGAAAAAAAAACTGAAGATTACTTTTTTTTAAAATTGATAAACTAATGTTTAATAAATCAGTTGCGGGGCATACGTCATTCCTATGTCTACCTACGTTAAATTGTCGTGAAAACAAGCTTATGTGCCCAAGCGGTTAAGCCAAGATTTTTTATGCATAGCACAAAGGGTAACAATTATTAAAAGCAATAATTATTAGCCTGAAAAACTCATCCATATTGAAAAAATCTTTAGAGAAAAGATACATATCGCCGACGGGACTCGAACCCGCAACCCTTAGAGCTCTTGACCGGCAATCAAAGGGGTGCGGGTTCGAGTCCCGTCGGCGATATGTATCTTTTATCTGAAGATTTTTTCAATATGGATGAGTGTTTCAGGCTAATAATTATTGCTTATCATTGAAGATTACTGTTACACGTCTCAAAACAGACATTGTCTAGAGAGGCGAGTTTCGAAAAAGTATTCAAATTTAACATAAATAAACGCCCGATTTGCCGACGGTGAAACATAATACATATATTTTTCAAGCGAAATGATGATTATATCGCCAATGTACAGATTTTAACCCCAATGAAATCGTTTTAGTGTCGTGGAGTAATTTCATCAGGCACGAGGTATACAAACTAATGCGCAGAGAGGAAGTGTGGTGAAGTAGTGGGTAGTGGGGTGTTATGGGAAATCAATATGCATAATTTAATATCAGTCTAATTGGAAAGCAATTATGCGCTCTGACGTCATTGGCTGCATCCACATAGTGCTTCTGCAAACAGAGATTGCGCTTATCGCCACAAATGAATTTTTTTTTTTTTTTTTTTTATATTAACTCCACACAGGAGGCCCTGAGGAAAATAATTTCCCTCAGGGCCTATGTCATCTTTGAAGATGCTGTGAGGAGGGTCTTTTTGAGGAGAGGAAGGAGTGAACGTGGGTCTTGAAGAGACCCATGTTATAGGAAGGAGGAAACACAGAGGCCGGCAAATCGTTCCACAGCCGAGCTGTTGAACACAAAAACGAGTCGTAGAAGCGTCCCGTTCTCATGTGACAAATGTCAACTGTGTACATATGTTGGGCGCGCGTTTGGCGTGTTTCCCGACTATGCACCGGTGCCGAGGGGATCAATGACGCTAGCTCCTCGGAGCATCTTCCATTGAAATACCGGTAGAACAAGGATAGCATTCCCACCCGACGCCTGTGCTCTAAAGATTGCAATCCGTTTGTTAAGACAGGAGAATCTATCAAGCGGACCGCCCGTTTCTGCACAGAGTCGAGGGTGTTTTTCAGGTACATCGGGGCTCCAGACCAAAGATGGCTGCCAAATTCAACAGAATATACCCATATAAGATATAATATGTGCAATAGAACAAATTAAGTTCTGCTGTTGAAACACGGTGTAGATATTAAAAATTGCGCGCGACATATTATGTGAATTCATTCAAAACAACAATCATCAGTAAATAAAAAAAAAAAACATCAAAGAAATACGATAATTTTAAAGTAAGTAAATTAAAAAAATGAGTGCGTCTAACCTTTACGCGCGGTTGAACTAAAACTTCTTTGACTATTGTAACAAGTATTTAAATTTTTTTTTCGGAAAATAATAAAAATATTCAAGGCGAGAACCCTTTAAAAATAAAAACAAACTTATACGTCTGCGGGTTGTATAAACTATAAAATTATTGACACTATACAAGGAGAAAAATGTTATTAAAAAAAAAGGTTAATTTAATAGTAAAAACGGGGCTGAAGTTCTTACGAACAAATTAACAGTGTTTCAATGTTTATTGGCGGGAACATGTAAGAATGATTTGTTGGTATACGTAATTTCGTACGTATACCAACCAATTATTCTTAGATTTTCCCGCCAATAAACATTGAAACACTGTTAATTTGTTCGTAAGAACTTCAGTCCCGTTTTTAACCTTTTTTACTATTAAAATGATTGTTTTTCGAATAACATTTTTCTCCGTGTATAATTATTAAATTACGCATCCGGACTAAAAACTGTCAGCATATGACAGATGGCAGTAATTGTACCGATATCCGAACGTCATTTCCGTTTTAAAATGTTACTTCCAACCGAAAACATCAGAATTACTCGTTTTATCGCGCCTAAAGAAGTTTTATTTAAAAATATATATTCACAACTTGAATGACTAAATCATTATCGTTACTTAGTACTCGTCAAAAAAAAAACTCGAAAAAGAATGTTACACAAACTATGTAAATAATGCAGAATTAATTAGACATAAAAAATTGTGAAATATTTTTGGACAATTTGCAACATTTTAATGATAATTTTAAATCTGTTTTTGTCCCCTCTACTAAAAACATTTCCACAAATGGTGTAGATATAATCAGTAAGGAATAAGTTGAATACATTTGAATTCGATAATATTTACACTTTTTGTGTTAAAATATCTGAAAAATTATTATAGACGGAACTTATCTGGTTACTGGCTTAATATAGTATGATTCGTAGATAAACGTAAATAATAGTAAAAAAATAACCAATTCGCTAGGCATTTCATAACAGAATATAGATCTTACCTGAGAGCAATTTATGCGCCGCACGCAAACTACCAATTATCTTCTATGGTAGTCCCAGAGCGAGGTCGTCATTGACGTCACAATTCTAGTATCTTTTTCGTTTTCATACAAGACTTGTGAGAAGGAGTCGATTAGCCCATTTTTTAAATATTCCCGTTACCCCCGCCCACTTTTACCCTTTCCTCTTAGACATCTCCCCCATCGCCCCCACCTAAGTTGATATTCTCTCTCCCTCTTCTTATTTTCTTTTAAATACCATGTATATCTGTATTACGTTCAATATATTTTTTTTCATCCCTGAGGAAGGTTCAGGATGAACCGAAACCGATAATGAAATAATAAAGTGGAATTTATTTATTTACATTTGATACATTTAAAGCCAAAATAACAGAAATAATATTACATAATAAGAGAATATATTTAAAATGAAAACAAGTGATATTACGTTGTTTTAGGTCGATATTAGTTCCTAGCTAGGCAGATTGCCTGTTCTAAGGAACCAAATGTTTGTAAAGTGCCAAATGCAATCTAAATTATTATTATTTTTTAAATAATTACCTATATACTGGGTTTTTACTAAATGTGTCATTCATAGGTAACCATGTATACTTTTAAGTGACATTATATAATAGTTTTTCAGACTCCTCCCTACCCAAGCCAATCAACCATTTAGTTATTATTGAACCAATGTAGGACATTTTGCAATTTTTTAATATTTAAGTCTGGGGGGATTTTAATTAGGAATTAAAACAAAGTATTATTGTGTTTATTATGAATATTTTTAAGTAAGTATTTTAGGACGGTCATCGATTATGTCTTGTACGACCTCTCTCTGGGACTACTATATGAACAAACGGAGACCCTTTAAAAAAATCTTTTATGTATTCAACAATATTAAATAGTATTCAATTAATAAAAAATAAAAAGGTTATTTATAAACAAGTTCTGCTGTGCAATTATCATAACGCGTGACTGCAGTTTCGCGTGACGAATGCATTATCAAACAGTTTGAATAAATAATATATTTTGACGTTTTTCGAAATTCCTACTTTTAGGGGTACTTTTTTGGTAAAAATATAAAATTAGTCCTGTTACGATACGGGTGAGTCCCAACAATCCAACGTCGCAACAATCGACCCCGGCTGCCTCACAGCAAAATTTATCAGGTAAGTTTGTACCTTACACTAAGGATTTTTAATAGATACGTCTTTTTGTAAGGGAAAAAAATGTTGGAATTTCGGAAAAAGTTGTTAATCGTTTTTACCCTTACCATCATGTAGAATCCCCTACCAAAGTTAATGCACTTTACCCCCAGACACCTGTACACCAATGCATTTGGTAGGCGGGTATGGGTATCGCCGCCCCGGGAACCATTTATTGGATAACCAACACCTCTGCCATAGGTCACCCCAAGTGGTTCGTTACGTTTGGTGACATAGCAGGGGTGCCCGAATTCATGGGGTGAGGTTTGTCCGGGTCTTGGCAACGGATGCGTCTGCTCACTAATTGCGTGATAGGCCAGATCGGGAGAGACTGGTTGAGGGAGGCCTTTTAACTTCTCCAACAGGGCTCTCTTGGAACATGCGCCGTGGTCGAAGGGATGGAATCATTCATCCGTCACTCCTGGACACACTGACCCTCAGATTCCTACCCATCCCTCATACCTTTTTCCTTCCCAGAACATCCTCTCCTTCCTTTCCTAAAAAGAACCCTTCCACACAGCTTCCCCAAAGATGACATAGGCCCCGAGGAGAATTATTTTCTTCATGGCCTCCTGTGTGGAGTTATTGTAAAAAAAAATAATACAATCGGTATTCTATTTTTTCGAGATTAATGAAAATCAATAAACACGAATGTGCGTCGATTCACCCCGGGTCACTATCGGGATAAATACGCAATTTATGGGAGTTAAAGAGTATTTTGAAAAGCTGTCGAAAACATCAAACACTAAACACAATGGAAACCAGAGCCGTGCACTCTCCACTCAAGTGGCGGTTGAAATAAAATACCAAAGATTGGCCTTTCAACGCAAATTTGCCCTTTATCTGGGTACAGTATAAATTTGACCCAAAATATCATAAGACACAAATCACTGGACATTCACAGAGTTTGAAAATGGCCTTCTAGGCCAAAACGCTTGCAGACATTAATAACAAACACAATTAAATTTAATGTAAATTAAATTTTAAAAAATTACGAATTAAACACAAAAACAATAAATAAATAATTCACAGAGTGAATCAAATTAGTCTGGTTCACCGCAAGAGTAATTTAATTCCTTTGATAACTTAATAGTATACAACTTCTAACCCTATACAAATAGCAAGTGCGCCCTGCGGTTGAATTTGGCAGCCACCTTTGGTCTGGAGCCCCAAAATACCTGAAAAAAAAAACTCTCGACCTGCATAGTCGGGAAACACGCCAAATGCGCGCCCAACATATGTACCCGGTTGACATTTGTTACATAAGAATGCCCAGTATATGTACACGGTTGACATTTGTCACATGAGAACGGGTCGCTTCTATGACTAGTTCTTTAGTTTAACAGCTCGGCTGTGGAACGATTTGCCGCCCTCTGTGTTTCCTTCCTCCTACAACATGGGTCTCTTCAAGACCCATGTTCACTCCTACCTCTCCTTAAAAAGACCCTCCACACAGCACCTTCAAAGATGACATAGGCTCTGAGGAAAATTATTTTCCTCAGAGCTTCCTGTGTGGAGTTAATGTAAATAAAAAAACGGATTTTGTATGTAAATAGTTGAACCTACTCTTGGAACATTTCAGAAACTTTATATGTATCTACTTGTATATTTTTGAAAAATAATAAAATGGGTAACTTAATAGATTTTATGAAATTATTAACCATATTTTTTACTGCAATATAATACATACAGAGAGAAAGGAGAAAACAAAAGACCCTGAAATTCTATCTACCTGCCTACATGCCTACTCTTAGTAACGCCCTGATGAAAGACTTCCATTCAGAATCTAAGCCTTGCCTGAAATGGCTTTAGCCGTGTTTGGTGACCAAATCTGAATAGCTAGATACCTTCCCGACCTTCATCTTCTCCATATCCCTCCCTTACCCATTTAAAGGGAATGGGTAAGGGCCTCTCAACATGCCTCAATCGTCATGCCGTAGTCCCACTGGGTCTGGGCAAATGGAAGCAGTTGGAATAATAAATAAATCTGTTTAGAATAATAAATAAAATGACGAAAATGAACATCGCAGTTAAAATAACGCCACAGAAATAAACACAAAATTGACATATCGCTCATCCCAAAGAAAAGTGTCAAAGTCAAAATTGTCTATTATACCTTAAGTGAAGTGATTTTTAATATCTATGCCTCACGAAAACCGTATTTAAGTTGATACTAAAAGAATTCATAAACTACTCTTTCATAGATGGCGCGCGTATGATTATTTTACGGAAAACGCTTTTTACAAGTTACGCTTTAAAATATTAAAAATAATTAATTGTTTGCGCCCGTACGCACGCAGTATGAATATAAATAAATAGTTTTGTCCATAGACATATGAATATTCATAGACCAGAAAATCATGGAGAGGGGTAAAAATCAACTGTAGCGGGACGCAGAGGGATGAGTTGACTGTAACGATATGTGATTCGTTCATAATTCAATCTGACAGTATATAGGCATCTCGCATTATAATATCCCATTTAGTTCTTAAAAGTAAAATCTGCTTTTGAATGAATAGACCTTTTTACATGGGAGCGCGAATTGTTCGCCCGGTTTGAACAAACTTGCGTAATCCATACAAGCGAAGAAAGGTTCGCTTGTTTTGAGAGTCGAATATTTTGTTACCGTGTTTAGTTAAGACACTTTTACAAATGTTTCATAATTTACTTACCCCAGTAAACAGCAACGTGCACACGACGGGACCGGGAATTTCGGTAGCCAACGCTTCATGTTTCTCGGTGTGTTAAAACTGATCATATTATATGATGTGAATAAGCTTAAAATAAAGACAAAATATGCCTACCTATGGAAGGTAATACGACAATTGGGATTATACTCTTTTTCACTTCTATTTTTACACGTTTTAATAGCACAAGTTACCATTTTTGGCGTGTCCTTTCGTAAAATGTACCGATGAGAGCTCGACGCTAGTCCGCACAAGAATGATGACGTCACATTTTCTAGATTCACGCGAACCTATAAGCCAGCCCAGCCGGTTCCATGGAACCCAGTATTAAGGAGGGGGAAATAATATGCTTTTATCACTTAGGGCAGGTCTACACATAATATGTCTATGGTTTTGTCAATAAAAAATCTCAAATCTTTCAAGAAAGGCTAACAAATACAATATTGTATCGGTGATTCAATCCAATATTGTATTTGTTAGCCTTTCTTGAAAGATTTGAGATTTATTCATATTCACACAATTCATTATTCTAATTCATAATTCATTCATTTCTTTTCGCTTTACTGTAAAACTAAAACTAGTAAATTTTTTTGATCATAAAAACACTTTTTTACGGGTGTGCGACATTATATCTAAGTTTAAAATTTGAATAAATATTTCAGGGCCTGTAAGAAATATAGATTTTAACACTCGTGGAATAAATGTGGCTCGTTATTGGAAGAATATTATTTCGCGCCTGTGAAAGCCAGAACACATTCGGAAGAGTAAATCCATCACGATAAAAAAGTATGTGTATCCAAGAACACGAGATTTACTGTTGTGACGCACAGCTAGACTCAAACACCGATTTTAATGGCTCGTACGATTTTATCACGCGATAAATAAATTCACAATTATATTTTCAAACAAATTATGCATAATATAGAAAATTATCGGACAGTTTAATATGGTACTGTAGAGTTGATGGCATAACGATGTGAATTAAAAATTATATCGATCTGAATACATAAAAAATATGTGCACAAATCAATTTAAAACTTGTGCAAAAAGATTGATCCTCAATTGTATGATTTTGATCATACAATTAGAACAGGGCCCCTAGCACACTCGATCGATAAGGATTGCATCGATACCTTTCGATAACTTCTCATCGTTCCCTAGCATGACAGTTCACAATGACGTGTCCGTAATACATTCGACATCAACTGCATGTTATTTTTGCGTTAGCGATCTGCAGTTGACCTAGGGAACGATGAGAAGTTACCGAAAGTTATCCTATCGATCGTTATCGATCGAGTGTGCTAGAGGGCCAGGATAAGCTAAAATTGGATTGGGGTGAATTTTTAGTTCTTACCCAATATAAGCCAACGATATTTCGAACAAATATTTTGACTTGTAGTAGTCACGTAACATGTAAATATCTCCGTGTACGAAGGGCCTTACTGCGATGGTAGTAGGGATTTAAAAACACTATCAGGTTATTCGTAACCCGAAAATAATTGTTTTTTTTTTCTTTAAAAGAGATATATTCGAAAAGTTTTAGAGTGCGTTCTTTAAGAAGGATTTGGACCAAACGAGCAAATGATCATTCTAGTCTGCCCTTGTAAATTTTTTGGTGTAAACAGTTATAGAGCATTCTTTCGATGCTCCGAGTGTGTTCGCCGAGATTTAGTAGAATGCTCGTTCGTTTGAAGTAAACGCTTCAAGTGCGCTTGAAGTTGCCTAGCTAGAGCATTCCTTCGTGTTCGGACGTGGTCGCTCCTCGAGGCGGTCTCTTCATAGTGTTATTGTGTTCTTGGAACGTGTGTCGACTTGTTTGTACTAATTATGGTTTGAAATAATGAAAAATGTTTACAAATAAGAGAAAAGTACCAAACTTTCAGATCTCTGTGGGATCCAACTAATGGACATTATAAAAATAAATTCTATCTTCTTTTAATTAAATTTGTCACCGACCGACTCGTTTTCCTTCTTTTCTTTTTCAATACACGGAGAAAAATGTTATTCGAAAAAAAAACATTTTAATAGTAAAAACGGTTAAAAACGGGACTGAAGTTCTTACGAACAAATTAACAGGGTTTCAATGTTTATTGGCGGGAACATTGAAACACTGTTAATTTGTTTGTAAGAACTTCAGTCCCGTTTTTACTATTAAAATGGTCGTTTTTCCGAATAACATTTTTCTCCGTGTACTTGAGGCATAATGCTAAATGCAGCTCTTGAAACACAATATCGCTTCTCATTGTCGGAAGTCTTAAGTAAGCTGAACAAAGCTTCTCACGTAGTGAACACTACCACTGATTGTTGTAGAATGCGCTCGCCTGATCTAAACAACCCTAGAGCATCTGCAAGAAGTCTAGTTTCTGTTGTTATCGTTCTTGTTCGTTGGTATTCTTTGGGTGTAAATGGTGAAAACAAACTACCGTTTACAGTGTTTACACCTAGATCAAGAAAGAACGCTCGCGTTCCATCACTAGCTCTATGCTCATTTGGTCTAAATCCACATTTATTATTATTTTAAAAGTTGTTTTTTCATAATTTTCACTTGAATTTGAAATATGCACGTTTGCAAGCAATGCATCAGTGCGAGTACTATGTTTGACTCAACTCAGGTTGCGATACCAAATACGTGTATATAATATAAAACAATTCTGCAAACAAATGATTTTGTTTAATTGAGACTAAGGATGTAATGTTAAAAGAAGAAATATAATAAAATTAAGATAATTTTTTTTTGAGAAAAGGATTATTTGACAATACCAAACAAGCTTAGAGTTAAGTTCCCACTTTTGGACAACAATGAGAACAATCCTGGAGTAGGTTCGTGAATTTCGAACAGACGAAAATGATCGAAGGAATGCCGAAATTTTCATGCGAAATGCGGGAAATGGTGTTATCATGACTTTGATGGAAACTCTTTAAGACGATAGACTTCGCTTTTCGGCCCATACAAAAAGGACGCCCGGGAAAAAACACTTTTCTACATCGAAAATTGCACAAAATGAATATATTTTATACTGCCTTCTAGAGGGTGAAAACTATGTCGGTATGTTTTCGAATTTTCGATGCGTTTCGTATTTACGTAAACATTCACTGTCAAACATGTACGATTTATCAAAAAATATTATTTAAGGAAAAAGTGCTGCTAACTCAACTCTCATAAAGAATTGTAAAATTATAAAAAGCTACCGACGTAACTTCTTCTTTATAAAAAAAAATATTGTTTTAAATTTCAATTTCGTGAAAGTTTCGGCGTAGAAAAGTGTATTCTCCATAAACCCCTTTTCGAGCGATTTCTGTAGGTAAATTTGAGCGTTGACTCATTCGCACATTTCGCATTCGCATGTATTGGAAGAGTGCGTGAGCTTATTGTGAGCGGGACAGAATGACAGACGCGGGCGTTCCGCGTGTCGTTCAAAGTCTAGCCTCTTAAACTCAGGCAGAGAAGGATCTTTTATATTTGCTATTACTATGCTAATGTTGCATCCTTTTGGCGCGGGTTCTGGGATGGAAACATATCTGAAAAATAGTCAATCGCGATCTGCTGGTCAAAGGTGAACCATTTTGAATGCTTAGTGTAACGAATGTGCGACTGAAGTCTTGTATGAGAGAGACGCCAGAAAATGCGAGACAACTGTCGTATTACGCCCATCGTTCACGTAGCTATTTACAAGCGACGCTACCGCTACCTATCATACAATTTTGCTAGTGCAGCGCCTAGCGGCAATTTCAAACACTAATAATAGTATTGAACACACAGTATTAAATACAAGTTCATTGACTATCATTATGCTATCCTAATTTTTAAAAATCTTACCAAAGTAAAACGTCGATTATTATTGTAAAAGGCCACTGAACAAAGGGCAAAGACATTAATTACACTTATGGGCGTTTCGTACGATGCCTTTTATCGTCCAGTTTCCAAGTAAGTCGTCTTTTATTATGGATTCGGTATGATAAAAAGAACTTGTACTACTTTGGTACCTACAAATATAGTACAGAAGGCGAACATTATTTGACATCAGTCTTCTGTCATTGTTTTACGTATGCAGGTAACTAAATTACTTGTTTATTTCGATTTATAAATAAAAAATTAATAAACAAAACTATAACCCGTGTTTATCACTGAATGCGAATATGCATTACTGTTCGGTATTGTGAATTTCGGGTGTATTTTTGACGATTTGTTGACGGCAACAGCAAAGATAAATGAGAGATGCTTTCATGAAATATGATCTATGGCTATGTTTAAAGTGTTGCCATTTTTCATGATTTGGTAACGTTCCAAAATATTATATCGTAAAAGAATAAAACATATATATGCGAAATAATCATTATATACAATCGTATCTCATAATGTTCGCCGATTTTTTTTTTCATTACCGCCTCTATGTATTTTATTTTGCTTTATTATTTATTTTTTTATATATATTTAATGATATTATTATTTGATTTATAAAAATAGTTTATTTATAAACAAGTTTTGCTGGATATAAGTTACATAGCAGAACTTGTTTATAAATAGACTGTTTTTAGAGATTAAATAATAATATTATTGAAAACATAAAGAAAAATTAAGATTGAAATGGAGTTCTACAAATTTAACTATACTTTTTCTTTTTACGAAAAATTTTAAGATCATCGGCGAAAAAAGCGTAATCACATTTTAATACCGAGCACAACCATCGAGAACATTGTCATTTATGAATATAAGAAAAAGCAGGGGGCAAAGATTTGAACCCTGAGGTACACCAAAAGTTACAACTAATAGGGGATGATTTGTATCCATTAATAATAACTAACTGAGGTCTGTTATACATCTAATAATGTTTTAATTTTTGGTTATGTGAATACCGCACAAAAGTCCCAACTGCTCCCATCTGGAGCCAGTGGGACTATGGCATCCTTAATTGGGGCATGTCGCGAGACAGTGAAGGTAGCGGTGAGAGGAAGGAGATGGGGAAGAGGAAGGTGGGGAAGTACCTGGCTAATTAGATCTGGTCACCAAACACGTTCAAAACCATTTCAAGCAACGCTTCAATTCTAAATGCTGGTCTTACACCAGGGCGACACTGAGAATATACTATATTTTACTTTTAATGAATTAGTTGCGAAATAACACAAATTAATCAAATATCATTTATTTGCGCACGCTGGCAATTGAAGTCACCACCTTCGTATTGCTTATCGAGAGCCTTACCCTTCAACCACGGAGGCCGTAATACGTAAAGTTATTGAATCAAATAAAATTAAAAAAAAATTATATATGCATATTATCATTATTTAGTAAAGCGAAAGAGGTTTAAATTTCCGTATGCTTTAAAAATTCCTCTAAAAACTGCAGAATGATTTACACTCGTGCATAAAAAAGGAGTTATCTTGTTTGGTAAATATTTACACGCTGCCACAAATAGGTACGCACAGAGATCCGCTAGGTAAAGAACGACCACAAGGTAAAGTAATACGCAGGTACGGGTTTAGTTTACGATAGCAGAATAGTATTTAAATACAGCTTACGATAGCGGTACACTGTTCAAGTATCGTAAAATGTACACGTAAGAAAACTAACTAACCTTGTAATCTAGAAATCCGAGTTAAATAAAGCCATTACCCATTATAATATGTGTTCCTTAACATTGATTCGTGTTTATTTTCTTGGATTTTTTGGTATACAATTTACATAATATGTACGGTCTTTCAATAGTGACGCTCAAACTCGTTAGATTACAGCAGCCATGTTTTAAAAGTGCCATCTGTAAAATTTATTGTTAATTGTCTAGTACTGTACGGAAAAATCACTATGGAAGGTACAGCGTTGAACAACGTGTGCTAATCATCAAAATTGAGATTTGATAAAAAAAAACATGATTTTCTCGCGCGGCGGCGACGTGAACCATGATATGAGCGGCGACGGCCACCTAGATCGTGCGATTTAACGCCTTTAGATATTTTCCTGTGGGGTATCTTAAATCACAGGTCTATGCGAATAAACCGCACACAATTGACGCCTTCAAAGTCAATATGATAAACGCCATTTAACAAATTCAGCCAGATTTATGCGACAAAGTCATTGAAAATTGGACCTCCCGAATAACCGCGGCGGACATTTGAACGATGTTATATTCCACACTTATTGACATAAAATATATTTTCAAAATAAATAAAAAATTGAGTGCATATCTTACACACAACTTGTTTAATTTACATTTTAAAATCGAGCGTCCTTATTGTAAGACCCTACATATGAAATATAGATATTATTCAACGGGAGTAGGGTGGAGATTATATAATCCAGCTGCCACCGGGTTTTGTGGCCTTCCTTTAGATAATATAACTTTTGATTTCAGAACTTAAGTAGAAAGTTATTTGCAATAATTAGGAAATGGATTTTTAAGCTTTACTAACTAGTTTTCTACTGCGAATTTAGCTCTACAGCTAAATTCGCAGTAGAAAACTCCGCAGGAGAAAAGCACGTAAATAGCATTCATACCGATAAGATGTCGATGTACACAAATTGAATTATAACAATAATAGGAGATAGGACTCATCCAATACAATGTTTAAGATATTTTGAAATTTAAAAAAAAAATACGAGTGTGCTTTAGACCACACGACTGAAGTAAATACTTATTTAGCTATTTCGCCTCGCCCGATCAAGCAGTGCGCATCGACGTCCGCCCCCCCCCCCGCGTTTTGCGCGTCACTGGTATTTCAAAATACTGACTGAAATATTTCATGCACTGGCTATGAAAGGAAAAGTAAAAGAAAATGTGTGCGCGCACTGCTCTCTTTTGCTTCTACAATGTGATACACAGCCCGTTCGCCTCGCCACGCATTTCACTTTTCGTAACGCTGTAATTTCCGTAACGCGTTCGCCAGTTTACCCCTCAAGTCAAGCGTGCGTAAAGAAGTATTTACATATATAGATACTATATCATTGTATTATAATACTACCTATATCCTAATTATTGTAAAAAATACTCACGGTTGCAGGGATATCACAACGAATATTACCATCCACGAATTTCGTTCAATAATAACAAGATGTTGAACTTACCTGAAATTAAAGAAAATTATATTATTAGCAACATAATATTGGTAAATTACTGTGATATGGAAATTATACAGGTAAAAGTTATCAATCTGCGGAAATTTGTTTATGTGAATATTCTACAAGAAATCCAACTGCTCCCAACTGTCCGTAGTGAACTATGACATACAAATTGGGGTATGTTGCAAGGATGAAGGGAGAGGGGAAGAGAAGGATATGATAGTAACTGGCTATTCAGATCTGGTCACCAAACATGGTTTAAGTCATAATATTTTAATTAATGAAGATAATATTAGTGAAACTCAATCGAAAATCTGAAACAGAAACATCAGAAAATGCATCTGGGACTCGAACCCAGGATCTTCGGTTTTCCGGGACACTGCTCTAATGTATCCCTTTCCGATTCGGTCATATTTAACTATGTATTTATATTGTTATATTATTATGTAAGACTGCAAGATTCAAATCGAATAAATCCATATCCATGCAATCATCCATAAAGATAGCAGCCAACAAAAATATGCGTTAAGAAAATGAAGATAATTAATTCTCAGTCGAAGTAAGATACAGTTAAATATGACCAAATCGGATAGGGACACATTAGCTCAGTGGTCGGAGCATCTGCCCGGAAAGCTGAAGGTCCTGGGCTCAACTCCCAGACACCCAGACCCAGATATAGCTGTATCTTTTTCTGATTTTTCTGTTTCAGATTTTCTTAATATAAGTTTCGCTATTATTGTCTTCATTAATTAAAATATTATATTTTGAGGTTTTACCTATTAAATTTAATTTTAAAATAATAAATAAATATGTATAAACTGCTTCATTAATGGAACTTAATTAGTTTATTTCATAAAGTAATAATTTTATCATTTTTTTTATTTATTATTTAACTTAATCAGTTAAATCTAAAATTTGGCCCGGAAAGCCAAAGGTCCTGGGTTCGACTCCCAGATGTATCCGTATCTTTTTCTCATTTTTCTGTTTCAGATTTTCGATTGAGTTTCGCTAACATTATCTTCACTAATTAAAATATTATAATTTGAGCTTAAAATCATTAAGTTAAAAATAAAAATTATGTCATTTAAAGAATTGTGGTCTTTCGCCAAAGGCTATATAGGTGCTAGGAGTATATTCCATTTCAGGTGGTACAAAAGTTAGGTTTCAGCGGCAGTCTTCCGAAAGATGACCGGTACTTTATAGTAATATAATGGGTCCAAATATTTAAAGACATCCCTTTAGTGAAACCTTACATTACAAAAAAGAACATTCAATGTTTTATCGTGTAGCTCGTGTAAGCAAGTAAGTTATTGTAGAAATTTATTCTACAGTAGGTGTACCAGGAAGTGTAAACGTCTCAACAAATAACAATAATAATAAAAACCTGCAATGACGTCAAACCTACATAATATATAAAATAATAATGATGAATATACATAAATATGTTTTTTAACGAGTTTATTCTTTTTTAAACAGTAATTGCAACGTAAACAATAAAATCTTCATGCGATATTAAAGATATTACTCAAGATCTTTGTTATGAGAAAAAATACTTGCAAGGTGTGTTAATTTACTATAAAAAAATATTATCATTTTGTTCCTCTAGACTCAAACTAAAATTATAATAATTTATGTAGGAACACATTTTACGAAGGCCAGATAAGATGAAAAATAGTTGAGAAGTGCTGACAATTCCACTTTCTCGAATACCTTGAAAAGTCCATTATTTTATATTCTCTGGATGTCTGCCGTGTTCATTAAATTAAATCATATCTGTCGTACGAAAACAGCCTTATACTAGAGAAAGATAAATCCGGCTAAGTTGACAGATGCGACCTTGCACAGAAATAACCAATGACTTGATTTCGTCGACACAATTATTAATGGTGAACGATTACCAGTTTTTCTCCCCTCAACACGGAACTGTTTCGTGTTAGTAATATCGACCTGCCAAAAATAGGTCACGCGAAATAAGGGAGGATGGGGAGAGACCGGGGGGCCTTGGGAGGCAGGAGGTAGGGTGGATATCCATTTCTTACATTATCACAGATGATGATAGGCCAACTTGGGACATCAAGGAAACTGGACGGAGGCTAATTATCAGCCATTATCTATTGTTACAAACTTTGTACAATCAACGAGAGGAGGAATATACGACATTTGGAAAGGCTGATGCTGATAGAGTTATTCAATGAAGGGTAAATGCAGGAAATGCATGAATGCGAATGCAGTTGGCGCTAACAAAAAAGTATCTACAGAGGTGAAGCTAGCAGGCCACAATGAAAATGATGTATGGCATTGAGGCATGGAACTGGCAGAGTAACGATAAAAGAACACTGAACGCTGTAGAAATGAGATCCCTGAGGTGTAAAAACTATGCATGACCTAGTGAAAATGTGAGATCCGCGAATAGTGAAAAGCTGCTATAAGCGTAATGATTAAGATTAAGAAAGGAAAGCTTAGATGGTTTGTACATGTAAAGCGGATGAAAGAAGAAAGGAGTTAAAGAGTATATAATATTACTCGAATGTGAATGGTAGAAGAAGTGGGGATGCCCGAGGAAGACATGCTCGAGTCAGGTCATGCCAAGATTGAAAAAAACGGAAGAGGATGCATGCAATAACGTTCGAATGTGAATGAAGCAAGTAATTTGTGTAAGACCAAGTTGTTTGGCGGTCCATCATCTCTTCCCTTCCTCTGCGGGGAAAGGGCGTGACGGTGAGTTAGTTAGTTAGTTATACAATTTAGTATATAGTTAGTAATACGCCATTGGAAACTTTACAGACCAATAAACAACCGACTCGTTATTTATTAGAATATATTATACTATATACCAGTGGTCATCAACCTTTTTGAGAAAAGGGCCGAATTGATGTTTTTGAAAACTTGGGGGCCGGATGAAAAATTAAGTCTTATTCTAATCAGAATATTATTTCATTTGTGCTTATTTTACAATAGAAAATATTTATTATAATGTAGGAATATCTAATTTATATTAAAGCTGATTAAAAAAATAATAAAGTAACAAAAAAGCCCTTACAATTATTAAATTAATTTCTTTGTTTAGTTTTACAGTTTTACATATTGTATAGATAATAATTTATCTATTGAGTTAAAAATAATATAATTTAGATAAATAATAAGAAATACACACGTTTAATGTTTAATCTATATGTACACAGACAGATTTAACTACTTACATATTAAAAGGGAAGAAAGTAATAATAAAGGTATTATTACAAGGATTGAATTTATTTTATTCTCCGAAAATACCGAAAACTCTGGTTATCTCAAATACCCAACTTTTTTAACTTTGGGTCCACTACCTACTACCTAGTCGAATTCCGATTGATGAATTGAAAAATAAACTGCCATGAATTCACAACCAAATAATAAAATTAATATATTCTACCTAAATTATTTATAGTAGGAAATCGGTAATTTTTGGGGGGCTGGATTTATCCCGCCGGCCTTTTGTTGGAAACCACTGCAATATACAGTCTGATCTTAACCCTTAAAAAAATTGGCGTATTTTGTATTTATAATAAATATCTGATAATGAAAGCTGGAAATTGATTAAATTAATATGCTATTGAATTATTTGACAAAACTTTATTTAAATAATGACAAAGTAAACAAAACGTATCTTGTATTCTATTTTATCATCGCACTGTGGAAACTTATTAACATTGGACAGATATTTCAAACGTATTTTTAAATGACATTAAAGGATCAAAGGTTAATAAAATAAATGTGCAACGGAGAAAGGGTTTATTAAAAAAAAGAATCACGATTATGATAAAAAAACTATTATTTGTAATACATACTGTAAGGCTAAAAAAACACAAACGATTGCAAATAAAAATAAACGAATCACATCCAACTCGTTATTATACTACATTTTGATTAAATAATGTAATATGTTTAATCCAACGATTTTTAGTATTTAAGCGAGAAAAACAACCGTAAACGACGTTATAAACGAGCTTTAATTATTTAGTTTTTTTTTAAATGGCATGTTCCAATCGTAAAATAACCCAGTACGTCCCTCGAAATAAACATTTAAAAAATTGGTATCAAAGCCAGTCACCGTATCACATCACAGCTGCTGTGGCATTTGGATGGGTCGAGATATGTGTAGGAACCGAATAGCTTGTCCGCAAGCTCACAACGTCACATCACGTCGGGACCGACGCGGCGTCGGAAAAGTAGCGTCGGAAAGTGACGTCGCATTATAGCGCCATCTGTTGGAGATATCCGAATTCCACATGAGCTACACTGAAACCATTTGAGACACTTTACCCAAACCTTTGTTAAGATGATTGTTGGAATAGTTCAAAGCTGTGAAGAGAATGACTTTGTCAGACACACAGACGCTAGTCATTATACATAGATTAATTCCCAACATTCCTAGACTGTGTGAAACTTGTCCCAGCAGATCAGTGTTAGGCACATCACATTATTACTTAGTTGATAGGATAGACTTGAAGTTTCGCACTCGATTTCTAAACATTTTATCTTAATATTAATATTTTTTAAACCCTGGAGTAGCGCGAGGAATAAATCCAACCATAATCTTGACGTTTTTGCCACACTATTTGTGGCAAAAACACATAAAAAGCTTGTTTTTTTTTTAAATATGTTCTTATACTTCAAATTTGCGACGTTTGGAAATTAAAACATGTATTCTAATTTATAAATATTAAAGTGTATTTTAAATACAATAGTAACAAAGTTAATTTTATTTGTATATTTGTTATCACGAAATATATGTAGTAAAAACACATAAATAAATAAATATAATATATATCCAAATAAAATAAAAAAATAGTACCAAAAAAAAAAAATAATATAGCACATTTAAAATACCTTCGAAATACACTGAGTTTATACAACAAATAAACTAATCTCTTCTGTTGTATACATACCTACATGGTTGTTTTAAAAAAAAAAAATTATTTATTTATTTTTTTATTGAAAGAATAATTTAGTACATAGTATCAACCAACAAGTGCTGTTAAACCAACTCAATTGGCTTGTCAACAGGTGATTATTATATTTACTTTCATATACATTTAAAAAAAAATTACATCTTATCTATATCTACGATTCAACATTTTTTCATACATATCTATTAATATAAATATTTTTTTTCCGAAAGCCAATTTTTCACCATATATTTAACTTTATTCATAGAATTACATTGCCTTATAGTGTCCGGTTATAAATTAAATATCTTCGGTATTATTTATTACCTAATGGATAAAACTTACACCACGTTTATTAGTAGACTATAAAAGTGCAACAAGGAGGAAACCAAGACAAAACAAATACCGAGGCTTAAGAATATGAATTTATTATTAGCAAGGAGCTGAAATTATTTATTAATCAATTTAATCATTATTTTGATGATGTTTATGAATTTTGAGACAAATATTCACTTTATTGCAAACTAATACTACCCAATTTTTTTTTCCTGGACATATATAATTTTATCCAATAAGTTCGCCTAGGGCTCTACGGAGTAAAAATCTCCGGGTCGTTTAACCTAACACTAGCGATTAAGGTGGGTAAGGTGACGGCCTCGCGGCGCCCGACGCGTGACGCGTGACGCCAGGGTCGGCAAACTGACAAATCTCGCCAAGATATTTGACACCATTATTTCCGTTGTAAGGGTTACAATGTGACATGTGAGGGTAATAGACTATCCGTATTCTTACTCTCTATTCACCCCGATAACCCTGGCGGTTATCGAGTTTCGAGATCGCGGGTTTTGATCCACGAGAACTTTTGGCAAGTAATGTGAAAGAATGTACGAGCTTATTAAGTTGGCACGCAGAATTTAAATAGATACGCAAAATACTTTTTTTAAAGATATGACGAAAATTTGTTACCCAATAGATAGTTTATAATAATTAGCCCTAATGTTTTGAAATTGATTTTAGGCGGTTAAAAAGGGTATATATACACGGAGAAAAATGATAGTCTAAAATACGATAATTTTATTCATAAAAACGGTTAAAAACGGGACTGAAGTTCTTACGAACAAATTAACAGGGTTTCAATGTTTATTGGCGGGAACATGTAAGACTAATTTGTTGGTATACGAACGAATATCTTTACATTTTCCCGCCAATCAACATCAAAACACTGGTAATTTGTTCGGAAGAACTTCAGACCCGTTTTTACGAATAAAATGATCGTATTTTAGAATACCATTTTTCTCCGTGTACGTTCATAGGTTGAATTTATTATAAATTTGGTCGCTTTCTAAGAACGTAACGTTTACATTGAACGTTTTTCTCTTTCATTTAACGCCTACCACTGTAGATCTATTAATTAACTAAATAATAAATTTATGATGAATATTGTTAACCCCTTAGGCTACTTTCTTCGCTTTTCGTAACAACTCATATCTATAGGTCTCTTAGATATCGTTATGCCTCTTTTACTATTATTTATTTATTTGTATTTCATGCCCTGCTGGGCTTTTACGTGTTATTTTTTTTTATTAACAAAGTACATCTAAATCAACATTACATACAATTCACACAAAAGCAAAAAAAAAAATTATAAAACTGAATCTAAAACAAAATCCAAAACCAAATCATAAACAAAATCAAAGTCAAAATCAAAAACAAAATCAAATACGAGTTAAATAAAAGCAGGATACCCTACCATGCAAGGTAGAGAAACAACAGAATGGGATAAGTACAATTCGTAGATTGAGTCAAGGAGAACTATGAGGTAAATTCAATTAAATATTACAATAATAATATACATTATTACAATAATAATATATCAGGATGTTCTATATTAGCGCCGTCTGAGTATACATTTAGGCACAATCAGGTTTTTAAAAATAATTCACCAAAGTTTGGTAATTAAACATAACTTGATTGACTGTCATAATATAGTACCATATTACGAATACGAACCAAATTCATTTTTAGAAAATAATTTCTTTAAAATTTACTATGATAAAACTATACTAACAGACAGACCAATTGGTCATAATAGACCTGATATAGTTTTACATGACAAAAATTAAAAAAATTACTTATATCATTGATGTAGCTATTCCAAATTCCTGTAATATTCAAAAATTTGTTTCTGAAAAAATAAGAAAGTATACAGATTTAAGAAATGAAATTAAAAGAATTTGGCATTCTCAGACTATAAAAATATTACCTTTTGTTATTTCGGCTACTGGCATTATACCTAGCTCTCTTATTAAAAATTTAGGCATATTAGATTTGTCAAAGAATTTGTACATAAAAATGCAAAAATCAGTCATTTTAAATACATGTAGAATTACGAAAGATTTTTTAAAAATTTTTATTGAGGGATCAGTAGGATTTATCGGTCAAATTAGGAATTCCACAGAGCCGAACCCTCTGATATGAAAATATCTGGAGACGGTGAATTATATTCCCATTTAATAGTTTGGTAGATTAACGTGTTGTTCTTGTATTGTTTTGTATTAATTATACTTATATAGTACACTTGCATAACGTGGATTTACTAGATGATCATTTATATGGAAAAGTGTATGAAAGGGTTTAGTTTTTCCCATAGGAAAATCTGGTGAAAATGAAAGAAAAAAGGATAATTTGTAGAGCGCCGTTTTTGTGAGAAATCACCTCAAGGGCGCTGTACATCTTATTATGACTTCTTAGGCTCTACCTAGAACTATTATTTACAAATGGACACAGAGAACATACTTACCTGGCAGGTCACTTCCGATAAACACACTTTAATTAGAAAGTTTATGCTTGGAGGAGATACGACTTTGCACGCGGAGGACGCTATATTAAAACTCTGGACATTGCATAACTTTACATTTGCTACACCATCATTTTTCATATTACATTTATAAGAAGATTACTGCCAAAAATGGAGTTAATAAATTGAAGTTATTTCGAAAGACTTGTGAATTTAGGACTCATTAGGACTGGAGGATTTGAATGAAATTAGATGTACAAATAATTCACCAATAAGAATTTGTTAACATTTTTATGCAATTAGTTATTTACTATGTCGCGGGCTGAGAAGGTGAAAGTGAAGGTTTTTGTTTTTGGCTTTATGGGTACGACTGTCTAAAAAGGTGAGTTTTAAGTTTAGCTCTGAATTTCGCCAAGTCTGTGATCATTCTTAAGTCGTGTGGCAGTCAATTCCAGGCTTTAGGTCCCGACACTCCGAAAGCACGCTCACCGAACTTAGTATTTGGTGTGCGCTTTGGCTCCTTCAACCTTCCGATTGCTGATGATGCCGCTGACCTAAGAGTTAACTGTCGAGAATTGGAGTTTTCTGGGATACACATTTCTGATAAGTAAGCAGGAGCCATTCCGTTAAGGGACTTAAATACCATTATGGTTAGAAATAAGATGTAAAAGGTTATAGGTTTCATAAAGGTGTAAATTTTAATTATTTTGTGTTTAATTTTTATATTTGAGTACATAGCGTTTTGTATTTTCTTTCCAAAACCGTTTAGATCATACTTTTCACTATAATAATAGTAAGAGAGACACACACAACGATTTCTACGAGACTTCTGTGAGCTGGGACAAATATAGTCGTAATATAGATTAAACGGGTTTTAAACATGTTTTTGCAAGAGACAGCTATTTCACCTTCCAATTGTATTATCTTATAGTGACTCAGCTACACACATAACACAGTCACAAAAGCACACAGCTTGAAAGCAAAATATTTCGTGTAGATGAAATTGAATGAATCACAATGGACAGGTTAATAAACAAGGTAATGGCAGAATTCAACGTTCTGCCAATTCGCCTGTACATTGCCATGTCAGAAGAAACAACAGATAATTAGCAGTACACAACACAGGCATGTGACTTGTCAAAGATTTACCCAAACAAACGTCGTGCCAATGTTCGTTACGTTCGTGTTGCAAGAAAATACTTTGAATTATTATACCATTGTTTTGTCTAAATGTTTTTACCACAAAGTCAAAACAAAAACAAAATGTAATACATTTTGAAATGTAGATCAAATTCCAAGTAATGATTAAGAACCGAATTTCAAGTAAAATTTTAAAGACTTGAATATGTCAGTTTTATCCGGTTGAACAGTTTCCGATTACGGGACATTTCACGATAATCTTAACCATAAATCGGTTAGATTCCGAACAAAATAAAAAATAACTCCGGTGCAGGGCATACGTCATTCCTATGTCTACCTACGTTAAATTGTTGTGAAAACAAGCTTATGTGCCCAAGCGGTTAACCGGCTAATACTGGCATCATGGCATTTAATTAGTATAGCTTTTTCAGTTCAGAAATTATAGGTTAACGCATTATTTTCAGCTAACAGCGCAATTTTCATCATGAGCTATAGAACTTTAGATAGGCCATTTGGCGTGGTTCACATTTTTTACTTATTGAATAAGAAAATGATTTATAAAAAAAATCTTATTCTTTTTTTTACTTTAGCTCCACACAGGAGGCTCTTACGATAAAAAACACCTCAGAGATTAAATCATCTTTGGGGATGCTTGTGGAGGGTCTTTTTAGGGAAAGGAAGGAGATGAAATTCTAGGAAGGAAAAATGTATGAGAGGAGGGTAGGAATTTGAGGGTCTATGTGTACAGGAGAGACGGAAGTTTGAATCCAAGATCTAGACAAACCTTACCGCATGAACCCAAGGACCCCTGCAAGGCCTCCAAACGTAGCGAACCACTTGGGGGGACCCATGTTAGGGGTGTTGGTTATCCAATAAATGGTTCTTGTGGCGGAGGTACCAATACCCGAATTGATCTTTTTTTAATTTATATTAGGTCCACACAGGAGGCCCTGAGAAAAATAATTTCCCTCAGGGCCTATGTCATCTTTGGGGATGCTGTGTGGAGGGTATTTTTAAGGAAAGGAAGGAGAGGAAGTTCTGGGAAGGAAAAAGGTATGAGGGTTGGGTAGGAATCTGGGGTTCAGTGTGTCTAGATCATCCGCCGCCAAGACCTAGATAAACCTTACCCCATGAACTCGGGCACCCCTGCTAAGTCACCAAACGTAGCGAACCACTTGGGACGACCTATGGCAGAGGTGTTGGTTATCCAATAAATGGTTCCCGGGGCGACGGTACCCATTTCCGCCTCCCAAATTGAACTATAAATCTACCGTGGAAGGAAATAAATTGCTCTACTGTTTAGTTAAATCTGAAAAATATTGGTGCCCTCTAAAATGTTACAGGCATGTTTCAGCCAAATGAAATTCAAATATGTATTACGAACCTATGAATCACGGGTGAAGTCGGGTTACCAGTCTAAATTATGAAATTGAAAAACTTTAGTTGCAAACAAAATTAGAAATGATTGGCTAATGCCATAATAATATCTCAAGAAAAAAATGTATTTGAACTTAACATGAACAAATTCGCTCATGTTTCTTAGATGACCTTTTCAAATTACATTCTTTGTATGTAATAAATCTTTTTCTAACAATGTTTTTAAAATCCAGCAAGGTTGATAACATCTAAATTAATTCAGGCATTTTTAACGAATAACGAAGGCAAAAATAAAAACGGATTTAACCACGATCCAACCAGAAGATAAACACTTTACAAATTAATCTTGTCAGGTTAGTAGCAGCTTTAAAGTATTGACCGCAATAAATAATTCCTGTTTTTAATCATATCACCCGATAGCGACTGGGATCAAATTTCTACCAGAATAAAGTTTTGTGTAAGATAAAAGGGGTTAGGTTACCCATTATGAATAAAGAAATAAAGAAAAAATGAACAACTAAGTTACACATTTCCAGAAAATTTGTTGGCTAACAAATGGTTAGCTATGATGGAATACTAGTAAAAAGAAACAGAAATAAATTTGTTTTCACGATAGCGTACTGGGTTCAAAATAGATAGGTTACCTATGATCTTTAATCAATACTAGCAACAACAACAAAAGAAACAGAGAGTACACAGTCTGTGTGTTGATATTTTTCATAAAAAAAGATTTGATCTTTATATCTTATATTTTTCATAAGAAAAGTAAATCTTTAATAAAAGGGGAAAGATTTATTCGCCATAATCGCAATCAGAGTAAAAATAATTGTCTGAAAATATGAACAACTTTTTATTTTATTATTTATTTATTTGTTGACGCCCAATTGGGCTTTTACATACAGAATTTCATTTATAACAACAGTATAACCTAAAAAAGATTACAACATATATAAATAAAGCATAAACACAATATAATAAATAAGAATATATCTAATTCTAAATCCACTCGAGAACTCGTAGGTACAATTCATATACCTACGAGCAACAAAAAAAGAAGAAAAAAATCTAAACACATTAATTTTTACTTAGTTACTCATTGTTTGCATCTAGAATACGAACAAATAAAAATAACAAACAAAAGAAATCGAAATAAAATATAATTATTGATTTTTGGAACATTTCAGAGAAATGTTAATGCGAAAATATGTATTTCCATGAACGCCTAGACATGTTTAGACATTTTTTGTAAAATGCTTCCGTAAATAAGGAAAATGAGGCATATTTTTTAACAATCGATTATATTAGTGTGACAATAACCAACAATATTTTATTTTATACTAATATTTTAAATTAATAAAATATACGTCATTTTTCTTCTACGAGTACGAGTCTAATTTATTTTCGTTAAAAATTACAATTATTTGAATTCATGAATAGACATAGTGATAAAACGGACCCGATTCTTTCTGTGATCTGAAAACCCAATACGTTCCATAAATAATCTAATTTGACAGTGACGGTCTCCGTGGTTGAGTGGCTGCAATGCTGGAGTACGAATCCGATGTCGCGGGTTTTAATAGATTGCATTTTGTTATTACTGATTTATATAGTATATTATATTTACTGATTTATATAGTATAGTATAATTGCGTTATGTACCGGATTGGTAGATATTTTCTTATCCAATAGAAATGGCTTTAGCCGTGTCTGCTTACCGGATCTGAATAGCCATGTCCTTCCCCAACTTTCTCTTCCCCGTCTCCTTCTCGCCCCACTCCCCTGCCTCACAACATAACCAAATTTGGGATTCAATAGTCTCACTGGCTCCAGAGGTTGAGAGCGGTTAGGACTCGTGTGCGTGAATACCGCACAAGAGTCCCAGATGCACCCAACGTGAATACCGCAAAAGAGTCCCAAATGCACCCAACGTGAATCCCGCACAAGAGTCCCAAATGCACCAAACCATCTGGAACCAGTAAGATTATGGCAACTCCAATTGGGTTATGTTGTGAGGCAAGGTAGTAATAACACAAATCAATCAAATCAATCATAATAAAGAATATGTTTTTAGAAAACTTTCTTATCCTACAAATAAATGTTACATAATATTATTGATAATTTTGCATCATATAATGATGCAACGATTGACTACGATTCGTAAGTTAGCAAGTCAAATTTTTTCCTATACTTAGTTTGAGTAGGTCGTAACATGATTACAAAGTACCTACGTATTAAAAATAAAATACAATGTATTAATAGTATCGATTACATTTCTCAGAATTGACTCTTACGTTAACGGAGTGAGAAAACTGTCATTTTAGAAATAAAAAAGAGAATCCTAGAAATATAATAGATAAGGGAAAACCTATGACGTTAATGCAACAGTCACAAAATGTAGTAAGAAGAAAACATGTGTCATGCAAATGAATGAGTTTTTTTTTGTCTAAATCTATAATGATTCACAAAAACGTTTTTGTCTATTTTTTTCCGGAAACAAGTAATATTAGAAAGGTATATTTCTTTGTTCGAATTTTAATCTCATCTTAATATATAAAACAAAGTCGGGTTGGTTACACCATTTATAACTCAAGAACGGCTGGACTGATTTTTATGATCTTTGGTTTGTTGGATTTGTCTCCGTCCCGATTAACAGAATAACTATTAAAACACCGGAAAAAATCATGGGAAAAATAATTATGAAGAAATTAATTTTTTTCATACATTTTGTATAGAACGGCTTTTCAAATAATGTGCGTTGGTCGACATAATTTGAATCAATTCGAACTGTCAATGGTGTAGTGTGACGAACATTTCGTGCTTAGTCAACAGCTCAATTTCATTTTTGAACATAGAGTAGGTACCTATTTATTTGAACTTAATAAAAACTTAATTTATTTCAGCTAATAAATTAAACACAACATTTATTGATTCTATTAGAAATATTATTTTAAAATCATAGTCTAAACCGTAAGAAAGGGTCGTGCGACGTAAATGAGGGTATTAGTGTGTGACATAATGGAAATGTCAAGTAGTAACAAGTAACATTAGGGCAAGTGTTGGTAAAAAATATGAAATTCATGTGCTATTGTTATAAGACCTTGGCTTTATGTCGTATCGGGGGATTTCTTGATATGCCTGCCTAAAGGGGAGAATAAAGAATCTGATATTGTGTTCACCTTGTTATTAACAGATTGGGGACCTTCCGAAAAACGGCCTTCGTATTAATGAGATGTTCAAAACTTTTTGAAGTAAATACTTCTTTACGCATGCTTGACTTGAGGGGTAAACTGACGAATGTGTAACGAAAAGTGAAATGAGTTGCGAGGCGAACGGGCTCACTGTAGAAGCAGGAGAGAGTAGTGCGCGCGCACATTTTCTTTCTCTCTTCCTTTCATAGCCAGTGCCTTTTTTTGTGCAACATTTCAGTCAGTATTTCGAAATACCAATGACGCGCCAAACGCGAGGTTGAGCGGACGTCGATGATCGGGCGTGGCGAATGATAATAAATTTAAATAAATATTTGTAGAAAATTAATATATGTATATACATGTATATATTTTATACATATAAACATGTATGAACAATGAACATACATATAGATGAAGTTAAAAAAGTATTTACTTCGGTCATGTAGTCTAAAACAAACTAATTTTTTTGTAAAAAAATTTTACATTGTTTAAAAATATTACAGAATTTATTATTTTCACTTTGTTTTCAAATGGTTTCATCTCGAGGAAAATGTTATATAGGGTGTTAAGGGACGTAGGTACTTGACTTATTCTAATCCTGACATTATTTGGAATAAAAATTGTAAATAAAATTTACCTTCGGTGACGTTAAGTTAGTTTAGAAATGTTTTTTTTACTACTCTAATTCACTGTTCAGTTTTGCCATATAGAATTGCAATAGTTCACATAATAACTTGTTTTCGACAAAAATTAGAGATGTGTTTTAAGCCATCGAAATACAGTTTTCCTACAATCAGTCAGTCAAGTCGATTCGTACAATCCGCAATCAAGTATAGCATAACATTATTACTTCGTTGTGTAAATCGAATAGAATTATTAAATGAAAAGCCGTTAGTAGCTCACTTCATGAAAGCAAAGTTTAGTCGAATATTCCTAAAGGTTAACCGACAAATGCGAATCATCACAATTTCATCCAAATTAACTAGAATTCTAGTGACGTCGGGGATATTATAAATGTTTTAAAATATGCCTAGTAAGAAAGACTTGTCAACTATGATGAATCATGCGTTTTGAAGAAACCGAAATAATATTATACTGAAATATAGATAGGCTCTTCAAAGTGTCTAAAAAACATGTAGTTTATTAAGAAAAGTCAAAGAATAATTAATATTTATAGGTTATGTCAATGGGATATTTTGACCAATTAGGGATATCGTTAAAATGCGCAGGTTGAAGATTATTTTTCTGGTTGAGATTGTCACAATAAAGATTACTATCTATTTACCTATTCATATTGACTTAAAAAAATATTTAAAATTGAAAAGTTCAAGACGGCATGAATATGGTTATGATTCATAAGTGTCATAACCCAATTGATCACAACTTATGACGTAGGCAACGAAACTGGCTTCTAAGATAACTGCCATAGGCTCCTATAAAATATGGTAGGTGTGACGTCACAACCCTTCCTGCACGATTTACAATACAAATAAATATGATATTGAGCCATGAAAAAACCGTGTTCTAGGTATTTTGAGTGGTTAACTTGATCTTTGACGTTTTCCTTCTTCTCCTGGTTTTTTTTTTCGATACCGGTAACCAAACGTACAAACCAATTTACAGACAAATAAAATGCCAAACGTTCGAGTTACAACAGGACTTCACAATACTCAGAGAATAAAAGCCGACTTGTTCTCTTTAAAATAAATACTTTTTAAATTTTTTTTTATTTTATTGAAAGCATAGTTATAATAAATACATCAACAAACAACTCTCTGAATTGAATTAGCTTGTCAGCAGGTGCTTATAATTTAGTAACATATACAAAATTTACATCTTATATCTACAGATAACATTTTTTCATACATTTTTCATACACAATATAATTTTTTTTTTCCGATAGCCAATTTTTCACCATATATTTAACCTTATTCATAGAATTACATTGCTTTATAGTGGCACATAAGTCTAAAAAATTACTTTCGACTAATGTTTTTATTTTTCCATATTATCGGCAGCTACCTTTTTCATTGGAAACAAGTGTTCAAAGAACGTATTTGTTACCTAGAAAGTGTCTCGGATATACCGTCCCGGTAAGATGTGAGATCTGGGTTCGTGTCCCAATTGCGACCATTATGTTCTAAAAAATTACCTTCACGAAGTTATTGTATTTTATTTAGTAACATTTCACAAAGTTATTACTATCAAAATGTTTTTGTTTTCATTGCACGAAAGGTACGATTGATAATTGAAACGTGTGGACCGAACGTTGAACGAACGAACTTAACAGTCAATTTCAATCATTCTGGTACCATGTGAAGGGAGCGTCGGCGTCTGGGCGCCAACAAAGCGACGCCTCTCTAGCAACGGCGGAGAAACAAAACACTTGCTGATTGCAAATTCAATTATATATCAGTGTTCCTAGCGATAGGTGTACATTGTATAACCATTGGGTCAGGTTTATTAGACTTTACAATCAACGTTAGAAGACTTAGACTTGCAGCATCAATGAATGCGTAGAGAAAATTCAATGAATGAATGGGGAAATCACTAATTAATAATTTTCAATTGAAGTCCAAATTTCTCAAGGAAGTCGTGGTATTATCAACCTTGGCAATATGGTATGGAATTGGTGGAATTTTGAAACTGACCTCACACGATGTAACGTGGAAATGCAAATTAGGAACGGATGCTAATGGCTTGGATGCAGGGACGAAAGAAGATGTACCCGAGAAGTCCTATAAATGGCTCCAGACGGGAGCAGTTGGGACCTTTATGCGGTATTCACAAAAAAAATTAATAATAATAGGTGTTTATTCCAGTATGGGAGGTTAGTGCAGTTCCACACATTTCATAAAGATACACACATGAATATTTGAAAACAAAGAAAAAGCAGGTAAATAAATGAGTACATAAAAAAGTAAAGATAATAAATAAAATAATAATATACAATAAAATATATAAATTTGTTTTAGACCACTTTAATTTTAATTACACTCTACCGGTTTCGGAAGAACCCTTCCTTCGTCAGGAGAATATTAAAACTAACCTATGATACAAAATATTGATAGATATATACCAAACATTTAGGTGCTGGAGAGGAGGTCAAAGGGGGAGGGGGTAGTTGCGGGAAATCCAGCAATAACAGAGCGGTTTATTGAAAACATATCTAGAATGGGACTAAACGATAAATTAATTTGGTTATTCAAAATATTAGCGTTATTATTTAGGGATTTTTAAATTTCAAGTGCTTCTACGTTCTTAGGTAAATTATTAAAAAAACACTAAAGATAGAGATCATAAATTAAGCCACTCAGGCATTTACCAACTATGTTGCAAAGATTGTCCATCATTCTACATAGGTAAGACAACCAGAAATGTAAATATTAGAATCACGGAACATTTAAGATGTTTAAATAATAATAATTTTACGGAGTTTGCCAATCATCTTATTTCCCCCAATCATACTTTTAATAAGGACACAGGGGTTAAAATTCTTCACCGTAATAATAAAAGCAAAAAAATTAGATAACCTGGAAGCACTTGAAATTAAAAAAAATCCTAAATAATAACGCTAATATATCGAATAACCAAATTAATTTATCGTTTAGTCCCATTCTAGATGTGTTCCCAATAAACCGCTCTGTTATTGCTGGATTTCCCGCAACTACCCCCCTCCCCCCTTGACCTCCCACTCCAGCACCTAAATGTTTGATATATATCTATCAATATTTTGTATCATAGGTTAGTTTTGATATTCTGACGAAGGAAGGGTTCTTCCGAAACCGGTAGAGTGTAATTAAAATTAAAGTGGTCTAAAACAAATTTATATATTTTATTGTAAATTATGGCGAGCCACAAAGTTAATACTTATTACGAACATGTAAAATAATAATAATTGTAAAAGAAATAATAATATAAGCCATATGGAAGCTCTAACTATATTAGAAAGTAGTTTTTAAAAAATGGATGGAAAAAGAAGTCGGGTCCGTCTAAGGAAGACATGTCAAGCAAACCTATCTACTTGAATCGGATCATGTCAAAAGTCGGAAACTTAAAACAGATAGTACCTACATAGATTTATGGATGTGGATGAAGCAATGAGTGCGCACCAGAACATAGTGGTGTGACATGATGATTAGTTAGGGCGTTAGGTGCATGTTGCCTAGATTAGCTTAGGCCAAATATTTCCAGTTCAAAATGAAGCAAACCTACTTACTTGAATCGGATCATGTCAAAAGTCGGAATAATAAAACATATAGTACCTACATAGAAGATTTATGGATGTGTATGAAGCAATGAGTGCGCACCAGAACATAGTGGTGTGACATAATGATTAGTTAGGGCGTTAGGTGCATGTTGCCTAGATTAGCTTAGGCCAAATATTTCCAGTTCAAAATGAAGCAAACCTACTTACTTGAATCGGATCATGCCAAAAGTCGGAATAATAAAACGTATAGTACCTACATAGAAGATTTATGGATGTGGATGAAGCAATGAGTGCGCACCAGAACATAGTGGTGTGACATGATGATTAGTTAAGGCGTTAGGCGTATATTGCCTAGATTAGCTTAGGCCAAATATTTCGTGGTATATTGTTTTATTTGTTTTGTCAGGCAATTTATTGAAAACATTCAATAAAATGTCTAGAAATTAATCAAAGTACATGACATTTTATAATATTACTTTAACGAACTCTGAAGCATCTTTCGTATTATTAGCCAGTAGCATTATATTATCTAGAATGAATAGTGTCACGCAGTCGAAGATTTATTGTCCTGTTGACGATTGCCAGTCATGAGACACGATCAAAAGAAGTGCTTATTGTTTGCAGTGCCTATTTTTAAACGAGTAGATAAATGAAACGTTTCTATCCTACTTTTCGCATCGGTCGGAGGTCAATTGTATTAATATACGAAATATATAAAAACGTGCATGTAAATCTATGTGATAGCGATACAATTTATTTCACAATTCTAATTTAATTTGATTTTAACTTTATATATAATTTTATTTTATTTTTAATTTTAATTCTTTATTTTTAGTTTAAATTCTCTTCTTTTTTTTTTCACTCACGTATTATGTATAATTTTTTTGTATTATAAAACGGAGGACTCAGCACGGGTAAGCCACCCAGTGAGGCCAAAATTACTGGATTGTACACGGAGAAAAATGTTATTCTAAAATACGATCATTTTATTCGTAAAACGGTTACAAACGGGACTGAAGTTCTTACGAACAAATTAACAGTGTTTCAATGTTTATTGGCGGGAAAATGTAAGAATAATTTGTTGGTATACGTACGAAATTACGTATACCAACAAATTATTCTTACACGTTCCCGCCAATAAACATTGAAACCCTGTTAATTTGTTCGTAAGAACTTCAGTCCCGTTTTTAACCGTTTTTACGAATAAAATTATCGTATTTTAGAATAAAATTTTTCTCCGTGTAGAATGAAATGTAAAATTTGGTATCAAAAAAAAAAAAATTATGATGACATAACAAACCTAGAAGAAATAAGTAAATTAAGCGAATAAAACAAGACATATTGATTTTTATTTTAAAACTTTAACAAGAATTTTGAGAAATTATCAAAGCGCTGGGACTTTGTATGAACTTTCGTAGCAATCCAGGAATGAAAATAATAGGTTTCCATTATTAAAAACAAAAAGTTTTTGTATGAAAAAAAGACAACTATGATGTTATCGAAATTTTATTTGTATTCTGTCCTGAAAATAGGCAAGACTGCGATTAAAACTGATTAAATAAAACGTTTAACCAAGAAATCAAGATTAATTGATATTTAATTTTAATAACTGCATAACTATCCGCGACATATTTATTATTAGGTACATGCAATATTACCATACATTGATATATTCCAACATATTATTATGAAGTTCAAACATAAATCTACGGTTAACCTTAATTAATAAATTATAAGTCTAGAATGTACAGAATGATTTTATTACAGAAAATGACTTTACAGTCAGTTAAGTCTTGTTACATTGAGTGCAGTCGACAGTGCGAGTGTGCCAATTAAATGTAAATCTGTCTCTATGTAATTATATTCATTGCAAAACGTGACTACTTTATGCAGAAGATTAAGTTTACTGTATTGTAGACGAATAAATAACTTAAGAGGATGCACTTAATTACTTATTGTTTATTTTTAATTGATGAACGAATTATTATTATTTAATTGATAAACTAATGTTTAAGACAAGATTTTTTATGCATAGCACAAAGGATAACAATTATTATAAGCAATAATTATTAGCCTGAAACACTCATCCATATTGAAAAAATCTTCCGAGAAAAGATACATATCGCCGACGGGACGGAAAAAAATGTAATAAGCGGTAATTGTTGAATGAAACACTAGGTATATATTGACTCATTTGGCGGGTAGGATGTAACCCGCCGTAGCTTAATGGTAGAGCACTTGACCGGCAATCAAAAGGGTGCGGGTTCGAGTCCCGTTGGCGATATGTATCTTTTCTCGGGAGATTTTTTCAATATGGATGAGTGTTTCAGGCTAATAATTATTGCATATAATAATTGATAAACGAATGTTTAAGACAAGATTTTATGCATAACACAAAGGGTAACAATTATGATAAGCAATAATTATCAGCCTGAAACAATCTTCCGAGAAAAGATACACGCCGTCGACGGGTCTCGAACCCGCGCCCTTCTGATGTCCGGTCAGGTGCTCTTAATCCACTGAGCTACGTCGGCTTACCTCTTACGCGCCAAATGATTTAATATATACTAGTGTTTCATTCAACAACTATCGCTTATTACATTTTTTCACCTGCAAACAACCAAATTTATTTTTATATGACAAAGGCATTGTAAGTGCTAACTTTCCCACTAGGTGGCGTCGAGACATATCATGTCTACATTTTTTGGTGAAATACTTTAACTCGTCAAATATTGATTATTTTTAATTGATAAACTAATGTTTAAGACAAGATTTTATGCATAGCACAAAGGGTAACAATTATTATAAGCAATAAATATCAGCCTGAAACACTCATCCACACTTATTGTTTCATTCGCCGTTGACTAGAATACTAAAGGTACAAGCGCGAGCTATACCAATAATGTAGCTGAAAATTAGCAAGACTGGAAGATAGTCGACAATCAAAAAGCTTTCTTTATGATAAGTCTGCAGGTCGAAGACTTTTCTAAGAAGGGCGGTGATATTCATGATGCATAATGCATAATGGTAACCAAAGGTGTCAAGTTTGAGAGAAGTACTACAATGGAGAAGTACTTCTCTCAAGATACAGTGGAGAATGGACGATCTAGACATAGCAATATCAGTAAGTATATTTGGAAGATGAGGAGTCATCGGAAGACGAAAACTATTATTTGCTGGAGAGTAAGAGTGAGATCGAACTTTAACTGGGGTTTTCTTTAAGTAGTCTCTACTTTTCACATTATATTTAAGGCTTCATGACATCTTTCCATACGGCCACTATATAACTGCACAGCTTTCTTAGGAAACCATAGTATGAAGATATTGTACAATGTGGAGGAGAATTTCCTATCTTTTAGCATAAATAACTGGAGGGGTAGTGTATTAGGCGTTTCTTAGAAGTGATCAGAGGTGCTAGAATAGTCGATCGATAAGGATCGGTAGGATAATTGTCGGTAATTTCGCATCGTTCCCTAGGACAACTGCAGATCGCAAACGTACAAACAACAGTTGATATCGAATATATTAAGGACACTTAATCATTGTGAACTGTTACCTATTCGTTTGCGATCTGCAGTTGTCCAAGGGAGCAATGCGAAGTTACCGACAATTATCCTACCGATCCTTATCGATCGACCATGCTAGCACACCAGAGGCCCTAGCATACTAGCTCGATAGGAAAACTATCGGTAACTTCTCATCGTTCCCTAGCATGACTACAGATCGCAATCGAATAGGTGACAGTTCACAATGACTAAGTGTCCTTAACATATTTGACATCAACTGTTGTTTGTACTTTAGCGATGTGCAGTTGTCCTAGGGAACGATGAGAAGTTACCGATAGTTATCCTATCGATCATTATCGAGCGAGTGTGCTAGGGCCTCAGGAGTCTCTACTTACAGTAGCGATGATAATATAATCTAGCGCAAGGAAAACAAAATTCTGCGAAGAAAACTTTAAAAGAAAACTGATGTAGGAATAAAATTGATGTTTCACCATTTGGTTCTGATAACGTCTTAGAACGAATTAAACGTGATGATTGGAGATATCTTCCACAGTTGTAATATAATAATAAATGTAAGTGGATAGACTGTAACTAATGCCAAGGCTAGTGGCGCATGGCGCTGGCTCCTGAATACAAATAAACGAATAATGCTCTATTAATAACGCAGCAGAATTAATGAACTCCTTCTGTGACATTTGACCGATATTACCCGCACACTCTGTCCTCCACTTGCGACTGAGGATAGTATGGATGGGTCATACAACATCAGTCTAGTTTATAAAAACTGCGATAGAATCATTTTTATTTTTAACTACCTTTTTTGATAAATTACATACATAATACCAGGGAAATGCAGCCTTTCAGCGCTCTTGAGGTGGTTTCTCACAAAAACGGGGCTCTATAAATTATCCAATACAAGAACAACACGTCAACCTACTAGAGACCAAATGGGAAAATAATTCACCGACTCCAGATATTTTCATATGAGAGGGTTTGGCTCGGTAGAACTCCTAACTGGACCGATAAATCCTACTGATCCCTCAATATAAATATTTAAAAAATCTTTCGTAATCCTACACGTATTTAAAATGATTGATTTTTGCATTTTTATATAAAAATTATTGCTTGTTGAGATAGGGCGATAGGGGAATATATCAACAGTTTGTAGAGTGATGTAATTTAAATATAGGTACATACAACAGTTTTAATAAATAATCAACTAAAATTGAGACATATTATATAGATTTCAGAAATTAGATCTGAGGAATAAGTTTGGCATAAACCAGTAACAAATAGAGGAAGGATATGAAATGAAAAAAGTAAAAGGTTAGATAGGAGAAATAAGCCTAAATTTTTAATGAAAGAGCTAGGTATAATGCCAGTAGCCGAAATAATAAATGGTAATATTTTTACAGTCTAAGAACACCAAATTCTTTTAATCTCATTTCCCAAATCTGTATATTTTCTTATTATTTCAGAAACAGATTTTTCAATATTACAGGAATTTGGAATAGCTACATCAATGATATAAGTTATTTTTTAAATTTTGTCATGTAAAACTATATTGGGTCTATTATGACTAATTGTTCTGTCTGTTAGTGTAGTTTTATCATAATATATTTTATAAAATTCACTTTCTAAAAATGAATTTGGTTCGTATTCATAATATATATTACTGCAGTAAATTAAGTTATGTTCAATTACCAAACTTTGGTGAATTATTTTTAAAACCTGATTGTGCCTAAATGTATCTATACTCGGACGGCAATGCTCTTTCAAAATTGTGATTATTTTGGGTGAGTTTAAAATAGACGATTATGTGTGACTTTTAATGGGTAAAGTAAAGCAGATAAAACTCGGAAATTCGGTGGAACTACACCACCATGCTCCACTGTTGTCAGGCGACACAGCTAGATTTTAGTGTCTGCAACTAGGTTTATCGATCAAATTTATAGTTTATATCAACCGCTGTTGAATCTATAAAGCGGCAAATTAAACGTGTCACGAAGCTGTCGTTAAAACATGGAAACGAAACAACTGGGTCAAAATTTATTCCTTCATACAATTGTTCTATTCGACGGCGATAGTTCTGCTTTATACCAGAAATGTATGAATTACATTACTTGTTTGCGTAAAGAAATTTTATCAAAAGCTTTATAATAAACGTAACTATCGAAAATACTAAAAATATTTTGATTGCAGAGAAAACCGGTTTATAACTAAAACAAATTAAGAGGAAACCGGGTCGCCGAGAAATTAGAGCAATAGGTATCTTACCAAAATGTTGCTATCATTGTCGCTCTAGCTCTCCCAATACTAAGCTAAAGGGGCAACTGCAGCTGAATTGACTGAAAACTGGGTCGATTTTTAAGATATTTTTTATTAACTATATTAGAAGAAAATACTCTATATGTCGGTAAGTTTAGCTTTTTTTAAAATACATTGTCTAGTTTGTATACTGGACGATCGTTGATGGCGTTCAATCCGGACAATTTTGACGACCGTCCGTAGTCGAGTTAAGACACTTGACTCCCATTCGGAAGGTCGCGGGTTCGAACCCGGCGTGCGCAAATAAATTTTATTTGATTAATTTGTGTTATTTCACAATTAATTAATAAAAATTATATATGTTATATTTGCGGCACGATCCAGAGTGAAAGATACTCTCAGTATCGCCCTGGTGTAAGACCACCATTCAAAATTGAAACGTTGCTTAATAATGGCTTTAGCCGTGTTTAGTGACTAGATCTGAATAGCCAGGTACTTTCCCACCTTCCTCTTCCCGATCTCGTTCCCTTCCCCACTTACCTTCAGCCTCAAAACGTACTCCAATCGGGAATGCCATAGTCTCACTAGATCCAGAAGGGAGCAGTTGGGACTCTTGTGAGGTTTCTCTATAAAAAAAAAAATTTTTGGAGGGTCCTAACTCCTATAAGTAACTCATCAAAAAAGCAAAAACTAACGACATCTATACTAAATTTAAAACAATATATTTGCAGTAGTGTCACCATCCAGAGAGGAAATTGGGAAATACGTTTGCATGGACAAAACAACGTCCGGTTTTCTCTTAAACAAAAACCTGAGTCATGAAACTTGCAAATCGTCAGACAACGCAATCAGCTTTATTTCAGATCACCTTTATATCACAAGTTATGTCGAACATAGTCAAAACAATTTCAAAAACCAATTCCAGTAATGATGATGGCAAGAAATTCAAAATCTGGGCGAAACCGAACAGTAAAAATAGTTATAAATAAATGCAATCGGCGCTCGGGTCAACCGGAAAACTAACGGCAAGATGTTGTTTACCACTCGAGCGCTTTTTGCCACATTATGGCAGTATTTCCAGAACCTCGGATTGCTTTGTTGCCAAAATGTGGCAAACTAAAAAAAATATTTTTTATTATTAAAACGAATACAGTATATTTATTCTACATTCAAAATATAACAAAATAAATATTCTCTAGATTCTTTAAAATGTTTTAAGGTTAAAGATTTAATTATATTTTTTTTATAAATCCTACAAATATGTAATAATAGACAAAATATAGGGGAATTCATTGGCTACACAGAGCTATAATATTCAAATTCGGAGGTATGATATTTTAATGTGGGCGGAAAAATTTCCTTTAGCAATCCGAGAAAAATGTCTTAATTGCTCTGTCGCTCCAGTGGATAACAGATATTTGCTGCTTTTATAATTCCCGCGGAAACGGCACGGCGCCGCCACGACGCACACAAGGACGACCGAAAGGAATTACGGCCACTAATTATAAATATTTTTAAAACGTTCCAGTTTAAATTAACCGCGAGAATTTAATTTGTAAACGCAACCCAATAAGCCTGCGCATGCGCGCAAAATTAAGATATTATATATCGCGCTGCCAATATTTCTCATTTGCGCCTGATTCGTTGACGGGGTAGCTATGCCCGACCTGTTTTCCCATTTAAAAATCAGAAAGTTTTCAACATGGATATTGAAGCAGGTTTGTACTAATTTAAATTTGAGGTACCTATTTATTTATTTATTAAAAGAATTTTATACATAGTGTAGATATTGTGTTATTTCGCCCGCCATGCTATGGATGTCCCTGTGTTATGGCGGGTGAAATATGCAGATTATATAATTTAAGGTAATGAAGTACGTTTACTGATAATATAATAATTATGATAATGAGGTTTACAGTTAATGCAGCAATTAATTTATGATAATGAAATTTACATATAATATAGTAATTGATGATAATGATGTTTACAGGTAATAAATATAACAAGGAATTTATGACAATGAAATTTACAGATAAAATAATAATTGATTGATGAAATTTACAGATAATATAATATAATATAAGATAATATAATATAAATGTACTCTAATCTGCAATTATTTATAACACAATAGATTTAACTTAAAATAGTTATAATATATGTTTTATAAAATACTATTTTTTGTTAAAAAAATTAATTAAAATGTTTACTTCAACTTAAGTTTAGAAAAAAAATCGACCGAGTTCCACGATATTGATATACGATATTAACCAGTTCAAAAATATACCTTATATGTTATGTAAAAACGTTATTTAAAAAAGTTATCGACTGCCGGCGTAGTCCAGGGACAGGACTCCCATTCCGAAGGTCGGGGGTTCGAACCCGGCGCGCGCAAATAAATTTTATGTGATTAATTAGTGTTATTTCACAATTAATTAATAAAAATAATATATACTATATTTGTGGCACGTTCTAGAGTGGAATATACTCTCAGTATCGCCCTGGTGTAAGACCACAAGTTTGAATTGAAACGTTGCTTGAAATGGCTTTAGCCGTGTTTAGTGACTAGATCTGAATAGCCAGGTACTTCCCCACGTTCCTCTTCCCCACCTACTTACCTTCAGCCTCACAATATAACCCAATTGGGGATGCCATAGTCTCACTGGCTCCAGACGGGAGCAGTTGGGACTCTTGTGAGGTTATTCTCTATAAAATTTTTTTTTTTAAAAGTCCAATTTCTTCCACCTTTTTTAAATCGAGCGCAATCTTTTCACGTAGTCTTGGCAACCCCGTTCTAAATGAAATAAGGATTGAGAAATGAACTATGTACATATTTACAATTTTAAAAAGTGAACAATTTTACAAGTTATCGTCGTTTTACAGTTTAATAATATTTATATGATTTATCTGCCTGTATCACTAATTCAATATTAAATAATTTGTATTTTATAATTAAAATACTACGACCCCTGACCCCAACTAACCCTAATAAGTTTTTCTTAATGTTTTCTAAGGTACGCATTTCATACGCATTTTTTATCAGAATTTCAAATAAAAATATATTTGGCGTCGTAAATTGATAATTCGGCCTTGTGTGCGGCGACGGAAACGGTTCTTGGCTCTCATTTATTTAAAATAACTCAGGTACGGGGCATACGTCATTCCTATGTCTACCTAAGTTAAATTATCGTGAAAACAAGCTTATGTGTCCAAGCGGTTAATAGGAGTAAGGTGAAAAAAAAAATCCTCTCCCTCACTCGCATTAAAGAAATGAGATGGCGCGAGCCATTCCCGTCACCGTTCCATTTCTGTGGGAATACTAAAAGCGCCTATTGGGAAAAATTTAAATGCCCTGGTTAGATATAAAACGTGGCAACGTCACTGATCTTGACCATAAATACAAAAGATTATTGACTATTACCTTAATAAAATGTACATAATTATAAGTAATACCGTTAGTTATTCTCAATGCCTTTAATTAGATATTTCACACAGGTATAAGGTGTACAGGTAAAGTAGATAGGAACCCGCTGGGACCTTGGCGGAATTAATGAATGGTTTCCCACACAGAGCAGACGGCGCGCCGAGCAGGTACTTTGATTGTGATAAACGGAGGCACTCCACCATTTTCCGGATATTGAATTACTTCCTGTAACGCGGATTAGGATGCTGGAACCAGATTGGATACCATAATTACTCAAATATTTACAATAAACCTCGGATTTAACGGCGATGATTGCGATGAAATATGAAGAAAAAAAATCGTTTAATGATTTAATTCGATTGCAAATCTTTCTGCATAGTTGACATCTTAACTGTTTAAATTGTACCTACGTATTATAACTTGCGATCTTAATTTATGGAATACGCCTTTTTGAATTTATATTTGGTTTTTAGAATGAATCTTTGGAATTTCGAATGAATTTTGGAATTGGAAATTAACAAACTTAACGACACCCGATCGAGCTGAAAATCGGCACATAGACTCGTTGTCCATAACAATTCACGTGAGAAAAATTTACAGCAGTTAATATACGAAATAACTCTCAGTTCCATCCAATTAGGATTTGGCTTTAGTGTTAGCGGTATTCACCCGTTTTAGTCAGTCCTCAGGGAGGAAGGTTCAGCCCTCAGTCAAATCAAACCGAAAAACCAATATAAAAAATTACCAATATTTGAACACAAAAACTTGTAAACTTTTTGACATAAATATATCCTCAGCTCAATATTTGTAGATTGAGCACTGAAGAGTTTTAGATCAAATAATTTACATAACGTGTAAACAGCAACGGCCCTAAAACTGATCCATGTGGTAAACCTAAAACAAAACAGTATTATCAATCGGACTGATGGTATTTTAAATAATTTTGACAAAATATCTACTCACAAAAAGATATCTTAGATTAATTTTTTTTTATTTATTTCCCTTTTTTATACATGTATTATACATTATACAGTATGTATCGGTACGTACCCGACAAACTTTAACCAGGGATTCCTGATCATATTTAGAGTAAAAAATGTTTTGGCGACTTTGCTCTTCGGTAACGTTTATTTTCTATAAAAAAGTTCCACATGCCGTCACTGTCCACATCTCCGCGCTACCCCCACCTCGCCTACCACCGCGATGTCTATCGCGTTATTGGTGCGGGTAGCGAGGTGGGGTAGAGTGGAGTGGTGGACAGTGACGGAGTGTGCAATTTTTTTATTTTTTGTTGTTGTTGAAAATAAACGTTACCGGAGAACAAAGTCGCCATAATAAAAAAGTTTAAGTTTGTCGGGTACGTACCGATACACCCTGAATATAAGATGTTTTGGCTGCCCAACTAGGAAGAATTTGTCCCAGTGCATGTGGATGAAAAGCCCAAGCAGCAGAAGTACTTTTCATCATATAATGCAGACATAGATGACATTGCATCGTGCTTGGAAAATTATTGTGTTTTCAAAAATACTTAAAAACAACAAAAAATAAAAGTGTTATTCATTATTAATTGCAACAGCCGTGTAAAAGAAAAACAATTCTTTCGAAATAGTAATGAATTCAGTCAATAATTACTGCAATCAATTACGTTCCAGTAATCAATGACTAATTTCGTAACTCATTAATTTATCTACCCTTTATTCAAGTTATTCAGGAAAAAACATTTATATTTATTATCTATATTTCTTGAGTTATATGTAAAGACCACATCTGCGTCATCACATAAAAAACACATGCACACAAGATCCACCAACATGTTTGTGGAGGCAATAAAATTTACGATTAATAATAGTAGACGATTTAATTTACATTGGATAAATAAAATAAAAATAAATCATTATTATAATTCATTTATAAACACAATTTCTTAGTAGAACTAGAAAATGCGCACATATTTCAGAAAAAATAATTTTCTCCAGTTAAGCAGAAAAACTTTATTCTAAAGCTGCAAAACTGTGAGCTCTTAGTTTTAACAATGTTATTTCGTCCGTGACATGAGGATTTAACTTTTGATTACGCCGAATTTCTGCATTTGAAATTTAAGTCATAGCGATTGTATTTTTGCTGTACCTAGGTACTTGTATTGCAACGCTAGAATACATAATATATAACAGAAAATTAGACATATTGTTTGAAAAAAATAAAAATAAAGTAATTTTTCTAAAGTAAAATTTTTTAGATATATATAGACTTATTTGAAGGTTTTTTTTTTGCTTTCGTGGGTTGGGTATAAAACGATATTGCATTCTCCAAGTTCAAGGGTATCGTGTTCTGAAATTTTATTACCGTTATTATTTTTAAGTAACCGGATACAGAAAATAATAGATTAGAAGGTTAGGTTACGGCAAGGTTTATTGTTGTTTGTTCTTTTTCTTCACTTTTCTTCAATATTGCGTTTTGTAAATGTTCTGTTTTATCACTGTTCTGTTTGACACTGTTAACTTTTGTCAATGTAGAGTATTGTCGTGGAATCTTATTTGTTAAATATTTTCACACTGCCCTGAAGAAGCTACGATTGTAGCGAAACCTGGTCGGCAATAGGTATTAAATAAAAAATGTTTAAAAAGTTACAGTTATCCACAGAATCATATTGCCGCCGACGTGCACTGCACAACCTGCTGGCGACAAGGCTCCGATGTTCGCCACGAGGTGTCGCGGTAGAGATATCGACGGTCTAATTTAAACCTCGGAAAATACTCGCTCGTACAGACTACAGAACAGATAGGTAATGGTACCAATTGTAAACAAGGGCGATATTAGAGACGAGGTAGACAGACGACCTATGACACTCAGTCCCCTCGACCGGGGAAGGAGATTGGAGTAATGGTCAAACGTAGTACTGGAGCGTACACAGTTTTTCCATTTAATTTCATATATATGCGAGAGATGTGTGCCTATGTTTGTGAGACTATTACAAGAGTTTTATATATTTTTATTGTTTGCAAAAGTCACTTTTGCAGATTGTATTAATACTTCTACTTTCGCATGGTTGAGTAGTCAGAAGGGAACTTATTTAGGGCCCCAGAGTAAACCAAATCGAAAAGAGTAAATAATTCTGTTTCGAAGGGTAAAAGTGTGAACAAGTTGCCTCTTATAAAGGCTAGCTTTATACTTGTAAGTTTTTCCGTAAGTAAGCGACTTCTGGTCAATAGGCACATTGGATTTTCAAATGCAATATGCCCATTGGCCAGAAGTCGTAAACTTACGAAAAAAACTTACAAGTGTAAAGCTAGTCTTATAAGAAGAAAAGTAAAGTAATTTTTTTTTCGGTTGATATCTTCCGGTCGCGAATCGTAGGTAGGTGTTCTCAAAGTTTATAGAAAATGACAAAATTGGACATTTTACGTAATTTTTAAAACTCATTTATTATTTTTTTTTAAAGAAAGACAAACATTCCTGCGTTACGAATAATCTGACAATATTTGAAAACCTCCTACTACCATCACGGGACGCGGAAGATGTTGCTTGTGTTGTGATGAAGGACTTAGCCAGACGAGGAATGGAACACGTGACGCTTGTGTGGGACCCAAACGCGATGCCCACTCAGCCACTGACCGGTCAATTTGAAATCTACGATAGACAGATTGTAGCTTGTTATGGTTCAATAAAGTTAGGTGAATAAATATTTCAATGTTTTCCGGTGGCAGAATGTTTCCGAAAGTAGGTAATTTACATTTTTTTGCAAGTTTCATTGTGCAAACCTTGTCGCCCATTTTGTCAGAACAAAAGACATTCATTTTCTTTTGCGCAGGTTCAACAAATCCAATTTCCACCCGCGCACATCGAAGAATTGCTGAGCTGGTTTCCATTTTCTTCCGGTACAAGTTAAAGTCCATTACGGAATAGGAATCGCGCAATATTTTATACAGAATATCATCCGGAGATCTAAATCTTATTTATTAGAAGTCGAAGTAAGATTCATGCACAGAGAAAAATGTTATTCTAAAATACGATCATTTTATTCGTAAAAACGGTTAAAAACGGGACTGAAGGTGTAACGAACAAATTAACAGGGTTTCAATGTTTATTGGCGGGAGCATGTGAGATTAATAATAATTTGTTGGTATACGTAATTTCGTACGTATACCAACAAATTATTCTTACATTTTCCCGCCAATAAACATTGAAACACTATTAATTTGTTCGTAAGAACTTCAGTCCCACGTTTAACCGTTTTTACGAATAAAATGATCTATTTTAGAATAACATTTTTCTCCGTGTGCACAATCACTGAGCTGACTGTCCCAGCTAAATTATAAATGCTTAATATTCTAACCGAGCTTAGGTTTTCATTTCACATCATAAAAATAACGTAAATTTAGGCGTTTTATAATTTTAGGCTCAATTTGGGCATATAATTCGGTAAAAAACTGTGCTTTCGAAATTCAAATGGGTCAGAAATCTACGATTTCAGGCGAGTGTAAATTAGACGGAACGCCTGGGGGTTGGGCTAAATAAAACATTTGTTTCCATTCAAATTTGTATGGAAAGCACTTCTAGTTATATATTATTTATTCTATGTTCCAGATTAACTGATTTACTATTTTCTCTTACTAATATTCTTGTGAACAGTGGACTTCGCATACTGTTGATTACTCCGACCTAACAGCCCTCACAATGCTCTTGCGCTCCGGCGGAATAAAGATATACTATCAAATACGACTACCATCTTCACAGATTGACCGGACACAGAAAACACAAAAAAAAACTGCACACGAAATGCAAAATGGTCGAGTAAAAACAGGACTTCGCCTACGCTCAGACAATAATATATTATGAATACCGCACAAGATTTCCAACAGCTCCCCCAACTGACAGAAGCAAGTATGGCATCCGTAATTGGAGTGTATTGTGGGGCTTTAGGGAGAGGGAAAGGAAGGATATGAGGAAGTAAAAGGTTCGGAAATACCCGCCTATTCAGATCTTGTCTCCAAACACAGCTTAAGCCATGTCAAGCAACGTTTCGATTCTGAATGGTGGTATTTCACCAGGGCGATACTGAGAGTACCAAAGAAACTGTTTGTGTTACATCTCTAAATTATCGTGTAAATGCGGAAAATAATTAAGTGGCCATTATCGTTATTGAATCACCTATTCTTTCCACATTTCAAAAATATTTTCCTAGTTAATGTGATACACGTGTATCCATATCAACGTGTAGCTTACTTACCTACACATTTGTGTACAGACTGTATAGCATAAATATTAAATGAGCATCACTGATAAATACGGTCATGAAAAAAAATTTACTCGCGGTAAATTAGATACATCTATGATTATATTCATTATAAAGGAATTTGGTATTTGTAGCATTTAATAAATATATTTGCGCCGCTTATAATCAACAATACGGCAAGTATTTTTCTTTCTGGCAATATTTGATTCCTTGCTTATTGTCTGTGAGAGCTCCGTTCGGATTTATCGGATTATTAAAATGGGCTTTAAGAGGAATATAATATCACTTCTTACCCCTTTAAAACTCCACGTATTTTTGGTATTATCTGCACGAGGAAAGTAGCGCCAAAGTTGTTTTGATTTTTTTAATGAAAAATTTGACAAGAATGCAAAAAGTTAGTCAATGGATCGAGTCAAAAATTATTATTAATTATTTATTTGTAAAAGAAATGTATTCCCTTTAATTTTGAATCGTGTAGTGTCAGTTAGAATGTAAATGTCAATTGTCATTTGTTTTATTATTGGATTATTTTATTGTAAAATGTCAGTTGGTTTTATGAAGATACAATAAAAAGGAAATTGATATAGAGGCACAAACGTCGTTTTTTTGTTACACAACTTAGCAACACAAGTGTTTTACTCATCAATTAAAAAATAAAATGAAATAATAAATAAAATAAAATATACTAGATTAACCGGCTACGCGTTGCTATGGCTAACACAACGCTATGACGTGGAATCGAAACACAACATCATTACCTAGGCAACCAACGCCATTAGCTAGGTGACCAAAAATTGCAAATTAACTCACACCGCCATCTGTCAGAAACTGATGGAACTTGAAAATAATTTCAAATCATTGTCCCATAACAAACATTTAATTCGCAATAATAAATATTGAGGTCAATAACCGAGATAAGAACTATCCTACCTATTAAGTTGGACCAAATTACACACAGTAAGCCAAATTTTATCAAAAACGGTTGAGTAGTTTCTGAATTTATCTTGGACAAACATCGTCACGCGATATATTTATATATAAAGATAGATACACAATATACATTTAACCACTCGCGATTTCAACTTGATCCCTCCGGATGTCCTGCTCACGGAACTGCCGACAACCTCAATAAATTTTTGCGTTTTGTTTGCGGATATTATCGCGGTATCATGAAATTTTTTATATCGAGATCATCATTTAAAAATGGGTGCTAAATTAGCACAGAGTATTTTAAAGTATCCCAGAACGTAACATGTTACCTACGTGCAAAACAAAGTTTGTTACGTGCCAATTAGAATTTGTTGATTTAATTTCACCTTTATACACCCAAATAATATGAATCAGTTTTAGACTAGGAGGTCAACTATAAAGGAATTAAACAGCTTTCAACATTTCTCGATAGTAACTTCAGTTATTGTAGGTAAACATGAAACCAGTAAACATCTCACTTTTGAAAAACACAGTATCCAAAATTATATAACGCTTAGCAAACGGTCCATCGTGAAATCAATCTCGCGATTTAAAACAGTTTCTGTCTAATTATTTACAATCCAGAAATAAATTCGTAAACAAAACGTGAACGGATTTCCCTTGGCCAATATATTAAGCAAAGGTTAAACCAACAACATGATCTGGCATTTTCATTAGAATTTGAAAATATTTCATGTATTTACATAATAATGTTTAACCTAAATCTCCAAACTCCGAAAAAATTTCAGGTAGTTAAGAGCGATTGACCAGCGGTTTAGAATACAAGTTTAAAAATGCTTGCAACTATAAAGCGAGGTTCCAATGAGAAAGATCGATTATTCCTCGTATCAAATTTTTAAAATAAAAAAATTTATTACTCATATTCATTAAAAACTTGCGTCAATATATACCAACGTTCAAGTAAGCAATAAAAATACTCAAAACGCACGATGATAAATTATTAAATATCGTGTACTTCTTGTAAGTATTTTTAGATCATAAGTATTTATTATTTTTCAATAATGTCTAAACAAAATAAGTACGTTTTTTTTTTTTTTAATATTTTAGTTTGTAAGACCTTAAATAAATATTAAAGCTAAGGTATTTTTGTCACAAAACACTTTCTCGGATTTATTTTTTAATGATTTTAATTTAACTAAAATTGAAATTCTGAAAACTGTGTTGACTAGATTATGCATTGGTTTATTTTGTTATATGATTATATGATTTGAAATATGTGTTGTTTAATAGAATCTATCGTTTGAAAATTGAACAAATCTACTAACGACCGACGGTATAACCTTAGCACATTAAAAATACACTTAGTTTTTCAAAATTTTAAAACTGCTTGTACCAGATAAAATAACAATCTTTCAAAATCAATTTATGTTTTTTTTGTAAAAAAAGAGAGAATTTGATTTTAAAAGGCCTAATTTCCGGTATTCTCTGGTAATACCCTCTTAATGAATTACACTGAAAAAGAAATTTTAAAAATCACTTTAGAAAACATGAATATTTTGATCAAATCAATTTCGCAAATTAGAAATTTCATAGAAAAAAAAATAGCCAATAATCTGTAAGGGATTATATATTCACAATTTGTATAAAATTCAAGTTTTTTTTATATTATTCCAGAATGGAAGATAATATCAATATCGCCCTGGTAAAAGACCACCATTCAGAATCGAAACGTTGCTTGGAATGGTTTAGTTGATTCACCTGTTTTGTGACCAGTTCTGAATAGCCAGGTACTTCTCCTCCTTCCTTCTCCCCATTACCTTCAGCCTCGCAACATATACAAATTACAGATGCCATAGTCCCACTGTGGTTCCAGACAGTCGGGACCCGCTTGTGCGGAATTCGCATAAAAAAATTATAATAACTAAGAACCGTCTGTCGAAATAAATTATCAATCAAAAACCATGATTTGTTGTCTTCTCTGGAGACAGAAATATATTAAATTCTGCAATAAAATCATAGAGGTTCTCATTCCAGTCATTAGTTAGTTATCGGTTATCGATAATTTCTCGAAATAGTTCGGGGAACAGGCCAACGGAGAAAATTACGAGGCAAGCGATCATAAAACTCAAGGGAACTAAAACACTTTGTTAAAAAGAGCCATATACCATAATTATGCGCTTTATATAATATTATTTATTTATTTTGTATTTCACGCCCAGCTGGGCGTGAAAAGCAAAAAATAAAATTAATAAACAGAATCTAAAACAAAATTAAAAACAAAATCATAAACAAAATCAAATACGAGTTAGATAAAAGCGGGATACTCCACCATGCAAGTTAGAGAAACAACTGATAAGTACAATTCGTGGTTATATTGAGCCAATGATGTGGTTTATTCAATTAAATATTATTGATCTTTTTTCCGATATACATCTTACTATGTACATGATGTGTCAAACATATTAACAACGTCCTTATATTCATTGCCCAAATTCTGAATTCGGCGAATTGTGATTTGGTGTTAGAGTTTTCACAATAAAACGGAAGATATTGCCTCGATGTTGGTTTGCGAGGTATATGGAAAGAAATCAAGTATAATAGTTCAGGGCTATCAATTATTGAATTTACGATTTTATGCAAACATGTTAAGTCATTAACTATTCTACGTTCGGACAATTTTAATAGATTAAGTTGACATAGTAGATAATCGTAGTTGACACATTATTTTGTTATGCCCATTCTGAAATAAATAAATAATTTATTTTGGATTATTTCTATCGTGAGTCAATGACTAGCGTAACTCGGTGACCACACTGTCGAGTTGTACTCGATTTGACTCCTAACTAATAACATATACATTTTTTTATAGGTTTAAATATATTTAAAAAGGCTGAATATTCTTACTACAAAACCCAACATTTTCAAAGCTTTATTCGATGTAATTCCAATATGGTTTATTAAATTCAGTTTTTGATCAAAGTTTACAACTAAATCATTCACGTAACAGAGGTGTAGCACTACATCATTGATGGAATATTCATAAATAAACATTTTTTTAAATATTATATCGAGACGAAGAAGCTGTGTAATGAACACAGAGTATTTGGAAAAATAAACGATTCTAGATAATTAAGACGACCATTGAGTTTTTTCAAACCCTCAATCGATCAGATCAAACTTGAAAAATATAAAAAAATCTGTTTTTGAGCGAAAATCTATCTATCTATATTACGGTGCCTAAAAATGATACAATATGGGGAACTGCATAATTAAACTAATTTTATGTCTATGTAAGGAAACCAAGTTTTATAAGTATGGCGCATCGCTTTTACACGAAGAAATATATTGGAAGAGTTAAATAAAGATAATGTCTTACATTGTTACATGCAAAGGTAGAAGAAGCCCATTACTAATTATCTTCGATAATAAAGGATAAAGCATTTTAATTTAAATGTCATCAAAGGTCGGTCGTAATAATTTTGTAAAAGTCAACGAGTTATTACGTAGAATAAATATCAGGTGTCTATAATCTTTTCCTAAGGAATATAACAAAAAGCACATATTTCCTTAGAATTTTCCCGAATGCAATGATGAACGATCTACGAAATATTTTGTATATGAAAGATCATATCAAGGAAGATAAATATTTGTTTTGTGTGATTTTTAAGCTAGGTCGATTTGTGAATGCATTTAACTGGTAAATTGTTACTTCAGAAAAAATTAAGGTTGCAAATGACGTACACATACTTATATTATGAGAGATTTTTGTTGTTGTTTGTTTTTACCTTATAAAATTAAACAAGGGGTTTGCACTTTCTAGGGTAGAACTTTCTTAAAACCAATTACAAAATTATGGTGAAAATTCAAAATGAATTGGTATTAGAAAAGAAATTGACATTTACCTCCAAAATGTATAAGATTCATTTTTGAAAAAAAAACTGAAATTCTTTATAGAATAAAAAGTAATATTAATTCCAAAGACCACAATGGAGAAGTAATCGAATAAATCATAAGGTTTTCCGACGCGTGAGCAGGCCACAAAGAGATCTCGTGTGAGAAGCATGGATTTTCCAAATCTATTCCCTGCTCTCCCCTACAGCTACTGCGTCTCCTTTGAAATTCCTCCATCATCAATAATAAAATCAATCATTAATAATTCTAATCTCGGTCGGGCGTCAGTCCATGTAACTCTGTTTCAATGAACTCGAATTTAAGTGTCATTTTCAATATTGGAACTGACTGACTGAAGAATTCAGACAAACGATAAAGTACCTTTATTTTAACAGAAAATTATTTTGGTTATCATTTTAAAAATGGGAACTGATTTGTCTATAATTTAGAATATCCCGTGGTTTTTTTGGGTCTGCGCTAGTAGTATAATAATGTATTACCGATAAAATTTAAAAAATATTTCGGATCAAAAACCGTAATTATAAAACGGTGAATAAAAACCATAATATCGTCCTATCGGTTTATTTTATATACACCAAGGCAGTGTATCCGTATTACCTACTAACGAATCGATGATAAGTACATAAAGCCAATTATAAATAAAATATTAGTTTAATAATTGAAGACAATATTAACCACTAACAAACGAAAAACATGAAACAGAAAAGACAGAAACATATCGGATATATTACAATTAGAGGTTTTACTGAATAAGTTATTACAGTACAATTTTTTTTTAGTGTTTACGTCGGAAAGTTGAAAAACAGGAGGAAAAATGAATAATTTAATAATGGTATAAAATAATATTAGGCTATTTATTGTTTTTGTGTTTAATTCGTAGAACTCCATTTAAATTACATTAAATTTAATATTTTTTTGTATTTCTTGGGCATTAACTATGTAACAATTTCTAGACATTTTATTTTGAAGAGTTTTAATTTTCAATGTACTGTCGTTACTTAAATTTAAGTAACGATAGTACATTGAAAATTAAAACTCTTCAAAACAAAATGTCTTAAATTTAATAGATAATATTATTATCCACTCAACAACAAGGGGCCAAAACCATTACACATTGAAAGAAAGGGTCTCAGATTCAATCTACTTGAAAAATTAGAAATCTATAAATGAACGAATGTCCCTAATTTAACACTAATTAATAAAGTACGGAAAATAATTTATTCTCCCCTTCTCAGTTTATTCACAAAACCAAAGCAATATAACGCATTCAAAAAATTCATAGCAATAACGTCATTATTAAACAATTAAGAACGCATTAACAATTAGTGCGGAGAAAACATACATTGGTTTAACCTTTAACCGGTAATAAATCAATTTATGCACGTTCAAAATTGACATTTAAAATCGTATATAAGTCGTCTTAACGTGGTTTCAGCCACAGTTTGAAAATGGCTTTGTAAGCCGAAACAGCTGTAACAAAAATACAAATCTATAATACTTGCAGAACTTAACAATAACATTATTAAATTTAATTTAAATAAAATTTTTAAATAATATTAGGTTTATGAAAAGGACCTTGTTGCAAGATTTATGCATAAAGTTTTATTACTGTGGTTGGTATTCCCTTCGAATAAAGGTTCGCTGTATTAAAACCACCTCGCGTAGGTTATTTGGCATGAATCCTTGATTCTAACCTTGGTCCCAATACAGCAAGAAATGCGAACTCACGATAAGGAACACTCGCCGGTAACTTGTGATAAGTGAAGATGTCTACCCGGTTACTCAGTACTCGTAAATAATATATACATATATTCTTTGTAAAAAATAACTGATTCATTTTTATATTTTGAAATCCACAAGGCAGCATGTCCATTCACACTGCGGTTTAGCAAACAAACTAACAAATTAATGTTTTCTACAATTAAAAGACTCCATAAATGGAAAAGGAATCTCCACCTGGGGAGAGATTCTGGATCTACTTGGGGATAAGGAATTGTCCTTAACCTTTAAATGAACGAGTTATTGCGTGAAACTACGGGCGATTCCGGTAATATTTAAGGATAAGGAATTGTCCTTAACCTTTTAATGAACGAGTTTTTGCGTGAAACCACGGGCGATTCCGGTTATATTTAAGGGTAAGGAATTGTTGTTAGCCTAAAAATGAATGAGTTTTTGTGAACTAGGGCGATTCCGGCTCTACTTAAGGCTAAGCAAATTGTTCATAACCTAAAAATGAACGAGTTTTTCGTGAGTTTTGGTCCACGCTACCTCCTTCTTTAGCCAACATTTCAGACAGCATTACAGTGTCCATAATTTTTTGTTAACTCACTGCGATTTCAGTTCTCTCGGGTAACAGCGAAAAAGTTGTTAATTTTAAGGTTAATAACAACTGCTAATTCTTAAGTAGAACCGGAATCGTTCATGGTCCTTGGTAATAAGTACCTACTGTGAAATAACTGAGATAGATATGAGAAGATATTGACACATAAATATGTTCAATAAGTGGAGAATTTTGATGTTCAGGAGTACCTACACTTTCATAACATTATACATACATTGCTATTGTTTGTGCTATATTTTTTGCATTGAATTTGTCTTGTATGTTCCTACCTACATATCTGCAAGCTCTTTTTACTATTCTTATCTAACAACCCGAAAAATAAAAGTGATGAACCTTTTGTATAATTGATTGAATTCATAAAAAAACGTGTATGTGAAAACTGGATCCACGATAACTCAACAAAGTGGCATTTCTACACCCCTCTGAAAAGTCATTAAACAGGAGAAAAAAATGAAAATAGCCTATAACCTAACCTATTTAACAAAGTTTTTTTTCATCACTTTTAATAAATTTTCAAAGGAGTGATGAGGTTTTTCGTTGTTGAGTTGTCCGATCACCGTGAAAACCGTAATAATAGAAATGTAAAATATAAACGTAAAATAGAAACTGAGAGAAATATACGCTACAAGGTTCACCGAAAATTTATTAATACCAAAAGCAAACAAAACAATATTCCAAAAAGGACTATACTACATGGCCATTAAAGTATATAACAACCTTCCACATAACATTAAACAAATACAAGATACACACAAATTCAAATCGTCACTAAATACTTTCCTTGTTAACAAATGTCATTAGTCATTTCATTACACTTTAAGCATACGTTACACATAAATGAAACACCTATTTTTGTATTTTTATTGGTATATTTGTATTTTTGTATGTATACAAACATTATAATAAATCGGGTCTACCCATAAGCTACACCTTTTGTATTTTTTAATTGTACAATAAATATTTTTTGATTTGATGTGATTTTATAGACTTGAAAATTCACGGGTGTGAAAAAACATGTCGAGTAGGTGTATATAGAAATGATTGCGTGTCTACTTATGTAGAATAATGTGCAGAGATTGTGGGCTTACGGTAACCGCATTGTTAAACGTAAACATTCAAAGCGGATTTGGACAAAAATAACAACCGTAAAGGCGGTATTTTTAGATCTACGGAGAGGTGTGACGTCCGTGTAGTCTACACGTGTGTGCACAAAGATGCCGCTCAAAGAGAACTTGTTCCGGGAGAGCAATGTTGCAGGTAGCTTGAATGTACCAGGTACTCCATATGTAATTGTGCAGGTGGCAAGAATGTACTTGGCATTGCATGCAGAATTATACAGATTGGTGAAGGTAATGAATACGGAATGTAACTGATATTCTATACGTTATAATGGTGCACGTAGCTAGAATGCATCAAACACTCCGCACTATTAGTGCAGGTAGCTAGAATTTACCCGGCATTCCATACTATCGGTGCAGGTAGCTATAATGTACCAGGCACTCCATACTATTGGTGCATGTAGCTAAAATGTACCAGGCATTCCATACTATTGGTGCAGGTAACTAGAATGTACCAGGCACTCCATACTATTGGTGCATGTAGCTAGAATGTACCAGGCATTCCATAGTATTGGTGCATGTAGCTAGAACGTACCAGGCATTCCAACTATTGGTGCAGGTGGCTAGAATGTACTCGGCACTGCATGCAGAATGGTACAGATAGTAAGAATGTACCTACCCAACCTGGCAATCCATATAGATTTGTGAAGGTAGCTAGAATGTACTAGGCAATCTACACGTCATAATGGTGCATATGCCTAGAATGTACCAGGCACTCCGTAATATGTCATTGCGCTAGTGGCTAGAATTACTCGACAGTGCGTGCGAAAAAGTACAGGTAGGTAGAATATCCAGGCACTCCATACAGATTGGTGAAGGTAGCCAGAATGTACGAGGCACCCTGTATGGAGTTCCGCATACAGTCGTGCATCTTGACAACATGTTATTCTGAAATAATCGTATGATAATAATGATATTATTTAATTATTATTTCGGCTACTGGCATTATACCTAGTTCTCCCATTAAAAATTTAGGCGTATTAGATTTGTCAAAGAATTTATATATAAACATGCAAAAATCAGTCATTTTAAATACATGTAGGATTACGAAAGATTTTTTTAATATTTATATTAAGGGATCAGTAGGGTCTAATTAGGAATTCCACCGAGCCGAACCTCTGATATGAAAATATCTGGAGTCGGTGAATTATTTTCCCATTTGGTAATCTGATAGGTTAACATGTTGTTTTTGTATTGTTTTGTATTAATTATACTTATATAACATAATACGAGCATTAGCCAAGCTTGGTAGTCAAAAAGCCATGTAAAATAAACCTGTAACAAAAAAAAAAAATAAAGAAAAAAAAAAAAATAATAATAATAATAATGAAAGGGTTTAGTTTTTCCTGTGGGGAAAATTTAACCCGGACATAAAGTCTGATGAAGTATTATAATAATTATATAATAATAATACAAAGATACAAATCAAATTGATGATCTATGTAGAAAATGTATGGCTTTGTCGGAAACTATAGAACACATTATATCGGGATGTTGTTCTATATTAGCGCCGTCTGAGTATACATTTAGGCACAATCAGGTTTTAAAAATAATTAACCAAAGCTTGGTAATTAAACATAACTTGATTGAATGTCATAATATAGTACCATATTATGAATACGAAACAAATTCATTTTTAGAAAATAATTTCTTTAAAATTTACTATGGTAAAACTATACTAACAGACAGACCAATTAGTCACAATAGACCCGATATAGTTTTACATGACAAAATTAAAAAAATAACTTATATCATTGATGTAGCTATTCCAAATTCCTGTAATATTGAAAAATCTGTTTCTGAAAAAATAAGAAAATATACAGATTTAGGAAATGAACTTAAAAGAATTTGGCATTCTCAGACTTTAAAAATATTACCATTTGTTATTTCGGCTACTGGCATTATACCTAGCTCTCTCATTAAAAATTTAGGCATATTAGATTTGTCAAAGAACTTGTATATAAAAATGCAAAAATCAGTTATTTTAAATACATGTAGGATTACGAAAGATTTTTTAAATATATATATTGATGGGATCAGTAGGATTTATCGGTCCAGTTAGGAGTTCCACCGAGCCGACCCCTCTGATATGAAAATATCTGGAGTCGGTGAATTATTTTCCCATTTGGTAATCTGGTAGGCTAATATATTGTTCTTGTATTGTTTTGTATTAGTTATACTTATATAATACACTTGCATAACGTGGATTTACTAGATGATCATTTGTGGAAAAGTGTGCGGAAAATTTAACCCGGACATGAAGAATTATCATCTGGTGAAGAATTATAATAACATTCGGTTATCGAAAGCCTTCTATCTTCCTGCATACTTATATTAAGGCTTTCGATAATCGAATGTAAATCTTATTTCCAACTGCTCCCATACGTGTGGCTACAATGTTGTGAGGATGAAGGTCTTGGGGAAGGAGATGTGTGAGGGGAAGTATCTGAATACCTGCTCAATTATAATTATAATTAAAGCCATTTCAAGCATTGAATCGATTCTGAATGGTGTTCCTTCTCCAGGGCGATATTGAGAATATCCACCACCCTGGAACGTGACACAAATATGACGCTCGACCACGAAGGTCATTAAAGATGATTTAGACAAAAAAAATACTAACGTAAAAGTTGTATTTTGGGATATTAGGAGAAGTTTAACGTCACGCCGAAGAAGATGCCGCTCATCAAATTAAAAGTTTTTTACATTTTATTTTTATGTTGACATTTGGAGTTTTTGATGAATAAATTATTTTTTCTTCAAACTTCGCAAAATCATTTTCGGCTAAAGAAGGAGGTAGCACAACACGGCATAACACCCCAAAAACAAACAACGAAAATGCTTTTGGCCGTGAAAATCTAAAAACGTACCTTCGCAAAATCACTTTGTGGCGTCATTTTGAATTAAATTCAAACAAATAACTATGTTTAAACCACTAATATAATCACAATTCCCTACATGTTTCAAAACCGATGGTTTCTTCGTCAGGGTAGTAATGACATTAATAACAAAATAAACAAACAAAAAGTCTATACTTGTTTGTTTATTTTGCTATTAATTTCATTACTACCCTGACGAAGAAACCATCGGTTTTGAAACATGTAGGTAATTGTGATTATATTAGTGGATTAAACAAAGTTATTTGTTTTAATTTAATAAATTATTTAATGAAAACATCAAAATTTCACGTATTTAGTACGACTAACAGAATCAGAAAATTTTACTTGCAATATTGTAAATATTTAAAGTTGTGTTAATTTACAATGTATTCAGTAGATATACTAGCAAATACACGGCATGCGTTGAAATGCAACTCGAAGAAATGTGTCTGTGTTTTCATTCTGTTTATTGAAGTCCTCTTGGATACACAACATTTTTTTGTTTTTTGTTTTCCGTTTGGTGCGTACACGAATAAATAATGTAAATAAAGTGAGAAGCACGGTTTTCCAAATTTACCCCCGTTTTCGCCTACCGTTAATAGCCGATTTTGTGTAACGTAACTGGTGACGAACGGCCTGAGAGGCCGCTGCCATATCCGGTCTATAGCATAGAAATAAATTAGGTAATGTAGCTTACAGCAGTCTTTAAAAACATTTTAATAACATATACAACGATAAAATAAAACTAATCAATAAACTCTAAATGTAATTTTTAATGAAGAACTTGTTATTACAATGTATGTAGTAACTAAAATCAAAAAACTAGAGATGTGATCAGTAATTAGTAATCACAAACAAAAAAAAATCAACATGTGCAGTAGTCAAATTAAAAAAAAAATTAACGGCTGGCATTCCTTATTTGTGAAAATACCCAGTTTAAATACTTAGTAATAAGGCAGTTATAATATATAAAATCTTCGTACTTCATAAATATTTGTATTTACCACGTTTGTACCTTTCAAGGCCAAAACGTAACGGCCCCCCGGGATGTCAGGCGAAGCGAATTTCGGCTGGGGATCGTATTCACTCGCGAAAAGGTTTTTTAATCGGGTCAATTTAAGGGACCTTCACCTTTCCCGGGTAGTTACCTAAATTTCCATACTTTAGGAGGTTAAAAAATGGAATCTATACAGCGTTATAAGCTAAAAGGCAGATAGGAATTTCAAAAGTCACATTCACGAAACCTGTATTATAATCTTATCTTGTGGTATACTTTAGAAACTTTTAAACCATTGGAGACTTAAGTTAAACTCACTAAGTTACCTTTTTTGTCCCGTTTTTAACCGTCTTTCCTATTAAAATGATCGTTTTTTCGAATAACATTTTTCTCCGTGCAGCTGGAGAGGCCAAAAGGTCCACATCAACCAGTCTCTACCCATCCGGCCTGCCACGCAGTTACTGGGCAGACGCGTCCGAGGCCAAGATCCAGATAAACCTCACCTTACGAAGCCGGGCACCCCTGCTAAGTCACCTAACGTAGCGAATACTTGGGGTGACCATAAATGGTGACGAAATGAAATAAAAAAAATCTCTCTTGCTTCTAATATCTACAATCATGACTAAATAATATGTTTTCCACACAACTTCATGTTTACTGAGAGTTACTAAGAACTCCTAGCTAAACTGTCAACTGCGCTCGAAGTAGCAGACTATACGAAATAGCATTATATGCAAAGTACTGGGGAGATTTGGCACCAGGAAGCATCCTGCATCACACACCCACGACAACAAACCGCCATGCCACCACGCCAAGGCACGACGGAGAAATCACGTAGGCAGTTTCCCCAAACAGGAAAACAAAAGGAAATCAAATATATACCTCGTTAGTTTGGCCGCAGCCGAACCTTCCGTTCAATATTGGAAGACAGACGTCATCGCTGTTTTCCTGCACCGCACCATAATATTATTTCAACTTATTTACCCTCATTCATTATTGCATATTTATCTAACACCTTGGATAAGGCCATCCATGTAATTCAAGAGATTCGTAAAGACGTAAAAGATTAAGGTGATACTTAAAAGAATTCGCAATTTTCTCTTTCATATAAGGCGCGAGTTTAATTATTTTACGGAAAAATGCTTTTTACAAGTTATGTCTTAAAATTTTAAGATGAATCAAATCTTTCTTGAAAGGCTTTGGCTGTGAAAATCTCAACAATAGGGTATTTTCTAAAACGAGGGATTCTGTATGGAAATATATGGAATATTTAAAGATCATTTTTCTGATTTTAAACATCCTACTAAAATTTTTAGTTTTTTATGTTTTCATTCAAATTGATTGGTTTTAAAAACGTTTAAAAACTGACAAAACGAAAACGGCCCGTGGTTGGCAACGACGCTACATACGCACGACAACAAACAAGAAAGCACTGAGAGAATTTTTTCAAAGCCGGGCAACGCTTATGACGTCGGTTTAGCGCTTATGAACGCTTTTGGCGGTATTTCAAAAATGGGAAACTTTGACTCGCTGTAGAAAATTTATTCGTCAACGTAAAACTAAATTAAAAATTCCTTAATAGTTGTAATTTTTTTGCTTAAATTTTTTAACCAATAAAAAAACGTGGAAATATTCTATTGATTTATCTGATCCTATTTTTATAAGGTGGAATAATAAGATTAAGGTGAAGAGTAAAAAGGAAATAAAATAATTAATTTTGTTTTACATTAATTACTACATTAATATTAATTAATTAACATATTTCAGATTTAATGAAACTGCTTTCGAAATGGAATGTACATTAAATTAATTTTGGAAAATTACCTGTCGATTTTTCCAATCCAATGTATTTAAGCAAGGCTTGTAACAACGGAGGAAAACCACATATTTAATTAAATTAATTTTAAAACGATGAACTGATAATATTTTAATAAAATGAAAACACTCTAGAATTCTGATTGAATAAAATGTTAACTTAATTTTTACGGAGAAATTCAATACAAATTCTACATTTATTTATTAACCATCGAATGAATGCTTTAAAAAAATGCCATTCGTTGGATTTAAGAGCGAGGTTAAAATTAAACATCTTAGAATCTCATAAATAAATCCTCACTCTAACAAGTATAAAACATCTCTCCAAAAGGTATCGAATTAACAACGTTGCTGAGGGGTTGTCACGAAGAAAAACAACTATCTATCATTTCTGTCTCTTCCCGGAGAGAAGACCGTTTCACGTTTCACAGAATGAGCCAGTTATGTAAAATGACTTCATGACAGAATGAATACTCCATCCATCACGAACAAAGATTGAATGTTCTGTCTCTCCCAACTAAATTGATACTCAGTTCATGGTCATTGTTCTGGAGGCCGTTGTAAGGGAGGGCTTTAAAGGGAACCATATTCAATTTCACGTAATGATGCCGTATAAAAAAGGTTTAAAGGTAAGGTCATAACGTATTTGTAAAATGTTTTTTGAAAGAAGATATTTAAAAAAAATGATAAGCAGACATAAACGAAAACTTTCAATATAATTCAATTATTGCTTTGCTGCTGAATCGCTATAAACAAATATGTTGGGTATATTTATTTTAATACACAAAAAACATTATACCATTTTAATTATTCTGAAAAAACAATCCTCATATAAGAGAAGGTACTGGCAGATTTGCATTTTGTTATTGTTTACTGTCTGACAAAACAAATATATTTATAAATATATATTAATATACAATCTAGATTCTGGATTATTGAAATCTTGTTCGAGATTTGGTTTACGAAAATATTTGTTTTAAAGTAATAAAATTCATCATCTTTATCACGAAAATAGGTTTTAGGAAAATAACAAAAACAACATCCCTAAAATAATTTTCATTTTATTTTATTTGCGTTATTTTCACAAAGGTTCTTCTACTTTCAGATGTGTTGACTTAGAGCAATAATATCGAAAAGTTTTCATAGAACATTGCAGTAAAATTCTGATTCATAATAGTAAAATCACAAGTTCAAAAATATATAAGTGGCCAAGTCGGCCTTTCGGAAAATTTATAACAAACCAAATATTAATTTTTTAGCCTCTGCAAATACGCTGTTTGATGGTGGCCTTTTTATGTCTATAAAAATATCGCAAAAGAATCCCAACAGCTCCCTACCGCCTAGAGCTAGTGAGACTATGTTGTGAGTTTGAAGGTAGTGTAAGGATATGTCGAAGGGGAAGGTGGGGATGTACCAGACTATTCATATCTGGTCACCAAACATGGCTGAAGCCATTTAAAGTAACTTGTTGATTCTTAATAGTAGTTTTTTAACCTGGATGATACTGAGACTTGATTATCTCTTTAGTCCAGAAGATTTTTGTTAGGTACCTTCGACAAAATAAAGAGATTTGTCCAACGGTTCTCAATCCTACCTTTGATGTGTGTTGCCCATTGTTAATTGTCTTTTTGTAGATACTCAATTACGTAGCTTAAATTTGTTTACCTCTTAATTCATTCATAGGTAGATATATTATATATGTATAAAATATTCCAAACCATTATGCCCAGACATTAAATTCTCGTGATTAGGAAAATGTACAATTATGCTTTTATAGTTTCAGACGTAACCCGTCAGTTTTGTAACTGTGATTATCAAACAGACCATAGAGAACATAAAAAAGTGGAATAATATTCAATATAGATATTAAAAACTAATATTTACTGTCTGCAATTTCATATCTTCAAATCACTAAAGCACAAATTTCGCGCATTTATAAAGTTAAAGATTTTTGAATAATTTTTTTAGCAATTTTAAAAATATAGGATACTTTTTTTATTTTATTTTATTTTATTAATTTATTGGCTCGCCAACAGAATACATCACATAATTTATACAGTAATTTACATTTATACATGGTTGTAATGATGTTTCTAATTATAGGTGAGCACAACATTCATCTCAATATTCTTTATGTAATAATGATTGGTTAGTTACAAGAGTGATAAATTTAATTTCAAATATGTATATAAAAATAAGGAGGATCGAAATCAGTTATTAGGAAGAAAAATGCATACATACTTATAAATATAATAATAATACTAAATAATAATAGTAAAACATAGGTGAATTTATTGGCAGTATAGCAATATAATTTGTTTATATGTTTACATACACAAATGAGGAGTAATTATTTTTTAATGTGGCCGGAAAATTTTCAAAATTAATTTTTTAAAGTGGCGAGCACGCAAGACATTTTTTTATAATTCTCTTTGCCGCTACAGTGGTTAATTAAGCGTTATTTACATACCCGCCCTAAAAGTTATTTCCGCCTCTAATAATAATATTAAAGCGGATAGTTACTAGATATGCCATTGCCCGTACAAACTTGGTTCTGAATTCTGAATGTCAAATGGCATCATGGAATTAATACTCTGCGATTATTATTCGAGATAGCTTAAAACTTATTGGCAAAATGAAAGCTTAAGCTCTGGCAGAACAATAATGTAGCCATTGACGTCATATCACCCGTCGCTCTATCGGGAGAGACCTCTATATAATATTATTGAATAAAACACCGCCTAAATAAATAAACCTGAGTGTTTGTTTATAGTTTATGGCAAACTGACACTGGATCTTAAGATCTAAAATCGCCCGATACAGATTTATGTGAGGAGGAGGGGTGACACAAGAAAGGAGAGATACAGGTGGCGCAAAACTCATCACTAGTCATCACCCAATAGGCGCTTTTAGTATTCCCACGTTTATGAAACGGCGACGATACAAAAAAGGAATAAACGTACGTTTCTTATCACAATAATGCTGCAGCCCTTTCTTACACAACACATAATGGTGAGACAAAAGATGTGACACGCAATGCACGTTTCCTCCGAAAGAAAAAAGTAGTACTTTGGAGGAGTGTTACTCATATTTTGTCTCACAATTATTTAATGTGTATACGAAAGGGCTGCAGCATTATTGTGACAAGGAACGTACGTTTATTCCTTTTTTGTATCGTCGCCGTTCCGTAAACGTGAGAATACTAAAAGCGTCTTATCGGAAGGTTATGTTTTTTACATTAGATCCGCACGGAGGTCACGTCATCTTTGGGGATGCTGTGTGGAGGTTTTTAAAGGAAAGGAAGGAGAGGAATATCTGAAAAGGAAAAAGATCGGTACGGATTTGGAGGTCAGGTTGTTTAGGAGTGACGCACGTATGAACCCTTCCCTACCACTTCGGTGTAAGGCGATGGGTCGAGAGAGTCCTCCTGGAGAGGTAAAATGTACTCCCTCAACCAGTCTCTCCAATCCCGCCACACAATAAGGTGGGCAGACGCATTCGCCGCCAAGACCTAAACAAAGCTTACCCCGTGAACCCAGCACCCTGCTAAGTCACCAAACGTAGTGAACCACTTGGGGTGATCGATGGCATAGGTGTACGTTATCCAATAAATGGTTCCCGCGGCGGCATTATCCATACCAGCCTCCCAAATTGGAATACATGAGTTTTTTGTCATGACGACTCTCACATTTGTTAAATCAACTATTAACTACGTTGACAAACCATGGATCGCTTTTTATATTGATTTCCGTAGCTATCGTCCCCAGTTAAATCACAAAGATTCAGCCGCGTACTTCAATATATTATCATTGGAAGATCGAAGAAGCTCGGCTGATGTCCTCTTTCTACAGAAAATATCCAGGTCCATCGTAGATTGCCCGGAACTCTTACAACGAATCCAACTACGAGTTCCCAACAAACGAACCAGATCAGACCAAATGTTTAGCCTCCCTCGATGCAACACCAATTCTAAGCAAAACTCCTTCATTTATCGTGCATCAGACATTTTCAATACATACTATACACAATTTGACATTTTTAACTCTGCACCACACTCCATAAAGTCACGCAGGCGATCTCTCGATACTTTACTATAACTACTTACATAACTTACATACACCCTATTAATTATACAGAATAGATCCATCCCTTTCCCTTCCCTCCCACCATCCCATCCCCATAGGCTAATGTAACTCTTTTTCTTTGTTTACACTAAAGAATTAAGATACTTCAGTGGAAACCTATTATTGGTTAAATGATTTACACTTGTTTTATTATACTTTATAAACTGTTATAATTGTCTGTTTTCCAAATAAAATAAAATAAAATAAAAACACTCCTCAAGAATGCGGAATAATTCAGACATAATAAATATTTTTATTTACAAAGTTTACTCCCTTAGAAGCGAGTGAGGCTTTTGCATCACCTTGTAGAAGGGTGGGGGAGAGGGGTTCAGGGGTAGTTGCACAGGGTAGGAAGCGAGGGTCAACGCCCTGTGAAATAATGCCGGTCGCTGCACCGAGAAGAAGAGAGGAAGGATGAGAGAGGGAGAGGAAAGCGACTGGGAAATTTCAGCTGGAAAAAAGTGGAATGCACTGCACGTTTCAATTCGAATTGAAAGGCTGGGTGGAAAAGAGATAAAGATGCTTCTCCGCTCCGTCCAGAAGTATAGTTATACCGCCGGGAAAGTTTTTCCAATATGCTCGGAAGGTAGCTATACATTTTCGCAGTAATACTACGTAATAAGATCGTTACTTTCGGGACCGTGAGGGCATCGCATCGTTAGCATAACGGAGCGATGCATAACACTTTTATACTGAACTTGGATGCTTTTAAACATTAAATGAATGTTCATATAATATAATAGATGTATGTTTTTCCACAAACTTTTGACGTACTCTCACATTTATTAAGTTTAGTAATTAAAAAAATAAAATATAAAGTTTACTAGAGTATTATGTTTCCTTTGCAGGCAAAATTGGAAAGGGAAAAAGATTCATTACATCGTACTGAAATATAGAATCTCATTTTGCTTCTGACCTTTGCTTTTATTTTTTTGGTAGGGCGTTTGACTCCTATTCCGAAGGCCGCGGGTTCGAACCCGGCGTGCGCAAATAAATTTTATTTAATTGATTTGTGTTCTTTCACAATTAATTATTTAAAATAATATATAGTATTTTTGCGGCACGTTCCAGAGTGGAAGATACTCTTAGTATCGCCCTGGTGTAAGATCACCATTCAGAATTGAAACGTTGCTTGAAATGGCTTTAGCCGTGTGATACGTTTTTAGATTTTCACGGTCATCGTCGGATCTGCCCTGATGATGGACACTGCACCGCTGCCCAAAACGTCGGCTAAAGAAGGAGGTAGCGCAATACGGCGTAACACCCCAAAAACAAACAACGAAAAAAGGCTTTAGCCGTGTTTAGTGACTAGATCTGAATAGCCAGGTACTTCCCCACCTTCCTCTTCCTCGTCTCCTTCCTTTCCCTACTTACCTTCAGCCTCATCACATACCCCAATTGGGGATGCCATAGTCTCACTGGCTCCAGACGGGAGCAGTTGGAACTCTTGTGAGGTATTCATTATAAACAAAAAACAAAATAAAAAATAAAAATTGAGGCGTGTTGAAACAAAGAGAGCAATCTCCACCGTTGGTCTAAAATGAGCCAGATATGGCGATGGATATAGAAGCAAAAATACTATCGACAGCTACAAAGGTTTCGGGGCATATATGACAGTAAGACATATTTTTTTTAATAAACGTATTTAGTTCTGCAACAACAACGGCAATCTTCATTAGAATAACGCATGGTAAGGAACAAAAGCGGCAGTGTCCCTTTGGACCAATCAAAGAGACAAAACAAAAGCGGCAATCTCCACCATTAATTGAAAATAACTAAATAGTTTAGCATTTAATCGCAATAAAATATACACAAAGTCTTATGGAAACAATTAATAACAAAAAATATGGTTTACAAGTTTCTGCCCGCGACTTCGTCTGCATAGGATTAGTACTTCGAGTAATCTATTTTCTTTTCCTAGGTCCCATCTACGTTTATACCAAAATTCTTAACCTATTTATTTAAAATATGTATAATTCTTGATTCGATTCAAAGTATTAGGCGAGTACTTCAAATAAATTCACTAATTTAAATATTTTCCAAAATAGAATTATGATTTACAAACATTGTTTTGCAAAATGTCATTCTCAAATTTTGACGTTTTCTATTAAACTATAATTATTATTTTCAATACATTGAAAATTAATAGCTAGCTTTATAAATTATAGCCTACATGTTATTCTGATGTGTGAGTTATATTATTGTAAAGTTTCATAAAAATGCATTAATTAAATTTCGATTTAAAGAGTAACAAACATACATACATCCATACAAACTTTCTCGTTTATCATATTAGTAAGATAGTTTTTTATAGTATGCACGGCGTATTAATTTCATTTATTATTTTCCTTTTATTGCGTATTACTCAAAATGAAAGTAATTGGAGGATGCCATCTATACATAAATAACTCTCTGTTTGTATTTAAATTTGGAAGGAAGCAAATGAATATTTATTCTAATATTTTAATTAATGAAGATAATATTAGCGAAAGTTAATCGAAAATCTGAAACAGAAAAATCAGAAAAAGATACGGATACATCTGGGACTCGAACCCAGGTCCTCCGGCAATCCGGGCCGACGCGCTAACCAACTGCGCCAACGTATCCCTATCCGATTCGGTCATTTTTAACTGTATCATACTTCGACTGAGAACCACCAACATTATTTTCATTTTTCTTATCGCATATTTTTATTGGCTGCTACCTTTATGTGTGATTGCAAGATTCAACTCGAACTAAATGCCCTCTAGATAGTGTCAGGATAAATTTTATCACTTTTTATTAATATGCGACATCTATTGACTTTATCTGCAAGTCTAGGATGAAATATTTTTATTTTTATTTTTAACTTTTTAACTTAAAGAGTTAAACCTCAAATTATAATATTTTAATTAATGAAGATAATATTAGCGAAAGTTAATCGAAAATCTGAAACAGAAAAATCAGAAAAAGATACGGATACATCTGGGACTCGAACCCAGGTCCTCCGGCAATCCGGGCCGACGCGCTAACCAACTGCGCCAACGTATCCCTATCCGATTCGGTCATTTTTAACTGTATCATACTTCGACTGAGAACCACCAACATTATTTTCATTTTTCTTATCGCATATTTTTATTGGCTGCTACCTTTATGTGTGATTGCAAGATTCAACTCGAACTAAATGCCCTCTAGATAGTGTCAGGATAAATTTTATCACTTTTTATTAATATGCGACATCTATTGACCGAATCGGATAGGGATACGTTGGCGCAGTTGGTTAGCGCGTCGGCCCGGATTGCCGGAGGACCTGGGTTCGAGTCCCAGATGTATCCGTATCTTTTTCTGATTTTTCTGTTTCAGATTTTCGATTAACTTTCGCTAATATTATCTTCATTAATTAAAATATTATAATTTGAGGTTTAACTCTTTAAGTTAAAAAGTTAAAAATAAAAATAAAAATATTTCATCCTAGACTTGCAGATAAAGTCAATAGATGTCGCATATTAATAAAAAGTGATAAAATTTATCCTGACACTATCTAGAGGGCATTTAGTTCGAGTTGAATCTTGCAATCACACATAAAGGTAGCAGCCAATAAAAATATGCGATAAGAAAAATGAAAATAATGTTGGTGGTTCTCAGTCGAAGTATGATACAGTTAAAAATGACCGAATCGGATAGGGATACGTTGGCGCAGTTGGTTAGCGCGTCGGCCCGGATTGCCGGAGGACCTGGGTTCGAGTCCCAGATGTATCCGTATCTTTTTCTGATTTTTCTGTTTCAGATTTTCGATTAACTTTCGCTAATATTATCTTCATTAATTAAAATATTATAATTTGAGGTTTAACTCTTTAAGTTAAAAAGTTAAAAATAAAAATAAAAATATTTCATCCTAGACTTGCAGATAAAGTCAATAGATGTCGCATATTAATAAAAAGTGATAAAATTTATCCTGACACTATCTAGAGGGCATTTAGTTCGAGTTGAATCTTGCAATCACACATAAAGGTAGCAGCCAATAAAAATATGCGATAAGAAAAATGAAAATAATGTTGGTGGTTCTCAGTCGAAGTATGATACAGTTAAAAATGACCGAATCGGATAGGGATACGTTGGCGCAGTTGGTTAGCGCGTCGGCCCGGATTGCCGGAGGACCTGGGTTCGAGTCCCAGATGTATCCGTATCTTTTTCTGATTTTTCTGTTTCAGATTTTCGATTAACTTTCGCTAATATTATCTTCATTAATTAAAATATTATAATTTGAGGTTTAACTCTTTAAGTTAAAAAGTTAAAAATAAAAATAAAAATATTTCATCCTAGACTTGCAGATAAAGTCAATAGATGTCGCATATTAATAAAAAGTGATAAAATTTATCCTGACACTATCTAGAGGGCATTTAGTTCGAGTTGAATCTTGCAATCACACATAAAGGTAGCAGCCAATAAAAATATGCGATAAGAAAAATGAAAATAATGTTGGTGGTTCTCAGTCGAAGTATGATACAGTTAAAAATGACCGAATCGGATAGGGATACGTTGGCGCAGTTGGTTAGCGCGTCGGCCCGGATTGCCGGAGGACCTGGGTTCGAGTCCCAGATGTATCCGTATCTTTTTCTGATTTTTCTGTTTCAGATTTTCGATTAACTTTCGCTAATATTATCTTCATTAATTAAAATATTATAATTTGAGGTTTAACTCTTTAAGTTAAAAAGTTAAAAATAAAAATAAAGAATATTTATTCACCTAAACGTTTTAAAATAACTCAGGTGCGAGGAATACGTCATTCCTATGTCTACCTACGTTAAATTGTCGTGAAAACAAGCTTATATGCCCAAGCGGTTAACAATGTTTTCAGGCGAGCATACCCCAAGAATCAAAAATATAGCTATCTTATATTATTTAATACTAGCTGACCCGGCATGCGTTGCAATGCAACTTAAATAAAGAAACTGTCTCTCCCTGCGTGTCCTTTCCCATTTGTCCCAGTTCTCCTTCTGCTTCATCTTCCCCTCCGAGTCTCCTTCCCTTCCCGCGATTAACTTTCATCTTCCCCCTCCCCTCTCCAGCTGTCGACCTTTTCGCGACCCCACTCACTTATTCCCTTTCCACCTTTTCCGCCTTCCCCCCTCCCATCTTCTTAATTCCCCGCCGCCCCTCCAGGATTCCCCTCCGCCTCCCAACTTTTTTCCCTGCCGCTAAACTCCATAAAATACACAATTTTTCAAACTCGCGTTTGACCTATTTAAAATTTTTATGCAAATTTCATAATGCCAGAGCTCGTTATTCTGCTATTCGGGACGGAGACAAATCCAATAAATCAAAGATCATAAAAATCGGTCCAGCGGTTCTCGAGTTATAAATGGTATAACCAACCCGACTTTGTTTAAACCAGACACCTTCGTATCATAAAATTTATAAAAACCCGTGTTTAGTCGTCACGCGATATTGATTTTGTGGTATCGTTTAAAACTGCGTAGGTTTCCGTAAAGCGAATGCTGTTATTTTGTCAGCAGTTGTTTTGGTCAAAATTTCGTGTACGCAGATTTTTTTTTGATGAACGTCATTTAGCATGTGGTGGCGTTTGGCATATGAGCTGAGCACATAATTATTTCAGTCGATCGAAGAAAAATCAGCACTAAGCAAATTTTTAAACATTGTATTTATATAAAATAAAACAGCACCTAAGTATATAAAGTATAAAAACACTTATTCGTGCATATTATTGCGGTTTTTATTAATCCAAGTAAATCTGGGTATGTTAAAACATAAAACGATGAATACGGAGAAATTATCTACATAACGTTAAGTTAGGAAACCATTCATTGGATAACCAACAACTCTACTATAAGTCACCTCAAGCGGTTTGCTACCTTTGGTGACTGCAAGTCACGAGGAGTGCTTGGTTAAACAAGTTTTGTATACGTCTTGGCATTAGATGCGTCTGCCCACCAACCGCGTGGCGGGTCGGTTCGGGATGGGCCGATTGAGAAAGTCCCTTTGACCCCTCCAGCCGGACTCTCTCGACCCTACGCTTTGCACCTTATAATAACAAAATAAATATATAAAAAATTTGATTAAATAAAAACTTCTATTACAACCAACGATAAAAATATTTACCTGCTGCAACTTCTGTACAAATTCTTAATATTTAATTAACCTGTTTTTTGAACTGTAATTATGTAAATGTTCGAATGTATATTTAAATAAAAGCAGTTTGCACATAAGTAAAATTTAAAAGTAAAAAACAAGTATACCCGCGAACTAGCTCTATAATTTTTTGATATACATATAAATATTTTTACTTTCTTATATTTACAAATATTTTTTGTTTAATTGTATCTGTTTTTTTTTTTAATCTTTTATCTGTATAATTGTTTTTTTTAAAATATATATCCATAAATGAAACTTTCTATCAAAAAAAAAAAATAGTAATAACAAAAAATCAATAAACTCCGCTTTAATCAATGTACTCTTACTGAATTAATTAGCATTGATTTGTGACGCACTATATACGTCATTACTCGTGCAATTTTATTTTTAATTGTTTATCAAGTATTAAAATAAAATTCTAAACAGGAATGCCAAGAGATTACAGCCGGAGCAGAGCTTGACAATTCGATTTATTTTATAAGTATTGAATTTTTAATATTACCACCATTCATGATAAATATGATAAAAATATTAGCGCATTAAATTTCATCGCCCCAAAAAAGTACTTGCGTGATTTTGACAGTAAGAAGTTATAAAGACAGTTTTGATCGAACTATTTAATATTATGAAACGCCAAGTCAGAACCTTCTTTTCAAGTCTTGTACAGGTAAATAAATAATACACATATTGGTAACGTATTGTTTTACCATCAAAATTAAGTACCTAAACGCTAAGATCCGAAAAATACTTATTTCTTCATGTTCTCCATTTATATTCTCCGGTTATACAGCAATATATTACAGATAAAATTGCAAATTTGAGGTAAAAAAAATTTTTAAAAGTTAAAATACAAATTTGAGGTTAAAAAGGCCGTGGGGAAGTTTTACTATTTGTGACACGCGTCAAAGGAAAGTTACGGAATTGACTGTAATGGCCCATACAGACTAGTCTAGTAGTTTAGTCGAGTAGCAGGTATTTTAGTAACTAAACGTGTCCGAACACTACAAATTTAGTAGTTGGTAGTAGCATTTTGGTCAGTCAAATGGCGAGTTACTCGCTGATCGACTAAATTACTTGCCCAGTCAGAACCGGGATTGAGTGACGTTGAAAATATCGATGGTCAATGCAGAATCAAGAAAGGAGACAATCAAGTGGTCGACGGGCAAAGCTCTCGACTAGCGATCCGGAGGTCGCGGGTTCAAATCCCGCCTTTTGCAAGTAAATGTGTTTGATTGATTGTTTTATGTTTTCACAGTTTAATCACTTAATATAAGGTATATTTGCGGCACGTTGCAGAGTGGAAAATACTGTCAGTATCGCCTTGGCGTAAGACCACCATTCAGAATTGAAACGTTGCTTGAAATGACATTAGTCATGTTTCGTGGCCAGATCTGAATAGCTAAATACTTTCTCACCATGACCTTCTTAACTCCTTCCCATCCCCACTATCTTTAGTTTCACAATACAATCCGATTGGGGATGACATAGTCTCATTTCGGCTCAGTTGGGATTCTTGTGCGGTATTCACATTTAAAAGCATTACCATATGACAAATAAAGCAAAACACACAAATTAACATTTATAACGTACAAAACAAATAAAATACATAATCTCGAAACTTAACTTTTTGTTCAAAATAAATTCACGTATAAAAAGAGGTTTGTGACGCAAATCGCAACAATATTTTTTTGTATCTTTGTTTAACTTTAGTTCAAATACAACCATATTTGCAAATTAATTTAAGGCTTGCTGTTAAAACTATCACCTCCGTAGTGTTTTGTATTTTATACACATTTATATAAAATAAAAAGATTGTCATTTACGACAGCGAAAATGTTCCATTATTTTTTTTAGTACGTTGTAACTCTCATACATATTTTTAGAATTACAATTCCGGAGTCGTGTTTATCCTCGTAATAATTTTTTATAATTAAAAAAAAATAAAATTAAAACAAATAACTTTGTTTAAACCACTAATATATTAGTGGTTTAAACAAAGTTATTTGTTTTAATTTAATTCAAAATGACGCCACAAAGTGATTTTGCGAAGTTTGAAGAAAAAAAAAAATTTATGCACAATAAAAAATAATTTAAAAATATGTACATGGAAATATGTCTTTCAATCGCTGGAAAAAGAGCAATACCAAAAGAACAGAAATATGTGTTGACGGTATAGCTTTGTACGAAGTGTTTTAAATTAAACAGTAAGTAATACTGCACTCCTAACTGATATTTTCAACAAAGAAAATTATTTAAAAATTATTTCTTCAATCTTTGCAAAAAAATAATTTACACAATTGTTTTTAATCACCTCTCTCTTTAATATTTTTGTCTTTTGTTATTTTTTTCTATACTTGTTTGTTTCTTTCATTATTTTTATTCTTGTTATTATCCTGACGAAGAAACCATCGGTTGTGAAACATGTAGATATTATAACATGTGAATAATGGTTTACACAAGTAATTTGTTTCATTTCATTATTTTAAAAAATTGCCAAAGAATTTCACTACCGGGAAGAATACGAAGATTCCTAAACAAAAAATGAATACAAATAAATCATAGTATCTAGGTACCAGATTAAATTTTATTCTTAGCTAATGATGGAAATTGTATGACAATACTACTAAATAGAGCTATGCGAGTTATACTGAATAAAAGTAAATATACGGAAATCAAAGAAATTTATCAAGGAGTTATCTTGTCATGAAAACAAATTATTTCAAAACCATAATTTTTTATATAAAAAATAATAATGGCCATATGTTACTTGAATTTCTGATAAAAAATGAAAACCTGCAACACGAAGAAAATTAGACGAGGAAAAGAAATCAATTTAAACTTCCCTTTAGGAAAAAAATAAACAAAATCAAAGGTCGTTGATGTACGGAACGGAGCAATGAAGATCTTTGGCGAATTAGCAGATGAAAATTCAAGTAAAAGAATATATTAAAAACAAATTGTTACGAAAATATGCGATTAATTTAAACAAAAATAATACAGGTACATGTAAATATTTAATAAAAATGTGAATAATAGATAGTATAGTTGTAGTTATAGCCAACCTCCGATATGAGAGAATACCAGAAGAAAATGAAGACAAATGAATTTTAAACTTTCCAGTTTTATATTTAAGACGAACATATGAAACAGAAGCAACATATAAAACACATTAAAATAGTTGAAAAGAGATTAACGCTGGCTCAAGGAAAATTTGCCAACTCGCGCAATATTGATCACGAGAGAGTATGATTACGACTCTCATTAACATCTGACGGGGCCCGTATTCAAGATCTGCATAGGACGAGACCAACCGATAAAAGGTTAAAAAAAGAGTTTTTTGAAGTAAATACTTCTTTACACACGCTTGACTTGGGGGTAACTGGCGAATGCGTTACGGAAATTAAAATACGTTACGAAAAGGCGTTATATCGGGCGACTGTAGGAGCAAGAGAAAGCAGTGCGCGCGCACATTTTCTTTCTCTCTTCCTATCATAGCCATCAGTGCATATATGTCATGCGGATGCGGATGTATAGATGGTGCTAAATAAGTATTTTTTTATCATTCGCGGGTTACGAAAAGTCTAACAATTTTTTTTAAATTTCCCCTACTTCCATCATTACAAGTTACCTACATTATCGACAAATACTTTATCGATCGTCCGTGCTAGATACCTAGATTGCCAATAGTTATTGCCCTAGATGAAACTTTTTTCACATTTTTGATTCAAAATCAATAAAAAATCGATCCCTTCTAATCGGGCCTACTTTCAGGCAAAAAAGGTTTCTTCTGGGGTAAAGTGCACTAACTTCATGGTAGAAGTAAAAAAGATAAATAACTTTACGAAATTCCATTGTTTTTTCTCCACCCAATTTTTTTTTCTATGCAAACAAATTTAACTTTATTTTAACCTGAAAACTACCCAACATTGGAATTTCTAAAAAAGACAATTTCTATTTTTTACTTGTATCGTGTAGAATTACTCCCAGAACTTTTGCACTTTACCCCCGGACACCTTCTTCAGCGCCCCAAAGCCGTTGATAGTAATCATTCACCGTCAATGAGATGTTTTATTAATTGTCTGTGTTTAATTCGTAGAACTCCATTTGATTATTATTATTTTTTAAAATTAATGTTAATAAAATTTAACAATGTTATTACTAATTTCTGCAAGCATTTTTAGTTTTTATGCCATTGTCAAACTGTGATTGTCGCTTTGAGACGACTTATTTATATGTGTCTAATTACCCCCGCCCAATTACAATTTTGTGGTGCCTAAAATGATTTATTATCGGTTAAGCTGATTTACTGAGAAAATAATTGTGACAATAGATTCTCTATTCTGTTGGGGTACTTGACATTTGAAATCTGTCTTCCCTACATTAATTGTTTAATAATGACGTGAGAGTGCTATTGACTTATTTAAATGTGTTATATTGTTTAGGTCTTGTGAACATACTGAGAAGTGGGGAGAAGTTTTAGACTGTTCATTTACATGTGTTATGTACTTATACGATCGTTTCGGCGTTTCAATAAGGATAATTGACCTATCCGATGCGGTTAAAAACGGAAAAGTTATATGCACAATCTTGAAGTTTATGTGTGCTTAGCTAGTGAACCCATTACGCCTAACCGGTAAAAATACAAATAATTATTAAGAAGGCGCCCACTTCTTAGTCTTATTTATTTTTCATTAATTAGAGCGGTTTGTGGCTGTGTGGTCATACTGGTCATACATTATCGCGGTTTCACGTGATGATCGGCATTAATACAGTCATCAATAATGACAATTCTTTATTAAGATGAACGGCTGCGCGGCCTGTTTTATACAAAACGTAGTTTTGGATTTGATGCCACAATGCCCAACCAAACTGAAAAATTATTTTTGTAATAAAAAGGCAGGGGAACGGCTGCGCGGCCTGTTTTATACAAAACGTAGTTTTGGATTTGATCCCACAATGCCCAACCAAACTGAAAAAATATTTTTGTAATAAAAAGGTATGTCAAATATCTATCTCGGACAGGAGCAATTTTTTTTTTGCTTTTAAATTATGACGTTTAGGTAATTAAAGAAATCGGTTTTGGTTCTTTTTGGAAGCAACTTTGGAATTTTTTTGGAGTTATTTATTACAAGAGAATATCCGAAACTAGTCATTTTTAAATCAAATTCTAGACGTATTGACTGTTTTTTACAAAAAAACATAAATTTTGTTTTGAAAGATTGTTATTTTATATGGTAAACGCACTTTTTAAATTTTGAAAAACTAAGTTTATTTTTAATATACTAAGGTTATACCGTTGGTAGTTGGCAGATTTGTTCAATTTTCAAAGGAAATATTGTATTATACAACACATATAATCATTTCAAATCATATAATCATACAACCAAATAAATCAATACAAAATCTAGTAAATGAAAATCATTAAAAAATAAATCCGAGAACGTGTTTTGTGACGAAAGTACTTCAGTTTTTCTGTTTATTTAAGGCCTTACTAACTAAAATATTTCAGATTTTTTTTACACACTTATTTTGTTTGGACATTGAAAAATCATAAATACTTATGATAAAAAAAATATTTACAAGAAGTACACGTATTTAATAATTTATCATCGTACGTTTTGAGCACTTTTATTGCTTACTTGAATGTAGGTGTATATTAAAGCAAGTTTTGAATAAAATAAATCCATGTTAAATTTTTGCTTTAAAAATTTTGATACGGGGAAAATCGATCTTTCTAATCGGAACCTTCCTGTACAGTTGCAAAAATTTTTAAACTTTTATTCTCAGCCGCTGGTCAATGGCTCTTAAACTGTCAACTTTTAGTCTGTATCAGGAATAGCAACCAAATGACAGAAATAATTGGAAATGACTGAAATATCATACGACGAAAGCGAATTTACATTTTACGTAATTGAAATTTTCCATGCCGTATTTTTCATCGCCCCGAATGAAAATAGTTGTTTAGCTCTCTGAAGAGCCAAACAGGTTCTTCTAAACCTTTCTATTTCCCATCTCCTTCCATTCCAGCAGCCTCACAATATTCCCCATGATTAGAATGCCATGATCCCGCTGGCATCGGGCAGTTAGAATTTTTTGAGCGGGAATCCCGTGGAAAAAAAATCTTTGCTCAAATTCGCACGACACTTTCTCTTCTGTTATTTCGTCACTCAGAGTAAGTAATACAACACGTATTAAGGCGACGTATCGCCGTTGCCACGACGCGACGATGGGAGTTACAGGGAAGGGAGGCAGATTAGATATGCGGAAGCGAATCGGAATCGGTGGTTCCGGTCTGGGCTTATTACTAAAGATAAGGTGTACAATGTACAGTTCTGCGTATGATGACTTTCTATAGATTTTCTAATATTTCCAGACAGAAGAATCCCGTAGGCAGGAAATAGTAGGCTAACATAAAATAATATGTTATTCTACGAGGACAGCTTACTGAGAGTTTAGGAAATAGCTCCTTAAGAGGGTATTACCAGAGAATACAAGAAATTAGTCCTTTTTAAATCAAATTCTAGACGTATTGAATCTTTTTTACAATTTATTATGAAATATATTATATTTATTTTGAAATATTATTTTATCTGGTACACGCAGTTTTAAAATGATGAAAAACTAAGTTTATTTTTTAATATACTAAGGTTATACCGTTGGTCATTGGCAGATTTGTTCAATTTTCAAACGATATATTCGATTAAACAACACAAATTTCAAATCATATAATCATACAACAAAATAAATCAATGCATTATCTGGTAAACACAGATTTCAGTATTGTAATTTAAGTTAAATTAAAATTATTAAAAAATAAATCCGAGAACGTGTTTTGTGACAAAAATACCTCAGTTTTTCTATTTATTTAAGGTCTTACAAACTAAAATATTTCTTTTCTTTTACACACTTATTTTGTTTAGACACTATTAAAAAATCATAAATGCTTATGATCAAAAAATACTTACAAAAAGTACACGATATTTAATCATTTATCATCTTGCATTTTGAACACTTTTATTGCTTACTTGAATGTATATATGTTAAATAAATAAATCGATATAAAATTTTTAATATAAAAAAATTGATATGGGGAATAATAGACGTTTCTCATTGGAACCGCCCTGTACAGTTGCAAGAATTTTTAAGCTTTTATTCTCAGCCGCTGGTCAATCGCTCTTAAGTTTGGAATGATTTGTGATGAAATGTGAAAGAATATGGAAATATGAGTAAAAAGCAATGAAAATGATATCGTGTTTCTTTTGCAGAACATAATTAAACTGATGGTTTTACAGTGCCTTCGAAAGGCGAAATAGTTATTAAACATGCCTAGAATGGTATTCATCAATTCTTTTTCTTATTTACTACAAATATTTAAAAACATATTCAATATCCTTCCTGATAGCCTAACAACCGAAAATAAAATAAGTATATTTAAAAAAAAACTGTTTGCTCTCAAAATTAATGAGCAAAACAAAAATGTTCTCACTTAAAAAAATGTGTTACTTGGTATTAGGTAGTAAACCATCATTATTAATATTATTTGTATCAATGTATTAAGTTAACAAAGCGAAATATGTATATTTCTTTTAACTTAAAAAAAAAATATATATATATATATATATTGTGGTATTTTCGTGTGCTCTTCTATTTAATAAAAATTAGTTAAATAAAACAAAAAAAAAATAGGGAACTTTGTAATTATCTTTCTAATTAGATGACTTTATGAAAAACTTTCAGAAGCATTGTGGCAGATTGACAGTTTGGCTTAAACTAACGTCCCTGTATAGTTAATAAAAAAATCCATTACGTTTAACATCTGATTTATATGCTGACTTTAATTGTTGTTTAATCTATCCATGGTGATTAATTTATCAGGGTTTATCTTTTCTGTGGGTATTTTCATCAGATTTTCCGCACCCAATTTCCTCCTTAATCTGTTCACTGTCAGTATTAAGCATTGTTATCTGTAGCCTTGACATATTTCCCAATTTTTGGACTACGTTTCTGTTTACCGCGAGAAAGTCCAATACACTTATACAGCAGGGGTGGCCAAACTTTTGACCTGTTCGGTCTACTTACGTTAAAAATTATTTCTTGCGGTCGACTGCAAAAACTGCTTTAAAGTGACAAAATAAAACTATTTTGTGATAAATTTGTAAGAATTTATTAATGCAATGTAACATATATTTTATTTTCATTAAGCTTTTCGTTTTAGGGTGGATGTTTGACACTGCATATTCTCCACAAGCTTATCATATTGGGGAGTGTACGAAGTAACTTCGATTCGCAAACACGAAGTTAAGTGGGCATCTGTTATGCGGGAACGATGTTTGGTTTTTATTTTATTCATCGTTCAAAATGTTGATTCGCAAAGATAGGTAGAACCGAAAAACGATGTCAAATACAAAGCGCACTCAAGTCGACACTAGTAGGTGCTGGCTAGGCTAGCTACCCACGAAACAAAGCCACGAGAAAACAATACAAAATGGAAAGAAAAGAGACAGCGATATACCTTACCTACGCGCGGAGCGAGGCGAGCCGCATTTAGTTGACTGACTCACGCACACGCACGCAACGATACTGCCATTGCGTTGTTGCGATGCGACCGAAGCGTGTGAGTAGGTACCTTATTTAGTCCTTTGCGCGAATACATCTCAAAATAATGTTATTTTGTTATATTTTCCTATTCACTATATTTTACTCTCGCGGGCTACCTAAATCAGCTTCGCGGTCGACCGGTAGACCGCGGTCGACCTGTTGGCCATCCCTGTTATACAGTATATCTACCGACCTTTCAGTACACGGCTCCAAATGATTTGGCTTACGGAAGAACTTCAAAGAAAATTATTAATGATACACTTTAAATTAAAATTTGCGGTGGCGAAAGTGACCCAAATTAATGGTTTATACTTAGAGCCACAAAAGACGTAGGTATATATATATATTTATTTTTAATAAATTCCCCCAAAATAATTACATCAACTTCACTTCGTGATTTCCTCACTCAAAATAAGATAAAATAATATGGAGGCTCAGATTATGTTTTGTTACACAATGGATTTTTTTAATAGTATTATGCTAAGAGTATGTATATTAGAGAGACGGCATGTGAAGTGTGCCCGCGCGCTTCAAGTGTGCCTTTTCGAGAATTCTACCCACATGGCTGACATTGGCTGTCACCATGTAAAATGGCTGCTGTCGGAACGTATTAAACGTCCAAAAACCAACAGCCAATGTAAGCCGTTTGGGTAAAATTCTCGAAAAGGCACACTTGGAGCGCGCGGGCACACTTCACATGCCGTCTCTCTAATATACATACTCACTCATAGGTATTATGACAAAGATTTTAGTATGTCAAGAGGTTTTTAAATAATTGTCAAAAATACCCACACCTCGGAATTAAGTAAATAGTTAAAAATTTGAGAAACACCGTCTTCAAAATATATAATTTTATCATTTTGTGCGTAAAACATATATTATCCGATAACATACGATTGTGTATATTTCAAAGTATGATATTAAGTGATTTTATGGGCTAATATTAATGAAACCATTTAAGACGATAGACTTCGCTTTTCGGCCCATACAAAAAGGACGCCCGGGAAAAAACACTTTTCTACATCGAAAATTGCACAAAATGAATATATTTTTTTATACTGCCTTCTAGAGGGTGAAAACTATGTCGGTATGTTTTCGAATTTTCGATGCGTTTCGTATTAACGTAAAAATTCACTGTCAAACTTGAACGATTTATCAAAAAATATTATTTAAGGAAAAAGTGCTGCTAACTCAACTCTCATAAAGAATTATTAAATTATAAAAAGCTACCGACGTAGCTTCTTCTTTCTAAAAAATATATATTTTTTAAAATTTCAATTTCGTTAAAGTTTCGGTGTAGAAAAGTGTATTCTCCATAAACCCCTTTTCGAGCGATTTCTGTATGTAAATTTGAGCGTTGTCTCATTCGCACATTTCGCATTCGCATGTATTGTAAGTGTGCGTTAGCTTATTGTGAGCGGGACAGAATGACAGTCGCGGGTGTTCCGCGTGTCGTTCAAAGTCTAGCCTCTTAAATTTCCGCATATATTTGTGCTGGAAATAAACACCTCTCGTCCTTGAACAATTCCCGAAAAAACATATTGTTGTTCTTTCAGAAACCTGAATTATGTATGTACTAAATATAAATACTTTATTGGAGCAATATTTCAGGAAACACATAGGAATTCAACAAGAACACTGAACATATCGTCGCCGAAGGGAACAAATACAAAAATTAGGGCTATAAAATAAACTAGGCTCTTGATTATACGGGTTGTCAGGAAATAAACAATACAGAAAATGTATGTTACTAAAAAAAATTTCCACATAGGCATCGCCAGTTCGTGGGTATAATTTCATTTTGTTTTGAAGAGTTTTATTTCACATGTACATTTGTCACATAGTTTTTATTTTATTTATCTGCTATCGGTTTCGATACATCCGTGTCTTTCACTAGCAATCTTAAAACTAACTTAAAAATAATACAAGTACAGAATGATCAGATTTTTTAGGTTTACGGTAGTGGGAAGGGTGACTTTGGGAGGGGGAGAGGAGAACAGTGTCATTTAGTATGTGAGCAGTTTGTTGTTGATCACACGTTCCATCACCTTGGATAGAACTGAACCATGGGGTTGGCCGGGTTGGGGCGTCATCTTTCTTTCGAATAGGATGGATAACAGCTTTTTTCCAACCAGAGGGTACAGAGCTAGATTTCAGAGACATTTTGACAAAGCTTTTTAAAATGAGTTATTTCTGCAGCGCACCCCTGCAATACCAGGGTTCGTCAGGCCCGCTAGCATTATTAACATCAAGCCCTTGTAAGACTTGGAGTATATCCCGATGACGGAACCTCAGCTTTTTCATTTAAAAACCGCAATGAGAAACCGTCGCGACGTCGTTTTATTTTGTGTGCATACGGAGAAAAATGTTATTCTAAAATACGATCATTTTATTCGTAAAAAACGATTAAAAACGGGACCGAAGTTCTTACGAACAAATTAACAGTGTTACAATGTTTATTTTTACATGTTCCAGCCAATAAACATTGAAACCCTGTTAATTTCTTCGTAAGAAATAAGAAAAAATGTTTTTACCTAATTGTTAAACAATTACAAGTGAATGTTGCACAAGAATCTGGCGTCCCAAATTGGAGTATGTTTATTCAACATTTTATACCGATATTGTAACCAATTGGTTTTTATTGATAAATACTTCACGATTACGGCACAGCGACGGCACAAAAAGTAAGAAACGTATATTCCTGATCACAATAATTCAGTCCCGCTTTTAACCGTTTTTACGAATAAAATGATCGTATTTTAGAATAACATTTTTCTCCGTGTAAAATTGTGTTTTAAAGCGTGCCTTCTCTCAATATAAGATTTCCTAGCAAGACAGGCGCGTAGTAATGTTATTGTAATATAAAAATGATTAATAATGAAAAAAAAACATAAAAAATAATTATTGACCCGGATATAATATGTAATATCCAGAATTTTTTACAATTTCATCAGTCATATTTTGCGTTATTGGCGATTATGTACCGTTTAATAGAAATGACGTGATAACCTTTCCGCACTTGATAGCAACACACTGGAACAGGATAAATTCAGGTAAAATGAATACGTCTGAGCGATTATAAAGTTTATTATAAAGCCACAATCAACGTCACTTGACCTAATCAATTTGTGACCAAAAATAGCTAACACCGGTTACAGTGACAGAAGCGGAAAACGTTGCAAAGGGGACTAAAATGGCAATGTTGCTTTTGATTTGATAAAAAAATTAATATGCATTTCCGTCACGACCTTTAAAATATCTATAAAAAAGGACGAAAGGGCGTTGCCACTAAAAGTAAAACTCTATATCCTAGTCTATGAATGCTATTTAGAGGGTATTACCAGAGAATACCGGAAATTGGTCCTTTTTAAATCAAATTCTAGACGTATTGACTTTTTTTTACAAAATCATAAATTAATTTTGAAAGATAGTTATTTTATCTGGTACACGCAGTTTTAAAATTTTGAATAACTAAGTTCATTTTTAATATACTACGGTTATACCGTTGGTCGTTGGCAGATTTGTTCAATTTTCAAACAATAGATTCTATTAAACAACACAAATTTCAAATCATATAATCATACAACAAAATAAATCAATACATAATCTAGTCAACACAGTTTTCAGAATTTTAATTTTAGTTAAATTAAAATCATTAAAAAATAAATCAGAGAACGTGTTTTGTAACAAAAATACCTCAGTTTTTCTATTTATTTAAGGTAAAATATTAAAAAAAAATATTACACACTTATTTTTGTTAGACATTATTGACGTAAATACTTATGATCAAAAATACTTACAAGAAGTACACGACATTTAATAATTTATTTATATTGTGCGTTTTGAGCATTTTTATTGCTTACTTGAATGTAGATATATATATTAAAGCAAGTTTTGAATCAAATAAATCGATATTAAATTTTTAATTAAAAAATTTTGATAAGGGGAATAATCGATCTTTCTCATTGTAACTTCCCTGTAGAGTTGCAAGCATTTTTAAACTTTTATTCTCAGCCGCTGGTCAATCGCTCTTAACAGAAAAGTCGTAAAGCATTGGAATCATAAAGTTATTTGATTATGTTTTATATTTTTTGTGGGAATCTCCACAAAACGGTATCGTTTAATTCTATAATTAGATAAATCTAATTACCACTAGTGTTTTTCTATGTTTCAATTAGGCAACGAGACATACCTAGTTGTAGCATTAAAATTTGTGGAGTTGCTTAAGCTGCTTTCGTTACATTTTTATAAGTAAAAACTAGGTAAGTCATTCAATTTTTGCAAATAAATAGTTAAAAAATGATTAGTTATTTTCTCATTTTAAAATGTAAGGAATCCTCTTCCCAACACACCAATCTACGATTTAAAAATACTTATCAGTATAAATATATTTATCCGATTTATCAGATTGATATAGATATAAACCGATTTATGAGATTGATTACCGTCTTAACCATCTAATTTCCCAAGAAAGCTGATTTCAGAGTTACTTACTTCTAATAATTAGATACCCCACGATATTATTATATCTGTAGATTTGTGAATTATTATGTGTTTTTTCTTGAAATATTTTCGACTTCAAGTCGAATAAAGCGATCCTTACTAAAACCAAGATACAACTGTACACGAACTCCATCTCTCCTTTTGCCAAAAGTATTTAGGTGATTTATTTTTGGGTTATAATGCCATATTGCGCTTCGCTTCTTTAGCTAACATTTCGGATCTGTCTTAAAATCTACCCTGATAATGGACACTGTAACTATGTCCGAAACGTTGGCTAAAGAAAAAGTAAATGCAACGCGGAATAATAATTCAAAAAATAGTCACGTTCTTTTATTTAATTTTCTATAAGTTATAAGAACTGAATAGTAGGAAAAATAGAATCTCACTTCATTTGTGAATTTTATTAAGGCTTTTATATATTTATTTCATTTACTTTAATGTTAGAGGATCAAATCACCGTAAGATAACAATGTAAAACAATAATATTGTAATATGTGGACCTCAAAACAGGTATAACACGTAGTGAGGTATATATATATATATATATATATATACAATTATATACCTCATATAATTGTATATATATATATATATATTAATTTAACAATTTGTTGAAATATTTTTAAAAGTAATCAATAATAAATAAAACTTTAATCAGGCGTAACTATATTTTATTGTACATCGTCATAGTTAATCTGCAGCCCAATTAATGTGACTTTCCCTGTCAAAAATACTGGCTGCACGACAAAAAAAGAACAGTGACAAAACAGAACATTGGAGAAAAGTTAAGAAAAAAAAAACCTAACATATTATTTAATGTTTTGTTCTGCTTTTTCATTGTTATTTTGTATCCGGTTACCCTGCTCACTCGCTCCATTTCTCCAGTTGGGTGTTATTTTTTCCCTGTTCGGGATTCCGTGCAATATGCTTCCTTCAGTTGGCATCGCTCCAGCCGGCAGCGGTGGAACAAAGCTCTAACGCTACAGGAGCTTATGTCATAGGACACTACCGATAAACACCGAATTGAATAGTCTGCCACCGATCTACAAAACACTAGATGAGTTTGACAAGCTCAGGAAATTGGCCCATGCACTGAGCAGATAATTCAAATAAGTGTATAAAATACACCAACGAAGCAAAGAGCCAGAGATAATTTTGGCCAATAGATTATTAATCAGAAAAAAAAATCCTTAATTCGAAATTTATTTTTGTCGGCGTACGAATAATTCGAAAAAATTAAATTTATTCAAAATATATCATTTCTAAGATTATTTCGCAAATCTGAATCTGACAGGCCAGCGTTTTGCGAAGACAGGTAAAATTCCATTACGCGGTTATAAACCGTCCTATTTTGTAAATTTAAATTTGACAGACCGGCCGCGACGGTAATCGGCTGCAAAATTTCGATTTACACGGCCATAACGTTAATCGGTAGAGACTTTTGATTTACAAGGAAATATTGTGTTTTATTATTTTAAAATTTACTTCGAATATCTGAATTTGAAGATCCGACCGTGACAGTAATCGGCCGCGAAAATTCGATTTATACAACAGAAAGTCGCCGTATTATGAATTTACGAAATTGGGCGACTATTAGTTAATCAAAATTTGAAAAATTACCTCATTTTCAAAAAAAAAAAGTATATATATATATTTTTTACCCTGATATTTTCCTGATAATTCCCGGAATACTTCATTTTCCAGGTCTGTGGCCACCCTGAATGATACTCCACAAAATGTTTGCCACTGTCCATCCCTTCTTCTCATCTTCATCCCAACTTCTGTACAATTTCACTTTTGCCAAAACAATGTTACAAATTTCGCATTTCTTAAGGAAGAATCGGGAAAACTATAAATCATGTACACAAGAACATGTCTTTCAGCCACATAAGCATAGACAACTAGGTACATAATATTATGATGAAGCGATATTCTAGATTCTAGGCTGTGGCACGTCAGAATGATCACTTGTCGGTAACAAATGTAATTTAAGGTTCCATAGATACCAACCTGACGTATGGTAAATCAATGCTTTGGGGTAAATTTTTATGATCTGACGCTGAGTGAAGGAATTTGACGCCATAAATCAAATTTAATTTGATATTTGAAAAAGCTATTTTCGCCTTTCGACTTGCAAAACATTTTCAGACAGACAGACATTTGGGGTAACAGATATAATTTCTTTGTTTGGATATGTCTACCAATTTATGAGTAAACAGTTTGGCAGACTTCGTATACAGGACTGCATTCCGTTAAACTATAGATATAATTACAAATAAATAAGAAATTGATTATCTAAATTAGACGGCTATGAGCTATGTTATTAATGTTGAGATGTTGGAAATACGACCCAAAATGTTTCATCTTTGATTTTTTACATTGAATCCACACTGTAGGTCCAGAGGAAAATAATAATACCTTCTGTGCGGAGTTAATGTAAAAACGTAATCTTTGGGGATGTTGCGTGGAGGGACTATTTGAGGAAAGGAAGGAGTGGGACCCTCCTCAAGACCAGCGTTTATTGTTCTCTTCTCTTAAAGGCCCGTGTTCGTTTTTCAAGACTCTTAGTGCCTCCGCTGACGAGGCAACTTACTTAATTACTTACCAATCGGAGCCGTGCGCATCGACGTCCGCTCTCCCCCGAGTTTGGCGCGTCACTGCGTGAAGGTACTGGAACTCACAATTTGTATTTCCAAAAAATAACGGTAAGCAATTAAGGAAGTTGCCTCGTCGGACTCAACGTTTTTTTGCACTTTTTTTTTTGTTCGAACCATGTTATTTTTTTTACCCTTTATAAGAGTTGATCATGTTTTTGTTATATTTCTTTAACAATTACTTTGAAAAATTGTTTCGTTTTTAAAATGCTGAAACTAGAAGTTGGGTCTCGTAATTTTGTTAAAAAGGTGCATTTTCTAGAAGTTCCTTAATAAAAGGCTGTGATTCTATAATTTTAAGTAAAAACCTATGCCATTGTAAAACCAAATATACAATAAATAAATATAACTAGCATTTCATTAAAAAAAAACGTTTATTTCATGTTAAATTTACGATTTTATTACCGGCCAGATAAATTGTGTATGTATGAAGTCACCGGGTAAATCAAGGGTTAAAAGTGGATATTGTGAACGGAACAATCACAGAATTGATTAAATTGATATACTAGGAAAAATGAAATTTATAACAATAAAAGCCTTACAAAGTTCCAAGTAAACTGAGGTCCCGGATGAGATTACAGATTAAATCCTGTTTTCCTGGTATGTTACGCACAAACATTATGATCCGTGTGTAATAAATACTTTATTGACAGTGACAGAAGTTCGGTTTATATTATATGGTACCCGATTCGTCCGAGGTTGCATTTTTTCTCAATATTTATTGATAAGAGAAAAAGAACAATATAACGTGATATTTAAGAAGGATATCTCAAGTGGGTGATAGAAATGATGGTTCCATGAAAACTCATAATCATGCAACTTCAACACCCCTTTGAAAAGTCATAATGTTATGATTTTTTTAAATAGCTTATAACATAACCTAACGTAACCTATTTAACCACTTTTTCATCACTTTTAACGAAAATAATACGTTAACATGAAAGTTTCATGACGTCAGAGATCAATACCACTTGAGAGAATTTAGAGAGACTCATATTGTCTGCTTTATAGCTTTGCTCCCACAATGCAAGTGATAATTTAATAAAAAGTGAAATAGAAGATAATGAATGAATTTTCATGCAAACGTTAATTTAAAAAAAAAAACTGAGAAATCAAGAATTTAGACAGCCCCGATGCAGAGCTGTAAGATCCTTGACTCTGGACCCAGAGGAAGCGTGTTGACAACCGAGCGAGCTCAAAATAAAAAATGTTTTATTAAATGTACGAGAAGGTACTGATATGCATTTTTCATAAGCCCCGAATTAAAATAAATTAAGAGTGGAAGATACTCGCATATTCAGAATCGAAGTGTTATGTGAAACGGCTGAAGCTAATTTTAATAAAAATAACCTACAAAATTAATAAGATGTGTACTTCCATCCCTTCTTCTCTTTCTCCTCCCCGACTTTTCTCCGATCTATATTTAATTTTTAACTTTAGTGTACATTAACTCCCGATGATGTGAACATTGTTCACGAAACAGGTAGAGTGTGTATATATATATATATAAACAAAGCGATGTAAACTAAGTTATTTGTCAAATAAAACAAATAACTTAGTTTTAAACCACTTTATATTTATTAAGTTCCCTTACTCCTTATGTAACCCCCACCCTTCCTTTATAACTAACTAAAACAGTTTTTAGTCTTATTAGCATTTTAAGTGTAAAGCTTTATTACGAAATTTTTTTTTTTTATTTAAATATAAAATTGGTGAATTACATTTAATAAATAGTAATACAAAATCAGTCCAGATACTGCTTTTATTAGTGGCGGCATTTTTATTTAACTTTTCATTTAATATTTACTTCGTAATATTTTGAACATAATAGAACATAAGAACGAAATATTATGAACGATAAACACTGTGAACAAACACTGTAATAGATTCACCACGGGAATCACATCGATAACAAAAATAAAACAAACAAAACCTGTAGGATCTTGTCACCAATGTGTGCCTTCCTATTGGTCAGTTAGCGAACGAACTTCGTGCTAGTTGCTATCTTCGTTCAACGAAGACAGCAACTAGCAAACACGCGCGAGGCACGCGCCACTCTGGCCCCGCCCACTTTATTTACATCTCGTTACTTGTCGCAGATATGAATCCGCATCCGCAAACGCTCCGCATTAAGAGGCTAGACTTTGAACCACACGCGGAACACCCGCGTCTGTCATTCTGTCCCGCTCACAATAAGCTCACGCACACTTACAATACATGCGAATGCGAAATGTGCGAATGAGACAACGCTCGAATTTACCTACAGAAATCGCTCGAAAAGGGGTTTATGGAGAATACACTTTTCTACACCGAAACTTTCACGAAATTGAAAATTTAAGAAATATATATTTTTTAGAAAGAAGAAGCTACGTCGGTAGCTTTTTATAATTTTATAATTCTTTATGAGAGTTGAGTTAGCAGCACTTTTTCCTTAAATAATATTTTTTGATAAATCGTACATGTTTGACAGTGAATGTTTACGTTAATACGAAACGCATCGAAAATTCGAAATCATACTAGAAGGCAGTATAAAAAAAATTTATTCATTTTGTGCAATTTTCGATGTAGAAAAGTGTTTTTTCCCGGGCGTCCTTTTTGTATGGGCCGAAAAGCGAAGTCTATCGTCTTAATGCGGATATCCGTAACACCCCTGGGTTTGAATTAAGAATTTAATGGAAACAATAGTGTTACTTGCCATATTTTGGGTTAATTTTGTGAGACAATAACGTGTCTATTTGTATTGTAATGTGATTGTCACGGCCATCTCGAAAGACTAAATACCGAATTAGGAAAATGAGGATAATTTATATTGAGGGCGGTTACGTGGTAATGAAGTAGTAAGTCGTAAGTTATTGGATGGATGTACTCACCGTTCTAGAAGAGATGGAGGTGGCAGCCAGCGTGAGGTGATGCACCTCCCAGCGGCGCAGGAACTTGGAGCTGAGGATCTTACTGATGAGGGTGCGCGTGTGGTTCAGTTGGCAGAGCTGGATGTCCCCCTCGGGCAGCAGCTTGAAGCGTGGGCCAGGCGGGGGAGCGGGGGAGGACGAGCAGGGGGGGTTCATCTGGAAAGGAAGTTGATAATTAGTATTCTACTTCATATTATTACACAATTTTATAGCAAAAAAAAATCCAGTTAAGAATGTCACCTCCTGTGCACTAATTGGTACCAAGACAAAAGATTATATTGAAGATAAGCGAAGAAAAATTTAAATTAACATATTTTTTTATTTTAGCTAGGAATCAAACATATATAAAAAGATATGATAATTTTTACTTTATGAAATAAATTAATTAAGTTCCATTAATTAAGCAGTTTATACATATTTATTTTTTTATTTTTAACTTAATAGGTAAAACCTCAAATTAAAATATTTTAATTAATGAAGACTATATTAGCGAAACTCGAAAGAATTTGAAACCGAATAATCAGAAAAAAATACGGCTACATCTGGGACTTGAACCCAGGACCTTCGACTTTCCTGGCAGGTTCTCTAACCACTGAGCTAATTAATGTGTCCCTATCCGATTCGGTCATATTTAACTGTATCCTGCTTCTACTGAGAACTACCAACATTATCTTCACTTTCTCAACGCATATTTTCATTGGCTGCTATCTTTATGTATGATTGCATTGATATGAATTTAGTTCGAGTTGAATCTTGCAGTCATATATCAAAGATAGCAGCCCAGAAAAATATGCGCAAAGAAAATGAAGATAATGTAGGTAGTTCTCAGTCGAAATATTATACAATTTAATATGACCGAATCGGATAGGCACACATTAGCTCAGTGGTCAGAGCATCTGTTCGGAAAGCCGAAGATCCTGGGTTCAAGTCCCAGATGTAGCCGTATCTTTTTCTGATTTTTCTGTTTCAGATTTTCTTTCCAGTTTATACATACCTACTTTATTAAAACATCGCAAATACAAAAAAATATTATATTAGGTAGATTATAGTATATTAGGACAATCTTTTTCAACGCTAGCTACAGTTAAAGTTAGACTAAAAGCCATTAGTTACTTAATTTAAATTTCACCAAAATGCGTATTTCAATCAATTGTTTTAACTTTTGTTTTTACTTTCCGAAAACAGACAGTTACCCTATAGTTACTCCGCCATATTGGCATATTTGACAGTTCTGTTCAGATCTGTTCGAGGAAGTTACGAAATTTCGTGCTTCATAATCGATTATTAATCATTAATCACGATAAATATTATAGAAGATGATGATGTATACGTTCAATGGGTATTACATTACGTCCTTGAGATAGACAATCATTCAGAATATAGGTAAACACGGCAATTCTTGCATTTATATTATTATGTATAGGTACCATCTACATGTGAATTGCTAGGGGCCGTCTGTTTCAACGCTAGCTACGATTTTTCGCGGCTCAAAATCGATTACTAATCTCACCTCTCATCTTAATATATAAAAAAATTATGTTTGGTTGTTGGTTTGTGTGTTCGTAAGTTATGCGCGGCCATACAGTTCATCCGATTGCGATGAAACTTTGGGAATATGATGTGCGCATACCCGGGATGGTTATAGGATAGTGAGCTCTGGCGTTATGAAATTATTTCCTATATTATTCATACGATTGCGATTAAAATTTCATTCGATTGCTATTAGTTTTTTTTAAATTGTTGTGAACATACCCGTGAATATTGCGATGCGTTTTATCACACGATTTTAAGGAATATTCTGCTTTTTAGACTGGCCACACTAACTATTATTACTTACTTTGGCTAAAGTAAGCTTGAAACAGCGCGTGGTCCTGTTTAACTTCCTTATCATTATAACTGAAAGTAAACTTTAAATTTAGTTCACGATTTAGCTTTCTGATGAAGCAGATGGCTCTTATACTGCCATAGTAAGTGAATAACAGTATCTTCCTTGAAAGTCTCAAGAAAAACACTGTGTTTTTACTTATTACGGCAGTGTAACATTGCAAACAAGAGCTAACAAAAAATAAACAGTAGATATCTATTATAAGAACAGTGAAATGAGCAGGTACAATTTTCGCATCGTATGATAAAATCAAAAGGTTTAAATTAAAATCTTTGCACGGTATCTATACTCAAGCGCCCTTGAAGTGATTTTGACAAAAACGGCGCTTTATAAATTGTGCAATTATTATTTTTAATTACAGTTGAAAATGTCTACATCTCAAGGCAAATTTTGCAGAATGTCCTATTAATAAGTTTGCGCATATTACAATGTGCTACTAAAAGAAGATGTCTACAGCTCGTAAGGCATGTTTTGCAGAATATCCTATAAATGAGTTTGCGCATATTACAATGTGTTTATACTAAATGAAAATGTCTACATCTCGCAAGGAATGTTTTACAGAATGTCCTATTAATGAGTTTGCGCATATTACAATGTGTTTATACTAAATGAAAATGTCTACATCTCGTAAGGAATGTTTTACAGAATGTCCTATTTATGAGTTTGCGCATATTACAATGTGCTACTAAATGAAGATGTCTACAGCTCGTAAGGCATGTTTTGCAGAATATCCTATTAATGAGTTTGCGCATATTACAATGTGTTTATACTAAATGAAAATGTCTACATCTCGTAAGGAATGTTTTACAGAATGTCCTATTTATGAGTTTGCGCATATTACAATGTGTTTATACTAAATGAAAATGTCTACATCTCGTAAGGAATGTTTTACAGAATGTCCTATTAATGAGTTTGCGCATATTACAATGTGTTTATACTAAATGAAAATGTCTACATCTCGTAAGGAATGTTTTACAGAATGTCCTATTAATGAGTTTGCGCATATTACAATGTGTTTATACTAAATGAAAATGTCTACATCTCGTAAGGAATGTTTTACAGAATGTCCTATTTATGAGTTTGCGCATATTACAATGTGCTACTAAATGAAGATGTCTACAGCTCGTAAGGCATGTTTTGCAGAATATCCTATTAATGAGTTTGCGCATATTACAATGATACTAAATGAAAATGTCTACATCTCGTAAGGAATGTTTTACAGAATGTCCTATTAATGAGTTTGTGCATATTACAATGTGTTTATACTAAATGAAAATGTCTACATCTCGTAAGGAATGTTTTACAGAATGTCCTATTTATGAGTTTGCGCATATTACAATGTGCTACTAAATGAAGATGTCTACAGCTCGTAAGGCATGTTTTGCAGAATATCCTATTAATGAGTTTGCGCATATTACAATGATACTAAATGAAAATGTCTACATCTCGTAAGGCAAGTTTTGCAGAATGTCCTATTAATAAGTTTGCGCATACTACAATGTGCTTATACTAAATGAAAATGTCTACATCTCGTAACGCATGTTTTGCAGAATGTCCTAGTAATAAGTTTGCGCATATTAGAATGTGCTGTACTAAATGAAAATGTCTACATCTCGTAAGGTATTTTTTGCAGAATGTCCTATTAACAAGTTTGCGCATGTTACAATGTGCTGTACTAAATAAATCGTTTGATCTGGTTTGGCGTTCGATGCTATAGAAAGTTTGAAGAGATCAAACGATCTCCCTCATAAACATATAATGCGTGTTCATAATATGAGAAGGAATTACTACACTTGTAAAGTTGCTTGTATTATAAATAAAACGATGAATCGATTGCCAAGATAGAATTTAATGCGGTTTCGAATGACGTCAAGATAGTGATGGTTTTCAACGATCATTAATTGAAAATAAATAAATATACCTATTAATAACGAATTGCGAAGTAAAATCTAATAAATTAGTTTGATATGATACATGGTTTTGATGCTCGAAAATAAGAAATCAGATTGCAAAAATATATTTTGAGGCAAGTTGTGAAGTAAACATTTCAAAACAGCATTTTAAAATATTTAAGTAGTAATCTAATACATAAAAATTATTGTGTGTTCGTATGTTATGTGCGGACATACCCTTCATCCGATTGCGATGAAACTTTGGGAATATGACTTTCCAATGCAACTCTCCGACCAACAGACGAATCGAGTGTTACTAAAAAACCCCTTAGCTGATCCGAGATTAATTGATCGAAAAGTTGGAAACAACGGCCGTTAGTGCATGTAATTTAATATCTAGTGAAAAGGGGGTATTACCAGAGAATACCGGAAATAATTCCATTTTAAATCAAATTCTAGACGTATTGACTCTTTTATACAAAAAAACATATATTGATTTTGAAAGATTGTTATTTTATCTGGTAAACGCATTTTGTAAATTTTGAAAACTAAGTTTATTTTTTAATATACTAAGGTCATACCGTTAATCGGTAGCAGATTTGTTCAATTTTCAAACAAGTCAAAAAAGATAAATAACTTTTTTCGAAATTCCAACTTTTAGGGGTACTTTTTTGGTACATGCAGTTTTAATTTTTTTTTAAACTAAGTGTATTTTTAAGATACTAAGGTAATACCGATGGTCGTTGGCAGATTTGTTCAATTTTTAAACGATAGATTCTAAAACAACACAAATTTCAAATCATATAATCGTACAACAAAATAAATCAATACATAATCTAGTCAACACAGTTTTCAGAATTTTTATTTTAGTTAAATAAAAAACATTAAAAAATAAATCCGAGAACGTGTTTTCTGACAAAAATACCCCAGTTTTTCCATTTACTTCCATTCTTTTTTTTACTATAATATATATCTACATTTATTTTCAATTGTCTTTTAAAACGTATTTTTTGTTAAAATTAGGTTTGAACCCTCCTACCCAGTGAACGGAATCAAAAACGTTACCAACCGGGCCAAAAAGGGAGTTGGTAAGATCGACAATTATTCGTATATTATTCTTTAATTTCTTAGAATTTCAGAAAAATGCATTTCAATATAATATGCCCGCGTGCGTGATTGCCACCGGTTAATAGAATGCATTGTCACTGACAACGAGTCAGCTCAATCGGATTCGGGAAGTAGGTTAATTTCCACTTCCAAGATTCGACTTCTTTCATACATTCATTCGATCAAGAAAACAAAAGTGTAATTCAAACAGATTTATTTAAAAAAGGCTGTCTGAACTAGTAGCGGAAATTTAATTAAAAAAAATAGCGTGCAAATCCAGTTATACCAATAATGGGAAAACAAAAACCGCAACATTTTATTCGCTCTGAGGAAAATATCTGAAATCTACGTATTTTCAAATATACACACGGTACGAAAGGGTTAAGAGGCTAGACTTTGCACCACGCGCGGAACACACGCGCCTGTCCCGCTTACAAAAAGCTCACATACACTTACGATACATGCGAATGCGAAACGTGCGAATGAGACAACTGCCGTAATCTCTCATATCGCTCGAAAAAGGGTTTCGAGAGAAAACATTTTTCTACGCCCAAACTTCCACGAAATTGTAATTTAAAAACAAAAATATGTTCTCGAAAGAAGAAGCTATGTTGGTATGTTTTTATAATTTTGTAATTCTTTATAAGAATTGAGTTAGCAGCACTTTTTCCTAAACTAATATTTTCCGATAAATTATACATGTTTGACAGTGAATGTTTACGTTAATACGAAACGCACCGAAAATTTAAAAACAAAACAACATAGCTTTCTTTCACCTTCTAAAAGGCAATATAAAAAAAAATATTTTCATTTCGTACAATTTTCGATGTAGAAAATTGTTTTTTCCCGGACATCTTTTTTGTATCTGCCGAAAAGCGAAGCCTATCGTCTTAAAGAAAATTTTATGTAGTTACTAAACGCCATAGACCTCCCTTCGCGTCAACTTAAGTACAATTATATATTTAATTTGATATTGGAATATCATATTTGTCCTCGTGAAATAGTAAAATGCAAATAAAAAACTTTGTTCCTGTCCTAAAAAAATTAAATACCTCAAAAATAATACAATGGCTATAAATTATCCCTGCATAGAAGTCGTGTTTACTAACTTCACACAGGAAAACAAAACGAGCATTATAATGTACATAAGTAGGTTAATATACTTTTCATAAAAAAAATGTTGCATGTTTAAATAAAAGCTGAGATTTACGATTGATGAAATCGTTAATAATGTACAAACATTTTTCATATATTTTCTCGGGCTTAAAAATATTTTTCCACTCTAAATCTCCATGGCCGGAATGAATCGCAAGCTTGTAACCTGGGTTTGTGCTAAACCATTTGGAAATTTTGAATGCACAAAAAGAAAAGTCAGAATAAAGATATAATTAAGTTAGTAAGTGATAATGTTAATATTTGGCATGAATGTTGATGTGAACACAACAAGATGAAACACAAAAATAGAATTCGCAATGTTTCTAGTGTACAAAATAACTTCTTTAATCTTCGCAAAATCACCTTGCGGCGTCATTTAATTAAATGAAACAACTTTGTGTACATTACTATAATCACAATTATCGACATGTTTCGAAACCGATGGTTTACTACGTCAGGATAATAAGAACATGTTAAGGTTAAAGCTCCAAACTTCAAGTTTAAAGCTCCGAGCTTAAAGCTCCGAGCTTAAAGCTCCAAGCTTAAAGCTCCAAGCTTAAAGCTCCAAGCTTAAAGCTCCAAGCTTAAATCTCCAAGCTTAAAGCTCCAAGCTTAAAGCTCCAAGCTTAAAGCGCCAAGCTTAAAACTCCAAGCTTAAAGCTCCAGGCCCAAAGCTTAAAGATAATATATTTATTTACATATTTTTTCTATAAAGAATTGGATTCAAATATTTATTTTCTCTTCAATTTTTACTGATTTCTTGTTAGTGTTGTTATTAGTACTGCCCTACGGTAGTTATGATTTTATTCGATATTAGATTCAACTCTAGGCTTTCAACTCAAACAAAGTGCTATAATAATTTAACAATAATACTTTCAAAGCATTATTTTAAATGCGCATTAAATTACCACCCTTTAAATGGGTATATCATATCACTGTCCGATAAATGGAATATTATTAACGACGCTTGAAAGGAAAAAAATGACTAAAGCGCCATACAGCTGTGACACTGAAGATGAACCTACACAACAAACTATATTCTTTGTTTGTGCTTGTGTTCATCAAATCAAGTTTCCTAGAGTTTTCCAGAACTTGTGCGAAACTCTAGAAAACTTGATTTGATCAACACAAGCACAAACAAAGATTATAGCTTATTGTGAAGGTTCATGAAGCTGTACTTAGCTTTAGCCATTTATCCTGTCATATTTCCGTCTCACGAAAGTACATAAGTACACAGAGAATTTTTTTATTATAAAATACGATCATTTTATTCGTAAAAATGGGACTGAAGTTCTTACGAACAAATTAACAGGGTTTCAATATTTATTAGCATGGAAACATGTAAGAATAATTTGTTGGTGAGCTATTAATATAGTAAAAGATTGATAAATAAATAAGTATAAATAACACAGATAAAATAGATAAAAACAGTAACCAGATACTTTTTTTTGATGGAGGACTTAGCCAGCCGAGGAATCGAACACGGAACGCCTGGGTGGGACCCAAACGCGACGCCCACTCAACCACTGAACGGTCTACTAAATTGCAGACAGCATAAAAAATATATAAACATTTGGGCGAACTGTGCGCTATAAAGGTCTACTCTCTACATAAAAAAATATTACTTTCGCCTCATTCTATTTGACGTATTTGAGAAGGACTTAATAAATTAATTAAAACTGAAAAAATAGTGTACTATGCAATTGTTCAATCTATATTGCAAAATGGTATTATTGGTTGGGGAGGAACTTATAATAATATTTTAAATCCACTCAAAATTGTTCAAAGATTGATAATTAAAGTAATTTTGAAAAAACCATCCAAATTTTCTACTGAAATTTTTTTTTCAATATTCAATGTACCTACAATAGACAAAATATATAAAAAATATTCAATTCTACAAATTTACAAAGAAGTACAGTTAAATACCATTCCATTCATCAGCAAGATATCAGAATACTATCAAAATCCCTAAATTTAGTACAAAGCACACACAAAATACTTATCTCTATCTAGGTATAACATATTATAACAAACTACCATTATATCTGAAAGTTATTGAAAATATTCAGGAATTTCAGCAAAAATTAAAAAAATTCCTAAAACTACTAAAGAGTCCAATTATTATTATTTCTTTCAAATCCTTTATTGATGAATCTTGCATTTTCTTAATTATCCCTTGTTTTTTGCCATATTGTATTATTTACTTTCACACATAATATTATATAATGAACTAAAATTCCCTCACCAAACACAAGAGCCTTGTCTCTTTATGGTGAGGAAAAGCTATTCTTATCCACTATTTTACCACTGTATAAAATGTAAAAATTGTGTATTTATTGTAAATAAAACCTTTAAATATAAAAAAAAAAAAAAAAAAACAAAAAAAAATGTTTATTTTTATTCTCTTGTAGTGGGCTGAGTGTCCACTGAATAAATAAATAGATATAATTTATTTTTATTTTTTGCTACCTTCCTAACCTACACACCACGTAAAAATATAAATACCAACCCAACGAATTGAATTAAATCAACGAAACTATGTAACTGTGTACATTTTACACAACACGAAAAATAACCCAATAACATTTTACGATACCAAAGAATTTTTATAGAAAATTACAAAGTAGTCTAGCGAAGTACCTATAATCGACACATTATTTATTTTTATGAACTCACGATTCAGGAAGATGAGCAATGACTGTTAACGATTACTTAATAAATCAGAGGCACATAATAACTTCAATCACAAAACGAACACAATGTAAAAATATAATATATATTTTTTAACAGAGAATAAATGATAAACTAATCGGCACTACTAGCTTCTCTGTGGTCAGCACACAATTGAAGTAAAAAATTACCTTTTGCACTTCTTACGGTGCTCGTTAAACGGTCGTTAATAATATAATCTCATTTTTACCGAGTCATTCGGTCATCGGTGATGCTCAGAAAAAAAAACAAGTTTATTTATCTATGACCAACTGGGTTTTTACATTTCTATGAAAATTATGAAACCGATATGATAAAAAATGTAAAAAAATTAAGTAAATGATTTATAATATTCTGATTGTAGTCAAATTACACAAAATAGTTAATTCGCTCTTAGAAAATGGGGTTAAAGGAAAGTTAGGTGTCTCGGGCGGTAAAGCAAATAAAGATGAATATTTACAAAATGTATTCAATTTTTTTTTCAATATTTGTTAAGATTCCACGACAACTCAGCAACGTGGCATTTTAACACCCCTTTGAAAACTCAGACAAACAAAGACATTATTATTAAGTATTATAATAAAATAATTGAAAAATACCCCATTACCTAAGCTAACGTAACCTATTTAAGGTGATTGTCAAAATAATTCATTTTCTTTCTACTCTTTCGTAGATGGCGCGCGTATAATTATTTTTACTTATATACGTTTTTTACAAGTTATGCTTCGAAATATTAAGATAAAATTATTGTTTGCGAAAGTACACAAGCAATATGAATATTAATAAATAGTTTTGTCAATTAAAAAACTCAAATCTTTCAAGAAAGGCTAACAAATACAATATTTCATCGGTTATTCAATCCAATATTGTATTTGTTAGCCTTTCTCGAAGGATTAAAGTGTTTTAATTAACATAACTATTTGTTAATATTTAAATTGCTTGTGTACTTTCGCGAACAATAAATTTTTCTTAATATTTCAAAACATAACTTGTAAAAAGCGCTTATAAGTAAAAAAATACTATACGCGCGCCATCTACGAAAGCGTAGAATATGAATTCTTTTGAAATTCACCTTAACCAATGTTTTTAATGATTTTTCAAGGGAGGTGTTCAAGTTGCATGATTCTGGGTTGTCCGGTCACCAAGTAACATTATTCCTACGCTATCAGGAGAATGGTGAAAACCCCCTGAATGATTTTGTCAATAATGGAAATACAAAATGATTTTTCCCGTCTTTCTCTCCTTCGATCTGCGTCGTCGAAATATTTCTAGGAAAAATTGGTGGGTCTTTATCGACGTGCATCTAAAGCTAAATACAATTTTTTTAAGTATTCTAAAAGATCTATTCAAGGTTATTTTGTAATGAAAAATCAAAATTCTACAAAAACAGGATATATGAATTTTTGATAAATTAAAAGACTTTCTATTCGTACTCTTGAACAATCATTATCATTTTGTTCTTTACCGCATTTCAAATTTCCGGGATCGTTATCTACAGGCGTAGGACTATTTCCGCGGATAATTTATTGGCGTTTCTGGCTGACTTAGCGGCAATCAATTCGCAGCGACAATTGAGTTCATTGTTCACGTGCAATAAAATGTCAAATTATCACGCCCATTCAATAAAAGCCTCGTTCAGACAATGAGTATTTTAAGCGCGGTGCTGATTTCGACATGATGATATTTTATGGAATCTGACAACTAACCAGGACAGTATTTAGGATATGTAGATATGTAGGCTGAACCTACGATGCCGGCCCTGTTGGGGGTAGGTAATTCATATCTCTCCCTGATGGACGATCTTATAATATTTTTTATTAATTTTATCTTTAATAAAATTATGTTTAATTTTTATTTTAATTATTTTTATGTTTAATTTAACTTATTTATATGATGAATTTTATTTTATTTTTATGTGTTAATTAGGCACCTACTTAATTTGTTATCTATTTTTATTTCTTCTTTTCTTTTAGAATTTATAATTAATATGTGTTATAGTTGTTTACGTAATATGGCAGACTGCAATACCCACCTAGTCCTGCTGAAATAAAAACTTAAATTAAACAAAAAAATAAAAAATAAAAAAAAAATAACCCGGGGTTTAAAACGGCGAAGTCACCCACGTTTTTTTTAAATTTTTAACAATTTTCTACTTAAAAACGTAAAAAGAAACAGAAGGACGTAAACACGTTACAATAAACATTGGTTTATTATTAAATTTGCAGAAAATTTTAATATGCCTACATTATGAGGTTATTATTAATATTGAGAAGTCCATGATACGATGAGATGTATTATCAAAATGTGTCACCTGTGACAGGTTTAAGAGCCATTGACCAGCGGCTGAGAATATGTCAAAATCAGTATTATTATTTTTTTTTTAATAAAATGCATTAATAAGAAATTGTCGTAATTATAAATATAACCTAACATGGAAATGACTTAGTGGCTAATAGGTTTGTGCCTACACTTCATACTGATGGAGCGCTTTATAAATATATATTTACAACTTAACTTTAAACAAATGGTAAGCAATTGATTAAACAAAATGGTGCGAGCCCATCACAGACTCGGCGGAATTTAGAGCTAAACTTAAAACACACCTTTTTAGTCGCATTATCCATAAATCAAAAAATCAAAACCTTTACCTTCACCCTCTCAGCCCGCGATATAATAAATAATTAATTGCATGAAAATGTTTACAAATTTCTATTAGTGAGTTATTTGTACATCTAATTTCATTTAAATTCTCCAGTCCTATTGAGTCCTAAATTCTCAAGTCTTTCGATATAACTTCAATTTATTAACTCCATTTTTGGCGGTAATCTTCTTATAAATGTAATATGAAAAGTGATGGTGTAGCAAATGTAAAATTATGCAATATCCAACGTTTTAAACATAGTGTCCTCCGCGTGCAAATTCGTTCCTCCTCCAAGCATAAACCTTCTAATTAACGTGTGTTTATCGGAAGTGACCTGCCAGGTAGATATGTTTTCTGTATCTATTTGTAAATAATAGTTCTAGGTAGAGCCTAAGAAGTCATAATAAAATGTAAAGCGCCCTTGAGGTGATTTCTCACAAAAACGGCGCTCTACAAATTATCCAATTATTATTATTATTATCATAGGCTGGAGCCTTGACGGCCTGCGCGAAAATAAGGCCCTGCAACAAACTAATGTAACCTAAAAAGCTCATTGTTCACGTGGAATAAAAGTTCAAATTATCACGCACATCCAATAAAGCCTCGTTTAGACATGATTTAAAGTCTTTTGGGGAGATGATTTTGACATGATTTTTGTAATTTGACAAGAGTATGCAAGAGATGAAATTAATGTCTGGTTGAGTACTTAAAACACGTGAGGATCCTAAACTCCGGATTAAGAGGTTGTGGGTTCGTAACCCAGCTTGCGGAAATAAATTTAAATAATGTATCTAGATATTATCTATATTGTATTTATATTATATATTCTTACTTTTTTCTTTTACCTTTGTAATGGCACTACTCCCCAATTCAAACACGAGAAATGTTTTCTTTATTGAATTGGGTAGATTCGTTAACAAACTCTTTTATTGTAATTAGCTTTTAAGACCCGTGATTTTCTTTTGTAAATATATCTACCTATGAATTTCAAATTAAAAAAAAAATAATAATACACGAGTTACTTAAGAAATAATCGAGACGTTGCTATAAATGGCTTTAACCGTGTTAGGTCACCAGATCTGCATAGCCAGGTACTTCCCCACTTTCTTCTCTTCCATCTCCTTCCCCTCCCCACTACCTTCACCATCACAACATACCCAAATTGGGGATGCCATAGTATCACTGGCTGCAGATGGGAGCAGTTGGGACTCTTGTGCGGTATTCATATAAAAAAGGTGAAATAGTTATATTTACTCCGGATAATTGGGACCCTTGTTCAGTTTTCACGTAAAAAAAAGATAATGAGTGTCATTATTCAAATTCTAACTTTGATAAACCATGAAATGATTTAATTATTTATTTGATAGTTAATAAAAATATGGAATTTAATCATCTAACGTACACTATGTACATGTTTGAAGATACTGTGAAAAATGTTAGAAAATCCACGATAAAAAAGCGTGCATACTAAACATGTTAACTTTAAAATGACGTGACAGCGCGCCGCTGAATCATTTCATTCCTGACTGAATGCGGCTTTTTTCACAATAGTGCCTTGTCAAAGGCAAACTGAAAGCAGAGACACGTAGAAGTGTTTTGTGGGCGTTTCTGCGAGCCAGAAATAAGTTGAATTATTCCTTACTTCTGCTGAAATTAGTCGTACATTTTCCAATCGAAATTATTTCTTGAGTAGACATTTATTTATATTTATTTTATTTAAATAACCATTTAAAACAAAGAATAATACACATATATATATATATATATATATCAAATAAAAACATAATACAAAAACAGAGAAAAAGTCCCAATAAACTACTTTTAAGCAGTTTTAATGCGAGTCGGAAGGTCTTAAGTAATTTGGCGACACCAGCTTTCTTTCAAATCGGTATAGGAGCATTTTCGCCAAAGTTTTTAGACGTATTAATCATTTTTATGCTTTCAATTTCGTCACTTTTACGATTTATTTGTAAGTTTTCACCAGATTAATAGCGGTCGGAATTTTTTTGTGCAGAATTCTGGGATTAACAATTTAATCCCCATTCACCAGAAAACTAACGGAGGGTAAAAATGTGGAATCTTCAGAGAACATCTTCAATTTATCTCTTAATAAATTAAAAATATTGATGCTGGGGCAATTCAATTATGTACGAAAAATATTTTAAAACTTTTTGCAAGCAAAATATTTCATTATAATTTTATTAACTATTCCCAAGCAAACGTCAAAAAATGGCGTTAAAAAAAATATAGATGGTCATGTAATGGAACTAACAGATTCTATATCCGATTTGTAAACGTGATTTATTTCAATGCCAGTCCAAATTTAGGCAACAACTGTATAATTTCCAAAAATATATTATACAAGCTATTTAACACCACAAAATTGACAGCGTAAAAACACACTTTATTTTGATACAAAAAATCAATTAAAAGTACGTACAGGTTCGACAGCTATATTTAAATGACTAAATAAAGTAATTTACTTACCAAAATTTAATCTTAAAAGTATTTAACATTCTAATATACTATATAATAATACATTACTATGAAGAATCCAATCAACGTCGTGGGACATGTTATAAATGCAATGTACAAACTTTGGCAAAAGGGCTCACAGACCACACTTTCAGTTGAATATATGTTCAGTGCTGAAAATCCATTGAGTACCATGTTTTATTGCTTCACGTTTGAAGAGAAAAATAAAAATTCCTTCGCAGCTTTTCCTCATTATATTCTATGAGAAAATTTCATCACAAAACGAATGAAATCTACGATATTTTTCAGTAATTTGAATGAAGAATCCTAACCTAACCTATGTCACATTAGTGAATTTACGTTAAAAGCACAGTTATAAAATACCTTTTTTTTCTAGAATAATACATTTAACGGAAATGTCAAGGCGAATCTCCTAAGCCAAGTTTCAATAGGGGGAGTGGTACCTACGTACCTACATGAACACTGATTAATTGGTATGTAATTTGACGTAAGAATTAAGAAAATACTTTTTGGTTAAACTCTACATTTTCACAGCAACATTGATTGGTGTTCAACCTCACAACGTACATGTAGTATATTGTGAGGTTGAACACAACGTATAAGTAGTATGTTGCAAGGTTGAACACAACATATACGTAGTATGTTGTGAGGTTGAACACAACATATAAGTAGTATGTTGCGAGGTTGAACACAATATATATATATATTTTTTTTTTTTTAAAAGAAAGACAAACATTCCCGGGTTACGAATAACCCAACAACATTTGAAAATCTCCTACTACCACCACACTAAACGGAAGATATTGCTTGTGTTGTGATGGAGGACTTAGCCAGCCGAGGGATCGAACACGGAACGCCTGGGTGGGAGCCAAACGCGATGCCCACACAACCACTGACCGGTCAATGTAGTATGTTGCGAGGTTGAACACAACATATATGTAGTATGTTGTGAGTTTGAACACAACATATTTGTAGTATGTTGTGATGTTGCACACAACATATATGTAGTATGTTGCAAGGTTGAACATAACATATACGTAGTATGTTGTGAGGTTGAACACAACATATAAGTAGTATGTTGCGAGGTTGAACACAATATATATGTAGTATGTTGTGAGGTTGAACACAACATATAAGTAGTATGTTGCGAGGTTGAACACAATATATATGTAGTATGTTGTGAGGTTGAACACAATATATATGTAGTATGTTGTGAGATTGAACACAACATACAAGTAGTATGTTGCAAGGTTGATAACAACATATATGTAGTATGTTGTGGGGTTGAACACAAAATACTGTAGTATGTTACATAAACTCTAATACGCATATAAATGTGTATGTACTTACTATTATTAAAGTTTGTACTTACTAGTAATTTAAACTTATTGTTGCACAAATTACATTGCAACGAATTGCGTGCTCACCTATAATTGAAACCATCGCTATAACAATGGTGAAAATGTATTACTGTGATGTATGTTGCTGAGCCAATAAATAATACAAATAAATTAAAAATAGGGTTTTTCTTGAATGTACTATTAAATAGTCTATCATCATGAACGTATATACATATAATAGGTACTTGTTCAAAGGTGAAAAATGTACACTTTACGATACTGTGTAAATTATTTACCTTAATACAAAATGTATCATTTTTAACTTATATTTTTAATACGTATCCAACGTTGCCTACAATCTACGTTGTACACTTATCCTTAGGCTAAATTCCAAAACCAAAGTTATTAAAAATTATTTTAAAATATTAAAACCGTAAAATAATGATTATTAAATTAAACAAATTACTTTGTGTAAACCACTATAATTCCATGGCATAATATCTATATGTTTCAAAACTGATGGTTTATTCGTCAGGATAATAACATGAATGATAAATTTAATTACAAAGTAATTTGTTTCATTTAATTAAAATGATGCCACAAAGTAATTTTGCAAAGATTGAAGAAATAAGGATTACTAATTTATTAATACATATTATTTAATTAAGTAATTAAAAAATAAAGTAAACATTATTTGGAACAATTTTTTATTTATTGTAATTTAGATTATTATTATGTTGCCTTCTTCTTCAATAAAATAAAAGTGCTTGTCTTATAAGAATATGTTCAACATATAAAAACATTCTCTCTGATGTAGATATCTTCAATAGTAACGGAAATAAATATAAATACTCTGTTAAAAATGTATTAAATTATATCATATAGTTGTATTAAATTATATTATATATCATGTAATAAAGTATATCCTATTATAATAATCTCTCTCTTGTTACAATAACGTAATATTTTTTAGTTTTTTGGGTCTAGTGCTAAATTTTTTATGTTTAATGTTTAATTTTTAGATCCGTAAAAAAATGTACAATGAGGAAATCTATAATTGGTTTCTCAGTCAAGTAAATTACACATGTATAAATGAACCACATTGTAAACTGTTGATTTCCCAAAAGTAAAATAAAATAAATAAATGATCTTTCCAAACACTGTTTATTTTTTTTTAAATTAAATAATATGTATTAATAAATTAATAATCCTTATTTCTTCAATATTTGGCAAAATTACTTTGTGGCATTATTTTAATTAAATGAAACAATACTTTCTAATTTGTTTCATTTAATTAAAATGTTGATTTAATTAAATGTATCATTCATGTTATTATCCTGACGAATAAACCATCAATTTTGAAACATATAGATTTTATTACATGGATTATAGTGGTTTGCACAGAGTAATTTGTTTCATTTAATAATCATTATTTTACGGTTTTAATATTTTAAAATAAGTTTTAATAACTTTGGTTTTTGAATTTAGCCTAAGGATAAATGTACAACGTAGATTGTAGGTAACGTTGGATACGTATTAAAAATATAAGTTAAAAATGATACATTTTCTATTAAGGCAAATAATTTACACAGTTTCGTAAAATGTACATTTTTCACCTTTGAACCAGTACCTATTATATGTATATACGTACATATTTAATAGTACATTCAAGAAAAACCCTCTTTTAAAATATTATTTTTTATTTATTGGCTCAGCAACATAAATACGAGTCGTAAAAACGACCAGTTCACATGTGACAAATGTCAACCGTGTACATATGTTGGGCGAGCTTTTGGCGTGCTTCCCGACTATGCACCGGTGCCGAGGGGATCAATGACGCTAGTTCCTCAGAGCATCTTCCATTGAAATACCGGTAGAACAAGGATAGCATTCCCACCCGACGCCTGTGCTCTTAAGATTGCAATCCGTTTGTCAAGACGGGATAATCTATCAAACGGACCGCCCTTTTCTGCACAGAGTCGAGGGTGTTTTTCAGGTACTTTGGGGCTCCAGACCAGAGGTGGCTGCCAAACTCAACCGTGGGGCGCTCTTGGGATTTGTACAGGGTTAGCAGGTGTGTACTATTAAAGTATTTGCGGGCCCTGTACAGTACGCCCAGTTTCTGAGAGGCTAACTTAACTCTGGCCTCGATGGAGCCCCCATATCTGAGCTGGTCACTTAGAGTTAATAAGAGTGAAGCTGTTTTGCGCAAGTTAATCCTCTAAGAGCCGGTATTTAATTGTAATAATTAGTTAATTAATGTAGTTTTCGGCGTTTTATGTTGGTGTAGTCGGCTAGTACCGGACACCAAGAACAATTAAGGTGAGCCCCGACGTCTCTATTTCTCTACGTCAACATTTCCACTTCTATATACATAAACCGCTCTGCACCACAATCTACAAATAATCAATAATAAACACCGTATGTCCGAAGTGTTGCCTAAAAAAGGAGGATGCGCAACACGGCAGAGTAGCCCAAAAACTAATCAAGATTGTTTAATTGGATATTAATGAAAAGGGGTGCGGAAAGCTCGTGTCATATGGAGATAATGACGTATATAAGACTTTGTTCTGAAATATCATGTATGCACTTATGAAGCTGCACACAATTTGAGTAAACGACTTTATTTTTCCCTCCACAATAAAAAAAAAATTGTTCACTAGTTTTTCATATCTGACGGAAAATGTGCGCATCGTACATTTAAAAATTAACTTATCTTGTATTATCAGAATAACGTAATCAATAATTTATTATATCAAAAAATCAATAGACAGATAAGCAAAGGAAAATACCTTAAAATTCGCCCTTGCATACAATTTATCAACGAGCTCACAAACTATAATTATTTTCATATCGCGTTGATGCAGAACATGGTAGTATGTCGATAAGAAACAATAGCAATCAATGAGTGCCTATCTTTTGATGAAAAAGGCTGATTACCGTACACGAAGTAATCATTTCAACATACCGGGTTTTGAAATGCATTATAACGTAGGCAGATAAATTAATAAGTGGCTAAGATTTTATGTTTTACCGAAATCTGGCGGATTGTGTGTTCTTAGTGGTGGTTCGGCATTCATTTTTCATCCCTTTAATCTACTGACGAATGAATCTCTTAACTCGAAAATTCCAACCAATTTAAAGCGCAAATATCTGCGTGAATGCAAAATAATGGACAATTAAAAAAAGTGAATTGAATGAGCCAACGGTAAAGATGTTATACTTACATCAGTCTTTAAATCGTTGCTGAAGGTAGACTCCTCGCTCTCCTGGCGGGTGTAGAGGAGTTGGCTGCCGAGGCGGTCCGCCAGATCGGCAGAGGAGGCCGGGCCCCGAGCCCCCACGCGCTCCCCGCTCAGGTTGTCGATGATGCGAGGCCTAGGGCCGGAGCACGTCCCCCCCGAGCCCCCGTTGTTCAGGCTCTTGTTGGACCCCCATTCGAACAGACCGGTCCGCGTGGGAGCTATCTTTATCACAGTGTCTCTGATTAGTAAAGCATCATTTAGGCCCGGGTAGATGTCTTCGTCGATCCCTCCACACTCGAATGCTTCCGTGTCGTCGGTTCCGTCGACGCTGTCTTCGTCTTGCTTGTCGCTGTCGATGTATCGCAAGTTAGCGATGTTGGCCAGCGTGAATTCTTTGGGGGTCGGGATGTCGATCTCGTATTTACCGTCGCTGCTGATATCCGAGATGACGTCCTCGGCGTTAGCCCACTTGGCGGCAGGGGCAGGCGGGGAGAGGGGCGTGGAGGGCCCCCCGCGCCCCTCGATCTGCTGCCGCTCTGCCACCTCTCTGCCAAAGCAGAACATGTCCCAGACGGCAGAGCAGCAGTTGGAGAACCGTCATAAGACGAACTCCGCTTTCTGCGGCATCTAGAAGGCCGAGCAAAACACCGCGAACTTCGAACTCATCAAACGGTCTATTTTCAGTTATCGGCCTCGCGGGATGAACTGGCACTCACTTAATCAGTTTTTAATAAACATCACCATATTAGTATTATACTGGAGTCGCGTGACAACACGCCACAAACTGTAATTTCAAAGGAGAACTTTAAATTATTATTACTTATGAGAATTCCCACAATACAAAGTTATTGTTTTATGTTTGGTCAAAATGCAAATACATGATTTATTATTGGAACGCATTTGCATTGACGTCAATGCTAAACAATAACATTTACAAAGGTCTACAAATGTACAACATTAAATTCATTAATTCAACATTGTTTTATTAATAATCAAGTTTTAATAAGATACCTAATCTATGTACATTCTTAAAACATAAATCAGGCGGGTTCATAGTTTTATTGTACATAGGACCTGTTTTGTGACGTTAACGAAATTGTTACTAACGAAGAAAATATATAAAGTTTTTAGAGGAAAAATATTTCAACCACGGTTTTAAAATTATCAAGAATTTTTTATGCATGTATTTGAATTTATGGATAGTGAGGATAATACCTAACTATATCATGGAAAGGGCATATTTGTCAATGCATTCTTGCAAACCTCTACACAGCAGACCTGTAAATCCACTATAACCAAGGACATAAGGCACGATTGCCAAAAGAGGAACAGCTGCGCGGCCTGTTTGATACAAAACGTAGTTTTGGATTTTAGGCCAAAATACACAACCAAACCGAAAAACTATTTTTGTGATAAAAAGGTATGTCAAATATCTAACACGGAAGTTTTTGTTCTTATGCAAATAGGTAATTTTCAATTTAAATTTACACCAATCAAAATTGTTCCTAAAAAAAAAAAATTATTTTATATTTCATCATATTTAAAAAAAATATAATAGTTAGAATTTTTTTATGTTTAAATTTACTCGCAAATAATTGTCCAAGTTGCCTCTAAAATCATAAAATATTTAATAGACTATACTTTATAATTTAAAGCAGAAAATAAAAACAATTGTGATCTAGGAGGTTTTGGTTAAACACCCCAATACAAAAATAGATTTTTATTTTATTTTATTTATTTGCGTTATAAACAGTCTATACATTTATATATGACAGTGAATAATATGTTTATGTCATTGACCAATAAAATAACGACATTTAAATATAGGACCATAATAAAAAAAAAAATGCAACAATATACCTAATACAAACAATTCTGATTAAGTGCATCTTCAATTTACAAAGTGATACATAAAATATATACACATTTCTAAGGTTTACACTTAAATTTTAAAGGATATCAATAAAATCTTTGAGGAAAAGATTTCATTAAAATACAAACTACTAAAAGTAAAAGAGAAAATGTGAGGAATTAATAAAAAAAAAAAAAAAGAAATCAATGAAATTAAGTTTTTGGTTAAACATATGGCATTCGATGGAATGTCATTTTTTTATGAATGTTGTGAATTTAGCAAGGTTCGTGTTAAACACATCGATGTTTGGGCATAATCTATTAAATGTGCTACAGCTTCTTCTTATAAATACATTTTCAAGGTAATTCGTTTTGCTCTTAGGAATATAAAAGGTATCCATAGATCGAGTAACTCTTTTTGGACATCTAAAATGAATATTTTGTAGTAAGTATGGGCTGTAAATATAGTTATGAATTATCTTATAGAGCATTAATAGGTCTCTGGTGTCTCGGCGTTGATCAAGAGATTTAAGGTTTACGGGGACATAGTTTACATAATTTCGTACGCGAAAAGAGACATAATTAACAAACTTTTTCTGAACTCTTTCTAGATTTGCTTTATACGTAGAACAATGGGGGTTCCACACAGTTGAAGCGTACTCTAGGTGGCTTCTGACATAGGATATGTAGAGAATTTTAAATGATACGTCAAAAGATAAAATAACAATGTGATTATATTATGTCAATATTATTATTTTTGGTTATTTCTCATGTAAAACTCTTTTGCTATTTAATATAGATACCTATACTTTTTTTTCATTTTATTTGTTGCATTTTGTTGATTCGTTTCATTATTTTCTTAAGTTTTCTGTATTTTATTGTTTCTTCGCGTTGCTACTTAATATGGTTTACATTACTTCGCACAACCCCTGAATGTAACCGGGAATAAAATAATAATAATGATTATTATCATATTTATTTACAGCGCCCTTGAGGTGATTTCTCACAAAAACGGCGCTCTACAAATTATCCAATTATTATTTGAGGACCTGTCGCCCGCGCTGCTTCCCACACGGAGAAAAATTAACTGTTAAAAACGGGACTGAAGTTCTCACGAACAAAACAACAGTGATTCAATGTTTATTGGCGATAAAATACGTACGAAATTATGTGTACCAACAAATTATTCTTAACGTTCCCGTCAATAAACATTGATACCCTGCTAATTTGTTCGCAAGAACTTCAGTCCCGTTTTAACCGTTCTACGAATAAAATGATCGTATTTTCTATTAAAATGTTCGTTTTTTCAAATAACATTTTTCTCCGTGCAGATATACCCAAGTGGTTGCTACGCCACCCTCTTCCAAAATTCGCAAAAAAAGACTGAAGGAGACGATTATAATTTATGTGAGCACCGAAATATGCATAATAATTCGCCTACAATGAAAAATCAGCTCGGAAAGCATTAGCAAGACGTCTCGTGAACATGGTGAAACCCTGTCACTAGGCATCAACCGCTAAAGGTTGAATAAGTCACCACCATAGACACATGACACGTGTGTGACGATAAAATCGATAGTTTTATGGGATATTTCTATGTGGTATGAAGCCATCTATCTAGATTTTCCGATTCTGGGGTGCCAGCATGGTCGATCGATATGAAGTTACCGAGCGATTGTCGGTAACTTCTCATCGTTCCCTAGGACAACTGCAGATCGCAATCGAATAGGTGACAGTTCACAATGACTAAGTGTTCTTAATATATTCGATATCAACTATCGTTTGTACATTAGCGATCTGGAGTTGTCCTAGGGAACGATGAGAAGTTACCGACAATCGATATATCGATAGGATAACTATCGGTAACTTCTCATCGTTCCCTAGGACGACTGCACATCGCTAACGTACAAACAACAGTTGATGTCGAATATGTTAAGGACTTAGTTATTGTGAACTTTTTTTTATAGAGAAACCTCACAAGAATCCCAACTACTCCCTTCCGGAGCCAGTGAGATTATGGCATCCCCAATTGGAGTATGTTGTGAGGCTTAAGGTAAGTGGGGAAGGGAAGGAGATGGGGAAGAGGAAGGTGGGAAAGTTCCTGGCTATTCAGATCTAGTCACTAAACACGGCTAAAGCCATTATTAAGCAACGTTTCAATTCGGAATGGTGGTCTTACACCAGGGCGATACTGAGAGTATCTTCCACTCTGGAACGTGCCGCAAATATAACATATATTATTTTTATTAACTAATTGTGAAATAACACAAATTAATCAAATAAAATACTGTCACTTATTCTGTTAACTGTCACTTAATATGTTAAGGACTTAGTTATTGTGAACTGTCACGTATTCGTTGGCGATCTGTAATCATGCTAGGGAACGATGAGAACTTACCGATAGTTATCGATCGAGTGTGCTAGGGTCTCAGAAGCGGATTGGATAAACCATAGGTCAAAATAATCTCTCTCTAAAAATATTTATTCGTTCGCGTCGCTTGCAAATTACTTTATCGTATTCAATAAATGCACATGGATTAGTATTTATTTAACGACTTTTTTAAGCTGATGATAGCAAATTTAGAAAATAACCGGACGTCTGTCCTAATTACTAACGATCAACGGTGATCTTCCAATATATAAATATTAAAGCAAAAGGTGTTTGAAGTTTTGTCCAATGGAGACCTCAACTTACACATTACATGGTGTAAAAGTAAATATTCAGGACTAGCGTTTCTCAGGCTTATTTGGAGTAAAAAAGGTGTATATACTGTGTTTTTTTTTTAAACTTATACTGTGTTTTTTACATGTCGCCACTGACCACTGTATTCTGTCCCCTTCAACTGTCCCTTCTGTCAAATGCCGCGGGAAAGGGACGGCGGGTACAACGTGGCGCACTGTGCTAGCCAGTGACGGCATGTGACAATATATTTTTGGGTGAAATTTAGAATGGCTGATACGCTTAATACGATTTTTTTTTAAATTTCTTTTTAATAATAAATTTTTTTTTAAATTCCACACGATTCAACGGTTTCAAAGTATGATATATCTATAGATGTATGGTTTCAAACGACAACTCCCAGATACGTGACTACAATTTAACTAATAAATGATAATACAGTCCCTTTTCTGTCCGGCATGTTACGTCAGTTATGTAATGTGGGCTGGTACCATGAGAATAGCAACAGCATGCCTGCATTTAAATTGTGCCCATTACGTCTAGCAAGGTCAATACGCCGATTGCGAGTTTATTCCGAAGAACAATAGTCAATTAAACTCTATAATTCTGTACAATCGCGTTACGAATCTTCGTAAGGTAAATCAATTTAATTGTTCTGAAAATATTTTCCATCATTCCGCAATGTTGACGAAGATTATTGTTCAATAATATCGTTATGGTATTTCATCTCTGTAATGTAAAGCATATTAATTTATTTTCGTCCAGATTTGAATTAAAAATTGAACAAATAATAAAGATAGCATTTTCTCTTAATTTTTGATAGTTAGGGAAAAATCACGATGAAAACCAAAGTTGTACGCAAAAAATAGTTGATGTGGACATTCCAGACAAAACAGCACATCAAATTTCATGGCACCAGAACTAGCAGTTTTGATCGCTTAACCATACTTAAAATTATTAAAATATTCCGCATAATACCTATAATATGCACATATTACTAAGGAGGTACTTCCGAACATAAAAAATAATAGAACCTACCTATGTTTAGGTTCGAACACATATTTAAAAACAGGATAAAATAAATAATGATAACTCGAAGTAAATCTGATATGATTTTAGATTTTCACGGCCAAAAGTATTTTTGTTATTTATTTTTGGGGTGTTATGCCGTGTTTTTTTTTACACCCCAAAAATAAATAACGAAGTAAATTTGTTCACATTGAGACAAAATATTTTGCGAAATTTTAAGGTACGAGCATCTATGGTTTTTCGAACGCTGTTTGACATTTCCGAGATCAGATTTTCGATTCCAGTAATAGTCCAGTCAGTGGGGGATAAAAAAGGCCTTTACCTTGCAAAAGATATTTGTTGTTTGTTTAGTACAAAATCTGAAATGCACGGCGCTAGTAAAACATCGAATTTATCTGTGACTTTATAAAAAAGTGTGACATAAATTTTCTATGAAGAAGGTACCTATGTTGACTTTCGAAAAAGATTTCTTGTTGAATCGATTTTATACACAATAAGATATATATGGCATAACTTATTTAGTGATTTTTAGGCGTTTTACTCGTGATAATCAATCAACTCAATACTTATCCTGCCTAAATACGGAAAAAATCACAAAAAACATTCTGTCAAAAAATTCTAATAAGCGAAAACCATGTGCAAAAGAAAAACGGACATTTGTAATTGCATAAGTATATTTGAACTCCAGATCAAGATTATTTTCCGTTAATATGTATAAGTATAAATTCATATTAAAATGCAAATTAGATATGTTTACAATTTGCGTAAAGTTTTCATCCAAGAATTCAGTTTTCCCGATTGCCACAAGTCGCCGGACGGTTTTATAGTGTCGTGTGGGCGACCATATAAATTATATTTAAATTTATTTACTTCTTTATTAACTTCAGTCTACAATGCCATGGTACACTCTCACCTGTCCTATCTCTGCTGTATCTGGGGCTTTGCCTCAAAGAAATTGATAGCCGACCTGCAGGTAGTTCAAAACTGAGCTCTCAGAAATGTTCATGGACTTCCATGGGACACTCATGTCAGGGACATCTATTCAGTTTCCGGTATCCTTCCAATCACAATCCTTCCTAAACATGAAATCACAAGCACCATCCTACAAATTATCCAACAATCAACTCATACTAACACCAAGCCAATTTACAATCAAGACATCCACAACCACAATACTCGAAATAACAATAAAATCCGCATTCCTCAAACACACACTACAAAATATGGGATAAAATCTCTGAACTATATTGCCTATACACTATATAATTCGCTTCCAGATATGTACAAAAACATCCAGCATAATAAAAAATTGCAAAGCAATGCTTTAAAAGAATATTTTTTAACTACATTTAAAAATGATAATATGTAATCGTCTTGTCTTTTTTTGTTCTATCTTATATACTCGTATCAGTTTTTTTCCGTCTCTTTACTTGTTTTCTCTTGTTGTTTGTTCTACTTAACCTGTCTTTATTTTTATTTTATTTTTATGCTGTACTGAATGTAAAACTTATATTATGATATCCAAATACCTTTGTAAAATTGTAACTACTACCTCCTACCTATGAATTGTAAGTTCCTCCTGTCCTAAAATGAGTTTTGTAACTCATCGGGATTGCTCTAGCAAGAAATAAAAACAATGAAAAAAAAATGAAAAAAATAATATTTTGACAAAAAAATACACGCTTGTATTACATAAGAAATGTTATGCGACATGCGAAATTAAATGGTATTAATAAAAAAGCCAGTATTGAACCCAATAAATTGGTTTAGGTCAGGGATGGCGAACCTATGACACAATTTTAGTCACATTTAATAAGTATCTACGATCTAAGATGGATTTTCATCGTTCTGATCATGGAATTTTATTCTTCTGCTGACGCGAGCGTTGAATTTATCTCTATCCTTATTGCATAATCTGACGAGTGTGCAAGCAGGATACAATAAAAACAAAGCCTTATGATGATTTTATTCATTTATCGCCAGGCTACAGTCGGTATTTTAGTATACTCAGTAATTTTATCAGACGGTTATATTGTCAAGATTTCTACCAGAGAGCAACTTGACGAAAGGGAATCTATCTCACAAGCCGAGCTTATGGCCCGGCATTCCGATTTTCTAGCGATTTATAACATATGTCCCTTGAACACTTAAGTTTCCAAGTTCTTAAAAAAATGTATGTTATTTTTAAAGATAATTCCTGTATACACGGAGAAAAATGTTATTCACAAATACGATTATTTTATTCATAAAAACGGGACTGAAGTTCTTACGAACAAACAGGGTTTCAATGTTTATTGGCGGGAACATGCAAGAATAATTTGTTGATACACGTAATTTCGTACGTATACCAACAAATTATTCTTACATTTTCCCGCCAATACACATTGAAACACTGTTAATTTGTTCGTAAGAACTTCAGTCCTATTTTTAACCGTTTTTACGAATAAAATTATCGTATTTTAGAATAACATTTTTATCCGTGTACTGTCGAGCCGAAACGGTAATTACATAAAATTCCCTCGATAGAAAAAAAATCGCAAAGTATGCTCCGAAAATTAAAAATAACACATTCTCTTATTTAGCACATCATATAGGTTTGATAAAAATCCGTTTTTCTTTAAATGATATTTAATGTATTTTCGAGAGATTTTTTTCTCTATTTTAAACGATTCTAAACATTTTCACAATTTTCGCTTGAATATTATCGGTTTTAATATTAGCGCGCTCCCTCTAACATTCGTATTTACGCATCTCCCCTTCTACCTCTTTTTGAGCGCCCACTACCGGGCCATTAAAGAAACTTAAGAGGCTAGACTTTAAACGACACGCAGAACACCCGCGTCTGTCATTCTGTCCCGCTCACAATAAGCTCACGCACACTTACAATACATGCGAATGCGAAATGTGCGAGTGAGACAACGCTCAAATTTACCTACAGAAATCGCTCGAAAAGGGGTTTATGGAGAAAAGACTTTTCTACACCGAAACTTTCACGAAATTGAAATTTTAAAAAATATATTTTTTTTAGAAAGAAGAAGCTACGTCGGTAGCTTTTTATAATTTTATAATTCTTTATGAGAGTTGAGTTAGCAGCACTTTTTCCTTAAATAATATTTTTTGATAAATCGTACATGTTTGACAGTAAATGTTTACGTTAATACGAAACGCATCGAAAATTCGAAAACATACCGACATAGTTTTTACCCTCTAGAAGGCAGTATAAAAAAAATATATTCATTTTGTGCAATTTTCGGTGTAGAAAAGTGTTTTTTCCCGGGCGTCCTTTTTGTATGGGCCGAAAAGCGAAGTCTATCGTCTTGATTACAGGCTCTTAGGCCTGGTATACCAGTATTTTAAGTTCGGCTTGGTTGGAATATCGAGCTTAGCGTGACTTAGCCCATAATCCTTATATAACATGAGGTAGATAAGGTGTCTTGTGACTTATGAGAAAATAGGTTGGCCATCTTTGCTATAGATAATAACTAGGAAGGCACTCGTACCTACATCCGTGTACCTAACACTTGTAATATGAGCCTTTCTTCTAATAAATTGCAAATGGTTCTTGCCACATTCATAACAAAAAAGAGTAAATAATATTATTGAAAATATTATTGTTTACTCTTTTCTGACGTGCACGTTAGTCATAAAACTATGCACTATTGGGCAAGAAAAGCGAATAAGTTATTTCCAGATGGTCGGCATTCGAAGAATCGTGAATTATTTTATTGGTATCAACAATCGAACTTTATCATCATTTTTGTTAGTAATAATGGCGGTACGCGGTAATACCCGGGGACTTTGAACAATATTTGAATAGTGAAAATAGTGGGCATAAAATTGGTTTTCTGTCTTCCCTTTAGGATGAAGATAGAAATGGTCAAAGACAATCAAGATTTGTATTTTATAATGTGTACCTACCTATATTTTAAAAATCGAAACAAATTATATTTGAATGAATCAGTGCCTTATCAAAAGTGTTCTAATTTTAATTTTCATTTGCAGTTGTTTCAAAATCTATGCCCCCCACTTTAAGGGAAGGTACCTAGTACCTACCTACCTATTTTTATTTTCAGTGTCCATTTCTATGGAAAACAAATGAAGGGGAGGCGTTCTAATGCAGGGTTTCCGCCTTATCTATTCCATGTCTATAGCAGGGTTGCCGATTTGCGGGGAATTCCCAAAACTGCGGGGAATTTTTCAGATTTTTTACAAGAATTGGGTACTTTGCGGGGAATAACTTTTGCGTGGAAAATACATTTGAAAATGAATTTCTGGGCATTTCTTGATTATCTAACCAAATTGAAAAATAAGCACATTTCGTAGTCTTTTATAAAATGGATAAATGGTTAATAACACATAATGTGGAGTTACAAAGGAGAAAGGCAGTTTGCAGGTACGTTATATATATATTACGTATTTAACGATTTTGTATTTGTTTGATTATATTGCCTTATTTTTTCTATTGCATTTTTTTAATATATATAAGCCGGGTTATTGGGTTGTAACCTTTTTTAAATCTTATATTATATATGTAATAATATGTTTTTATCATGTTAATGTTTCAAATAAAATAAAATAAATCAATAAAAATGGTAATTTCCATAGAATATGGTATTATTTTGAAGGCAGAATTTTAAAGGAACTTTTGGGGGATTGGCGGGAAATTTGTCATTTTGCTCTCCCCGGTGTGGGGATTTTGAACATTCGTTGCGGGTATTTTAGAACATTAGCATTGGCAACCCTGGTCTATAGTCTATACTCTATTTAGTCTATTTTATACAACGAAAGGAGAAGTCGATTAAACTTTCGGTTTCTAAGGTTCATATATATCATAGAATAATGGATCATCCTCGATCAGACTAGGATTAGGGGAAGAAAATTATGTATTATGTATTAATATAATTATTCGTCATGGCAAACAAATTTCGGGTCAAAACGAAATATCGTTCGATTATAAAAATATCCCGGAAACGCAGGTTCATAGCTGGGGTTACCCATAAAACCCAGATTATTAAGAAAGTAACTATTAAAATGTTATAATAAAAATGTCTAACTACTCATAACATTAAAACCAAAAGCTATTTCACGATTTTTTTTCTATAAAAAATAATCGAGAAATATTATTACCTATCATCTCTAAAGTAATCAATTTTGTTCTGAACATGAATAGAAAGCACCATTATAATACATTATATCATAAAATCATAATGTAGCAATATTAATACTATTAGTTATTCCCTGAACACAACACATTAATTAGTTGGGGGGGTAGGTACCTAACAACTATTTAGGGGTATAAAATGTGACTTAATTGGAGTTGGGTTGAATTATAATACAATTTTTACAAATGGTTCTGCAAAGTATAGTAAATTTAATTTACATAAAAAAGAAAAATTTTAATCCTACTTTTTGAATGGAATTTTTTTTTCTTGATTTTGAAGGGGTGGGTAGGTACCTACCTACTACCTACCAACTATATATTGCATCTCTGACAGTAGCCTAATAATAGTGTTTCAAACGTTGTAATTTAAATATATACATACTACGTACATAATTTAGGTTGATTATATTTTTAAATCGCTAATCTGAGGGCTCATGCAATGAAGAATCTATACACCACTATGAAATATAGATTACATTTATAAGAAAATATTTTTTTAGGTAGGTACATCGTATTAATAATGCTTTTGAACATTTATAAAACATTCATAAGCATTTTAGGCAGTTGACTGCGCGGATAGCAAATAATACATTGTTAAGGCCGGTCTCTTGCGACCAGTTTCACAAACATTACCATAAACATGGGGCAGGGCCACAACGTTTGTTGTTTTCCATGGGCCACGGAAAGTAAAAACATTGCGGCCCCGACTTAACTATCCACAAAGTGTCTAAACATTTTCGTCGGAGGAGACGCCGCTTTACACTTATATTGCATTTTGAAAATTCAATGTTTACATTGGCCAGAAGTCGTAAACTTACGAAAAAACTTACAAGTGAGCTGAGTCAAAAAAATGATGCTTGAAAATAATAAAGAACTCGGATTACTTGAGAAAAAATCTGTGTTACTATTAAATTGAACGCAAGATAACGCGAATTATTCTATATTATTATGTTTGTTCGTCATCGTGAAAAGTGCAACAATTTTTTATATTTTCGACCCCTAAACCCTGAAAATAGGGGATGCGCGATTAGTATTTTTAGAAAACCTACCCATGTTATTGTAAGATACAAAACATTATTCTTCGATCTTTGAGGTTTTAATACTGCCAAATAACTTTTAGATAACAATCATCCTAATTGCTCCAAATAATATTTGTAAAAAATAATTGTCTAATTTTATAAATAGGCTTTACAATTAGGATAAACTACTCCGATAATAACGACATTATAATCTATTTGCGCGTACCGCAAATACATACGAACACTTACATGGACCTAGACTAAAAAAAAGGCATAACATTTATTATTGGACTAAAACTGTGCACTCATTTTACTTTTTAGTGTAATATGTATTTATTATTCACTCAATGCCAATAGTATGTGGACTGTAAACGTTCAAAATAATCATTCGGTAAGTCGGCACCACTGTTATATTTCTATCGATAATAAATTCGTACACGCGGCGCGTACCAACCTCATCACAAGATTTCAGAAGACTGGCTTGAAGCGTGAACGGTGAACGCCGTGAACCCAACACTTTGACAGCTAGCTACCGAAATAGAGCGACGCGACTGCCATCTGAAGCCGGCCGCAAGAAAGACTGCTAGCTCGTTTGTGGAGACTAGCGATATCTGTTTGTGAAAAGTCGAAGCACATCTTGATAAGGAAGGTCGCTGCAAGTTATAAACGGGTTACTAAAAAATTATGTGAAGCAAAATTATAAAACTTGTGTATATATCACAACAGATATACCTACATTATATTATTATGCTTAACTTACATTTTTATCTGTAATTTAGCAAACGGGTTCATTTGTTATATGAGGTATTAGGAATCTGAAATCATTAATTATTGCAAAAACACTTTCAAGTAAAAACTGATGTAGGTATACATAATATATTTTTAAATGTTATTGTAGAATAATTGAAAGTGTTTAGAATATATATTTTTATATAGGTGTTACGCAAGCTTCTTATAATGAGCTTATAATAAATTAATACACATTTTATTCCCTAAGTGGGATTTTTTAAAGAAGAAAGATTTTCATTTTCTTTTAATGGTGGCCTCTTCTACAAGAAAGAATGAACGTATGACAATAATAAAAAATTATTTGGTTTATTATTATCTTAAAGTGTAAGAAAATTTTAAAGACATTAGGTAAGTACCTACCTAAAGTTCAACAACAAAAGTAAAACCGTAAATAGGAAAGGAAAAACTTCAAATAAATTTAGGTGAGGAAACATGAAAAATTGTACCAACACATGACTGAGAAATAGGGAGCGGATTTTATAATGGAAACATGAAAAGTTGTTCCTACCTATCCAATAAAATAAAATAAGGGACGGCCGGCGTGGGTCGAGCGGTAAGGCTCTCGACTCCCAATCCGAAGGTCGCAGGTTCGAACTCGGCGTTCGCAAATAAATTTAATTAGATTAATTTATGTTATTTCAATTAATTAATTAAAAAAATAGTAAATTTGGCACGTTCCAGAGTGAAAGATACTGTCAGTATAGCCCTGGTGTAAGACCACCATTCAGAATTGAAACGTTGCTATAAATGGCTTTAGCCCTGTTTGGTGACCAGATCTGAGTAGCCAGGTTCCTCTACCCCATCTCTTTCCCCTCCCCACTACCTTCAGCCTCACAATGGATCCTGGATCCAGACGGCAGCGGTTGCGACTCTTGTGCGGCATTGATATTAAGGTGAATGTCAAAAGAATTCATATTCTACGCTTTCGTAGATGGCGCGCGTATAGTATTTTTTACTAATAAAAGCTTTTTTCAAGTTATGCTTTGAAATATTAAGAAAATTTTATTGTTCGCGCAAGTACCTACACAAGCAATATATATATAGATATATAAACAAATAGTTTTGTCAGATACGTTTTTAGATTTTCACGGCCAAAAGCATTTTCGTTGTTTGTTTTTGGGGTGTTATGCCGTGTTGTGCTACCTCCTTCTTTAGCCGACGTTTCGGACAGCGTTGCAGTGTCTATCATCAGGGCAGATCCGGCAGATCCGTCGATGTGACGATGTGATCGACGGATCTGCCGGATCTGCCCTGATGATAGACACTGCAACGCTGTCCGAAACGTCGGCTAAAGAAGGAGGTAGCACAACACGGCATAACACCCCAAAAACAAACAACGAAAATAGTTTTGTCTATTAAAAAAATCAAATCTTTCAAGAAAGGCTAACAAATACAATATTTAATCGGTGATTCAATCCAATATTGTATTTGTTAGCCTTTATTGAAAGATTTGATTTTTTTAATTGACAAAATTATTTGTTAATATTCATATTGCTTGTGTAATTGCGCGAACAATCATTTTTCCAATGTGGACTAAAAATTAGTCCCTTATTACCCCGCGGTAGTCCAACGATACACTTCACCACTAAACACAATCAAACTGATTGATCGGTTTTGTATCATGTAAGATAAAACACCACTTCACCACTAAACACAATCAAACTGATTGATCGATTTTGTATCATGTAAGATAAAATATAGTACAATTAAAAATTGAATAAACATATTTAAAAATGTATGAATTTATCTATTCTGATTTACCAATGCTTTTCTTGAACCGAAACAATACAGTAGTTTGGTACTTAAATTAGACATCCAAATTGCACAACAAAAACAAAATACCACGCAGCAAAATATGAAAATATGTAGGTAAAATTCTTATTTTTAATCGTTTATTTTTAACAAATATATTTTTTTTCAATTGACAGTATAAAATATAATAATGTTACTGAAGTTCCTAAAGTAAGTAATTAGTTTTTATTTTTGGATTTTAAAATAAATAAATGGGACTTCTACGAATTGAACACAATAACAATAAAAATAAATATAAATCCAAGAACTATGAAATCTTTGGGGATGCTGCGTGGAGATTCTCCTTGATGGTTGAGTAAAAGAAGGAGTTAAGTTAGAACACCAACACAACATTTTCGTATTGCAGCAGGAGTGGGCAGAGAGAATGGAACATCAAAAAGATTGGTATTTTTTCAAATTTCTTTATGTGACACCTCACAAGAGGACTCCTGTCTGTACCGAGTAAAGACATGGACTATGTCACCACCTGATTGGGCAGCGTTGTGAAGCGGGTTAAGGGAGAGAACCGGATTATATGAAGGAGGAATACAGATGCCAGTAGCTCGTTCCACATGTGAGCCGACTTACACAAAGACGAGTCGAAGAAACGATCGGTTGTTATGAAGCCAACACCACCTGTGAACAGGAGTTCTGCTCGTGTTCGTCGAATTTCACGCGTGCACCGGGGATGCTGCTAGCTCCTTATAGCAGGCTACATTAAAATACATGTACGACAGACTCAACACGCCTACAAAAAAAGGCGCGAAACAGCGTTTGCGGTTGCTTTGTTCCTTTCCCATAATTCGTGACTATTAAGATAAGTAAGTAAGGTACCTCATTTCAACATCAACAATCGTCCTTCACTGCGGAATTCCGTTGTTACCTACTATTACGTTGTTCTATATTAGGATATGAAGGTAACAATAAAAAATCCTCCTATTTTATGCGGTGGCGCAGCTTGCGATCAAAATGATAAATAATTTAATTATTTTATTATTGTGATGAAGGTTAGGTACTTTATTTGCACCTTCCGTACGTCCTCATTCTCATTAATAATAATATTATATTGTTATCATTCTCCATACTTGAACCGGATTTCATCTACATAATATTAAATCCAAATAAATACATTTTCCGGTAATAATGCAGCAATTGCCAAATTATAAAATATGCATAAATTGAATAATATTCACAATATTTGTCATATTTCATCATTTTTCACGCGTGTACCCATGAATAATTCGGCGCAGATGTCTATGTATATTTTTGGTTGTGTGTCTATCTGTAACTTTGGTTCAATGAGTGGATTTGCTTTGAAGTGTACCCACTATACACAATATTTTAACTTATTTTTTAGATTAACTACACAGGAGGCCCTGAGGAAAATAATTTCCCTCAGGGCCTATGTCATCTATGAAGAATTGTGTGAAGGGTCTTTTTGAGGAGACGAAGAACTGAACATGGATGATGAAGACATCCATGTTGTAGGAGGGAGGAAACAAGAAGGCCGGCAAATCTTTCCACAGCCGAGCTGTTGAACTCAAGAACGAGTCCTAGAAACGACCCGTTCTCATGTGACAAATGACAACCGTAATTGATGAATAAAAAATTGTCATTTTATATGCCTGCTTTTATACGGGTATGCGGTAGTGTATTATTTTATATTATACGTACTCGTATTTTACGATGCGTGGTATATATTAAATAAAATTTAATAAACAAAATATTTATTATTTGGAAATTTCAAACTGCAAGGTCAGGAGCGACATAAATGAATAAAAACTGTAATTATTCCCACAATTAAATCAACAATATGTGAAACGGACTATCTAAAGACAGAGGATACCCAGTTCGAATTTAAACCTACACAGTCAACATCTATAGCAACAATATATTCCTTACTCTCGACTGCCGTTCGCCCACCGGTGGCCGCAAGTCGAAATAAAAAATAAAAAAATTGTTGCGATTTTGTCCCTTATGTATAAAGAAATTGTGTGAAGAACAAGGTCAGAATCGCTTGCGCCGTTCTCGGTCTTGACATAGCAAAAATCCGCATAGCTCCAACCCATCTGAATAATTTATAATAAATATCTATGGTCAACTTGGCGTCACTTTTAGCGCCTCCGCCCACTGAGGCAACTGAAAACTCTCAACTGCCAACTGTCTTTGTATGACAATGTGATGGCCCGCACACAATCACACAAAACCCCGTTGCCAATGGTAACGCAAGCGGTGACTTGCGACTTGCTCTGCTGGTTGCCCTGGCCGGCCAATGATAGTTGCCAGCTGTCAGCTGATTGTTCTTCATGTATGGTTAAACAAGCTTTTTGACCAATCAAGACAGAGAAAACAGCCGGTTTTAGTTGGTTTTCAGTTGCCTAGTGGGCGGAGCGCCTTACAAACGGTTTTCAACTGTCATTTCATTTTCAAACAAGTATTTATGTCATTACTTCTTCGAAAACACCTTTGAATTGGTTTTTTTCATGTAGGGTGTCTATTCAGGTTTGTAGAGAAATAAAAAAAAATGATCATTTTCGTATGAATATATTATTTACATTTTGTTGTCGAATGGGAAATATTTTCATACATTTTTTTGTTAAAAATAGCTATTCTGGGAAAACTTGTAACGATATTATCATGAAATATATATGAATAATAAGGTACATTATCTGGCAAACAGAAAACAATAAAAAAAAAACAATTCCTTTGTTTATATACGATATTTGAGCAAAAGCCGGGAAGATAATTTCGCGCGATTTTTTCCAAATATACCTGGCCTTCGAGAGGTTAAAAGAAACTACCAGCTATTACAAACTATGGAAAACGTCCAAGAAATTTTGGAAATACCAACGAAAAGATCACTATCGGAATATTGAATACCTAATACCAGTGATTTTCAATAAAATCAATAAAAACTTAAAATTTGAAAAAAAATGAGAGACTATACCCTAAAATGTTAAAGCTGTGGTTAAATAACTAAAACTTCATGTATCTTTGAATATCTTAAATGTAGCTGCTTAGATATCTTGTTATTATGCAGGTATATTGGTATATTTTATAGATGTAATGTAAATTATATAATATTACTAGTATCTTTTCTGATTTTTCTGTTTCATATTTTCGATTGAGTTTCGCTAATAGATGTCTTCATTAATTAAAATATTTCAATTTGAGGTTAAATTCATTAAGTTAAAATAAAAATAAATAAATCTTACTGATTGTGTCTATTATTCTTTTTTTCTTTTCTCCTAGCCACACAACTGGCACAATATACAGTTTATTACTTTTTTTTTGAATTTAGGTACTTGCATATTTTTTATCTACTATTATCATTTTTATCTACCTTATTGATTATGATGTGTTATATTTGCATGTTGGAAACATCGGTTCATACTAAATAATAATATTTGGATAATTTGTATTGCATCTCTTTTGTGAAAAATCCCTTCGCGGGCGCAGTAATGAGTAATGGGTTGTAAGTTCGGACATATTTTTTATATATGCAATGTTTCAAATAAAAAAAACACAAGCGAAATGCGATGTGGACGCGTTTCGTGATTCAAAAGTCTGACCATTCTTTGCTTAAATATCTAATGCTAAAATAAATTACTTTCTTTCATTATGAAATTTGATTAATATGAAATAGAACGACACGTTATAAATGGGCTAGAATCTAGGACCAAAAGATATTATGTCAAAGGTGATATCGATTTACAATCCAATCTTCATTGAAGGCATCTATCTCTATATATGTGTATTATAGTATTATCTATTCAGTCACTCCATAGGAAAGATGGACACGAAATTTTATAAAAAAACTCCCTCCATACCCCTTTCTTGAAATACTCAATATATATATATATGTATATTTTGTTTTATTAACATACCTAATTCAGAAACAACTTTTCAGCAATTTTTTATTTTATAATTTATTTAACTCTTCACGTAGTGTCGGGTGAGCGACGCAGTTTCTCTTTTTATTCGAATTAATGTAATAATATTTTTTTGTGGGATTTTTCCCCGTTTTCCCCGAATTCTGATAATTTGATCTTATTTGTTAATTTGCCACTTAAATTATGGAAAATCACCATGCTCCCGTGAATAAAATAATCGGTTTATAACAGATTTAATCGGTTGGTTCACACATATGTGAACATACTGACCGAGAAATGGTTCAGTTAAAGCAATTGTGAGCAAAATATCCATTGTGGAGACCAGATCGTTGGTCATCATCCATTATGTGAGCAGCAGCGGGAAAACCAAATAGAATTATCCTCTGTAAATAAATAATTCGAGTGGATATAATGATGCGGCGGAAGTGCATATAAAGCGCTGGAAGCACTGGGAAATTGTCATTTCCACTCATGGTTGTCAATAGTGGTTTAGTTCGACACAGCACAGACAGTGATTTTATGGAATATACCAAACTCAGGTTAATCTTTATTTTGTCTACGTGTGTTAGAGTTGTGCTAAAACTATCGGTCTGTCATTTTTCCAGCAATATCTTGTAACCATTACTATAACGGAATTTTAATTTTATTTGTCTTAATTTCGATTGCTCTACAATGAAAAACCATCTTTCTTACTTTTCATGCTAGTGTATGCAATTGAACAAAACCATTTCAATAAGTATTCGCTATTTTGCAAATCGACTAAGCAGCCCCGGATACAAAGTGAAACGCTTAAACCTTAGACCATAATGATGCTGAGATATTACTGTGAACCGTGCGACGAGTTATGGCATTATACCCCCGGGTTGCTTTGTTCCCGTAGCCGTGGAAAAATTAATTAATATCGTGTGTTGTTATATCTAGGTGAACTTTAGACGCACCAAAAGTAGAGTCAATTCATCTAATTATTTCCTCCGTGTTTTTCACAGGCATTTTCTCTGGCTTTGTTTACTCTTCAATTTTAAAAAATCATCTAAGTGTAGGTATAAAAAAATCAAATAAATGGTTTTTGATAACATTTATGTCGATGGTTTTCATAAGAAACAAACGAAGCAGTCGTTCATCTTTGGCACTATCAAACTGCTACTACAAATAGTTTTTATTATTGTTACAGAATGTGTCTATGGATACTTACGGCGTGCCTCGGGGTCGTGGGAGCTCCACAACCATATTATAATCAATATAACTATGGTTCTTACGGAGGTATAGTTGCTGGCGGACCTGCTCCTCCAATCATTCTCCCTACCGCCGCTCCACCAATACCAACTTTTCCGCCAGCAACCATACCACCAGCTACCATACCAACATTTCCACCGCTGACTGCAGCACCTACCTTCCCACCCCTCACGCCTGTCCCGACACAACCCACAGGGCAGCAGACCTTCCCCACTGCACCCCCAACAGGAACGACCACTACAACTACCACAGCCAGGCCTACTTTTCCTCCTTTGACTCCTGTTCCAACCCAGGCCTTTCCCTTGATAGACCCTCGAATGCAAACTCAATCTTCTATCAGAGACACGGAGACTCTCTTCAAATTTGGAGAGGGAGATATTGATGATACAGATGTGGTTATTGAAGTTCCTGAAAGTATTGGAGACATGTCGTTCCCTAGGGACAAGAGACAGGTGGCAGTTGTAGCACCAGCCTCTGGCTGTGCATGTTATGTTTCTGCGCAATGCGGTATCAGTCCCAATACTGATGGAACTGGACTCATTGACTTCAGGATTGTAATAGGGGTAAGAAGAAAATTCATTACAAAAATGTACTTTATTAATAACATTTTCAGATTTATTGAATTTACTGAAAAAATATTTAATTAGGGCGGAACAACATGCGCAGCTGGCTTCCGTTACTGCTGTCTTCCCATCAACTCCGGGCAGCAGTCCTGTGGGTCCCGCGTGACAGGAACCATACAGTACCCTATTGTATCTGGACAGGCGCGTTACGGAGACTATCCCTGGATGGTAAGGGTCGGTGTAAGCTGGGAGTCAGCATTTGTCGCACGTGCAGAATTTGTTTTGTAATGTATAGACTTATATGAAACAGTGTATGCTGAGGCAGACATGCGCCGCACAGGTCCATACATTTCCAGCAAAATCTACACGCGCGACACATGCTGACTCCCAGCATACGCCGACGTGAAGTGTTGTTGATTGTATTTATATATATTTTTAAATTAACTTCACACAGGAGGCTCTGAGGAAAATAATTTCTCTCATGACCTATCTTTGGGGATGCTGTGTGGAGTGCCTTTTTGACGAAAGGAATAAGTGAACCAGCGCTCTTGCAGAGGCTCACGTTGAAGGAGAGAGGAAAGACAGAGTCCGGCAAATCGTTCCACAAACGAACTGTTGAACGCAGGAACGAGTCGTTGAAACGACCCATTCTCATTTGACCGTAGCTAACCGTGTACAAATGTTGCACTGATGCCGAAGGAATCAATGGCACTAGTTCATCGTAACATCTTCCATCGAAATAGGTAGAGCGAGGAAATCTTTCCCACCTGAGGCCTGTGCTATAAAGATTGCAATCCTTTTGTTAAGATAGGGAAAATATGATAAATAAATAATACAAACGGACCTCCAAATTCTGCACAGAGTCAAGTAATTTTTCATGTACTCTGGCTCCAGACCAGAGGTGCCGCCAAATCCAACAGTGGGGCGCACTTGCAATTTGTACAGGGTCAGCAGTTATCTGCTGGCCGTGTACAGTACGCCCAGCTTCCGAGGGTCTAACTTTCTGGCTTCAAGGCTGTCCCCGTACCTAAGCGGGTCACTAGAGTCACTGATCACACCAATCACATCAATGGAAGGCATGTCGAAGGAGACTAGACTGTACATTTCTATGTGTGGTTAATGTTCTATATTTCTTCGTTCTCTAGATTTAATCAAACTTTTGTTTACCAGGCTATCAAAACAGCTCACCCTGCAGTGAATAGCCAATACTGGTTTTGAATTCAATATTGCAATTATTTTGTCGTCCAAACATTTTTACTTATTGCAAGCAAGCATGCTATGCATACAAATTCCCTGCTAGATGATTGTCAATCTGTTGCTATGTTTCATTACTTTCACTAAAATTATATATCCGACTCGTCGGAATACACCTTGATAAACACTTTGACCTAAAACTTGTAATCTAACCTTTAACAATGGTACACTTTCCAGGCAGTAATAATGACGACAACCAATCAGTACATTGGTGGAGGTATCGTAATTGATTTGCAAAACATTTTGACCACTGCACACCGAATTTCTCCTTATCCGTGAGTATTCTTCCTTAATTTATCAAAACTTACTAATAGGTACTTGGTTAATTTTGTATGAGGTTTTCCCACTCTTACAATTTAGGGATATGATATTCATACCTACTTTTTAGATCATGTGGCAGTAATGGTTCAGAGCCTGATTTCTCGGAAAATACGATCCCCAATCCAGAGTGCCTTGTTTTAGATTGAAAGATCATATTATTGAGGGGTGTCTTATTTTTCCTTCTATGTAACCAGAAATGGGGTTGGTCTTAAGATCCGCCTTGGAGAATGGGACGGTTCGGGTAACTACGAGCAGTATCCCTACAGAGACTACACCATCGCCCGCGTCTGGGTACACGAGGCCTTCAATCCCAACACATTGCAGAATGACGTGGCGGTGCTGAGGATGGTTGGGGGAATTCCCACAGGCACTCCGGGCGTGGTCCCGATCTGTCTTCCGACAGCAGGACAGAGCTTTGAAGGACAAAGGTAAAGAGCATATCTAACAGTTTTTACGTTATTTAAAAATAGTAGTTTTGTAGTAGTGGTTAAGCCAGTTATTATTTGTTGTGGAAAAGCGCTATTATATGACAAACATTCGACCATCACCTAACCCTATCTCCCACTTTCGGATTGTTTAATCCATCCATCCTAAAATGAGTTTTATGACTCTGTAGCAAGAAATAAATATAATCAAAAATAAAATGAAAACTCAACCTTGCGCAATTTAACTACCAACAGAAAGGAAAAGCGTACAGCTAGGATGTAATATCGATTATACAAATCTAAATATTATACAAAAGTTACGCAAATGTTAAAGGAAAAATTAAATAGGTTCTCGCAGATTTTTTTAACAGGTTTATTTATAAAAAGGCTATCCTGTTTTCACAGTGGAATTGTTTTATTTATCACGTAATAATATCTAAAACACAGGTGCCATTATTTTTGATTTAACATTTATTTTTAATCGGATGATTTTATCAATTCGTTTGCATTATGATGATGGTATCTTTAATCTGGTGTGTGCTGTCATATTTTCAGCTTCATACAAACTGTACAGAAAGTTATTATTTAATGAATTATGTTAACGTGTAATATTTTGTAATTTAATACATATTTAATAACCAGCCGACATAGTTGTACCTACCCAGCGTAGCTCAGGATTATGTGTGGTATAGAGAAAAGTTGGTGAGGTTGTGTGTGATATCTTGTGTACCTGAAAATTGGGTGGATTTTGTCAAAAGAATTCATAGATGGCGCGCATTACGTTATTTTTGGGGAACAACGCTTTTTACAGGTCATTATTTAAAGTATTAAAATGAATTAATTGTGTGCGCCTGTACATACGCAATACGAATAAATAGTTTAGTCCATAAAAAACAATTTCAAGAAAGGCTAACAAATACAATATTGGATTGAATCACCGATGCAATATTGTATTTGTTAACCTTTCTTGAAATTTTTTAGTTGTTTTATGGACAAAGCTATATATTCACATTCTTATTGCGCATTTGCGGGCGCAAAAATTAATTTAACTTAATATTTTAAAGCATAACTTGTAAAAAGCATTTTTACGTAAAATAGCGTGCCATCTATGAAAAACTAGAATGTGAATTCTTTTGACAATCACCTATGAGGAAATAGTAATAACAAGATCCGGAATCTGGAATTCTACACAATCCATCAAGATAATATCAACATAATTGATAAATATCTATTGAAGTCTAGGGTACACTGAAAAATATTGAACGTGTAGCCAACACCTAAAAGTTCCAATACAGTATTACGAAGTTAATTAAGAAGTGAGACGGGTAGCGTAGTGAGACGCATCGTGTTCGAACTTCGGAACGCTTCCTTTGACTCGGCGCAAAAACCGACAACAATCGGAAGTCGGACGAAGCGAAGCTAGGTTGCACGAAGTGAAGTGAAGTTCGTTTCTACACTATCGCATTCGATTAACTTCGATCAACTTCGAGTAGTGTATTGGGACCTTAAGGAAAAGTGTTATTATTGTAGGTGTTGGGTGTCCGGCTGGGGCAAGGACTCATTCGGCGTGAACGGTCAGTACCAGAGCATCCTGAAGGCGGTGGACGTGCCCATCATCGCGTCGGGCTCCTGCGAGACCACCCTGAGGTCCACGCGACTGGGCACCGCTTTCCTGCTGGACCGTTCTGCCTTCATCTGCGCGGGAGGGGAATTCAACAAGGATGCTTGCACCGTGAGTAACCTTTTAATTTATGTGATTACTTTTGACTGAAACAGTGAACCTAATTCCCAAATTGGAGAAAGTTGGGGAAGATATAGTTTTCGAAGAGGACGTTTGAGAAGAACCTAGCTATAGTGGTTTGGTCATATGACTTAAGTCATTTCAATCATGATTCTGAAAGGCTTTCACTTTCTGTCTCAGCACACGATCTCCTAGTGAAGAGGACATTAATAAGAAAATGTTCCACGTCTCTTTGTATTGATTTCCTCATCCTTCGTATCTTACATGAATTAAAATGTCGGGGATAAACCAATTACGTTATTTATGGTCAGTTTTGAAATGAGTAACACACTTTTATAATAATTTAAGATGATACCCGGGTGGTGGAGAAATTTAATAAAGAGATTCTACTAAGTTGTTGCTGTCACTGTTGCTCTTACTCCACCGGATATTGAGCGAAAGGGACAATGCACCTCGGGCTACTAATATCTAACTAAAATCGAGGTTTTGTATTCCCCACTTTTCTCCTCCAAAAGTGGACTGATTTTCAATTTTTTTTACCAACTACATAAAAAAAACTATTTTATGTCTGTACGTTTTGCTTTTTTTAAAAAAACATTGTCTAGTTTGTATACTGAACGTCTTTTGACGGAGTTTAAACCAGTCAATTTTATTGATTTTTGGAAGGTCATAACTTCTATAAAAAGTTACTTATCAAAAAAAAAAGTACCGACACGCTAGTAGTTGATATCTATTGTATCTAAAAACAATATTTTCTCTAGGGTTAAAATCCAGAGAGATAAATAGGGAATACGTTTGTATGGAAAAATTACCGCCGGGTATCCCCTTAAGTGTTTCACTTGTAATTTTTTTTACTTTCTCTTAACTTTTTCAAGACTTTCAAGTCCCAACTCTAAAAAATACATACCTGTAAAAAAATCGCTGCTTCATATACACAAAGATCTTCCTAAGAAGTCGCACCAATGCACCATGCCATGTACGTGTTGAGAGCAATAGGCAAAACACATACCAGTTTTGCACAACACTAATACACGTACAAAGGAGTGGCGTGGTTTAATCAACTAGCGATAGAGCTGAGATTAGGACCTGAATCCAATATAATTAAAAATTAATTAAACACTAATATCTTAAAAATATAAAATAAATAATTTAGCTAATTAGATCGCATATGTTTCTTATAGATAAAATCACCTTTTAATTTGTTAGTTTTATGTTATATCCACTCTATATTATTATATTATTTTTTTCCCTTCCTTTTATATGTACAAAAATTCGATTTTTTCATATACACTCAAATTAAATGTTATATATTATGTATACATTTAAAAAAAATTTAAAATGCGTTCTACACAAAAACCGAACATTTAATGTATCTATTTTTTTTTTATCTGCAAAGCCAATGAACACTGTAAGTGTTAATAAAAAGGTGCAAGATGTTTTTTTGTACTTAGCTAAATCATTCGTTAAAAATTTAAATTTAACAAAAAATTACATTCATTCAATCATGAACGATTTTCATTTTCTTTTAAGTCAACTAATTTAAAATTTAAATTTAAGTAAGTTTCTTTTAAATGAACTAATAAAAAATTTAATTTAACAAAAACATTACATTCATTTAATCATGAACGATTTTCATTGTCTTTTAAGTCAACTAAGGACCAGTTGTTTCGGAAAATTTCACGTTTGAATTTCCTTCAAATCGTCATTCACCGAAAAATTGGGTTGTTTCAACCTCCGTCAGGGGAAATTTCGGACGGTTAGCGAAATAATGGGAAATAATCAACTGGTCTATGAAATTTTCGTTGAAATTTCTTCTGACGGAGGTTGAAACAACCCAATTTTTCGGTGAATGACGGCTTGAAGGAAATTCAGACGTGAAATTTTCCGAAACAACTGGCCCATAGAATTTGTTGTCATCTCATCCTATTTTTTTTCTTTCATTAGAAAATTGGTACAGTTGTGTTCGCTGCATACTAAACAATGTAAGTAATTAGTGCACTTATATGAAAAGACCTTGGCCCAGTCAACAGTAAACATGGTTCATTGTGTTATATTTGTAACAGTTTTCAGTTATTTCAACAGTAATGGTCTGCATCTAGAAACGTCACCTTGTTGAGTAACCTGAGATGTTTTTGATAAACCTACATAAATATTATTTTGTTCAAATACCTGGTAACCCGACTCTTGGTCCCTCGATAATTGATCCCTCGGATAGTTGTTATCCCGGTTAGTCGATTCCTTCTACAGTAATTGGTCCCACGAAGATTTTTAAGTATGTTGTATTGTTTATTTGTTGTTACAATGTACATACAAAATCAGTGAATGATTGGATAATTTTGTGTTTAATTAGGGTGGTAGTAAATTTCTAAAAAATATTGCTTTCGCACCAAATTACATACCAAATATTTTCGAATTTACAATATATCGGTTTTTAATGTTAAATATTATTTTTATTTTTATTTTTAACTTTTTAACTTAATGAGTTAAACCTCAAATTCAATTTTCATTAATGAAGATATTATTAGCGAAACTCAATCGGAAATTGGCCCGGAAAGCCAAAGGGTCCTGGGTTCGAGTCCCAGATGTACATATCGGTATATTTTTCTGATTTTTCTGTTTCAGATTTTCGATTGAGTTTCGCTAATATTAAAATTAATTAAATTATTTTAAATAATTTTAATATTTTTTTAATTTTAAATTTTTAATAACTGTGGTGAGCCATTGTTAGTTTATTTTTTTATTGTTGAGTTTGGTTTGGTTGAAAATATTTTTAAATAGCTTAAAATGTCTGTTTTTGGAATAAGCAATTCGAATTTTTTTAATAAATATATTACTTAACTAAATATACACGGAGAAAAATTTTATTTGAAAAAAGGATCATTTTAATAGAAAAAACGATCATTTTAAGAATGAAGTTTTTACGAACAAATTAACAGGGTTTCAATGTTTATTGGCGGGAACTTGTAAGAATAATTTGTTGGTATACGTAATTTCGTACGTATTTTACCGCCATAAACATTGAAACACTGTTAATTTGTTCGTAAGAACTTCAGTCCCGTTTTTAACCATTTTTAATATTAAAATGATCGTTTTTTCAAATAACATTTTTCTCCGTGTAATACACCTGTTTATGACATTCACGAATTGGTATATACGGATATAATAAGCACATGTAAAAACTTTGTGGATCAATTGTCCGAGGAGTCAACTCGCGGAGGAATCAATTATTCGGAGAATCAAGTGTCCGGGGATCAATCGTCGGGGAATCGAAATATCTATTTACTTATTTAGGGTGATGGTGGGTCCGGCTTGGTCTGCGAAACGACTCCAGGAAGATGGACCCTGGCTGGCCTGGTGGCTTGGGGACTTGGTTGTGCCACACAGGGCTATCCCGCCGCCTACGTCAATGTTCCTAACTATATGACATGGATTGCAGCTCGACAGGCGATGTCTGTATAACTCCTGATTATCTACGTCATAATATATATCCTGTAAGAAAATTAAATATATAGCTATAAGCTACAATGGTGCAACACTACAGTAAAGTTATATTTTATATATTTTTATATTTATCAAATTAATTATAGATATAATAATCAAAAATTTTCATAGATTGCAACATCAGATTTCAGTGATTAACTATAATATTAGTTATCATTTTTTAATGTAAAACAAGTCATCAAAATTTGTATTTAAAATATATTCATCCTTTTATTAATGTATTATTTTTGCAATTTTCCCACCTTTGTGTAATTTACTTATTTATTCTTTCTTTACGTGGGTGGTATTATTGTGTACAATTCAATTTTAAACCTCACTAGGACAAACTTGTGTTGAAGTCAATAATTTTTATATAAATAATAAAAATAATATACGTAGAGCAATATTGTTAAATCAATGTTTCTTTAAGATAATGGGTATTAATTAGCTGAAGGAAGCTAATACATTACAATGTAAATATGTAGGGTGACAATGTTTTGATATTTGATTTGAAAAAATATAATATATTATACTATTAATTTAAAACGGACAAATTGAAAAAAAAAAATTTGTATATAATATGCTATTAACTTAAAATGACAAAAAAATTATTCAATACTTTATGCTATTTTTAGAAAGGATAAAGATGAAAAAAAAAATTGTAACAATTATCTTATATGTAATTAATTATATTTATTATTTTGTGTGTCCATTGTTCGTTTGTTTTATTACGAATAGCTTTAGGTTATTGCATATTACTTTCAATTAATCGATTTTTTGATAAAGGAGTTTTCTTTAAGTTCTTGATATATTGATACAAAATCTATGGATTAAAAAATGTTCGATTTAGTATGTTGTGTTACCCGAAAAGATTATATTTTTTCAATACCAACAAAGCTCCCAGTGGGGCCTACATTATCATAAATATAATGTTTGAAATCACACAATACTCGTATTAGTGTACCATTAAAAAAAAATCATCGTTTGATAATAATCTCAAACTATTATTTTCTGTAAAATAAATATGTTCAAGAGTGTAAGAAAAAGATTGAATTTTTGGGCTTTTAACTATTAGTTATGTATATAATATATTATTGTGTACTTTTATAATAATTTCATACATAAATATTTTATAATAATATAATGTGTTTTAAAATAAAACAAGTTATTTTATTTAATGCTTTGATTTATTAAGAACAAAAATAAATACATGAATTCAAGTGACTAATACTAAATTCATTCACAACTCATAATATTAAATGTTAACGAACTATAATAAAATGTAAGAAGTACGGATTATTTATTTAATAGAATAGTAAGTTCACTTTTAAACATTTAAATAAATAAATAAATTGCTTAACGATACCTTTTATAACACAATGTTTAAATAGTAAAATAAGGTCTTCAGCCAAGTTTCAGTTATTTTTAAGCTTCGCTATTGGGAACTCACTTTTAAATACTCGTCCCCTTTTTCTTCCGTTTCTTGTTTCACAGCAACGTCTTCATTTTTACCTTGAGTTACTTCCGGAGTGGCACTTATCTCTCAACGGCTGCCCTCCCCCCGCACGCTGGCTACAATACCCCGCTCCTACCAGCTGCCCTAGCTACATCGGTTTTGAGTGACTCCCATACGATACGAAACACTATGCCGCTTCCATAGAATCACAGTTCCATGATTATATACATCGTTTTTAAGCTAGAAATATTTTCTACAAATTTTGTTGAAACTATTTTTTCTATAACAGGCTCAGAAAAAAGTTAAATGCAAATATTTTCGGAAATACTATTTCAAATACTGATATTTTTACTTTATTAATAAATTGTAAAGAATGCATGAATTTTATCGCAAAATTGAAAAGAAACAATCTTTTAGAATAACTAATTAGCAAGTAAAAGAAAAAAAAGTCTAATTTCATACAGTGGTTACGGAGATATGGACGTTTTCCGAAAGGCTTTGCAAAATATACTCTAAGGGGATGGGGAGGGAAGCACAAGGGGGACAACCGGGGACATTTGGTTTTAAACATATCTAACGGTGTTTTATCGTCTGTGAAAAATTCAGCTTCAGCAGAATTAGTTCAGACATAAAATCTTCATTGACTGGGCTATAAGCAGAGAGCACACTGAAAATGATCAAGTGATAAACTTGAATTCTTCGAGTGGAATCTAGCGTGTATTCTTGCTTCAACAGCGGATACAAGAGTTTGGCGGAGTACGCAAGACGTCAAGAGGTGTTGGAGAATGAGGACTGTTTGGTGCATTATTGTTATTAGAGTGCTGTGAAATATGCGTGAAATTTTTTTTTCCCCAGTAGCGTTTTACAATGTGTACAGTTGTTGCCACCGAGAACTTTATGTGTCAGTTTATATTCCGCGAGAATTGCGGAAGAAGAGAACACTTCATCACAGATGAGACATTTGTGCTTGCCACCAGTAGCACTTCCCTGTGAGTGACTCTTTACGAGATTTTCCAACACTGCCCTCGACTTGCAATTCTCGCTGCAGTAAGCACAACTCAGACTAAACGCTACATTTTTAGCAGCCCCTTTGACGTGTTGAGCCAACATACTATGGGCGAGTACTTCATTTCCAGAATGAAAATCGCTCCTGTCACAGATGTCGCATATATATGCTTCCTTTTTGGTGTTATTGTTTTCCTTTGGTAGAGTTTTCACACTTAATCGGGTTGTGGGTGATTATTTCGGCTTTGGACTGTCACCATATAAAGATAAAAACTCTGTAAAGATAAAAAAGATCTCAGTAAATATACAAAAATTATGTTACAAGCATGACACTAAAGCTTAACAATATACCTAAAGTTATAGTTATTTTCCAAACGCATTTGCTTATATCTCATACTAGTAATTAGGATTTGCAATAAGACACAGACACCGAAATAGTGGTGGAAAACGCCGTACCTCATGGCTTCGAGACGAACCTGTCTGGTAGTGAAGTAGTAGTGCAATGCAGAACAATTGCCGTTTCGTTGAATAAGTTCCATTCTGAGACTTGCAGGGTGAAGAAATTACGGAGCCAAACTTGGGCAGGAAAGGGCACCCGAAGAAGAAAAATAAATTACCTACTTCTACTCGAGTGTTGGTCGTCATCATGACATCCACAAAATTTTCTCGAATGTTGTTAATATATTTATAAATTGTAAGAAATTCTACCTGCTGGTGGTGTACTGGCATGTGCTTACCAAGCAAGGAAACGTGGAATCCCTCCCGGCAGAGCGGATAGTGGTCCTGCTACGCACCCGCTGCAGCCGTACCTGTGCACTGTGCAGTGCTGGGGAGGCGCACACGGTGCACTTGTGGACCTTGCACTCGTGGCTGTGCTTTACGGCAAAATGAACCTGAAAAAAAAACAAATTCAAGATAACTGTTAAATAATGTTTTTACCGCTGGAAGTCAGGAGAACTAACTAATGAGACTGCAATGATAATGAAAGGACGCAGAGAATGGAAGGAGAAGTGAACGTAAAAGTTTCTTCTTATCAATAGCCATTTTTGGCAACTTTTTGTTTCTGATTTGTGGCTTCTTACCAGATTTGAAAGTGATACTTTTACTCTGGAACGGGGCGCAAATATTTTGTAAATTTATGAAAAAATGTCCATCAAAAACTCTTGTTTCGAAAATAAAATGTTAAACAAAATAAAGGATATAATTTGAGAAAGTAAAATTTTTGAAAATCTATGAAATTAAGATAATAAATACAAGCATACTGTTCTAACCGGTATTGCAACTTTGGAGTCTCTCTTTGCAGATTGCACTACGATTCAGGTGATGAGCGTGGAGATCCATCAAATGTTTCTGAAGTTCACAAGGCTTCGGGAAAGCAGGCGAGCAGCTCGGGCAGCCGAATTCTGCCCCAACTTTCAGGAAATAGTATTTAAAAGCTTATTTTAAAACACGTCTACTTAAATTTCACTTTTGTTTTCATGATTGAATGAATGGCTCGGAATCTTCTAAGTGGAAATTAATTCACTTCTTCGCATCCTTTCGAGCTGAAACTCGGCAGGTAGACTCATTGTCGATGGCAATTCATTTAAGCAATGTAGCAATCACGCAAGCACACGCGGACGGATACGCATTTTTTTAAAATTCGGAGAAATTAAAGCAAATATGATATAAATTGTCAGTCTTACCAACTCGGGAATTGGCCCGGTCGATTCCGCTTACTAGGTAGGAAGGTTCAAAAGTCAGTAATTTTTTTTTTAAGTTTTAAAAGACATTTGAAAATAGAGTTGGTAGCACGGTTGATTCCGATCACTGGGTAGGAATATTCAAACCTCAGCATAACCAAAAAAAGCAATAAAGTTACGTACATTTGTTTTAGATTACAGAGAATATTAAAACTAACATATTGTGGCGATTATTATAATATTATTATTATCGCACTGCATACGCTATCTACTTAGGTAGCCACTCGCAATGTTAAGTACTTCGCGAATTATTATACTGACCACCTTCTGGAAAGCGCTCGGAACTACGACACATAACACACAGCGCCCCGCCGCAATATAGAGAAACTTCTCGCCTGTGCATGTTTGATCTACCTTCCGAGTAATGATTGATTCGGATCGGCCTATATAAAGGGCTGCAGCTAGCTAGTCAGTCAGTCATTCTTAATCAGTCTTCACTCAACGCAGTGCTCGCGCGGCGACAGGCAAGCGGCCCAGTAACACCAACTTCGCAATCTGCGGTTCGGTCGGGATAATATTACTACGATTGAAAATACTCTCTTCATTTGTATATAGTGCATAATTCAATTATTGTAAATTCATCATCATCATCATCAACAATCATCATCGCATTTATTATTCCGACCTACAGCACGCGGAGATATCACGACCCACAGATATCTCCTCTTTCAACCGGAGGCCCACATCCATCTCCTCACATAGGACGTCACGCAATCACCCTCTAAACTATGATACAAAATATTGACAGATATATACAAAAAAAAATAGATGTTTGAATGGGAGGTTAACAAAGGAGGAGGGGTAATTGCGGGAATTCCGGCAATAACAGAACGGTTTACTGGAAATATATCTGGAATAGGACTAAAAGATAAATAAATGTTGTTATTTAGAATAATAACGTTATTATTTAAGAATTTTTAATTTCAAGTGCTTCTAACTTGTAAATTATGGCGAGCCACAAAGTTAATGTTTATTACTTATTAATTACAAATATGTAAAAAAAAACGTTTTAAAAGACATTTGAAAGTTTTTTATGGGTTGACTTTTTTGTACAGGATTTCTTTTCTCGTTTTTACGATTCCTAATTTGTCGTGTGTACATCAGCTTTATTATTTTCTTTTCACCAAGCCACACAACTGGCAGTGTTGTATTGGTATATAATTTATACTACCCCTTTTAAACGTACTTATGTTTAATTTTTTTGTCTACTTATTTTTTTTCTACTTTATCTCCACACAGGAGGCATAGGCCATAGAGATGACTGAGGAAAATAACTTTCCTCAGGGCCTATGTCATCTTTAGGGGTGCTGTGTGGAAGGTATTTTGAGGAAAGTAAGGAGATGAAGTTATTGGAAGGAAAAAGGTATGAGGGTTGATAGGAATCTGATGTATAGTTCTGCGAGAGTCCGGTAGGAGAAATCAAATGGTTTCCCTGTACTAGTCTCTCTTCAAGATCCGGACAAACCTCACCCCCATGAAGCCGGGCACCCCTATTAAGTCACCAAACGTAGCGAACTACTATGGCAGAGGTGTTGGTCATCCAATAAATGGTTCCCGGGGCGGCGGTACCCGTACCCATATACCCATACCCTCCCAAACGAAAAATTAATGATTGTTTTATTGTTATGTTTCTTTGATGGGAACATTTGTTAGTAATAAATAAAAAGAATAAAATATACTTTGAACCTTTTGTATAGCGCCTTTTTTGTAAAAAAATCGTTTCACGGGACTGAAATGGTAATGTTTTGTAACCTATTGTTACGTATGTAATTTTATCAACATGTTAATGTTTAAAAATAAAAAAATTAAAAGACTTATAGAGAATTAACATTATAATAATCTTTTGTGGGATTCGACCTAATTTTGTTAATTAGCCAATTAATTTATAGAAATATAATAAGAATATTTAATCGGTTAGTTCACACATACGTGAACATACTGACGGAGAAAATGATCCATTGTGGAGACCAGATGTAAGACCCATTATGTGGGCAGCAGCGGGGAAACCAAATACATATAATTATTATCAGTAAATAAATAATTATATTGGGTATAATGATGCGGCGAAAGTGCATATAAGACGCTGGAAGCACTGGGAAATTGTCATTACCACTTATGGTATCAGTAGTGGTTTACTTCAACGCAGCCTAGTTTGCGACAGTGATTACAAGGAATATACCAAACTCAGGTTAATCTTTATTTTGTCTACGTGCTAAAATTATCGCTTTTTTTCATTTTTCCAGAAATATCTTTTAACCATTACGGACTACAGAATTTTAATGTTATTTGTGTTAATTTATATTTGAGCTCGACTCTTCATGCCAGTGTATGAAAATGAACAAAACCATTTCAATAAGTATTCGCTGTTTTGCAAATTGACTAAGCAGCCCCCGATACAAAGTAAAACATTTAAACATTAAGCTACTGTGCATGATAGTACCGGGCATTTTGAAATTATGTCCCCAAGTTTCTCCATTCCCGTAGCAGTGGAAAAATAAATTGAGATGGTATTATGTTACTGAGCTATAGGTTAACTTTAGAGTCACCGAAAGTAGAGTCAATTCCTGTAATTATTTTCTAAGCTTTTTCTCTGTCTTTGTTTACCCTTCAATTTTTAAAAATCATCCGGTTGTATGTATACAAAATATAGAATAAATGCTTTTTGATAACATTTACACCGATGGTTTTTAGCTCTCGTTGGAAATAAACAAAACAGTCTTTCATCTTTGGCACTACCAAACCGTTACTACAATATAATAAGCTAGTTTTTATTATTGTTACAGAATGTGTCTATGGATACTTACGGCATGCATCGGGATTGTGGGAGCACCACAACCATATTATAACCAATATAACGGATATGGTTCCTACGGAGGTAGGACCCTCCTCAAATTTGGCGGGGACGAGGATGATTATAATGACGTGGTTATCGAAGTTCCTGAAAGTATTGGAGTCATGTCGTTCCCTAGGGACAAGAGACAGGTGGCAGTTGTAGCACCAGCCTCTGGCTGTGCATGTTATGTTTCTGCGCAATGCGGTACCAGTCCCAATACTGATGGTACTGGACTCATTGACTTGATAATTGTAATAGGGGTAAGAAGAAAATAAATTATGAAAATGTACTAAAATAATAAAGTTTTTCGGAATTGTTGAATTTACTAAAACAATATTTTATCAGGGTGGAACACTATGTGCAGCTGGATTCCGTTACTGCTGTCTTCCCAATGGGCAGCAGACAGGAACCTTACAGTACCCTATTGTATCTGGACAGGCGCCTTACGGAGATTACCCGTAGAAGGTAAGTGTTGTTGATTGTATTTGTATTTTTTTTAGATTAAACCAACCCTCAGCAACCGATATATATATATATACATATTGTCAAGCAAGAAAGGGACAGTATACTAGAGTGGGACAGTGCGTTAGTTGTGGGAGAGAGGTGGGGGTAGGGGATAAGTGAAGTAAGTTGTGTCGAGGAGTATCAAGTTATTTAAAAACAATAGTACCTATTTAGGTACTTACTATTGTTTTACCCCCCCACTAACTACATTTAATTTTGATTAGACAATATATCATTCTTCTCTTGAATTTCTGAACCCCCCGTTAAAAAGACCACGAACCGCCACTGATTCTAAGTAAGTACTTTTGTTCAGGAAAACGATTTTTGTGTTTGTGAACTGAATGTTTGAAGGTCTATAACTTTTTTACTTACTGCAATAATTAAGATCTGGGAACGGTATATTTCATAGTTTCTTTGGTTTTGGCCGTAGTTAAGACAAGTACGTTAATTTATGAATATATTTGGTTTTATCCTCTAAAGTAAATTGGAAGCTAGTGGTTTAGTAATTAGTTAAATCATTTAATATACTGTTTATGGTTTTCATTGTTTCATCCAATAATGTAATGAAATACAGAAAAAATTCTGCATATTCATATCAAAACCGCCAAAGTGGACGTTGTTTATCTATGGTACAGCATTGTTCATTTATTCTTTTAACAATTTTGTTGATTGTGGTTTGGTTGAAAATATGTGTAGGTACATGTAAATAGCTTCAAATTTCTATTTTTGGAATGGAATAGAAAATGTATGTACTCCCACCTTAACTAAATATAATACATCTATTTATACGTTTGTAATATAATAAACACATGTAGGAACTTTGGAGATCAATTGTCCGAGGGATCAACTCGCGGAGGGATCAATTGTTCAGGGTACCAACTACCCGGGGATCGATCGTCAAAGACACAGAAAAATAAAAGATGATGAGGTCGCAACTGGGATTCGAACCCAGTACCTCTCATCTTACCGGGACCGGCGCCTCTACCAATTCGACAATTGCCACCTATTATTTAAACGTCATTTTGTCAATCTCATATTTAAAATTTCAGTATTAAGAATATTATCTTCGACTATTTTTTTTAAGTCCCAGTCGCGAACTTTTTTTCTCTGTGTCTTATTCATTTTCATATTTAGATTGTTAGTGTTATCTCTTCTTCTTCAATCATAAATTACATTGATTTAGAAATAACCTTTAAAAGTTATAAAAAGAGAGTTGTTCTTATAAACATTATCTATTTACTTATTTAGGGTAATGGTGGGTCCGGCTTGGTCAGCGAAACGACTCCGGGAAGATGAACCCTGGCTGGCCTGGTGACTTGGGGACTTAGTTGTGCAACACAGGGCTATCCCGCCGCCTATGTCAACGTTCCTAACTATATGACATGGATTGCAGCAAGACAGGCGATGTCTGTATAACTCCTGAATTCATCATTCAACATTATGCATTCAACATTACGCTAGAGTTTAATTTTATATTAAATCAAATAATAGATATAATAATCTGAATTCTTCATAATATACGAGATTGCAACTTCAGATTTCAGCGATTATATTCGTCAACATTTTTAAATTCATAAATACATAAATTAATTTAGTAATCAAAATTTGTATTTAAAATATATTCATCCTTTTATGTAGGCATGTATTATTTTTGCAATATTCCTACCTTCGTGTAATTTATTAATCTATTGTTCCTTAGCTTTTATTGAGGTCAATACATTTATAAAGTAATAAATATAATATACGTATTGAGAACAATATTGTTACATTAATGTTTCTTTCAGATAATGGTTATTAATTAGCTAAAGGAAGCTAATAAATTATAATGTAAATATGTAGGGTGACCATGTTTTGAAATTTAATTTGAAAGACTATATTATTATACTATAAATTTAAAAAGGACTAACTTGAAAATAAAAAAAAATATATGTATATAATATGATATTAACTTATTTTGTGCGACCATTTAATTTTAACTCTTCAGTTATCTCTTCAGTTAATCTATTTAGTTTGTTTTATTACGTATAGCTTTGTTATTATTTTAAATTCATCGATTTTTTTGTTAAAGGTGATATTTTTTTTTGAAAATGTATTATGATTTTGCAATTGGAGTTGGAGTTAATATATTGGATACAAATCTTTTGATAAATTTTTTTTTCGATTAATTATGTTTTACAAGACACACGTATATTTTTTTTAGTAAAGCGTCCAGTTTGCTATATTTATATCAACCCATAATGTTTGAAAATACATAATATTTTTTAACATTAAAAAAGATGCATCATTTGATAATAATATCAAACTATTGTATACTGAAAAAATATTCCTAAATAATATATATATATATCACTTCTTAACGTGACTGTTTGTAAGAAAATAATTGAATTTTCTGGCTTTTAGCTTTTAGTTGTGTATACAAAATATTATTGTATACCTTTATAATAATTTCATACATAAATATTTTATAATAATAGAATGTTTTAAAATAAAACAAGTTATTTTATTTAATGCTTTGGTTTATTAAGAACAAAAATAAATACATGAAACCAAGTGACACTCGTCCGCTTGTTTATAATAATAAATTCATTCACAACTCATAATATTAAATATTAACGAACTATAATAAAATGTAAGAAGTACGGATTATTTATTTAATACAACAGTAAGTTCACTTTTAAACATGTAAATAAATAAATAAATTGCTTAACGATACGTTTTATAACACAATGTTTAAATAGTAAAATATACTAGTGCGGCAGAAAGAGATTCGTTTATTTTTGTAAAGTTTCCTTAACGCCATATCAATTGTGAATTTCAATTTGGGAGGCGGGAATCATTTATTGGATATCTAACTCCTCTGGACCTCACCTCAAGTGGTTCGCTACGTTTAACGGTTTAGCAGGGATGCCCAGGTTCAAGTCTTGTCGGAGGATACACCTGCTCATCAGCTACGTGGTGGGCAGGGTAGGCACACCCTTCCACATCTCCAGCTGGTCTCTCTCGACCCATCGCCTCGCACCGTAGCGGGAGGGATAAATTCATATGTCTGTGACTCCTGGATAAACTGACCTCTAGATTCTTACCTACCCCTCATGACTATTTCTTTCCCAGAACTTTTTACTGTATCCCCGAAGATACGTAGGCCCCGAGGGAAATTATTTTTTTCATCGCCTCCCTTGTGGGGTTAAAAAGTAAAATAATAATGAATTTTATATTTATTAGTGATGAAATGACTATTGGTGAGAAGGTTGGGTACCAGATTTTAAGGTAATTAAAACATATTTTAGTAATCATAAAAATAGGACATAAAAAAACATTGTAACCGGTGATACTTATTTTATTTAAAAATGAAAAATAAACCTACAGGTTACAAAGAATATTTGACAAAACTCAAATTAAGATCAGTTTAAAAAAATCATAACTGCCCCTTCCTTGGAGGGAATAATAGATAGGTAAAGGCAACAGACCCTTGCTTGTACTTGTGTACTGAATGAATTAAAAAAAAATCATTTAATAATATGTACCTGCCTAACTTTGTTTTATAATTTTATTAACGTAATTCTGGAAGCGATTGTGTTAATAAATGAACATAGTGCATTTATACATCATATCAATTTGTATTTGGGCATTATAAACTAATAGTACGTACCGAATAATAACATTTACTTAAAAACAAAAACATAAATAATATGGAATGTAGGCATATAATGCTTAAAATTAGAAAACAAGAAAAAACCTTGGAATGTATGTGAGTGTAGGAGTACGTATAATATATATCGTTGGTGGTAGTAACATTCCCGGCTACCTGCGCATAAAATAAATATGTATGTTGTATATATTGTACAACCTATTTCGTATTGATAGCAGTTACTCGATACTTTTACAAATTAAACAATGCTAAAAACATATATTTCATATCAAATAACAATCAACATTGAAACAAACCAAACGTGAACAGAAAAACACAAAATGTTTAATAGTACCTACAACACTTTAGTGCAACATATAATAAATGTGATTTATTGTACGCATGGACATAATAATATTTATTTTCTAATTCAAATCGTAGTGCACCATTACTCCTTAATATAAATTAACCGATACATTTGTCTACACTAGATAAAAAAATGGATGGTGCAACTTCTTTGCTAAGAGCTATTTTTGTTATTAACCACAGATCCTTACTATCATAAATAATATACCTCATCACGAAGCATTATTAAATAAATTTAATGAACATTAAGCTTTTCTTAATATTTTACACAGCTCTAAAATTCTAACAGAACAATCGGATTGATTCTTAATACGTTAATTACAAGCTAAAACATTTTCATTCTTCGAGTGTTTCTATTTTCGGACTCAAGAGCGGGGTGCTTCCGTTGGAAGCACTGAGGTCTTCAGCCAAGTTTCCGTTATTTTCAGGCTTCGCTATTGGAGAACTCACTTCTATGTACTCGTCCCCTTTTTCTTCCGCTTCTTGTTTCACAGCAATGTCTTCATTTTTAACTTGAGTTACTTCCGGAGTTGCGCTTTCCCTTTCTGCGCTGTGCTTTCGTTTATGAGCATGTAGTCCGAGCATGTTGTTGAAATCTGCAGGACATTCGGAACATTTATACGGACCAGGACTATTGGAAACCTTCATTTTTTTGGAACTAGGTGATGTTGAAGTGTAAAATGCAACACTGTCGATTCCGTGAAAACCATTTTGTCCCATGAAGTAGGAATGCTTCAGAGAATCAGAATCGGCTAGTTTCATCCTGACGTCGTCCTCGAGGTGAGAATAACTGTGGTTATCCAGTTCGGCTCTGAAGAAGAATTTCAATCCACACCTTGCGCAGTCATAAGGGCGGGCCGCGAGTCCGTGGGCCAGCATGTGGTGCTGCAGTCCCGAAGCTGCCGTGAACACGGCAGAGCACAAGTAGCAAGTGAAGCCTCCACAACCTGCGAAAGTGTGTTCGATCAAGTGAGCTTGCAACTGCATGGGAGAGCCGAGGGAGCGACGACAGAGCCGACACTCCAATCCACCCCCTGACACGTGAGCCTGTACGTGCACACGAACTTCTTGTTCAGATTCAAAGGTGGCTTGACACTCGATGCATGTGTAAGTTTTTCTATGAACGGTTTCCACGTGGCTGTCCAATGCCGAAGTCGATTCAAACTTCATGTGGCATTCCCCACACCTACGCTCCGTCGCCGCAACCGCACCGCTGTGTTGCCTATAGCACTCTCTGCACACGTGAGTTGTGGGTATTCCATTGTTAACTTCAGCTCCTGTGGGTATGACCTCTTGTTGTGAAAACGACTTTAAGCAGAGGGCACACTGAAAATGATCAGGTGATAAACCTGAATTCTTCAAGTGGAATCTAGCATGAATTCTTGCTTCAACATCGGATACAAGAGTTTGGCGACAGACTACGCAAGATGTCGGCAAGTTGAGAGGTGTCGGAGAATGAGGACTGCTTGGTGCATTATTGTTATTAGAGTGCTGCGAAAGATGTGAAAAGAATTGTTCCTCTGTAGTAAGAAGCGTTTTACAATGTGTACAGTTGTTGCCACCGAGAACTTTACAATGTGTCAGTTTATGTTCCGCAAGTATTGCGGAAGAAGGAAACACTTCATCACAGATGAGGCACTTGTGCTTGCCACCAGTAGCACTTCCCTGGGAGTGACTCTTCATGTGATTTTCCAACTCTGCCCTCGACTTGCAATTTTCGCTGCAGTAAGCACAACTCAGACTAACCGCTCCATTTTTAGCAGCCCCTTTGACGTGGTGAGCCAACTTACGATGGGCGAGTACTTCATTTTCGGAATGAAAATCGCTCCTGTCACAGATGTCGCATATATTTGCTTCCTTTTTGGTGTTATTGTTTTCCGTTGGTAGAGTTTTCACACTTACTCGACTAGTGGGTGATTGTTTCGGCTTTGGACTGTCACCGTTGATACTCTGAAAATATAAAAAAGATCTCAATAAATATACAAAAAATTATGTTACAAGCTTGACACTAGTACCTAACAAAATACCGCAAGTCATTGGAATTATCCAAACCCATTCATTTGTACCTCATACTAGTAATAAGACTCTAACACCGGAATAGTAATCTAATCTTCTGGATACATTTTATATTCCTAAGAGCAAAACAAATTACCTTGAAAATGTATTTATAAGGAGAAACTGTAGCACATTTAATAGATTATGTCCAAACATCGACGTGTTTAACACGAACCTTGCTAAATTCACAGCATTCATTAAAAAATGACACTCCATGGAATGCCATATGTTTAACCAAAAATTCAATTGCATTGATTTTTTTTTTATTAGTTCTTCACATTTTATTTTTAACTTTTAGTAGTGTATTTTAATTAAATCTCTTCCTCAAAGATATTATTGACATCTATTAAATTTTTTATGTAAACCTTAGAAATATGTATATCACAAAACACTTTGTAAATTGAAGATGCACTTAATCAGAATTGTTTGTGTTATGTGTATTGTTGCGTATTTTTTTATTATGGTCTTGCATCTAAATGTCGTTATTTTATTGGTCAATGACATAAACATACTTATTCACTGTCATACATAAATGTATACTGTTTATAAAGCAAATACATAAATGAATAGCAGTGGAAAACACCGCACACCATCTTCGAGATGAGTGGGTGTTTTTTTTAAAAAAAATTAAAAATATTATATCCATCCTGAGGAAAATAATTTCCCTCGGGGCCTATGTCATCTTTGAAGATGCTGCAAGGAGGGTCTTTTTGAGGAGAGGAAGAAGTGAACATGGGTCTTGAAGAGACCCGTGTTGTAAGAAGGAAGAAAAACACAGAGGCCGGCAAATCGTTCCACAGCCGAGCTGTTGAATTCAAGAACGAGTCGTAAAAACGACCAGTTCTTGTGTGACAAATGTCAACCGTGTACATATGTTGGGCGAGCGTTTGGCGTGTTTCCCGACTATGCACCGGTGCCGAGGGGATCAATGACGCTAGTTCCTCGGAGAATCTTCCATTGAAATACCGGTAGAACAAGGATAGCATTCCCACCCGACACCTGTGCTATCTATGTATCTACGAGTGCAGTTTCGTTGAATAGTTCCATTCTGAGACTTGCATGCCGAAGAATTCACGGATCCGAACTTGCGCAGGAAAGAGCACCCGAAGAAGAAAACAAACTACCTACTTCTACACGAGTGTTGGTCGTCATCATGACATCCACAAAATGTTCTCGAGTGTGGCTAATACATTTATAAATTGTACCTGTTGGTGGTGTTGTTGCATGTGCTTATCAAGCAAGAACTCCACGTGGAATCCCTCCCGGCAGAGCGGACAGCGGTACTGCTCCGCGTGGGCGGCGAGGTGGAATTGCAGCTCCAGGTCCGTGGCGCACGCCGCGTGGCAGTAGGGGCAGCGCGCCGCACCCGCTGCAGCCGTGCCTACTCCCGCGTGCACCCCGCGCACGTGCAGCGTGAACTCGGCCTCGGAGCGAAACGTGGCGGCTGGGGAGGCGCAGGCTGTGCACTTGTAGACCTTGCACTCATGGCTGTGTTTTACGGCAAAATGTACCTGAAAAAAATATATTCTTGATAACTTTCATTTTTACCCCAAATGTTTTTACTGCTCAAAGCCAGTAGAACTTTGTTATCCTCATGTACAGACAGAGACTGTAATGAGGATGAAAGGACGTGGGAAGGGAGAAGTGGATGTGGAAGGTTCTAATTATAACTAAAGCCATTCCTAGCAACTCTTTGTTAATGATTTGTGGTTTCTTACCAGACAGTGTTTATCTTTTACTCTAGAACGAAGTGCAAATGTATTGTGAAGTCATGAAAAAGTCTGGTTTCGATATTAAAAATGTTAAATAAAATAAAGGATATAATTTGAGAGAGGAAAAATTTTGTTGAAGTCCTTTTGAAACATCTCAAATTAACAAGACAATACTAAGTTTACCTAGTTTTTATTATCTGCTTCTGTAAAAAAGTATTTTTAGTTCATATATTCATTATGTATGACTACCACAACACGGGCAGTAGCCTAGTATGGTAGTTAAAAAAAATGTCAAAAACTGTAACTTGTAAAAATTTATTAAATAATAAAAAAAAAAAAAAAAAAAAGTAAAAAGGCGATTTGTTTTTACCTGTATTGCAACTTTGGAGTCAAACATCTCTTTGCAGATTGCACAACGATACAGGTGATGAGCGTGAAGATCCATCAAATGTTTCTGAAGTTCATCAGGCTTCGGAAAAGCACGCGAACAGCTCGGGCAGCCGAACTCTGCCCCCAGCGCCAGCAGATGGGCCGCAGCATGCCGCTCCAGAGCACCGGCGTCAGAGAAACGCGCTCCACACGTGGAGCAAGAGAGACATGCACCTCCTTCCAAATGGGCACGCAAATGAACGCGGAACGACTCAAAATCCGGGAGAGCCGCACCACATTGATTGCACAACAAAGTCCCAGCAGCCATGGGATCTTCTCCACTTCTCGGTCTTTTCATTGGACGGTCTACAGTAGTCTTCTTGCTCAGATCAGTAGGACGGAGTTGCTCCGATGGTCCTCCATGCACGAGTAGATAATGCTCCGCAAGCCCAGCTGGCGACGCAAATGGTATAGAACACAAGTTGCAGGACAAAGGAGAGCGCGGACTCAACTTCGAATGAGCCGAAGCGATGTGTTGATGCAAGGAAGAACTCGAGGGGAAGCGCATGGTGCAAGAATCGCAAGAATACGTCAGAACCGGTGATTGGACAGGCGTTAAGCCGTTCTGCTCCGGAAGTAGCGGCGGTGGCGGTGGAAGCAGAGCAGAGTGCATGGAGTGGACGTGACCTTGCAGCTGCTCCATGGTGGTGAAGGTGTCCCGTGTGCAGTACATGCAGGCCAGCTTGGGCAGGCTGATGGAGCGAGGTCGAGGAGATGGGGGAGTCAAGGCAGGCGGGGCGCGAGGACTGCCCGATGAACTCACATCTGACGAGTGGACTGCAGTCATGTGACTCTGAAATTGAAAGATTTACAATAAACAAATTGTCCCAGGAAATTATTAAAGGATAGCTGGAGCTATTAAAAAAGCGGTTTTTACAACTAATGTTGCGTATTTTGTTCATTTTAGTACTTGAGCGGGTGAATATCATCATTGTAAATCATCTAGGATTAGAATTTGGCCTTTCCTCGCAAAAATGTTTATCACTTCCTAGTCGTTCATCTCCAGTATTCAGGCTTTCCCAATATATTCTTCTTTTTAACTTTGAAAGGCGGATCAATAATATATATCTTTATATATGCAATCATATATAAAGATAGCAGTCAATAAAATACGTGTTAAGAAAATGAAGATATGTTGGTAGTTCTCAGTCGAAGTACACGATACTACGATTATAAATTAAAATATTACAATGTGAGTTTTAACTCATTGGGTTAAAAATAAATAATAATATGTTTAAATGATAATTTATTCAACATTTCCGTGATTTTCGTATATCTATTTTCCTTCAGTAAATATAATTCTCGTAGCTGTTTTTGTAGTAATGCCATTTGTTTCATTAACATCGTTGTCTAAGAATAGAATGATGCAACAGTCTGTAAAGTGTGGTATAATGATAGCGTTGTATACATTTTTACTAGAATCCGTCTTTTGAAATCTTCGTTTTTTTCCAACATTGAAATTTTTTTGGCAATTTTTTAATAATTTGTTTTGTGTTTTGAGATCAAGTAAAATTTTTTTTTAGAATCATCTCGTATTAAACCTCCAGTGATCAAAGTATGTAAATGATTAGAAGATCTTATCAACATACCTGTAGTAGATCTGGTCTCCTGAATCTCTCCCCGCACTGCAGGCACCTGTACCCCCTACCAGGACCACCGCCCCTCAGCGGAGAGCGGCCCCCGCCCCCTCCCCCGCCCTCCGCCCGCTTGTGGTTCTGCATGTGCGAGGTAAGTGCGGCCGCCGTGTTGTAGCCGCGGTTGCACACAGTACACTGGAACGGTTTCTGGTTGTCGTGGGTCTTCATGTGGATCTTCAGGTGGTCACTGAAGACAAAAAAGACATCATTAAATACATTGGTTGATCAGCGCGAACAATACTAATTTCGGTTACGGCTACTTTTCTGCGCAGAGTCTGGTTTAAATTACCACAAAACGTAGATTCTAAAGGGTTTTTTAAAATAAAATTAAGTCAAATATCAAATCGTACGTCGAACATTATAACATCGGTTAACAAGACTTTCTCGAGATGTGTATGTAATTGTAATTATTATTGTATCATAATAATTGTCCTAGGTGACAAAATGTTTACTTGAGAGCTTTGAACGTGTAACAAGATGTGTGCCATGGGGCGTTCTGACGTTTCGATTTTTGTTGACCCACTTTTATTTTACGAAAAAAGTTGAGCAACATTTTGTTCACACGTTTTTTTCAGTTAAACCGATTTTGACATTCAAAATTGTTAGTGCGTGCGTCTATCTAATTTCTGATGTTCTGTGAGACGAGCTGGAGATTATGAAAAAACATAAAACGTCGTACTTGGGTGAGAAAATGGATCATGAGAAGGATTGAATTAGGCGCATCCAACACAATTTTTTTCAAAATAATAATATTTACATTTTAAAAATAATATTCTATTTTTGTATACTTCTTGTTTTTGATCCGAAAGACAGGGATGGCTTTGGTACAGATCCATAAATCTGAACATTAAATCGTCCGACCATTTCAGATATTTTTTGGTTGAAACGGATTCCATGACGGTAGGAACTAGTACCGAATAAATGAAATGCCTGACGTTTACTTTTTCCCGCGAGTAACTAAAAATGATAAGCGACTTGAAACATGTGTTCAGACGCGACGATTCGATGTAAAACTCGAACGATTAGTAAAACCAAAATGGCGATAGTCATACTTGAACGACAAAAGTAAACGGGCTATCAACTTTCGCTAGCAACAAAAAAAGTTGATAACTTTGTTGACAAAGTGTTCACACGTGTCAATTAGCTTTCAACTGTCGAGTTGACCGACAAAAATCACCCCGTGTGAACCGGCTAATATAAAATAAATATAACAATTGTTGTGACTGTATTGTTATCAACATGTATGCCGACTGAAGGAAATTGCGTTTAATTTTTGGTAAAATATCTGTGGATGTCATATTTCCTTATGAATTAAAGGTTGTTTGTTGAGACTGTGAATATAGTAAGCTTGCAGAGGCGTTCCGTCCATAATAAGCAAATAAGCACTGCCTAACCTTCATTACTCGCAAAAAGAAACCGGAAATATACTAAAACATAACAAATAATTGCAGAAATACAATCATCACGTTCAAAAATACTCGCAAAGTATGAAGCTGACGGCCGGCGTAGTCGAGAGGCGAGACTCTCGACCCCCAATCCGAAAGTCGCGGGTTCGAACCCGGCGTGCGGAAATAAATTTTATTTGATTAATTGTGTTATTTCACAATTAATTAATTCAAAATAATATATTCAAAATAATAGTGGAAGATAATCTCAGTATCGCCCTGGTGTAACCACGATTCAGAATTGAAACATTGCTTGAAATAGCTTTTGCTGTGTTTGGTGACCAGATCTGAATAGCCAGGTACTTCCCCAACTTCCTCTTCCTCATCGCCTTCCCCTCCCCACTACCTTCAGCCTCACAAAATACCCCAATTGGGGATGCCATAGTCTCAGTTGGGACTCTTGTGCGGTATACATATAAAAAAGCGCATCACTACACCCTGTCAGAAACTTGAAGACAAGTTGAGTGATTATGAAAAATGATTTACACGTCATATTGAAATGTTGACTCTATTCTATACAAAAATCGTACCTAAAAGAGACGACTCGTTTGTGATAGTCTTTGTAAAGGTCTTGCCTTTCGACAATGTCAGCTAATTTTAACAAGCAGTGCCATGTGTTGGTAGGTACATCTATTAACCACTCGAGCGCTTTTTGCCACACTATGGCACTATTTCCAAAACCTCGGATTGCTTTGTTGCCAAAATGTGGCAAATTTTCAAAAAAAAAAATTTATTAAAAGACTATTTTATATATTGTACATTGAAAATATAAAAAAATAAATAGTCTCTAGATTCTTTAAAATGTTTTAAGGTTAAAGATTTAATTATATATTTTTTTTATAAATCCTACAAATATGTGATAATAGACAAAAGATAGGGGAATTCATTGGCTACATAGAACTATAATCAGTTTGTATGTCTCCATATTCAAATTCGGAGGTATGATATGAAAAATTTCCTTTAGCAATCCGAGAAAAAATATTTTTATTGCTTTGTCGCTCCAGTGGTTCATTAGTACAACTTTACTAACTTAAAATTAATTTAATTATTAATGTATCATCAAAAAACCTCCCGAAAAAAGATAGATACCGCCGACGGGATTCGAACCCGTGTCCCTCTGATTGCCGGTCAGGAGCTCTAACCATTGAGCTACGGCGGCTGATCTCTTGCCCGCAGTTTTTTATATAAAAACTTATGATCAAAAAATACTTACAAAAAAAATATTTAATAATTTATCATCTCGCGTTTTCATCATTTTTATTGCTTAATTGTAGGTATATATTAAAGCAAGTTTTAAATTAAATAAATCGATATTAAATTTTTAATTTAAAAAATTGAACTCATTGGAACCTTCCTGCACAGTTGCAAGCATTTTTAAACTTATATTTTCAGCTGGTCAATAATCTCTCTTAAGCTTATTTTAAAGTATGATTTATTAATCTGCTTCTGCTACCAAGATCTCCCATTCGTGATCGTTTATCCACATCGCAGGCATCAATAAATCTTTCCACGTCAATCAATATGAATCCATCAAAGAGCATATAAAAACAGCATCACGGGGATTTCAATTACATACCTGTAGGTTTGTGATACCCCAGCGCTAAGCGAGTACCGCGAACATTGGACAAGTTGAACGTAGAACAATTTGAATCAATCATCTTTTTGTGGCCGGGACATTCCATTCTAAAGGCGGGCGGGACTTTTGATCGTGGCGGCACAGAGTAATATGATTAATTAATTATCATCACCTCAATGTCTGCTCAGAGGAGACACGTCGCATTGGTCATGGACGTTGGACACTCTGTCAGCAGCGTGGAATGATATATATATTTTTGACGTGTTACCAAATTAAGTTGTTTTAATCGGTTGTTTTTAAATTTATTTATGGTCACTAATTTTATGGTTGCAATCTTTAAAAAAAATGTGATAGAGATTTTTAATAGGCTAGAATCACAAACAGTTAATAAACAGTGCAGAAAAAGATATGATTTTAGATTTTCACGGCCAAAAGTATTTTTGTTATTTATATCAAGGCAAATGTAAAAAAAAAAATAAAAAAAAACAAACAAAAACAAAACAAAACAAACATCTGCCCTGATGATGGACACTATAACGTAGTCCGAATCGTTGACTAGAGAAGGAGGTAGCGTAACACGGCATAACACCCCCCAAAAAAAGAAACAAAAAAAAAATTTGTGGAGTAAATCGAAAAATTAAATTTTCGGATATTAAATAATCAGATCCTGGATGCTGGCGAATACGAGAGCAAAGCACCCATTTCAACTTAACAACTTACCTATTAAAAATTATTTTTTTCAATTATTGATAACTTTCAAAGATCTAAAGAATCGAATAAATTTGTGAGATGTAATCGAGAGTCCGTGGACAGCAAATCAAAAAAACATAGATGACAACATACCTAGTTTTTGAAAAATCGACATCAGTTTCACGTTTAGTACACTAAAAAATGATTATTCGCAATCATCGAAATTAATCAATTTGGGACGCAAGTATGGGTACCGCCGTCCCGGAAACCATTTATTGGATAACCAACACCCCTGCTCACCCCAAGTGGTACGCTACGTTTGGTAACTTAGCAGGGGTGCCTAGTTCAAGGGGTGAGGTTTGTCTAGGTGATACGTATGCTGTAAGAAAATCTAATGACGGCGGATACGAGTGGAAGATAATCTCAGTATCGCCCTGGTTTAAGACCACCATTCAGAATTGAAACGTTGCTTGAAATGGCTTTAGCCGTGTTAAGTCACTAGATCTGAATAGCCAGGTACTTCCCCACCTTCCTCTTCCCCATTTCTTTCCTTTCCCCGCTTACCATTAGCCTCACAACATACCCCAATTGGGGATGCCATAGTATCACTGGCTCCAGACGGAAGCAGTTGGGACTCTTGTGAGGTGTTCACTATAAAAAATACGTTTGCCAACCTACTGCATGGCAGGCCGGATCGGGAGAGACTGGTTGACGGTACCTTTTGAACTCTCCAGATGGACGCCCTAGACCCATTGCCTTTTACCGCAGAAGGGCTAGATTCATTCGTCTATCACTCCTGGACACGCTGACCTCCAAATTCCTACCCACCCTTCACACCTTTTTTTCTTGCCCGAAATTCCTCTCCTTCCTTTCCCTAAAAAATCCTCCACATGGCATCCCCAAAGATTATATACGGCCTGAAGATTTTTTCCTCAGTGCTTCTTGTGTGGAGCAAATGAAAAAAAAATTCAAATGTAGAAATGAATAAAATTATTATTGATAGATTGGATTACAATACTATGTTAATAGGAGCAAACTTGAAAATTGCGCACAGGAAGAAACTCCTTTAAAGGAGTCATTGTCTTATCATTTTTTGTTCTATCTTATATACTCGTATCAGTTTTTCCCTCTCTTTACTTGTTTTCTCTTGTTGTTTGTTCTACTTAACCTGTCTTTATTTTTATTTTTATGCTGTACTGAATGTAAAACTTATATTATGATATCAAAATACCTTTGTAAAATTGTAACTACTACCTCCTACCTATGAATTGTAAGTTCCTCCTGTCCTAAAATGAGTTTTGTAACTCATCGGGATTGCTCTAGCAAGAAATAACAATGAAAAAAAGTAATGTGCTAAAATTTCCATTAAAAAAAATTATGATGTACGCCCCTGGCAACATGACAAATGACAGTGTTGTGGGCACAAAGGCGCGCCCAATTAGTCAGCGGTTATCCAACGCAGCATCTCCGGCTCTGTTGATCCCAGCCTCTTTGTTTAGCCTTTAGTCCCTGGACCACGGGCCGCCCCTGCCACTACCCGCCCCACCCAACCCTACACGGATCATGGCTCAATTATTGGCCCTGTCCTGACTGAAGACACTTTGATGCTAGAAGATTATATTATAATAAATTATCTGTCTACGGTTTGGAGTTTGAATAAAACGGATGTATTGCTTTGGTTGTCTTGCATGTTGTATGCTGGTAAACTTCCTACTTGTAAATGGTTTAAGTACGGTTTATATTCCGGATCAGGGAAAGAGCTGTGATTTTAAACTAACTCTTTTGAAAAAAAAACAATGCTTTTTTATGTACATATTTACCATATTAAGTTGAGACAAAAACATCAAACCAATCCATAATCCATCATAACAATCATAGATATCTACCTAAATATATCCTGAAAATAAACACCATAATCGATCCAAACGTAAAACCAAAACTATTCAGTAAAACCGATATTTTTAAGGGCTTTTACTCGTTCATATGGATGATAACAAATATACAGTATTTATTGTACATAACTGAACCGCTTTAATAACAACATTTTGTATTTATTTGGTGACAAATGTCCACTGAATTGGTATAATTCACAGGCCAACCAAAAAATGTTTGTGAAAACTTTTTAAACAAAATTACCAAAATCTTATATATTTTTGGATACTGAAACCGTATTTCAGAGCAATTATTTTTTATCACCCACCATTCTTTCACAATATGATATCGATTTAATATTTCAAAAAATGGGGAAAATTTAATCCATAAAAATTTAAAAAATCCTAGTTTTTAAAAATGGTTATATTTTTGGTAACAATCATGTTTAATTACTTAATTTTGAATATTGGATGCTTATTTTTACATATTTCCTCTCCCTTTTCTCTTTAAAGTTTCTTGCGTAGCTTTTTTACTTATGTGTTGCATTTTGTTGTTCTCTGTGAAGTGACCCACAGTAATCACTAATCATCCATCATTTTGATATTCCACCATCCCTGGTTTCATTTCTCCATCTCTTTTATGTCCTTACGTACGAAACCATTCCCCTTGCTCTTCACTCACATCACCTAAGTTTTCAGGAAAAAAGTCAAGATACTTTAAGGCTCATCAGGCAACCAAGAGTTTTAAACTTTTTTATCATGTTAGCTAAACATTTTATATGTTAGTTAAACATTTTATTTCATTGCCAACCCGATTAGATTATGTTGTCAACTTTAAAATGTTTAAGAAGTTAAAAATATTTCATTTTACTACATAGAAATTATTTTTACCTAATATTGAAATGTGAAAAATTGGTGGGTGATACGACTTTTTTTTTCGTATTCAGGGCACCAAATAACACATGAATTAGTAAAAATTATCAAAAAAGTTTTTTTATTGTTGACCTGTGATTTCGCTCCATTAGTATTCTATGCAAAGAGGACTACTAACAAGGAGAGTAAAACTAAAAGATAAAAAAATATGATAAACAATTGATGGTTGTGCTACACAACATAGGTGAATTCCTAGTAAGGAGGACAATATATATATAATATTTTTGTAATAATTTAACGTAAAGACTAATAAATAATAATAATCTACTTGGGTGCGGATTTAAACTCTTTAAGGTCTACTGGACATCGGATGCTGTTGGGAGGTTGAAACTCCCAGCATATATCTAAAGTTACCAAAAATCACTAAGAACTCGCACCACAATGTTCTTAATTACTGAATAGTACATAATAAACTGTATCCAATATTTCAGAAACTTCATTCAATAGCACCATTTTTTTGTCATGCACTATGTTAGACATCCGTCGGAAGAAAGTATTAATAACGGAAATTTGAATTGCTGTAAAGGACAATAAATCTAAAAGTGAGTTAAATATGTAATTTTTCTCCTTTTTTTGCTCTTTCGCGTCGAAATATTTCAAGGAAAATAAGTACATCCTCTATGATGTGAATTTTTTTAATGAAAAATTAAAAAATAAATATTAAAGAAATTTAAAAAAGTAAGTATTCTGAAAATTTCCTAGTTGTGAGTGTACAAAAACAGGAGTTATGATTTTTTTGAAAAAAAACTTTCTTTTCGCCCTCCTGAACAATTATTATTTTAATTTTGCAAAGATTGAATAAATTATCATTTTTTCCTTTATAGCATTTTCATTTCAAATTACCGTAGTCGATTTAGAATCACTATCACTAAATCACTAAAGAGAAAAAATGTAATAAGCGGTAGTTGTTGAATGAAACACTAGTATATATTGAATTATTTGGCGGGGAAGAGGTAACCCGCCGTAGTTCAGGGGATCAGAGCACCTGACCGGACATCAAAAGGACACGGGTTCGAGTCCCATCGGTGCCATGTATCTTTTCTAGAAAGATTTTTCAATGTAAATGAGTGTTTCAGGCTGATAATTATTGCTTATAATAAATGGTAGAATCACTATCACTGGCCTTATGTAGTGTAGAATTTTCTTCAAACTGTTACGGATAGCACAACTATATCAAGAAAAAACTTTGCTTCTTTAAGTAGGGAGGTACTTATTTAAGGCATCTTTATATTAAGGATTCCGAGGGCATAAAGATCAAGTATTCCTTGTCCATGGTGTATAGATGATATGTCAACTGGCTAAGTCCGTGGCCATGATATATGGTGTCACCTTCCTTTGACAAGAGTAAGAATGGCGGTCCATGGAACAACTAGAGTGATGGACGGAGGCAATTTGTCTTCACGGGGTCATTCTGACACTAGCAAGAAAGACATTCTTAATACTAACTCGCACCTACGTTGTTCGAGATTTACCCATGCATTAAAATGTTAAAATTTTTAAAATGTTAATTTAAATTAAAAAAATAAATTATTTTGTACGGCGTAAGAGTTCTAATTGGACTGAAGGTTTGGAATTATTATTGCATCCTCGATTTGGGGCATGTTATGGAGCTCAAGGAAGAGAAATAGAAGGGAAGGAAAACGGAAATTTGGAGAGTACCCGCCGGTTTCAGATATTTTGATTTGAAACTTTGTACAACAGCTGATCGACATTTCAATGTAAATAAGCAGGCAGCTAATATAATTATTAAATAAGTAGGTCTTATAGGCGCTTTACACCATGCATTTTTTCGAACACTTTTCATTTTGTCGTCTTTTTATAATAAAACGGATTCGCGATGAAACAAGGACGTGATCTATTTTGATACCAATTTTCGAACAGTTTAAGATGGCTGACATTATTTGACATCTGTCGTTTCTCGTTGTTTTACATATCTACAGGATAAGGAGGTTTTGTAAGTTTATTTCGAATTATATATAAAATATTTATAAATCGTCGTACAATATGTGTTTACCGAATAGCAATACACATTTACTGACAGAGGGTATTACCAGAGAATACCGGAAATTAGTCCCTTTTAAATCAAATTCTAGACGTTTTGACTCTTTTTTACAAAAAAACATTATTCGATATTGAAAGATTGTTATTTTATCTGGTCAACGAATTTTGTAAATTTTGAAAACTAAGTTTATCTTTTAATATACTAAGGTCATACCGTTAATCGGTGGCAGATTTGTTCAATTTTCAAACAAGTCAAAGAAGATAAATAACTTTTTTCGAAATTCCAACTTTTAGGGGTACTTTTTTGGTAAAATGTTAAAATTAGTACTGCATGTGCGGCCCGCACTACTAGGTATTTTAGGTTACGGTACGCGCCAATCAAAACCAACGTCGCCACAACGCGCCCGGCTGACTCACAGCAAATTTTATCGGGTGAGTTTGTAGGAACCTTACACTAAGTATTTTTAATATGTACGTCTTTTTGTATAAGAAAAAAGTAGTAATTTCGAAAAAAGTTGTCAATCTTTTTTACTACCATCATTTAGAATCAGCATCCGAAGTGAATGCACTTTACTCCCGGACATCCTGTATATGATGAACATTTATGTAAGGGATCGATGATTTTTGTCATTCCCATTATCTTTTCACGAGTAGTAGGTACTGTTTACCTATTTGGAAAGCCTTTGACATCTTTTATTATGGCATAGTTTTTTTTCTATAGATTTCATGAAAACAATATTATTTGCCATTAAATGCGACTAAAAGGAAAATCTTTTCATTTCGTGGCCGGGCCTCCATGTCAAGGCGGCCGCGGCCCCCGCCTCATCAATCACCCTTTCACCTCGCGCATTGTCCGCACGAGGACGCGGCCATCTAATGTGTGAGGCCTTGTCACTAATTTGTGGTGCGCTTAAGTCCTAAATGGTTAATCCGCCTCACAATGGGAGGCTTTCAATAGAGGGGAGATGTCGCAGTGTCCTGGTGTCCTTATACAGCCGCGCGGTGACGGAAACCATAATATCTTGACTAATTGATCGGTGGTTTCCGAGATAAACCAACCTGACTACGTGAGAAAAAACAGACCTGCTCCGAACAACTCAATCAGTGAACAAATGGGTTCCTAAAATGGACTATTTGTTGGTGTCTATTTATTTATTTATTTTTTAAATCGTTTACAGAGTGTTACCAATTTTTACTTTAATGATATTGACGTTGGAATAAAGAAAAAACAGAAATAATAATAATCAATATGAAATATAAAATATTATAACAAAATCGTTAAGTTTATAATAATGTCAGAACTGCGATTGTAAAATGATAATACATTTAAAAATTACATACGAAGCTTCTTCAGGATACTGTTTCTAATGTCTGCCTGTAAATTATTCCACGTGTTTTAAGAAATCACGTTAATTGGTGACCCCTCGACAAGAACTTAAAACGCCATTACGTGAAACACGTGAAGTAATTTATTATCATCTTAAAATCGTAGTCCCTACAATAATATCACTAGATATCGGTGCCAAATATAATAAACAAAGAATAAAAATATTCTCAATAACGTTTTAGTAAAACGGCCGTTATTTCATTGTTTTATTGATTTGTTTTGACAGTAATATTCTTGTTCCAGCTTCGCCCCGTGCTTTAACCACTTATCTATCGATTGTACTCCGGTGTCCGGGTGACAGACGAGAGGATAAAAAAGATTTTAACCCTTATGTATAACGAAACTAGACAAGGACATGGTCAGAATCGCTTGCGCCAATATCTTTTAATTTGAGAATTGTAGCTCCTCGGAATTCTTTGCAATTTTTCTACGGTGTATACATTCGTGTAGGCAAATATCATCCGACAATCAAGAGGTTAAATCCAATTCAAAGCTCTTGGTTTCACAGTCTGAGCGAAGCTTTAACTCAGAGGGTTAGGATTTAGGATTAAAAAGCGACATCAACGAACGGTAATGTAAGAAGCCGATACAAAAATACCGTTATATTTTGTGAAATTCTGGCACAAATTAATATTAAAAACTTTTCGATCATTTTCTAAAGAACTTAATTTGCCACATTATACAATAAAACATTATCCAAAAAGGATTTTTCCCTTAAAAGTCATTTCTTATAGTCCTTATATTTTTTTTCCAGATTTACAAAAAGATTTATAAAAAATAACTCATTATTTCCAAAGCCCAAGATGTGTCAAATTTTCAAACCAAAACACATGATTTTGTATTATTTCGCATGGCTTCGTCTTATTAACAATGAGTATTTACCTCCTGGAGAAGGCAGCCTCGCAGTGTGCGCAGCGGTACTTGCGGTCTCCAGTGTGTAACTTGACGTGCCGGTCCCGCGACCGCTTGTGCTTGAACAGGCGCGAGCAGAAGTCGCAGCGGAAAGGCATCTGGTCCGAGTGCGTCTGGAAAGAACAAACAACAAACTTATTACATCAAAAGTATTAAATATTGTTACAGAATGGAACCTGCCCTGAAAGAAGATCGCAATACGATTGAAAAGAGCCGATGATTGTGTCTGAAGCAGAAAATAATCCGTTCATTACGCCGCAACATTAAATAAACTAGGAAGTTTGCTAAACGCTGGCCTTATGGTTGTAGCGTAGATTCCATGATGTTTCCCGGGCAGAGTATTGGCACATTGCTAGTCAATTCAGGGGAGTCTGCTATGCCTCAACACAGATGTCAATACTCCGTCATAGCAGTAATTTCAACAATTCCTTTATTTCTCCAAAAATATTTTCCTTACTTTTCATTGTTCACATTGTTCCTTTCCTTTTCACCTTTTTAAAATTCATGCTTGACTCTCCAAATTGTAATTTCAGTGGTATAGACGTTGGAACCTTAGATCGCATATTTTTTAGTGACCCCCTCTAAACAAAAATATCCTCTCTTCTATCAAGCCTTATCTAAAATTTTCTCCCCTCCGTTCAACATATCATCTCTTCTGAAATCGACTCGAATCTTCCATATATTGAGGAAGATATATTTTTTACAGGCTGTGGCTTATTTGATGATAGAGATATTTTTAGAGGTGTGGAAAGCAAGATATGAAGAATTACTTAATCCTTTTTTAAACGTGACACGGTTTTGAAATCTAACTTTAAGCCAGTGATATCTGAGTTTAGTTCTGATGAAAGGTGAGGATTGTTTTAGTATTATTATATGAACAACAAAATAATCCCTTATCCAACACCCCATCACAAACCCACACGTCCAGAAGTGTCATCATGATGGGTGGAGGTGTTCCTAACGCCACGATATGGATCCATGTAAAACAGTAAAATGTGACAGGTTTTCGTGCCAAAGATTCCGTGATATCTAAGAACCTACATAAAGATACATTACAGACTCCAAGAGAACATACAGATGATATATATTACGGCCCCACACCCTAATTTTATGTGGCTTGGGATGTCATAAATATTCCCTCTCATCAAATATCAAACAAATATTTACCTACTCAGAAGGTATGTTCTTCGTGTTTTTATGAATGTATACATTAATTTTATGCTCCTTATAAAAATAAAAAGGGTGGAACCTACCTAGTATATGTGTGATTTTTTTAAAATGAAAAGTATGTGTGCGTATTTTTAGGCATCGAGGAATTTTTAACTACGTATTTACAATCATTACTATAACCCTCCACGTCCATTTATATATTTAGGTACCTAATTATTTATTTTGTGTAATTTGATATTTTTTTCCCAGATAAATAACTTTTTGCAAGCTCGTGCTTGGAACAACTTTGTGAGCTGAAAACAGTTAGGTTAAACTAATATTCTACTACTCTCACCTCTAATATTCAACACATTTTTACAAGAAACCACTTACTCCGTCACTCATAAAAATCTAAAATGGCTATATAAACAATGCAACATTTGGCTACTACACAAAAAAGAGAATGCATCAACAAGTTAATGCTAATCTCTTCCTAATCGATAATTTCTCATCCTTTATTTACACATGTTTTATTTCCAATTATAGAAATTTATTCTTTCTTCTTATTGGTTTATTACTCTTGATTAATACAACTTGCATTTTCATATTTATTTTTTGACTATTTTCCTGTACACCTTTTATCTTTTTTAATGTTCTAATTATCACCCGTCTCAGAACAGACAACGTCTAGTGAGGCGGATAACTTACTTGTTATAAAATACTATATTACCTTAATAAACGCCCGGGTTGCTGGCAATGAAATTGAATTGAAACTAGAAATCTCAGATAGGAAAGATTTAAAAAAAAATTGTTGCTGTTTTTGCTGTTTCAGTACTGATAATACATATAGTATATTATAAGCAGATTCCTATGTTTGATTTTGTATTTTGAACATTTTTTTAAAGTTTCACGTTCTTTATTAACTCACAAAAAAACAATGTGTTTGGTATTTTAGTTTAAAATTTTATATTTTCACCGAATTCTTTTATTTTGGAGACTTTAAAAGTTTTTATTAAGATAGGGGTCGCAATATGCTAGATATTCAATTTCATAAACTGGAAGTGGAAAATATAATCTCTACACTTCAACATTTTATATGAGTGACGATTGTAATGAACTGAATTTATTTAGTCTTGTGGCGGATCCTTTGCTTGCGTCTATATTACAACAGGGTACAGGGCACAGAATACAGAGATGCCGAGGAGATGCAATCACAGGCGATGTGGATGAGGATTTGGAGGTGTACGAGATGATGTTCAGATAGCCAGGGAGACGTGCAGATCAGTCTAAGAGTCTCCGCGATGAGACAAAACTACTTTATTAGGGATTTGGGCTAAGTTACTGAGAAGAAGGCGAGGCGAGGATGGGTTAGGATAATTTTGTGAAGTTTTGTAATGTTTCACAAGAATTTGTTATGTAATCTTACGTAATGGGAGACACGTATAGTTTCATACATCATATTCAGAGAAATAAAAAAAAATCATGTAGATATAATAGTAATCCCACCTAAATGAACGTGGATTTACAACTTTCGATGAGACAAGACTATTTCATAAAGAATTTAGGCAAAGTTACTAAGAATAAAGCGACGACGATGGGTTAGGAGACTTTTATGAAGTATTGTTTCAAAAGAATTTGTTATGTAATCGTACCGCAGTGGCAGACGTTTTTAGTTTCAACCATTTAGAAATGAAAAATTTCATGAATCCTTAGACATTTTGTTAGTAGCCTTATCTAAAAAGCCGTGGAGATCCAACTTTCCTACAAATATCTTATCCTTTTCATTCTCATCCTTATACTACTTTTCCCTATTCACGTATTTGAATTATCGATGAAAACTATAAAAATATAGAAGATACCTACATAATTTGGTAATGATGAGAAAAGTGATATTTTAATGCTGTGACTGTGTCTTTTGTGTTTCTGTGTCAAAAATAGGTCAAGGAAAAAACAAAAAAAAAAAAATTTGACATTTTCAAAGTTTCAGAAAAACAATGTTTACCACAGTGATCATTGCCAAATTTACGTAATACAGAAAATGTTTACTACAGTGAAAAATCCAAATGTAGGAAGTTAAATTAGATATAAATTTAAAAATTGTACCTAAATAATCAGTATTCATCTATATTTATATAGTAATAATTTTAAATGCGAATCATCTATACTTTAATAAAAGAGTAAAAAACAGTTTCAGCCCCCACTTGTTAGTATCATCCTTCCTAATATAATGTTAGGGGACATACATTAATTAGGTGAGCAGTTTAAAAAAAAAAACATGTGATTAGTGGTTTACACAAAGTAATTTGTTTAATTTAAGTTTCTGGACAGAAAATATTATGTTTACCAGTAGCGTGTGGTCCAAATACAAAAATATACCTGTATTTGAAGACAATTATTCTATCTAACCTTCACTGCATATCCATTTTAAATTTAAGGACCAGTTGTTTCGGAAAATTTGACGTTAGATTTTCCTTCAAATCGTCAATCACCGCAAAATTGGGTTGTTTCAACCTCCGTCAGACGAAATTTCAACGAAAATTCCATACAAATGTGATTGGACATCACCTTAATGTGATCAGCCGAGTTCGAACCATTAAGCTTGAATGGCGCATGCGCAGACGTCAATATTGTGATCTGACAGGTCGTGGCGGGAATGTCTGTAATATTTTTAACTAAATATGGCTGGACAATTTTTGTACATAACGTAAAGAATGCACAATGGTTAAAACTTCAGAAGTTAGATATCCTCTCAAAGTAATTCTCTATAAGAAGTTAGATATCCTCTCAAAGTATATAGTTGTCGATAATCGTCAGTTTCAGAGATTGAAAATGACGTAAAAACTGGCGAAAACATTGAACAAAATAAAAGTTTTCTCTTATTGACCGATGGTATCACAATAATTGTCAACTGTAATACTTACATTATGAATCTACAATATATAAGAAACCTCTTTTTTTTGATTGACATATCCCCGTCAAATTATTTTACCGATTATTTACCTTGAAACCACGGAGCTGCATGGAGCTATAGGTTCATGTACATGGATACAACTGAGGAACTCCCGATTTCGTACAAGATACGAAATTAATAGTATTTTATAATAAAAATCCTTTTGTGCTCAATATATATATTTATTCAAATGTTTATTTATACACGTAAAACTTCCTCGTCATAAAAGTTATAAGAATAAGTACACGTATATATAAGTCAGTATTTGTACACAGTTGTATGTGGGTAAAAAAAACTGTTTATTCATTTCACTTGTATGTTTAATTGGCGACTTAAGAACAATGTTAAAATTATCTGTTCGTGATTATTGCTCCTTTGTACCCATATCTTTCGCATGAGATAAGTTGGTTTCTGTTTGGAGATAGCCTTTATCCAAAACACAGACTTGTCATAATTTCAGTTGCAATCCTCCATTATATATTTCTTTCCCATACTGCAATGCTGCTAAAACAAGTATCAATATTATAACATATTTTACTTCATCCGTTGGTACCTGATAAGTAAAACAGACTAACTTAATATTATATCAAATAATAACAATAAATGAGATGTCCGTCATTCATTGTTAATAATGTTAGTTGCAAATATAGTTATACGATTGTAGGATACCAAATAAACTTTAGTAGATACGTAATTATCGGAATTCGGACTTAAAAAATACTCATTATTAATAATACAAGTAACCTCTAATGTACGACGTTTTATGTTGTTAAACGTAGCTTGTAAATATGGGCACGTTTAATTCATTTTCCATATATTTTTATGTTTTCTTTAGCACTTTTCCCACGTTGCTTTCAGGTTACATCTCTGAAGTGGTCACATTCCGGAAAATCGGTCTAAAATTAAATAATATACAAATAATACGATTGAACGTTACCATATTAACTTTACTATGTATGTAATTGACTGAATACGAATAAAAACAACACTCATTCTCAATCATTTACGTTTTATATCGTAGAAAAATATTCCAACCGCAACGAAATAAAATAGCGGTAAAATCCTGACGGCCGTGGTCGGCGTGCGCATGCGCATCCATAGAAATTTTATAAGTGTTGCCATCATAAAAATATCTCGGTCTTCGAAATAAATAATTCTGCGGAATAAATGCAGGATTCGGCGGGGAACACTCAGTGAAATTTTCAACGTGGATTGGAGTGTGATCGGAGTTGAAACAACCCATTTGGTATTTGAAATGATGGAAGACGTGATTGCCAATCTAGTTTGAAGTGAATTAAAAGAATATTTTCATTATTTGAAACAAGGTCTTCGATACTGCCTCCATGGGTCGAACCACATAGCCCTTCTTGACTTGAAGGAGGATATTATGTTTTGACTTATGTCGACAGAATATCACTTAATTCAAAATATGCGAACACCTCAGCACAGGTTCTCCCAGTGAGGTGTTAAAAAAATGCTACTACTAACCTTTTTACATCATGTTACTGAATATTAACATTTTAATTAATGAAGACAATATTAGCGAAACATCTAAATCTGAAACAGAAAAATCAGGAAAAGATCGGGTCACATCTGGAACTCGAACCAGGACCTTCGGCTTTCCGGGTAGATGCTCTAACCACTGATCAAATGTGTTCCTATCCGATTCGGTCGTATTTAACTGTATCATACTTCGACTGAGAACTACCAACATTTTCTTCATTTACTTAACGCATATTTTATTGGCTGCTATCTTTATGTATGAAGGCAAGATTCCACACGAACTAAGTGCCGTCTAGGATAAATTATCCATTATATTTAAAATGCGAGATCAAAAAAATCACAGACAAATTATAACATTTTAATTAATGAAGACAATATTAGCGAAACTCAATCTAAATCTGAAACAGAAAAATCAGAAAAAGATCGGGTCACATCTGGGACACGACCTTCGGCTTTCCGGGCAGATGCTCTAACCACTGAGCTAATATGTCCCTATCCGATTCAGTCATATTTAACTGTAACGTAGATTGAGTTTCACTAATATTGTCTTTATTAATTAAAATGTTATTATGAGGTTTTACCAAAATTACTAAAAATAGAAATGAATATTAACTTTTAAATAGAAATTTAACTAAACATAGAAATGAATATTAAATTTTAAATAGAAATTTAAATAAAAATAGAAATGAATATTAACTTTTAAATAGAAATTTAACTAAAAATAGAAATGAATATTAACTTTTAAATAGAAAATTAACTAAAAATAGAAATGAATATTAAGTTTTTAGTACTACTATGTAAACCACTGTAATCATTTATAAAATGTATGTAGGTACCAGTATGGAAATAAAAAAAATAAAAAAATGTTAGCTACCTAATCAAACCCACATACGCAACTGCCCGATTCCGTAAGCACGACTTGCAATAAAAATAATATCAATGATGATATATATATAGTATGCATTTATCCGTTTCTGTTAAGCCCACCATCCACTATATAGTGTATAATATGTGGTGTAGGATCCGTCCCCCGTCGAGATGGCAGTTAGGTGTTCCTGATAAACCTTGCCTACCTTACTACCAGCACACACCACGCCGCAGCTTCATACGGAGATGCCCTTTACGATAGCGGTGAGATGAACGGTGGGTAAAGAAAAGAGGATGTGTGACTAATCATGTTTTAACTACCACAGAAATAGGAAAAAAATAATTGTACTAATTAGGAATGCTTGTTTTATTTTACGTCATTGATCGGAATTAATTCGGTACACATATGTTTGATTTTACTTCATGGCAATAACGCACGGAGAAAAATGTTATTCGAAAAAAACGATCATTTTAATAGTAAAGACGCACGGAGAAAAATGTTATTCGAAAAAAACGACCATTTTAATAGTAAAGACGCACGGAGAAAAATGTTACTCTAAAAAACGATCATTTTAATAGTAAAGACGCACGGAGAAAAATGTTATTCGAAAAAACGATCATTTTAATAGTAAAGACGCACGGAGAAAAATGTTATTCGAAAAAAACGACCATTTTAATAGTAAAGACGCACGGAGAAAAATGTTATTCGAAAAAACGATCATTTTAATAGTAAAAACGGTTAAAAACGGGACTGAAGTTCTTACGAACAAATTAACAGTGTTTCAATGTTTATTGGCGGGAAAATGTAAGAATAAACATTGAAACCATGTTAATTTTTTCGTAAGAACTTCAGTCCCGTTTTTAACCGTTTTTACTATTAAAATAATCGTTTTTTCGAATAACATTTTTCTCTGTACGGGACTGAAGTTCTTACGAACAAATTAACAGGGTTTTAATGTTTATTGGCGGGAACATGTAATAATCATTTGTTTGTATATGTAATTTCGTACGTATACCAACAAATTATTCTTACATTTTCCCGCCAATAAACATTGAAACCCTGTTAATTTGTTCGTAAGAACTTCAGTCCCGTTTTTAACCGTTTTTACCATTAAAAAGATCGTTTTTTTTCGAATAAAATTTTTCTCCGTGCATTCATTAGTTATATGCTCAGATATACTTACATTTACAGGTAAATAAATGATAAGTGCAAGCAATACAAAAATATTCTCAGTATTAAACAGAGTAGTAGAGTGTAAAATAATCAGAAACTGTAGGTAGTAATGTTTTGTGAACACCTTAGAGAATCTATTCTGAGGTGTTCGCATGTTTTAGATAAAAGTATCATAATAGTATACAGAATTTTAAGGGGCGTACTTGACTTACTTTATCCAATGATTCCTGAGATTATTTGAAGTAAAAAATATAAATGAAATTTTTGTCTGCGGTGACATTTTTGATGTTTTATTTTTTCATTAAATTAAACAAATAACTTTGTATCAACCACTATTATATTTTTTATTTTATTTTTTCAACTATTGGACAGTTAGGGGCGGGGTGAGAGATTGGTCGGTGACCAGTCACAACATGTGAAAGAAAATTTTGCTCATCGCCAGAGAGAAGGAATGCGTATTGAAAGAAGAATTTCATGGAACAAAATTTATTGTCGGATCGTGGAAAAAACATACTATCTTAGATTTGATAAGAAAATAAACGCGAAGAAGGTAAAGAAAACTAAATGGGGGAATGAAATTTATCACTTTATTAATTGGACCGATCTTGTTGTATTAGAGACGAACTATTTTGTAAGATCATACTCGTATTTGCCTCGAAAAAGGCAAGCATTTTTTATATCATGGTAAGTGTTCTAAGTTCTACGGTTATTACTTTTTAATCACTCTCAATTTTTTCAACAATTTCTTTAAATTTTCATATCACCAGTAGCATCATTACATATACAATGATATAGTCCATGACTTCTGGCGACCTCTACACGACAATGATCTATTGGGAGATAGGCCTCCGGAGAACGCGTCCCTGATTAAATTGTTACCAACCGTTCCGCCGTAGTATCACTTATCGACACACAATTAATCATTTCACGAAATGGTATTTTCCGTCGGGACGACTAGGTATATATAAACCTTCATTCTTTATAGAACCAACATAGCTTCCCTCAGACAAACACGAGCATCGTGCATTACATCAAGATCTCATGATTTTCAAACAAAAACATATGGAATATGGTTTGATGGCACAACACAGTAAAATTATGTGGTAGCACAGATAGCTTTAACATTTATTATTATTGCTTACTTCGAAGCTTTTTTGAGGAGATGTCGACACATTGTGAAAATAAAAAAAGTGGCTTGGTTGAGAATATATAAAATGCAAAATATATTTATAGGACAAGAATTACACAAATCACAAACATTAAAACATAAACAACACTAAACAAATACCGTATTTAAATATACTTAATGAGAACTTGTACTGTATCGATTTATTAACAATGTGATTCAAGTATACCTATGTGTACATGTTTGTGAAAGAAGTCTTTCTCAATACGGAAATCTACAGTACCTGAAAATCTTTACGCTCTTCCACGGAAAATCACTAAATACTAAAAATCAAGGGTTTTATTCAAATAATTATAAAATAGAAAACTTCGAAAATAATTGAGTCAGTATACTTGTTTATTATTTATTACAAAATGGTGGAAATATTCGGATTTATTTATTGTTTTTGTGTTTAATTCGTAGAACTCCATTTAATTTTTTTGAAATTTAATTTAATAATGCAGCACGAACGTCCCTAATTTAACATTAATTAATAAAGTAAGGAAAATTATATATTCACCTCTTCTAAGTATTTTCACAAAACCTAAACAATATTCATAGCAGTAACGTCATTATTAATACAATTATGGTAGATTCAGACTGGGTCGACGTACGTATGCATCGCTACGCCTAACAATATCTGGGCTACTTAGCAACCATAGATTTTCAATGAAAATTTATGTTTTAGAATCACATTGGCCACACGCATCGCGATGTGCGATGTCTGTGGACATTTTCATAGAAAATGTATGGGTTGCTAAGCATTGTTTGGCGTAGCGATGCGTACGTACGTCGTCCAGTCTGAATCTAACTTTAAGAACACATTTACAAATTTCAAAATGCCCACGGGGGAGAATCTATTACTTTCCCAAGAATTCGGTTTAACCGACAATAAATCAATTTACTCACTTTCAAATTGACATTTTAAATCGTATAAATATCGTCGTCTAATTATGAAACACCTCAGTTTGAAAATGGCATTGTAAGCCGAAACAGCTGTAACAGAACTTAATAATAAACATTATTAAATTTAATTTAAATTAAATTTCAAAAAATTTCGGAAACTAAATTACGGTAATAACCTGAAAGACTGCTAGTTTCAAGTGCTTCACGATGCTCACATCATTGGAAGGTTAAACCGGGTATTTAAAAAACATTAAGCATCACAAAGAGCGGAGTAATTACATAGTAAAATCCTTGAAGTCTCGGCGAGAGGAGACGTTGTTTATTCAATTTCGTCTCCGGCATTGTCAGCCACATAAAGCGCGCCTCATTTTTTACACAACACCTCCGCCACAAAGCACGGGATGATGGATACAAAGTCATATGAAGCTGAGATCTTATGTGACAATAATAGGAACTCAGTCAGGGGCGTCGCATCCAATGGACAAGCCGTACGGTGCACGAGGGCGGACGAAGTAAGGGGCGGCCACTTAAATTTACCTCTCACATTGATAGGTAATTTGAATCATCTCATTTGAATCTCAGCACATTGATAGGTAATTTTAATCGGCGGTATTAGTAACTGATAAATTCCTTTTAATTTATTTCAGATACATTATTATCTACTAGTGTTTGTTAAAAAAATATGATTAGGATAATTTCTCTCAGTTTTGGGGTAAAACCGTGTATGTGCAAAATATGTGCAACAATGCAAGGTTGATATTAGTGTAACAGTGTAATGAACAAGATTAAGAAATACTTGAAAAAAAATTTTGAGGAATTTACCATTTAATCATAATTAGTAATTTTCGTATAATAAAGAAAAATATGCAATGACTACTACGAAAACTTGGCAACATTTCAATAAAATAACCTATATTAATTTTAAAACAGCTAAAATTATTGGGGGTTATAGCAATTAGGACTTAGCTCGAAGAGGATTGAAACTGCTACATCTGGCTGCAAGCCCGATATATCGACCATTTCGTTACAAAACTGTAATTACAACTACTGCGGGTAACTCTTTTTGCACGAAGAAACTTTTGTACTCAGTTGTTAGATCTTGAAAACTTGCAGCAACTGTCTAACTCATAGATGTAAGTATATGACACAAAGACAATTGAATGCTTGATAATTAAATTGAGTATTTGCATATATCTGCTACCAAATGACATGTCCTCGTGTTCCCATAAAACTAGTTCTTATCTTATTTTCTGTTATGATATTATATACAAGTTTTTTTTTTTTTTTACATTAGGTCCACACAGGAGGCCCTGAGGAAGATAATTTCCCTCGGGGCCTATGTCATCTTTGGGGATGCTGTGTGGAGGGTATTTTTAAGGAAATTAAGGAGAGGAAGTTCTGGGAAGAAAAAGGGTATGAGGGTTGGGTAGGGATCTGGGGTTCAGTGTCTCTAGATCATCCGCCGCCAAGACCTAGATAAACCTTACCCCATGAACCCGGGCACCCCTTCTAAGTCACGCAAACGTAGCGAAGTCACCAAACAGTTGTTTGGGGGTAAAGTAAACTAACTTCGGAAGATGTTTGTAGTAAATAAGACACAACTTTTTTCGTAGTTCCAACGTCTCAATGTAGGGGTTTCAGGAAAAAAAGTAAAATTATTTATGTGAAAAAAAACTTCAATCGAAAAGTATTTTCGATGGAAGAAATCAATGGAGTTTCGAAAAACGTTATTTATATTTTTACTTCTACCATCATGCGTCGTGTAGAATGACTTCCCGAGGTTAGTGCACTCTACCTCCAAAACCCGGTATACATAATTTTTTTTAAATCCTTCTATATAAATCTTTAATCTGACAGATTTTAACTAACTTGATATATTTTTTCACATTTTTTTATAGTTCATATGTTAATGCACTCTATAGATAACTGACATCCGCAACACGGGCATGTGCCTAGCGTGGTTGTCGTAAAATTCTCAAAACATGTAACTAGCAGATACGTTTTTAGATTTTCATGGCCAAAAGCATTTTTGTTGTTTGTTTTTGGGGTGTTATGCCATGTTGCCCTACCTCCTTCTTTAGCCGACGTTTCGGGCAGATCCGACGATGTGTGATGACACATCGTCGGATCTGCCGGATCTGCCCTGATGGTGGACACTGCAACGCTGTCCGAAACGTCGGCTAAAGAAGGAGGTAGCGCAATACGGCATAACACCAAAAACAAACAACGAAAATGTAACTAGCAGTTTAATGAATAAAGAAAAATTCAAAAATATCTTCTAGATCCAGCCCTGTTCCCAACACGCCAAGAGCCCGTTAGCCACGGTCTCGATTTTTCACCACTTCCCCACAATGGAGTAATGTGTGACCGAGCAAAGACAGATTGCAAATTACGAGTAAATATCCGTGAAAGAGCAGCGCGACATAACGATCCGTTTTTTTAATGCAAATCATTGTGCGCGAGTCGCAGAGAATTGCACATTAGGCGACTAATGCACTTTTAATTTACCCATCAGGCGCATTGTGTCCCGCACCGGAGCCATTGTGGGCTTTTTGCTGCACTTCGCCAGAAAAGCCCGAGGAATAACCCTATTATTGTGCAGGGGATAAAGAAGTAACGCGACTTATACCTACATTGTCTGTACTCTATCATTGACATATAATACCACACATTGTGCACCTATGTGAAGGTACCAGAGTTACTATAATTTTTACTGTAGGTATCTTCCTTCATACGTCATTGTAGGTTTCTTCCTTCATATAAAGAAACAATTCGAAGAATATTATTGAATGATTTTAAATGTTCATAATATCATGGAATGGAAAGGCTAGTCAGTACGGACCAAAAAGATTCTGTTATGTTATGGATTTTAAGCAGGTAGATATTTCACGATGGTTATTTTGCGCACGGGAAAACTTTCAATGCTTTACCACGTTGTTTTTTTTTATTAACCACTGGAGCGATTTAGATCCAAATTTGGATCGCTTATATTTTTCTACGATTGATATCAGTCCAAAATTGGACCACATTTAATGACCCTAAAAATATGGGATAAAAGGTGAAGTCTGGTGGATTAATTAGATAAAGAGCAGTAAACAGTTATAAACAGTTGCAGTAAACAGTAGTAAACAGTTATAACAGGTCATAAGCAATAATTTTTAACCTGAAACACTCATCCACATTGAAAAAATCTCCCGAGAAAAGATACATGACGCCGATGGGACTCGAACCCGTCTCCTTCTGATTTCCGGTCAAATGCTCTACTGCTGAGCTACGTCGGCTTATCTCTTACCCGCTAAATAATTCAATATATACTAATGTATCACTCAACAATATTCTATTAATCCATCTATTTAAGTGACATGAAAATCAGCTTGTGAGCTTTATCAAATTCATCTTTGCTTAATTACGAAGCGTTTCCCCTTAAATTAACAAAAATAATAAAATAATTTACACGATTAGGTAATAGCTACACAGGGAAGAAAATCTAACATGTCAAAAATTGTAAAATAGTCTGGGTCCACGGAGGATATAAATATGCTGCATATATACCCTCTCAGTGTTCTCTCGCAGCAGGCAAAGTACTAATTACTTAATGACGTAAACCAGGCGATTGATCCGGTCCCAAGCGTTTTGCGCCCAATACAAGATGTACCCACCTTTACTAATTGCAACAGAAAAGAGTCGAAAAGAGTCGACAGTCATTTGTCTCGAAGCCTCCTTTGCAACAGTGCAAAATTGTAGTAATGTTTCTTGCAACACCTAATGGGAGCGACACATTGATGGGGCGATATAAGATGCGCTGTGAATTAAATACATTTCACAATGACAGCTAATGCTCGGGAATTGATGGCGATTTGACCAAAATTACGGTTGATCTAAAGAAATGACGGCACTTAGCATTGTTCGCCGCGAAGTTGTCACGCCAACTCCTAGTTATGTGTGTCTTGTGCGTCCATTGAAAATTCGACAATTGATTCATTTCAAACATTAGACATAATTTCACAGCCATGAGAAAAGCGCACGATGTTATTTGTGTGGAAAAAATATTTATTATCTGAAGGTATTGTGACACCGGGATGATTTGGGTCACCTTTGCCAATAGGAACTCTAAATGACACATGTGACGACTCAACCTATAAATGGTTTATCTGCTTTTTCTATACTTAAATAATAGGTAGCGTAATAGATAGCCAAGGAAAATACTAAACAAATGTATTAAATAAAAGATACGTACATACTACCTATGAAAAAATGTTCTCGACTATTAGTCATTTATTATTAATTTTTTTTATTATTACCTTCATTTTTAGTTTCTTTTTTTACGTAATGGAATCCAGAATTTTATATAAAAGTAACAAGTCAGTGACAATCCTTCTGTTGAACATTTTCAGCATACTCAGATCATTTAAAATAAAATACAGTGTTATTTCTGAAGTATTTAAATTCAATCATGAATGCAGATATCAGATCAGCACCGTCTTATTTAACTAATTAACACGTTATTACGGATCAGATAATTTCACTGATTTGTCGCACTGTTTTTAAACAAATGTTTTTTTAAGAGGGTATTACCAGAGAATACCGGAAATTATTCCTTTTCAAATCAAATTCTAAACATATTGACTCTTTTTCGTTGTTTGTTTTTGGGGTGTTATGCCGTGTTGCGCTACCTCCTTCTTTAGCCGACGTTTCGGACAGCGTTCCAGTGTCCATCATCAGGGCAGATCCGTCGATGTTCTGCCGGATCTGCCCTGATGATGGACACTGCAACGCTGTCCGAAACGTCGGCTAAAGAAGGAGGTAGCACAACACGGCATAACACCCCAAAAACAAACAACGAAAATGCTTTTGGCCGTGAAAATCTAAAAACGTATATTGACTCTTTTTTATAAAAAAACATAAATTGATTTTGAAAGATTGTTATTTTATCAGGTAAACGCATTTTTTAAATAAAAAAAAACTAACTTTATTTTTAATATACTAAGGTTATACCGTTGGTTAAATATTGTTTTATAGAACACAAATTTCAAATCATATAATCAATTAGGAAAATAAATCAATAGGTACATAATCTAGTAAAGACATTTTTCAGAATTTTAATTTTAGTTCAATTAAAATCATTAAAAATTAAATCCGAGAACGTGTTTTGAGACGAAAATACCATAGTTTTTCTATTTATTTAAGGTCTTACAAACTAAAATATTTCTGATTTTTTTACACACTTATTTTGTTTAGACATTATTGAAAAACCATAAATACTTATGATCACAAAATACTTACAAGAAGTACACGGTATTTAATAATTTATCATCGAGCGTTTTGAGCATTGACATGTTTTGAGCAACAGAATGTAGGTATTGATTAAAGCCAGTTTTGAAACTTGCTTTCATATATATATACCTACATTTAAGTAAGCAATAAAAATTCTCAAAACGCAAGATGATAAATTATTAAATATCGTATACTTCTTGTAAGTATTTTGTGATCATAAATATAACATTTTTAATTTAAAAAAATTGATACGGGGAATAATCGATCTTTCGAACCTCCCTGTACAGTTGCAAGCATTTTAAAACTTTTATTCTCAGTTGTTGGTCAATGGCTCTTAAATAATGTGCACTAGAGTCCCAACTTCGCCAAAATGGACGAAACTGGACGAAAAAAAACATCATGCAAAATGCTCGTATCTCTCTGTCATAGAGTTGTGTAAGAGACTTTTCCAAAGATGTTTAAATTATGCTTAAAAATAAACACTTCTTTATTTCTCTTTTTTGCTAAGTGTTAGTAATTGCACCGTTTCCCCCTTGTAAGATGTAGGAACCGATACCCCGCGACCGGCCCTTGTTAAGTGCCGGTTAATTTGAGGTGTTAAAACGATGCTGTGGCAAGATTAGCCAAGGGAACACAACACCCACATTGTTAGCGCGCGTTATAAGAAACAGTAACACTTAAGAAATAAAGAAACTCTCTTAATTGGTACACGGAAATCTCTATCTGCAGTAGGTACCTATCTATCTAGAAGGAATCAAACATTTTAACGTTCGAGAACAAAATTTAAACGTTGGGATTAAACGGATTTGTTTTCTAGCACAAAACTTGATTTAGGAATTTTTTAAAAGAACTTCAAATTTTATGACGCCAGGGCTTACCGTTTGAGCGATGCGACATCCAATCTTTTATTATAGTTGTCACACGGAGAAAAACGTTATTCTAAAAAACGATAATTTTATTCGTTAAAACGGTTAAAAACGGGACTGAAGTTCTTACGAACAAATTAACAGTGATTCAATGTCTATTGGCGGGTAAATGTAAGAATAATTTATTGGTAAACGTACAAAATTACGTACACCAACAAATTATTCTTACATGTTCCCTCCAATAAACATTGAAACCCTGTTTATTTGTTAGTAAGAACTTCAGTCCCATTTTTAACCGTTTTTACGAATAAAATGATCGTATTTTAAAATAATATTTTTCTCTGTGCACTGATGCTGATTTAAATCGTTGCTTAGTCGTACATTTAATCCTTTACTAATAAACGTGTTTAAAATTTTACAAAAAAGTTAAACAAGCCTTTCCCTACATTTATGATTGTTAGTATCAGTTGTGTAAAATTGAATTTTTTTTATTAGTAAGGCCCTTGGTATTTAGGTACAATTATCAAACCTGATATATTTTCTGCGAAAAACTACGAAGTAGAGTTTTCGTACTTGAAAGCTCTTGATGCTCTTCTTATTAACATGTTGAAAGCCAGCATACAAAAAATATATTTTTTCAATACGACGTAAAATATTTGACAGTTCTCACCTTTCTTACAATTCAATATTTATAACATTTCTTTTGTGATATATTACAAAAATTACATCAAAATAATGTAGATAAAACGAAATTCCTAATAATCACTCAAATCTATGCTTTCCACAATGGATTTATATAAAAAACAATGAATAAATATAGACTTCAAATATGACAGCGTTTATATTATCAGCCATTTTGTCCGCCATCTTTGATGCCCGGCGCGTCATTGGCAATTAATTTGAATTTTCGGAGTGGCTAAACGCTATCCAGTATTTCGTAATGTCAAGAACGAGAATGGCCCAAGCGATTCTGACCTTGTTCTTCATACAATTTCTTTATAAATAAGGGGCAAAATCGCTTCAAAAATCCGGACCCGCCGGGGGGACTGCGGCCTGCGAGAGGACTTACGGCCAATAAATAAGAAAATTAAATCAAATTTTTGGTTTAAAATATTCAATTTATTTGTTAGTTTTTAGTTTTCAGTGAGAACAAAAAAAGTGTTTTAACCTAAAACGATGCTTTGTGGTAGTATTTACTAGTATATGTAATATTGATGCATTTTCCTGTGGGGTGAAAAATAAAATTACCGGTTTTTTGGAGTAGGTGAGTACTTATAGGCAAATAATTTTAAAGAGCACTTTTTTGTATGTATTTGTGGACACCAAAAGTAGGTATAGAAAGTTTTTAAAAAGCATTTCGACCTGCATTTCGACCTGCAAGTTTGGAACATGCACCCACATGCGCCTGCAGTTTCCTCTTATCTCGCAAATGACCAAAGACGCTGGGTGCATTGTGACGTTTATCAATTCCGCTTAAATTATAATCACGATGAAAATCGACCATGTTTTTTTTTATGCTTTTTTGTTTCAAAATAAACTTATTATTTAATGAAGTTATTTTTATCCATCCACTACACAAGCAAAGATTTCTTAAAAATAATTTACCTGTAGTACCTATTTTTTTCATTTCTATTTCTTAATATCTTTCAAAACAGTTCAAAAAAACTGTTACATAGCGCAGTGATCTCAATGAATTATGGCTTAATTTAAAATTATAATGAACACCCGAATAATATTCTTGTTTTCGGCGGCGGTATAAATTTACATGTTATTATATTAAAACTGCATTCATCGCACGAAATGAGCTTTCTTATCAGTGACAAATTTATTATGAGGCGCGAACTGCACAAGAATTAAATTTGCAGTTTACTGTAATTACGACACTGCAAAATGTGCGGAAAATCTTATGGATTAGGTAACCAATTCGGAAACTGATTAGTTACTACTATTAATTTATCTCGGTTGGTTCCAAATAATATGATCATTCGTTTCATTAGTTTTAAAAACAAAAAATCATTTACAAAATTATGAGTATGTGTGTTTTAGATTTTTAGAACAATATTAGAAACTCATTAGATCTCAAAATAAATAAACTACCTAGTTCCGGTTGTTTCATTCATAACTCGCGATTTAGGTAAATTTAATTTTAGCCAAAACTTGCTAAAAAGCCACAATTTAGCCAAAACGGTTATGATGATATTATGCCAAATATGATATGTTTATATGCCCGTATGTTTATTGATAAAAAAATATTATTCAATTGACTTTTCAACAACTACAGTAATTACGTTACTTCGCTATACAACTATTTCTCATGATGTTATGAATCTTGTTATGAAATTATTATGATATTATACAACAACGATCAACTTTATAAATCATTAAATATAATATGAAATTTTTTATTTTTTATTTTATTTTATTTTTTTTATTGATTGTAATGAAGTGATAAATCGATAACCTAATCTTAATATATAAAACAAAGTCGGGTTAGTTACACCAATTATAACTCAAAAACGGTAGAACCGATTTTTATCATCTTTGATTTGTTGGATTTGTCTCCGTCCCGATTAACAGAATAACTATTAAAACATCGGAAAAAATCACGGGAAAAATAATTACGAAGAAAATTATACCGACACGTTAGTGATCAATATCTACATTGTATAAAAAAGTATTTGCAGTAGTTTCAAAATCTAGAGAGGAAATTGGGGAATACGTTTGTACGGACAAAACGCCGATTAACAATATTAATATTTTTTTATTTAAACGGACAAAACACTTTTAATATATTTTTAATTAATTTATTTTTGACAATAACCGATTTTATCCTGTTAGGGCCATCTCCAGACCAGGGTTGTTGCGGATAGCAAAAATTTTGACATCCGCGGATGCGGTTTATTAGAGGTTCACATCTGCGGGATGCGGATGCGGATTTCAGGATATTTTTAAATATTTAAATTTTAAGTACCTAAATAAATTAAAATCGATTTAATTTTAAAATGTTTTATTTAATTTCGAGAACAAAAGTAAAACCGTTTTTAGTCTTACTTATTTTAAGTCTAAAGTTTTATAAAGTGATCTGCCTTTATATAATCTGATCTGATTTTATATAATCTGCGGATGCGGATTTCAGGATTTTTTAAAGATATTTCAATTGTACATAAATAAATTAAAATCGATTTAATTTTAAAATGTTTTATTTAATTATATTTCGAGAACAAAATAAAACCATTTTTAGTCTTACTTATTAGCATTTTAAGTCTAAAGTTTTATAAAGAAAAAATATATTTTAAAATTGGTGAATTATATTTAATAAATAGTAATGCAAAATAATACAGCTTTTTGTTAGTGGCGGCATTTTTTATTTACTTTTTCACTTAATATTTACATCAAAATCATCAACCACGCAAAAAACTTGGATAAACACAGTGAACAAACACTGTAATTGATTCACAATGGGAATCACATCGATAACTAAAACAACACAAACAGGCACGCACCACTCTGGAGCCGCCCATTTTCTTTACATGTCGTTACTTGTAGCAGAGATAAATCTGCATCCGTAAAAGCTCCGCATTTATTGATGCGGATGCGGATGCAGATGTCTTAATTAATGCGCATTTGCGGATGCGGATGCGAATATCCGCAACACCCCTGATTCAGACTGGTTAGACCAGATAAATTCTTTGATAATTTCTTATTACAAATATAAACGGTCAAAGTTGATATGTGTATTTATTTTAATCTTAACTGTTAAAGTCGGATTTTGTGATTTTTCAAGGGCCTGCGCTTTTTCCACCTTCAAGAAATTTTTATGACTAACTGGATTTACTAACTGTGATTTCTCACGGCTCTGTGCTATCTACACAATAAAAGCATACAAGTAACGAAACATCTCCGCTATATTGTCCACATGTAAATAAAATCAATTTGTTCGTAATAAGCATTAACTTTGTGGCTCGCTATAATTTACAATAAAATATATAAATTTGTTTTAGACCACTTTAATTTTAATTACACTCTACCGGTTTCGGAAGAACCCTTCCTTCGTCAGGAGAATGTTAAAACTTCGGAAGAACCCTTCCTTCGTCAGGAGAATATTAAAACTCAGTTTTAATATTCTCCTGACGAAGCCGAAACCGGTAGAGTGTAATTAAAATTAAAGTGGTCTAAAACAAATTTATATATTTTATTGTAAAATCAATATGACTCTAGCGTTTCTAACACAATACCTGCATTAGACTAAAGTCTTGTCGTCTATTTTTTTAATTGTTTATTTTATTTAGTTACGTACATACAACATTTACAAAATATATAAACTATAAACAGAATCATCCACTTCATTTACCGAGCCTACTGTTATTAAAGAAAATAGTTTTATTTTGTAATTTGCAAGATTTCACAGAAATCTTTCGATCATAAATGTCCCGCTTCAGCAATATTTATGTATGTTCGTATATTATTAAGACGGTAAGACAACATAATAATAATAGCGATAATCTTGCCCAACCTGTTGTAAGGTGATGACTAATTTAAAATAACAAAGAAAAGGATAATATTCTTGAAAACAAGCTGATAAAAGATCGCATCTTGTCATCAAGCTGAATTTCGGTGAAAGTTTTTACGGCCGTTTGTTTTGATGGACTGAACATTAATTTACTTCATATGAATAATGAGGAAAGCGTTGAACGGCCTCAGGTTTACGTTACCTCGCCATTAAACGCAGCTTAATTAAAATATTATTCCTGGTTTCGGAGAATTTGAGTCACAAATAGAGATGAACAGCAAAAACTCGTAATTTGTTAAAAACATTTTTACTTTGAATGTAGGAAAAGCATTGCAAAATCGTTTACGTGGCGATCACGAAAGATTTGGTATTTTTTTAAAAATATAACCACAATTTTTTTGAATAGGTATGCCTAAATAAAAAGGGTAATATGTAAAGGTTAAAAATAATACTGTATAAATGTTTATAAAAAGAATCTGTAAAAGCCTTACCATTGGGTACCTAAATCATAGCCAACAAAGATTATTTACAGTGGTATACCTAGGTGTAATGTATATTTGTAATATGCAGTGTGGAGTCGGTAGTACAATGAAGAGCGAGTGAGTATTATGTACAGGTATTTATTCAGGAGCTGCTAGTAACAAAAGAGACATACCTCGAGCACGCATCGCCTTATATAGATTCACGCAAGCATACTGTCTCGCTTGCTCTCATACATTCAAACAGATATCACACTAGGTACAGCTTAATTTAATCGTGAATCCAGACCGATTAATTATTTATGAAACCTAGATTACTTATTAAACCTAATGACCGAATTTAATAAATCATTGAAGAAGAAGATAACAATATTAAACTAATTTTTTAAACTATGAAAATGAACAAGACACAGAAAAATAATAAAAGATAATGGTCGCCACTGGGACTCGAACTCAGAACCTTACGTCTTAATAATATGGAAAAAACATTAGTCGAAGATAATATTGTTAATTCTGAAATTTGAAATATGAAGTTGACAATCACGGCAGTCTCATAATAGATCGCAGTGGCCCAATTGGTAAAGGTGCATGTCCCGGTAAGACGTAAGGTTCTGGGTTCGAGTCCCGGTTGCGACCATTATCGTTTATTATTTTTCTGTGTCTTGTTCATTTTCATAGTTTAAAAAATTAGTTTATTATTGTTATCTTCTTCTTCAATGATACATTACATTGATGTTAATAACCTTCAAAAGTTAAAAAGAGAGTTTTTCTTATAAAAAAATGAATTTTATAAAGTCTCAATAGCTCAATTGGTAAAGATGCCAGTCCCGGTTAGACTAAAGGATCTGGGTTCTAGTCCCAGTTGCGACCGTTTTAAATTTCTGTGTCTACATTTTTCATATCTTTTAAGACGGAATATTTGTACTTGCCATTTGAAGACCCAAATGCTGTAACTCCTTCGATGCAACTGAGTGGAGTAACATTAGCCAACTCTGACTCATTTAAGTATTGGGCTCACTCATTCACAGAGAAGGAGGATGTGCTGCGGATGTCATCCAATTGGTGCGGGATGGATTAAATTTAGATCAGTAACAGCAATCTTGTGCAACACAAAAATGCCAATAAAACATAAAGGAAAGATATACCAGACTATTGTTATACCCGCAATAATGTATGGCTCCGAATGCTGGACCATGTACAACTCCTACTCAAGGCAATTCGTGGTAGCCTGGATGTCACGGACATTAGCAGCAAGCTGGTGGAACGACAGTTGAGATGGTATGGGCACATAAGACGGAGACCACCAGACCACATTGTGAAGCAGGCAATGTCCATAAAGCTTCTTCGACAGTCATCCAGAGGTAGACCAAAGAACTCCTGGATGACTCAATGTTCCAAAATTCTTCAGAGAAACGGCCTGGATGAAAGCGATACTCAGAACCGAAGAAGCTACAACCTGAGAACTAGAGAGCCGACCCCAACAGCCTACATAGGCAATAAGTTGGGACAGTGCAAAGAAGAAGAAGAGACATTTTTCATATCTTTATAGGGTTGATATTTTCTTTTTCAATGATTAAAGAATGTGGGTTGAACACGTTTTTTACCCTTTTCAATGTAAAACTGCGACACATAGGGAAATGCGAGTACCTAAATGATCAAATCTATCCATATTTTTAATGAAGAATGATTTCGTGCTATCTGGCTTGTATAGAAAACACTATCAAAAGTATGCATGTTTTACTAGCAAGTTCTTGAAACATTTGGAGAGACTTGCAAAAGTTGATTCCGCCTAGATCAGGTTGCTATCTATGGTTCCCTTTGTCTATACTAAATAATCTAATAAACTAATCAATTACGTACCTTTCTCATGTTCTCATATCCTCAATAAATCTATAGTATTATTTAAAATATATCATATTTAGGTGTCATTACACCTTTTACATACTAAGCACGGCAAATGCGTATCCTACATTATATGGCTAATCGTTTGAAAAGCAGACGTTTAACTCGTTTCTGATCAATTTTCTCTGATATACCTGATAAATTATTCATAAAGACAGTTTCAAGGATTAACAGTTTAATCTGAAATCTAGTGAAGCATTTTCCCATGTGCTCAATACTCTCTAAGTGAGTGCATTACACCGTATCTGTATCTGTTTATCTCTAATGAGTTATGAGTGAGTAGCTCTAATGGATAAGCTAACAGAAAATGCTATGATTTATGAGTGGATACCTTCTTGGATGGGTACAGTAACAGCGCACACCGGATAGGATTGCTGGTAGCGGTTCAGGTAGATGGTCATTAACAGTCAGGAGAGATATCCTGTGCCAATCTCATTGCAGCATCCGGTTCCCAAGGGTCAAGACCGGTAGCGAGAATTATTATAGCGGAGTAAGCGACACCTTATATGCCTTTTACCTGTACCTAACAACTGGCGCAGGAAAGTATTTTTATTCAAAGAGTGTATTAACTACTCGACAAACTGTGATTTTGAGGAAGATATGTAAAAATAAATAATTTGGATAGCTAATTAGCTATCATAAATAAATATTTTTATTTTTATTTTTAACATTGTAACTTAAAGAGTTGAACCTCAAATTATAATATTTTAATTAATGAAGATAATATTAGACCATTAATATTAGTCAATTAATGAAGATAATATTTGGCCCGGATTGCCAGAGGTCCTGGGTTCGTGTCCCAGATGTATCCGTATCTTTTTCTGATTTTTCTGTTTCGGATTTTCGATTGCCTTTCGCTAATATTATCTTCATTAATTAAAATACAAATAAATATTTTTTATTAATTCTGTCCGCACAAGGTATTATTTCATCGTGGGCTATACCTAACTTTACCAGGTATATTTTATTTGAGAATATAATACTTTAAAATATTATATTATAAATCAAATATTATAATGCATAATATTACACGAAATGTACCTATAGATAATTTTGCACAAAAATATGTTTCGTTAATTTTTCATTAGCCACCATCCTTAAAAATATTTTAAGTAGGTATCATTACACAGTTTGAAAAACCTCTAAAACAATTCTTACTCAATTTCTCATTAAAGAAAAATATAATTTCTTGGCAGAATCAGAAACAAAATAAATAAAGAAATATGTCAGATAATATAAAATACAATTATATCACCACACTTTAAATACTGTTCAAGTATTCTTTTTCTCTGCAATGAAGAGAAAATTTAAAAAAAATGGAAATACCTACTGCAAAATAAATCAATACAAATAATGCCACATATATACACGGATAAGAGTTATTATGTTAAAGGAGCTAGATTTTATGACGGTTAATCAAACCATATATTTGAATGTATCTACTTTAAGCCTAAAATTAGCGCAGGGATTATCTAAGGAATTGAAAAGAAAAATAAATTACAATACGAGATACACAGACGGGGACGAGAATCTCAAAGTAAATTAGATTGTCAAGGAAAAAATCATGCACCCAGAAATCTCTTTTGTACCAGGCAGGCATCTTTATTACAAAATCCGGAATGAAATTACCGAGATAAAAAAATATTATAAATTTTAAAAAGGAATAAATAAAGTATTCTTAAACGAAACAAATTACTTTGTCGAGTAGTAAGTTAAGTTAAGTTAAGTTAAGTTCGCCACAAAGTGATTTTGCGAAGTTTGAAGAAATAAGTAAATACACTCTTTGAATAAAATACTTTCCTGCGCCAGATGTTGGGTACATGTAAAAGGCATATAAGGTGTCGCTTACTCCGCTATAATAATTCTAACAAAGAATAAATTAGGAAATTATTGAAGTATCAATTATATTTGTTAAAATATTGTATATTTTTTTACTAACCGCATGTAAAAGCCCCCAAAAAGGTAATTAATAAATAAATAAAAAATAAATTAATATTTTGACTTCAATGATTTTTGATTATCGTTGGTTATCGATTCTTAGAAAAAATAATGATAGGCAAATTAATTTTGGAAAGTTGGTTGGGTTATTGTTAAAATGTTTGGAGAAATGAGGGATGTAATAATGGCAATATAAAAAGCTTATTTATTCAAAGTAACTATTATTTTTAATTCGTCAACACTTATATTTATATATGTTAAATATATTTATTTGTCAATTGAAAATCGCAAAAGCTTGGTGCAAAAAATAAAAATTAATAACACATTAAACAAAAAAATAATACGAACCCCTGGTCTTGCCAGTGAGCTAATGGCAAGTTTATTGGTTGGTGCAAAGTATAAATAAAATTAGCACTACTTTCTAGACTAGCCGGGAACAGTGTCCAATCCTGTTAAATGTTTCATAATCATGTCCAGCGTGTTGCACAACATGGCAACTAAATATCCATACAAGGCAAGGAATATCAGGATTAGCGGGAGGCATGTAGCTCCACATCAATGGTCAGTGAGCGCAGGCCCCAGTTCTCCGTGGAAACACGGACTAAAAACCTATAATAGGTCCGGTCAGCCAGTCCATATCCTCGCTATGTATGACATTCCCCGCTTAAATTTAAGCGGGGCTAAATCTGCCGCCCAAGCTTTATAAGTCACAGAATAGTTCCTGTTTTAAACACCGAGGCGTAAATCTGACATCTACATAAATAATATGGAATACTTCCCACCGAAATTTAAGTTAATTGCCTAATTTTATAAGTACGGAATATTACATTCATCGAGCGATGAGGAATGACGATGTTATTAATTGATAATCAATCTAAAATGGTCTAATAAGGGATGTAAATAGTTTCAACGTCAGGACAGTTTGTTTTCAGCGGTTAATTTCATTAATAAGCACGACTCCGGCAAACCACTACTGTTTAATTAGTGTCCTCGCATATTTTAGCTCCCTCGAAGTGGTTATATTAGCCAAATATTATTTAATGTTATTATAGCACCATGCTGATTAAAGTGGGAAACTTTATCAATAATCAACTCGTAAAAGAAACAACCCCGCCGAAAAATTATTTTGTTTCATGAAATAAACTCTCGTCGAAAATATTTTCAAAGATCGCTGACAGTAGAATGCATAGATACTACTCACGTATACAGTTGTTTGGTTTTTTAAAGAAAAAAACACGCTCCTCCGTTAAAATCATACAGGATCCGTGTAATACACTGCTGGGGAGATCTAGATACGGAATATCTTGCTTGACATTCCAACCAACCCGAGCTTAAAATCAACTGATAAACCGGGCCATAGTCAGTAAGTTTTGTCTTTAGCTGAAAGCAGAGGAAGGCTGTATAGTGTAGAGTGCAGACTGAGGGAGCTTCCTGTCGCCACGGATGCCGACAGATCTCCCAAGATTCTTTCTTATCACTTCTTGAAGAGGATGGGAGCCGGTTTGGCGAGATATTGGACGGACATTGCCAGAGATGGAACATTTATTGCAGTTATAAATGTAATGGTTTATGTCAAATGAATGTCTAAAACTCTGAATATTTCGAATGTTTGAAGCTCATTTAATAGACTCCAGAAAAAAATCAGAAGAAAAAAAAAAAAAAAAAATAATCTTATTATGACGCCAAAGAAATGGATAAAAGGACAAATTTTCAATATCACAAAGTAAAATGATGTCAAAAACATCATAAACAAAACATTAACAAAAATAAAAATGGGAAATAATTGGGGAATTAATTGAGGGTTATATTGGTGACACAAAAATGCCTAAAAAGAAAAGGTATACCAGACTATTGTTAGACCCGCGATAATGTATGGCTCCGAATGCTGGACCATGTACAACTCTTACACTAGGCAACTTGAATCAGCAGAAATGCTAATGCTTAGATGGTCGGCAGGAGTGTCACTAAAAGATAAGATTAAAAGTTCACGCATTCGTGGTAGCCTGGGTGTCACGGACATAAACAGTAAGCTAGAGGTATGACAGTTGAGATGGTATGGTCACATAAAACGGAGACCACCAGACCACACAGTGAAGCAGGCAATGTCTATGGAGCTTCATCGACAGTCATCCAGAGGAAGACGAAAGAACTCCTGGATGACTCAATGCCCCAAAATCCTATATATGATGAAAGCGATACCCAGAACCGAAGAATCTACAACCTGAAAATATTGATAAAATAATGTGGGGAATGTGTTTGAACCATCATACACTTTAGGACTTTTATCCTTGTATTATTTTTTTTATGAAAACTATATATTTGTTGGTGCAGTGACAAAATCTGCGGTTTTCAAGAGCTTGGCGATCTAACTGTTGATACACGTAAGTGACCGAGATTTTTTAAAACTTTTTAGTTAGGTTAGGTTAGGTTACTTTATTTCTTCATTCAAACGTTACTTTTTTTCTTGTTTTTTCCATATATATATATATATATAATTGGGAAAGTGCAAGGAAGAAGAAGATTGGTAATTGTTGAATAGAAATATTATGAGGTCCGTAAAAATGACTGAAAGTAATCAGGTCTCAATAGCCTAGTTCGTATCGTAGCCTGTGAGACAGAGGTGCTTGGTTCGATCCGCAGTATTATAATGTTGTGAAATAATTATTCCAATAAATGGAAAAATCAAAAATGATCAAATTTTAGGTTGGTGGATAAAAGTAATCTACCTACATACGTAGGTCTACATTTTGTTGTCTTCTTATTTTGCTTAAGTATCGTATTTTTATATTAAACGTCACTGTTTTAAAATAATGAAATTGTAAAAATGGATAACATATTTTTGTTTATAACCACAAATATATTGACATTAAAAGATCTATTTGAGGTAACGGAAAGAAGATTATGTTTTCATTCTGTGATTTTAATATTTTTTTTTTCTAAAGGCACCGACAGTATTCTGAATTCAATCCTGTTCGTACCTACGGAAATGTTCTTCTTGAAACTACATCGTACTTATCTTGTGAGCTGCGACTGTTAGACGATTACAGTTTAGCATTGCGGAAGAATGTTCCCTGGTTTTTATGTCACTGCGTGCAGACAATAAAAAGTATCTGATCACTAGACGGCGCATATCCCATTAAAATCCTGCGGGAGATATTCGCAATATCGTGCGATCATGATCGAGTGTAATCGTTATTCTCGCATTTAAAAAATCGTTTGTGAAGTCAATAAATACTCGATAAGTAAGTTCATCAACACGGACAATAATAATTCAACCGATATAATAATTCAAAATATTTGATGATATCTGCAGACTCCTGATTAAAGAGATATTCAATCTTGTTCGATCGGTCCCCGTAAATAGTTTCCTTTGTCAGTGCGGATATCTGTCGCAACAAGACCGTCGGCGAAACAGGAGCGTCTTATCTCCAGCCAACAGTTGTTGGAGAGGATCGGTACTCAGCTTCCAACAGATCGCGGCTCCTTTGTGGAGATCCGAGTGCAGATAGGAAAACTGCCTCGCTCACACAGCGATGTGGTTCGGGCTATACGAATCTGTTTCCGAGTTGCCTTCCAGCAAGCAGAAAGGGATAACTGTCGTATTTGACCGTTAGAAACTTGAACCGAGGAGATTGCTGGTTTGTATCCGTGCCGGTAGCTTGAACGGAAGCTTTAAACAATCGAGCTTTAAGCGGCCTGCCTCCCGCTGATCTAATCGGCAAACCGAGCTTTGAAAAGAATCCAAACCTACGTGACCCGCCGCGGGCCCCAGATAGTGCCGACCCGGGGAGGTGTCGCGCAGGCTTCACGTTACAGATTACCGTAAATTATTCGGGTTCGGAGTATCTCACGGGTCCGAAGCGATCCGCGTTCATTTTGCCTCCAATTGACCCGACACGTACCACTCTAAAGTGTGTTGACACGACTATTACGAGCTGTTCTGTCGCGATAGCTCTAGTCCGTTCCGGATCTCACCAACTTAAAGAAAATACGCAACAATAACACCCACTTCGTAAAAAGAATTCAACCGTATCTACAGTGTCTCGGAGAGCTTAATCGTTTCCATCAAGCTTTTTGTGAAAGCCTCACGGTGCTGGAACGGTCACGAGCTGCTCGCGGCCGAGGTTTTACGAAGCTTTCTCGCGACAGTGTGACGGAATGTCGAGTAGACTATTCTCGTTCTAAGTTTTTTTCTCCGTCAATTATACCTGTCACAGGATTGTGGCTATTGTAACTCCGGATGATGAATCACTAAACACGTGAGCACGCGGCTTATAAAATATGGTTTCTAGGAGAAAATTTCTCCATACGTGTATCTTCGTAATACGAGTGTGCAACCAAAGTTGCGCAAACTGGGTTTAACTCAAAACACACAAAATGATGACTATAGGTGTATGCGTTTATATAAAGCCAAATTTGAGTGAGTCAACAAAATTATAAATCTGAAATAAAAATTCTTTTGTGAATATTGTTATTGTTAGGAATTAAGCAATCTATGGCAATTGGAAAGGGATGCAAGATTAACGAATGCTACTAATTTACTGCATATATATATTCCCAAGTGTTTTGTGTGTTTATGGAAGACATGTTTTATCTTAATTTTATTTTCTGACTTTTATTGGAGGCACTGCTGAAAACCAGCTGCATTCCAGGAGAAATCCTGAATTGCAGCTGAGCAGTGACCTTTTCGTCAATAGAACCAATGTCTAATCAAAAATGTATATCTATATTGTAAAAAAAAATCTATTGATGAATAAACGATTTTATTATTATTATTTAATACACTATAGGCAAATTCTGATCACCAATGATTTTTTGTAGCTAGGTATATCAGTTTGATGAAAACATAATACCTACGTCCCGTATAGGATAGCATAAAGTTAATCAACCTATGATTGAGCGATACCTAATCTTTGTTTGACTCATGATGAAACCTATAGTATCTACCAGGAAGCACATGAATAATTGGTGGTATTTTCTGACCTGCTCGTGGTTCTCCTTGGAACCAAGGGAGGTGACCTGTTTGATTTAGTTAATAAGTTGGTTTGTGTAACATGAAACATTCTACCAGGAGTGCATGAATGATTGGCGATATTTTCTGACCTGCTCATGCTTCTTGAGGTAAGACAGCCTGGGGAAGGCCTTGTCGCAGAACTGGCACGGTAGGGCGTGTGCTACGTGGCACAAAAGGTGAAAGTGACCTCCAGCTCGATTGAGCGATACTAACTTGGCTTGTGTAACATGAAACATTCTACCAGGAGCACATGAACGATTGGTGGTATTTTCTGACTTACTCATGTTTCATGCTTCTTGAGGTAAGACAGCCTGGGGAAGGTCTTGTCCCAGAACTGGCACGTTAGGGAGTGTGCTACGTGGCACCAAAGGTGGAAGTGACCTCCAGCTCGATTGAGCGATACTAACTTGGCTTGTGTGACATGAAACATTCTACCAGGAGTGCATGAATGATTGGTGGTATTTTCTGACCTGCTCATGCTTCTTGAGGTAAGACAGCCTGGGGAAGGCCTTGTCGCAGAACTGGCACTGGTAGGGCGTGTGCTCCGTGGCGCCCAGCGTGAAGCTGAGCTCGCGCTCGGAGTGGGGGCTGGCGTTGGAGCCGGGAGAGCCTGGAGACCCCGGGGACCCTCCCTCCGGGGTGGACGAGCGCCAAGAGCTGCCGGGGGTTGTGAGCGCCTCTGAAAAATAACCAAATTACTTTAGCTTCATAAATCCAACAACTTTTAAAATTTTATTTATTATTGGATTAAATTTTTAATAATTTTTGAAGGATATCCACTTTAATGTGATATTAATCATTGAGGGAGAAGATAATATTATTACATCTAAACGAAACACGAAAGAGAACAAGACACAGAAATAAAAAAAAATCGGATATACCTATGTTCATCTGAGACAATATCTAGGTTACAAAAAAATTCTTTAGCGTTTTGTAATCATTAAAAAGACAGCAGTCGAAAATATTGGAAATAATTATTTTACGTTAATATTGTTAATTCTGAATTTGAATTATAAGATAGACTAAAATTAAATTAAAACAGTGGCCGAGTGCTTAATGGCGTTGCTCGGTAAGAAGTCGGGGATCCTAGGATTGATTCCCAGTTGCCACCGTTACATTTGTTCAAATACTTAATAACTCAGATGCAGAAAAATGTTCAACATTTTAAATACAGTTAGTATAGGTACCTACTTCATAGTTTTGCCTCATTGCCTTTTTAAATTTTAGCACTCAAAAATACGCTATTTGTAGTCTGCTAAGGCAAGAAATACGAATGGCTTATCTATAAATCCTTTATGAGTAACCAGGAGAATGTATATAAGATTTACAGTGAAAAAGTTCTTAGACACTAAGCAGTTCTTTGAAATACGTGCCAGAAGTTATTGATTAAATGGTCGAAAATATACTGGTGTTTATCTGCACCTATTACAGAAATTTTGATATGTATTTCATATAATTTAATTTATTAAATTATATATATGAAATACATACCAAAATATTATTTAATCTTTTACAGCCAGAGGTTTTGGTTTTTGTCACTTTCTTAAGTACCCATATAGTATTTACAGATACGTCACTTGTAGCGAAGTTCAGTCACTTTTTACTGCTGAACCGTAAGTTTTACAATGTCTATCAAATTTAGTTTAATAAAATAAAAGTAATTAACAACTAATTAAGACATTTGAGTAAATCGGTTTTGGGCTAAAATATCACTTAAGAGGGTATCACCAGAAAATACCGGAAATTAGTCCCTTTAAAATCAAATTCTAGACGTATTGACTCTTTTTCACAAAAAACATGAATTGATTTTGAAAGATTGTTATTTTATCTGGTAAACACTTTTTTTTAATTTTGAAAAACTAAGATTATTTTTAATATACTAAGATTATACCGTTGGACGTTGGCAGATTTGTTCAATTTTCAAACGACATATTGTATTATACAACACAAATTTCAAATTATAAAATCATACAACCAAATAAATCAATACATATTAATCTAATAAACACATTTTTCTTTTTTTTTCCTATGGGATAAACTAAACCCGGACCTGAAAATCTAGTGCGTAAAAAAAAATTTATGTAATAAACACATTTTTCAAAATTTTAATTTTAGTTAAATTAAAATCATTAAAAAAAATCCGAGAACGTGTTTTGTGACGAAAATACCAAAGTTTTTCAATTTATTTAAGGTCTTAAAAACTAAAATAATTCAGATTTTGTTACACACTTATTTTGTTTACACATTATTGAAAAATCATAAATACTTATGATCAAAAAATACTTACAAGATGTACACGATATTTAATAATTTATCATCGTGCGTTTTGAGCATTTTTATTGCTTACTTGAATGTAGGTAGATTTGTATTAAAGCCAGTTTTTAATGAAATAAATCGATATTAAATTTTTTATTTTAAAAATTTGATACCGGAATCGATGTTTCTCATCGGAACCTCCCTATACAGTTGCAAGCATTTTTAAACTTTTATTCTCACCCGCTGGTCAATGGCTCTTAAATTAGAAATTTTATTATGCATTATCATAAAAAGGTGCATTGATTTAATAAAAATTGGTTTATCATTGCATTATATCAATAAATTGACTTCTGTGTCTAATTACCATGCGATCTCTGCCAATGTTCATCTCTTACGAGCATACAACACCCCGGGCTAGATGCAGAGGCAGCAGATAGCAGGTAGCGAGTTTCAGCCTAATAACGAAGGCATCATAAGGTAATGGATGGCCGGTGCCGGCGCTCGGAATAAAATAAATATCCCTCAGACGCTTCACTCCGCCAGAGAAATCTTGACAAATGATGTCGTGAAGTGAATCCCGACCAACATTAGGGTGGTATTTTATTTTCATTTTGCACTTTTATACAAGCATAATGTGGCGCAGTGGCGGCATGTGGTTTGCAAAAAAAAAAAACCAACGAAAATATTTTGTTTACATGTTTCTTCAATGTCTCAATTAGTAGATATTTAAATTTATATTTATTACATTTTATTAAAAGTATTGTACGAAAGATGAATCATCCAAGATTTCTTATTTTAACGTTCTTAATATTTAGGATGAAAAAGATAAAATGAAATAAAACTTAAATTTCTACTGTTTTAGAAATTTTCTTTCAACATTATCGATATTCCTTTTGTGATGCTACGCTATTCTAGAAAATTTGTTCTACCGTGTGGTATCTTGAACAAGCCCGAAGTTATCAAAATATCTACTTAGTCATTGTAAAAATAAGCAAAAACTTATTTTCGTTCGATTAAACGAATGCAAGGCAGACCAAAATCCAAAACGTTTGATTTGATTTCTTGTAAAGCGTTCATGGGGTTATTTTTTCAATTTATTAAAACAGCATAAATAAATTTTCAATTAACAATCAAACAGCCAATATCATTGGCGCTTTATTACCGTTTCACTATTAGAAGTAAATAAGTATGAACCAGGGAAAATGTCCCCCTTAAACGATGTAAACACATCAATTTCATGATAATACTGTAAAACTTCTCATATCATAAAATGAAAAATTTACAAGAAACGAATTGAACAACAACGGATGTTTACGGATTCGTAAAACTAATTTTAAAATGTTGATGTTTGTATGATAATGATTATTTGTCTTTCAAAATTTTGGTGTAAAATATTACAATTCTACTTATAACTATGGGAGATTTGAGGTTCGCATAATTTAATCCACAAAATAACCTAAACAATGTAAATAACATACATTTAGTTTTTAGTATTAAAAATGCTTTAAGCAGCAAAAATGACTTTACCATGCTGTACGTTAAAGACTACTCAATAAGAAAACCACAGGAAAGTAACATTTCCAAAAAAAATGTCAGTCGATGTGTTTTATCAGTTTACAGTCGAAATCAATAGAAAATAACACAATATCATGCCAGTGTAAAAAGTATTAGGATTTGGTTAGATTGCGCCCACGGAGAAATCGTTAGACGCAAAGCGACGCTTTTATTTATATCAATAACAATAATATCAACAACGTGAATCGAATTTTTCCAATTCAACATGGCATAGATCACGTACCTACCAAATCAGAAGCAAGTACCTAATTACCTACCTAAATAGTTACTACCTGACCAAGTGAACTGCACACCTTCCTGACTTTCGAGGCGGCACTAAATCTAGACTAGAAATTTATTGTTCTTGCCGATTTATCAAGTGAGACGAGATTCGATCGGGCGATAGACTGATACGCCCGTTTCGCGCAAATTTGTATCCACATTCCAACGCGATATTCTGTTCAGATTAGAGTTGGAGATGTAGAGATAAAAAATCACTCAAGAATGTTTAGCGATTTCTCCAGTCAAATCCAAACGTTCACGTTAACAGAAGTCAAACGAATGATGACAACACGGGATTTAATTTTCAATTTCAATTATGCTTACATGAAAATGAACTGAATGACTCTCATTCGGTCCATTCTTGATGGATTCTCATTTATTCCGTTCCTTCGAATGAAATGCATTTAGTAAGTACCTACCTTCAGTAAAAGAACAAGTAAGTACCTACCTTCAGTAAAAGAACCAGATAAAGCTGAAGAATCAAGAATATATACAACACGTATCCGATGGATTTTAATCAACGATTCCTAAACATATTTGATGTACAGAAAGTACATTTTAAGATGAAAATGTACTTTATACTGCACAATAACACACGAAACGGAGCGCGTATCACGTGATTGAAAAAATATTTTTATTGTTTTAAATTGAAAATATCTATCATCGGAGAGTAGTATGTAAGTGACAGTAAGATTTTGACAAGCGATTCCTAATTTGGAGTAAAAGATGTGAATGAAATTTTGGTCTCCGGTGACATTTATGATGTTTTTTTAAATCATAACTCAGGTCCGGGGCGTACGTCATTCCTATGTCTACCTACGTAAATTGTCGTGAAAACAAGCTTATGTGCCCAAGCGGTTAAAACATTTCAAAAATCAGGTATTGGACAGATTGGGTCGAGATGAGGGGTTGGGCGGTTATTCAGCTAAGTTTACCAGTGAAGGTTTTTTTAGTTTAGTTTAAAAAAATAAAATAAAAAACATCAAAAAGTCTACGGAGACCGTTGTTACTACAAATGACGTCAGAAATCGCAGGTTTAAGCGAATCAAGTACGTTCCTATAATAGGTAAGAATTAAACATACGAATTGAAGAAGAAGACAACAATATTGAAGAAGAAGACCACAATAATAATCTAAATTAAAATATGAAAATGAACAAGACATAGAAAAATAATAAAACATAATGGTCGCAAGTCGCAACTAGGACTACAACTACAACAAATTATGCGGACTACTGGTTCAGTTTTTGATTTTGTGCTGCGAATTTGATGTTCAATTACCGCCGTAGCATAAACGAACGAAATCCAAAAACAAAATGTTTTCGGTTGAATCTTTACACAACAAAGGAGCTTTTTTAATAAACCAAATACGAATCGAAAATAAAACAATTTTCAGGAAAATTCAAACATTAAAACATTTCAAACCCACCGTTATCAATAAGTTATTATCTCCACTTGTAACATTTAAAAACATATTTGTGACTGCTGTAATTAATAAACAAAAAAATTATTTTTAATCATAAAATACATTAAGAATCTTCGTAATGGTACTAAAAATTACTTTTTATTTGAGTGTTATTGCCTTACTAACAGAACTTTTCAGACCAAAACTACATAAAGAACAACAGACCGAAAACTCTTACATTTGCAAAATAATAAGGCTGCATCAATGCGAAAAAAATCTATTTCAAAATGGATGGATCAATAAATGTTTCAAAAAATCTTAGCTGAAAAAACATCTCGCCGCCCTTGTCCTATTCCGCAAGTTACGAGCACCTAAATAAATGGAACATTATTTGCCGAATATAAATGATCCCGTATCTATTACAGGGAGCACTTCAATCCTCACGCTGGTGCTGAAAAGAGAAGATGGAGACTTACACACGATGTACCGACACAAATTGTGATTGATGGCTTGGCCGGGGGAATGGATAGAGCCATTTCTCCTAAGTGCCTCCCATCTCCTTGGCTGGGTGTTAGGTTAATGGGCGAGTGGGGCTGATAAGGAAGAATGATATTTATATGATTTTTTTCGCATCAGTTTGTAAAATATACAAATTAGTTTGGTTTATAGAAAACAAGCTTCTGCCCGCGACTTCGTCTTCGTAGGATTACTACTTCGAGTAATCTATTTTCTTTTCCTAGGTCCCATCTACGTTTATACCAAAATTCTTAACCTATTTATTTAAAATATGTTTATTTAATTTTTGATTCGGTTCAAAGTATTAGGCGAGTACTTCAATTAAATTCACTAATTTAAATATTTTCTAAAATAGAATTTTGATTTAACAATCATTGTTTTGCAAAATGTCATTTTCAAATTTTGACATTTTTTATTAAACAATAATTAAAAAAGAAAATTAATAGCTAGCTTTATTAACTATAGCCTATAAGTTATTCCGATGTATGAGCTATAATATAGCTCATACATAGCTGCTATATCATTGTAAAGTTTCATTAAAATCCATTCAGTAAATTTTGCGTGAAAGAGTAACAAACACACATACATCCATACAAACTTTCACGTTTATAATATTAGTAAGATAATGCTCTGATTTAAGGTGTACTGAAGCGCTGAAATTAATTATTTGATTTTTGGATCAAACATCACCAGCAATCAAATTCACGTATACAATTCCTATTTCAGGTTTTTTTACATTAGCTCCACACAGGAGGCCCGGAGGAAAATAATACCCTCAGGGCCTATGTAATCTTTGAGGATGATTTGTGGAGGGTCTTTTTAGGAGTGGAAGGAGAAGAAGTTGTAGAAAGTAAAAAGGTATAAGATAGTGGTAGGAATTTGGAGGTCAGTTTGTCTAGGAGTGACAGACGTATGATTCCATCCCTCCCACTGCGGTGCAATCCGATTTTCCGGGAGAGTCCCTGTAGAGAGGTCAAAAATTCTCCCTCAACCAGTCTCTCCCGATCCGGCCAGCCACGCAGAAGGCGAGAAAACGCATCCGCCGCCAAGACAAAGTGATAAAGTTGGGCCTCCTGCAAAAAAATATTTTCAAACATCCTACAAAAACAAAAACAATCGGGTCGGGGCCACAACTTTTTTGTTTTCCATCGGTCCCAATGTTTTTTTAATAATTTTTCTCGGATGTTTTGAAAACATTTTGCCGCGGGAGATGCGCCAACCATTTTTGTATATGATCTTAACGGTGACCACCATAATTAATTTTTCAATCGATTTTTGTTTTCTAATTATTTATTTTGCTAAAACTTTATAAATGAAAATCTTAATATTTACCTATATAATTCAGTAGGGTAACAAATTGATAACATTAAATTAGAATGATTTTAAAACCACTAGCTTAACCGCTCGAACGCTTTTTGCCACAATACGGCGCTTTTTCCAAAATCACGGATTGCTTTGATGCCAAAATACGGCAAATATTCTCTAGATTCTTTAAAATGTTTTAAAGTTAAAGATTTTATAATTTTTTTTTTGTAAATCCTACGAATGTGTGATAATAGAAAAAAGATAGGTGAATTCATTGGCTATACATATAGAACTATCAGTTTTTATGTCTCCATATTCAATTTGGAGGTATAATTGTTTTTAATGTGGGCAAAAAAATTTCCTTTAACAATCCGAGAAAAAAGTTTTAAATTGCTCTGTCACTAAAGTGGTTAAGTACCCGGACTATCCCGAGATTTGGGTATTAATATGGAACGTACCTATCTGTGGTATTAATAACAAAATTATTATTTTTCAAAAGGTTTACAGCTAATAGTAGAAATTACTGAAAATAATTAATGCCCGGCATAAAAGTAGCAATTTTCATTTTCCAACCAATCTCAGACAAATTGATCCCTGCTTTCATTATTATCATCTAGGTACATTCGTGCAATAAACCACTCGAATTAAACGCAACTGGGTGTCCCGGAGTTGCCCGCGTTCAGATGATCAAATCCGGCCTGGTATGATATCACCGGACGCGTAAGACAGGAGGTGATCCCTGAGTAGGAAGAGTGGCGCCGGCGCATCATCCTTTATTGCCCAATTACGTCCCCGCGAGCCGCAATCAAATAATGCTCCTTGGGATTGCTACCAGCAATAGCACTACTAGTAGTATTTATCTCAGCCATGGAACTACCGCTGAGAGCTCCGTTGCTACCTCTCTATCTGTTATATGGGTCATTTATGAGAAAGACTGAGATGTTACAACGGAGGTATTAGTGGTATTTCTTACGTTTACGTCACGGTAACGGTACAAAAAAGCATAAAACGTATGTTATTTATTCCAATAATGCTGCATCTCTTTCTTACACACCAAATAATAGTGAGACAAACGATGTACGTATGTCTGATTCATCCAAAGTAAAAAAAAATAATAATTTTCTTGCATCTCCCTCACTCGTTTTAAAGAAATAAGATGCCGCGTGTCGTTGCCGTCGCCGTGCCTTTACAGTGGGAATTATAAAAGCAGCCAATGTCTGACCCGCTGCCAAGAGGTCCGGTGCAACCTCTCTTTCTATTAAATGCGTCGTTGATGGGAAAGAGAGAGAGGTCGCAACTGAGTTAGAGTATTGGGATATTTGCTCCGGTTTTGAATATAATTTGTAGAGCGCCGTTTTTGTGAGAAATCACCTCAAGGGCGCTGTACAATTTTGTAGTTTATCGCGTGTGTGAATTCTCCAAACAAACATTTCAAATTTTCAAAATAACGCTTAAATTCAAAGCAAAAGTTCTAGAGTGCAATTAACCGGAGTTACAGACAGAGTCATAACCGAAAATATTATTTTAAATTATGTTAACCCAATGAAAACATACATTTTCCTACTATTTCATTATGAGGACTTCTCAAACTTTATTGTGATAAAACCAAAATAATTCACAGAAGGCTAAAATTTAATAGTTCGAGTCGAGTCGAGGTGAATAGTCATAAATACCTAAGTCTATAATAGCATGAAAGGAGCCAGTCTCAGTCCTGTTCCCTGTTCCCTGTTCCCATGGGAGTCTATAAGGTCTGGTTTATGGAAGTATCGCGCTATTCCCAGCGGTTGACCCTAATTCATCATTTCCTGTGCTGTCCATCAATCATACAAATGTACACATTTTACTTAAAACATCTTTTTTTTATCTAAAAAATAGTTTTTAATATAATTCAACTTTAAAATAATTTACAGTTTGAAAAGCAAATTTTTTTTTAAAAATATTTTGAATAACTGTTATTTTTTAATATTTTAATTAATGAAGATAATATTAGCGAAAGTTAATCGAAAATCTGAAACAGAAAAATCAGAAAAAGATACGGATACATCTGGGACACGAACCCAGGTCCTCCGGCAATCCGGGCCGACGCGCTAACCAACTGCGCCAACGTATCCCTATCCGATTCGGTCATTTTTAACTGTATCATACTTCGACTGAGAACCACTAACATTATTTTCATTTTTCTTATCGCATATTTTTATTGGCTGCTACCTTTATGCTACGTCCCAGATGTATCCGTATCTTTTTCTGATTTTTCTGTTTCAGATTTTCGATTAACTTTCGCTAATATTATCTTCATTAATTAAAATATTATAATTTGAGGTTTAACTCTTTAAGTTAAAAAGTTAAAAATAAAAATAAAAAAAATAAAAAAAATGTTATTTTTTACATAGTGTAAATAGTATATTTACAATCCTCCTCACCACAGATTTCTATTCCGAGAGTGTAGGTTATCGTGTTGGTGTTCATTCATATTTTTTACGATTTTCTCATCCTCATGTTTGTAAACCTCAGGTTCAAGTGTCTTGAATAGATATCTTAATGTTTGTTGATTTCTTCGTTTTAAATAAGTTAAATAATTAATTTTGAACTAAATTAAAACAAATTACTTTGTTTAAACCACTAATATAATCACAATAAAAAAATTTCAAACATGTAGGTAATTGTGATTATATTAGAGGTTTAAACAAAGTTATTTGTTTTAATATAATTCAAAATGACGCCACAAAGTGATTTTGCGAAGTTTGAAGAAATAATTCATTTTGAAACTGATCATTCGTGCTGGAATTTCATTGTGTAAAATAAAACAAATTTAAAACTTTTTCCACTTTTAATTTATTGACCGTAACCGCCATCTTCAGACTAGTAAAAATTATTCTTAACCTACGGATTTTATACACAACATATTAGGGAGGGGGTGGTCTATAGGGGTTTGATTTAATTATATTGATTTTATTACATTTGTTGCTAAGTGGTCTTTGACTGTCCTACTTTCTCTACCTGGAGTTGGTGGCTTACATACCTCAGTATTTATATTTATTTTTTTTGAATTTAATTTAAATTCAATTTAATAATAATTTAAGAATAAATAATATTATTAAGTTCTTTAAGTGTTTTAATTTTTATTATTGTGACAGCTGTTTTCAAAGTGAGGTGTTCCACAATTAGACGACGATATTTGAAAGTAAGTAAATTGATTTATTATCGGTTAAACCGATTTCTTGGGAAAGTAATAGATTCTCGCCCATGGGCATTTTGAAATTTGTAAATGTGTTCTTAATTGTTTAATAATGACGTTACCGCTATAAACATTGTTTAGGTTTTGTGAAAATACTTAGAAGATGTGAATAGGTTATTTTCCTTACTTTATTAGTTAATGTTAAATTAGAGTCGTTCGTGTCTTTATTGATTTCTAATTGTTCGAGTAAATTCAATCGAAGACATTTTCTTTCTACATGTAATGGTTTAGGTCCCTTGTTGTTATGTGGGTTGTGATTATTCACCAAGAGATGTTCTGCGAATTTTGAAGATGTGTTTTTATTATATAATTGTATCATATTAATTTGTACATCATAAGTACAAATTTGTATTTTTTTAAATTTTTGGAAAATACCGAAAGGTTTTGATATAAGACTTCAAAAAGTTGATATTTGTGGCCGGCTGAAAAGCTTGTGACATCACAACACATACGCGGCGGTACTATATCAGCACAACCAATTCAATTATAAATTATAAAGTGTCTCGTGTGACGTCATGAGACACTTTATAATTTATAATATTTAAATATAATATTTACATACTATATGACCGGTCAGTGGTTGAGTGGGCATCGCGTTTGGGTTCCACCCAGGCGTTCCGTGTTCGATTCCTCGGTTGGCTAAGTCCTCCATCACAGCACAAGCAACATTTTCCGCTTAGCGTGGTGGTAGTAGGAGATTTTAAAATGTTGTTGGGTTATTCGTAACCCGGGAATGTTTGTCTTTCTTAAAAAAAAAAACATACTGAACAAAATTTTAAAAAATAAAATAAAAAAACGAAAGAAGACCTCATTCAATATGGACAGAGTGGTGATTCATTCATCTAACGAAACTCAAAATTAAGTCATTTACCCCAGAAGTAGTCTGAAAGAATTAAACGCCCCAAACATTTTGTGTAAGTAATTTATAGGCAAGTAGGTACAACTCTCAAGATGATTTAAATAGAAATGGATAGTGTAAATTCTAAGTTAATTAATTTATCACGATAATAATTGCGTTGCTTTAATAATAATGTCGATCTTTGGATAATGTATAGCGCCATTTTTGTGAAAAATCTCATCAAGGACTCGAAGCAACTAAGCCAAAAACTTGATTTTTTCGATAGACGATCATAATTTCTTCGAAATATTCATCAATTGCTTTGATTTTGGTTATTATAGGTTGTAAGTGGTAAAATGGTTTAAGTATTCAAATAAGTAAAATGGTTTAAGAGGCTACACTTTAAACCACACGCGGAACACCCGCGTCTGTCATTCTGTCCCGCTCACAATAAGCTCACGCACACTTACAATACATGCGAATGCGAAATGTGCCAATGAGACAACGCTCAAATTTACCTACAGAAATCGTTCGAAAAGGGGTTTATGGAGAATACACTTTTCTACACCGAAACTTTCACGAAATTGAAATTTTAAAAAATATATATTTTTTAGAAAGAAGAAGCTACGTTGGTAGCTTTTTATAATTCTTTATGAGAGTTGAGTTAGCAGCATTTTTTCCTTAAATAATATTTTTTGATAAATCGTACATGTTTGAGAGTGTTTACGTTAATACGAAACGCATCGAAGATTCGAAAACATACCGACATTGTTTTCACCCTCTAGAAGGCAGTATAAAATATATTCATTTTGTGCAATTTTCGATGTAGAAAAGTGTTTTTCCCGGGCGTCCTTTTTGTATGGGCCGAAAAGCGAAGTCTATCATCTTAAGTATTCAAATTGGTCCATCGGTTCACCGGGTTCACGCAGTATCAAAAAATATACGTTGATAATAGTTTTCTATGGTATACCTACGATCACCGATTGATATGATAACAATACACGCAAAATCATTAAAAAACAAATTAATTTTAAAAAATCCAGCCCACAATGATCCCAGTCGACCTCAGAATCTCCCAGAGAGCAAAGCAGTTAATTCCAAATATTTAGCGGATAATTCGCCAATTATAATTTATAGCCGAGGTCTCCTTCCTCCGGAGTTTCCGTCGCCCACCACCCGCGGCGCCACTGACGGAGGAAACGTCGTTTGAGGCCATTTCAGACGTTTTAGCCGTTTTACAAGCAATTTACATCATTTGCTTAACTTTGTAACCTAACCTACTCACTTTTAAAACAGGGATGTCACACATTTTGCAAAACAATATTTTAGTTTTTTTTTTTTTTTTACTCTTCATTATTTCATAAACTTTTATTTTTTTCAATAGGTACTTGAAGTGAATAGTTAGGTATACCACACGCCAAACTTTAATACGACCTGACATTGATATAGAAATCGTCGCAATAGGTGAGTTTATATCCGAAAAGTGGCGTGCCTCCCCGCCCAAGCCTTTCTCTGTCGCACGTATGTTTTATGCCTCTTTCTCTTTCGCTTATGGTCATTGTTAAATCAGTAGAGTGACTGTACATGCACGAGAATGGATTGAAAGTTCAGGTCGGCATTAAAGATTGGTACGTACAATACCTACCGACTGAAATGTGATAAAGCAAACAAGCAATTTATTTTTATAATGGCTTTTTATCCAAATAAAAACAACACGATAATAATAAAAAATAATTGAATACCCCTATTCAACATGTTTTATATTTAAAATAATATTTGCACCTGAACCTCCCTCAAGAAATTATCACATCTTTAAAGCATTTGGAAGCATGTAATTTTAGCATGATTGTAAATAATCCCAGATCCTTCGATTGCATTGTATGGCAGTCGACTTATTATGTACCTCAATAATAATTTCTTCTGTATTTTGCTCTATGCAACACACGGTTTATATATACAGAAATTACATGAAAACACCACAACAATCACATCAATCTTTAATAAGCTATATGAAACTATTCTTCAAAATAGAATTTATGGAATCACATACCACCACAATAATCACAACCTATATTATAATTAATCAGTAAACACACATGAGAGTAGTACCTTAATACAGAAAATTATACAAATAAGGCAACTGTCTAATGATACGGTCAAGTAATATTTAGAAAGAACCTTTGGTGCGCAAAACGATGTTATCACGTCGGGGTCATCATTTTGTGGATACTGGGTATGGTTGCGGTATTGTATATTGTGAACCTAAATAAAATAAGGGTTGATCCATACTTATTTCGTAGTTTAGTCAACAATAATTCAGCACCAGAATTTACATTTTATACGAGATAATTTATCAAAAAGTTGAGAGCGAACACGAAGCAATTCGCAAGCTGTTAGATCGGTGCATGGCAATCGGGAACAGAGTGAATTTTCTTTATTAGTATGGAACCCGTCGTCGGGTGCTGAAGAAGATCCCTGTCCACTATTGGAGTACAAGCAGCCAATGTGAGGTAATCGCGTCGCGAATTGTAGCATTGTTCGCTGGCCACACGTGTATAAATAGCATAAACCAAACAGCTCTATAAAATAATTCTGTAAAATAAAATCTCAAGCATAATCCTGCCCACTTGAGATATTATTATTTCGTATGGAAATAATTCCCTGCATTAATGTTTTAAGGCGAAATATCCCCTTCAAAATGAAATCCCACCGCATTTTATAAAGCTTTACCGTAGACGTGAATGAAAAGTTTATCCTTTTATTTCACCCCTTCCAGCACATGTGTCCGGCCGGGCTAAAAGCAGGGGCACTTTTGACAACCCTAATTGACCCGTTTAACACTCTTCTCTTCACCCCCCATACCCTCTCACCCCGCCAACCCCTCTCACCCCAACACCCTTCGTACCCTCTACAACCCAGGTACTTGCCCAACCCAACCCCCTGGCAAAGGTAAGTTAGGGGATCGGAAAATGGAAAATGGGTTTGAAAAACTTTTTAGAACTTTTAGAATTGGACCTAGCCGCGGGGTGATATTTCACCCACGTATATTTTGAATAGTGGTTTTCCAACTTCTGAAATTCAGATAGGTCTAAAAGTTTGGATATGGGAGTGTCAATAAAGTTAAACGAATCACCTCCAACATTGATTGCCACGGAATAAAACTAAACTTTCTTGAGTTTAACTGCTCGGCTGTGGAATGATTTTTCAGCCTCTGTGTTTCCTCCCTTATACAGCATGAGTCTCTTCAAGACTCAGGTTCACCCCTTCCTTTCCACAAAGAAGAAATTATTTTACTTTACTGTGTGGAGTTAATATGAAACATAAAAAAATGTCATACCCTAAAACATAATTGATGTTTAATTACATGTTTTAACATGGCAATGATATAAGCCCGAGAAAAACATGATATTCCTTTTATAAATGAAAAAAACTTCAATTTTTTTTTCACTATTAATTAATAAGGAAGTTACAATTTTTTGACCATTAAAGTGGAGTAAATTAATAATACTAACTGAGGAAAATAGGTAAGGAATATATTAGAAACATTATACGGTTTTTTGTTTTCATGTACTTCTGTGGGTACATTAAAATATTTGTTAGATTCACAGGTAGGTAGGGATATAATTAATTATTCTTGCATGCTTGCCTGGTCTCGGAAACCTGCCGAAACCAATCAGATTTTATGGATAATTCAAAATCGTGGGTAGGTATCTATATATTTTCATCATGACAGCCTCCTCATAATAATAATTGGATAATTTGTATAGCGCCGTTTTTGTGAGAAATCACCTCCAGGGCGCTGTACAATTTATAATATAATTCTTAGGCTATATTTAAGTTTATTATTTACAATGTATACAGAAACATACTTACCTGGTCGGTCACTTCCGTTCAACACACTTTAATAAGAAAGTTTATGCTTGGAAAAGATACCAATTTGCACGCGGAGGACATTATATTGAAAACACTGAAAATTGCATGATTTTACATTTACTGCCCCCCATCACTTTTGGTATTCACTTATTCAATTATTACTTAAGTATAATGCCAATAGTGAGTATATATTTATTTTTAAAGACTTGAGAATTTAATGATTCTTTACGACTGGAGAATTTTCATCAAGTGACCGTTGTAAAAGCTTACAAATAAGAATTAGCTCATATTTTCACAATTAGTTATTTACAATGTCGCGGGCTGTGAATGCGAAAAGGTTTTGACTTTATGGATAAGACAGTCTGAACAGATGAGTTTTACGTTTAGCATGATTGAAGATAGGTATTTTTTAAACACCATTTTTTGGATCATCAAAATTCAATTCATTGGTTTATACTGCACGTGATACGCAGCCTCTTTACGATACGAAATTTTCTCTGAAAATATTATACGTCAGGCTTCCAGGTACTTCTTTAAATCATTTTACTAAGTAACAACTGGTGGGTTATAGGTTATAGGTACCTATTGTAATTACCGTGAATAATTTTAAATCTGCTAAACCAGTAAATTGGGTTTCTCTTAGAAAATGTTTGTAAAAGCTTTAGAAGGTTTCCTCTTTATCCTTATCTGGGCATTGAAATCCCGCCCATCGAAGCACAGATTAGGTGTTCCAAATGACCCGCCCAGGGCTGTGGGCGGGCGTGCAGAGCGCAGGGTGGGCGGGGAGGAGACAGAAGGGCGAGAGGGTGGGCGGGCTCACGCGTGGGCGGATCAAAGCCTTCGGTAAAGAAGTCTGTTATAGATTTACATATTAATCGGTTTGAATGAAGTTTGCTTTCATCAGTTGGTACCTACGTTAAGATGTCACGTTATTCATACGAATTCAGCAGATCATACCGTCGATATTTGTGAGATAATGCGATATAATTTTATGAGAAAATACGATGAAATTTGACATTTTTTGATGTAATACTTTAATTCTGCAAATCCGTTTATTTATCACGTTACCTACTATTATTTAAGCGTTAACAGCATGAACCATGAATAAAAATATCTCTATAAAAATCATTTCCAAAACGCAGAGAAAAGTAAAGATACAGTAACACACGGAGAAAAATGTTATTCTAAAATACGATCATTTTATTCGTCAAATAGGTGTTCTTACTGTCTCTAACGATTGGGATACATCGATTTACTCGTGGTTTTGACATATAGGTAATATTTGAAGTAGGTACGGAAACTACTACTAACCTTATATATAGGTATATATATACATATATTGACTGGACTGAAGTTCTTACGAACAAATTAACAGGTTTTAAATGTTTATTGGCGGGAACATGTAAGAATAATTGGTTGGTATAAACGTAATTTCGTACGTATACCCACAAATTATTCTTACATTTTCCCGCCAATAAACATTGAAACACTGTTAATTTTCGTTCGTAAGAACTTCAGTTCCGTTTTACGAATAAAAGCCGTCCTGAGTAAGACCACAGTATCCTCCTTGAGATTCTCAAGTATATTTACTAATGACGGCAGAATAACACGTTATTACCTAAAACATGCGAACACCTCAGTTCAGCATAGGTTATACTAGTGAGGTGTTCACAAAACTCCACTCTTAACCCATTTACATATAGTAAAGTTACCTAGTTTTAACACTTTTTTAAATAACTTATTATCGACGTAAACTGTAAACATCTGTAAACTGAACTAACTAACTACGCCGTTTCCCCGCAGGGGGAGGCACAGAGGAAGTACCGCCAAACAACTCCGTCTTGGTACACACTCTTTGCCTCAATCACATTCATACATCGTCTCATACATACTCTTTTATAATTCCGACTCTTGATATGGCACGACTTAGGTTTCTGGTTCACTTGTGCCATGTCTTTCTCGGGCGTCTTCGACTTCTTCTAACATTCACTTTTGCGTCATATATTATGAAGAAGAATAGATATAGAAAAATAAATAGTATGTTCATATGTATTCGCAGTTTTTAAATTATGCATTATGTCAGCATCAAATTATTATTAAATGAATTTCTTTGGTACATACACGGAGAAAAATGTTATTCTAAAATACGATCATTTTATTCGCAAAAAGGGTTAAAAACGGGACTGAAGTTCTTACGAACAAATTAACAGTGTTTCAATGTTTATTGGCGGGAAAATGTTAAGAATAATTTGTTGGTATACGTACGAAATTACGTTTATACCAACAAATTATTCTTACATGTTCCCGCCAATAAACATTTAAACACTGTTAATTTGTTCGTAAGAACTTCAGTCCCGTTTTTTACTGTTTTTACGAATAAAATGTTTGTATTTTAGAATAACATTTTTCTCCGTGTATTATGTTTATAATTTAAATCCCGAGAAATTATTACCTTTTATACATTATAAAATAACGATAACATAATTTATGGAAAACATTTAAGACAATTTAATGAAATATGATGAAGCACGACAAACCTTTGATATCGTCCGCTGATACTTCGTGGTTTTCCTTATTAGCCTGGATCTTCTCTATAAGATGCTCCAATCTGCTGCTGTTTCCTTTAAACAGCATGATCATTCTCTTTTCACGATACTTCTCTCCTCTTCAAAATCCAACATCAATACCATCTAACAATCAGCAGATTAAATAGGAATATTAAAAGTTTAGAATTCACCCAACATCAAAGTGATTGTTGTTTCTAACTTAAAAATATTTCTGAATCAATACAGTTTTATAGTTTTTTGTAACACTTATTTTTATGGGTGATATAACTTATTAAACAGTGGAAATTAATTATTGTCCCAATTCCCAAGACGAGAACTTCCTTTATCGTTTATTTCGGCTCCCTTGGGTGCTGGACAGACAGGTGTGGCGCACAGGTGAGGAAGATTGCTCCCGGTCAGGTGTTGACCCCCTTGGCGGGAGATGGGATGCGTGTGGCAGGTGCGTTACGGTGTCCGGCGTGACGGACAAGCCAATTATTATTTCGCGCGATTTTTCGACTTTGTTTTTGACAGGTGCTCCAAGTTAAAGATCGACAGCGCTATTATCACGGTCACGGTTCGGGGACCAACCGCGCATCATTAGAGCGAAAAATAATACTTGAATTAAAGAAATTCGAGGGATATAGATAAACAAATCAAAGTACATAATTTATTTTAAAAAATTAAAGCGCATATTTTTTTACGGTAATGTTTATATTAGTTCATTTCACTACAAAAAAAAAACGTTTTTATAAAGTTTGTTTTTTTAAACACAACACACTGCATCAGGTCCTAAAAGATTTTAAATAGAAAAATCAATGCTTTCCAACAGATTTAAACTTTGAGTGAATTTGTTTAAAGTGTCAAATAATTCGATTCCGATTCGAGTCTCGCGTGTCTGAATTGAAACGAGCGTTTCGATGTCGTCCGTCCGGCGTGCTAGGCGCGCAGTCACTGGGTTGGTAGCGGGTTGCGGGTCCCTTCGCTCCGTGGACTTCCCGCGTGGGACCCGCGAGGGGGGGGTGGCCGGGGAGAGGTGCTAACAGGCTCTACTGCCCCCTCCCCGCTCCCTCCCCACCCCCATCGCCGTACAGCCTCCCGCCCCACCTGCCAGAAGGGTTAAATGAAAGGATTCAATTTGATTCAAAGTGTTTTTTTTAACAATGATACTCTGCTTATTTGAAAGTTTGTTACAAGCTTTTACGAAGTGTCCATCTGCAACTGGCAAATTACTGCACTGAATATTCGAACGAAGTTGAACACTTTTTATTGTAACTCTACCGACTTGGAAAATCGTACTAAATCGTGGTACATTTTACCACTATAAAATTTAAATATATGTATTGCACTATTATTAAATTACCTATATCATTTTACATATTATAAGTTAATGAAAACATAGAACTCCGTTTAAAACATTACATTTTTTAAACGAATATTGGTTTCGTAACAATTGCTCCTTTTTTAGAGAAAAATATATACTATTTTAACATGAAACTATTACTATGAATATAAACATAACTTTGGTCACATTTTCAAAAATTGAACTCATTGTGTGAAGAATTCAGACAAGCGATAAATTGCATACCTACCTATAGTGTATAGGTAATATTTTTAACAGAAAATAAGTTTAATCTATTTCAAAATTGGAACTGATTTGACAAGAATTTAGACTTTCCTTTATATTTACCATAAGTTTGGGCTAGTTTAATGACAATTTTGTTAGGAAGCCGAAGAATAAAACAAAAACAAAAAACATTAAAATAACATTTTCGATTTCAATTTTACTTAAATGAGAAATAAATAACTTTGTGTAAACCACTATATAATATCATTTTATTATATCTACATGTTTCGAAACCGATGATTTCGTCGTCAGGATAATAACATGAATGAATAATCATAAATAATTTATCGGTTTTGAAACATGTAGAACATGTGATTATAATATAGTGGTTTACGTTTACACAAATAAATTTGTTTCATTTAATTAAAATGATGCCACAAAGTAATTTTGTGAAGATTGAAGAAAAAAATTAATTCTATTTGTTTAAATTTAAACTTGATATATGTCGCACGCAGTATATTATTTAGGGATGTACGGAATAAGAGGGGATATCAAATGGGTGTTCCAAACTATTTTTTTACCTTTCGATGTAGGTATTTTTCCTTATTAAAAGGTTTTTTTCTGTACTGATCGCTCGCCTAGATTTGAAAAGATTATTTTCATAAAATGATAATTTTCACAAATTATCATTTCTAATTTTGGACATGACACACACGTAGTAACAAAAAAAGAACGTTGTCTCATACTTTAGAACCTCTGGAGCGCCACAGAGAATTATAAAAAATCGCCTTGGGTGTTCGACACTTTTGAAATTGAAAATTTTCCGCCCGCATTAAAAAAATCATTACTCCACATTTGTGTATGTAAACAATTTATAGTGCTATAAAGCCAATGAATTCACCTATATTTTACTAAGGACCAGTTGTTTCGGAAAATTTCACGTTTGAATTTCCTTCAAATCGACATTCACCGAAAAATTGGGTTGTTTCAACCTCCGTCAGAAGACATTTCAAGGAAAATTTTATGGAAATGTTTCAAAAATGAAAAGATTATTTTTTTCATTTCAAATTTGACACGCAATCACGTCTTCCTATATTTCAAATACGAAATGGGTTGTTTCAACTCCAAATAACGTTCGATAAATTTGAAAATTTTATTCAAGTGTTCCCGTCATTTCATTTCGCTAACCGTCCGGACTCGGCTGATCACATTCACATCACATTTCTATAGTATTTTCACTGCTGACGGAAGTTGAAACAACCCAATTTTTCGGTGAATGACGATTTGAAGGAAATTCAAATTTGAAGGAAATTCAAATTTGAAGGGAATGCCGAAACAACTGGTCCTATGAAATTTTCGTTGAAATTTCATCTGACAGAGGTTGAAACAACCCAATTTTTCGATGAATGTCGATTTGAAGGAAATTCAAACGTGAAATTTTCCGAAGCAACTGGTCCTTATGATTATTTATTTTTAGAATTGATAGAAAAATTATTAAAAATTATTAAATTTTATAAATGCGCGAAATTTGTTCTTTAGTGATTTCAAGATTTGAAATTGCCGCCAGTGGATACTTTTAATATCTATATTGAATATTGTATTGTGTATATAATAGAAAACCATTTTTTATGTGTACATCAAATCAAAAGTTTAGTTTGAAAATTATTTAATTAAGTTCATTTGTAGAACTGAAGCTTTCCAACCGCCAAAATTCTATCTAGAAGAATTCAAAGACAATCGATAAGGCCATAGTCATAAAGTCTATTTTATCAACTATTTGATAGAATAAATTACTGGCGATGAAATGTTTCAATTAATTACAATAAATGTTTTATGAATGGTAGGAAAATGTGGTCCAATTTTGGACCGATATCAATCGCAGAACAATAAAAGCAATCCAAATTTGGACCTAAATCGCTCCAGTGGTTAGGAACCATACATAGTAATAAGATAATAATATTTCCGATAAAAATAATATAATTAAGTTTTCTATAAAACAACCTGCTCGCACCCACCTCAACCACTGATACTGTAGGTATCTATTTAAAATGGGAGCCTAACCGATAAAATCCAAATATCTGCAGCGAGTGATCTAAAAATACCAGTGTTGTCAGTTTCAGGTTTTCAGTGAACGCTGAAATATTAAAAACCAGAACGCGCCTCGAGCCGCCAATGTATTTCCGGACAGGCGGAAGGTACAAGTACCAACTAACCACCAGTCACCATTACTGTCAGGGGCGTAGATATATATATTTTTAAAGTAAATACTTCTTTACGCACGCTTGACTTGAGGGGTAAACTGGCGAAGGCGTTACGGAAATTACAACGTTACGGGAGGCGTAATATCGGGCGTTCCGAACGTTACGGAGGCGAACGATAATAAATTCAAATTAATTTTGAGGTTCATTCCTTACAATCTAATCGTAACAACAGTGCTCAAATTCATAATAATGACGTTTGGAATGGGTCATTAAAAGCTAACTAATACCTAACTAGCATTTTTTCTATTGGAATTTTTTGAATTTCCTGCTGCAAATGTGAATAAACGTCACTCTCTAACTAGAATCCGCATCAAACAAGTTTCATTTTAAACTTTGTAAGAATTAAATCAACAATCCCATTCTAAGTGTAATTCCAATAATAAAATTAATTAAATTTTCGTTTAGAGTGTGCGAACTCAGTGCATTGAAACGACTGATTTGTCACGATGATTGGTAACATTCCAAACGAATCTTCAATATAGATTCTTATACACTGATGATTGGAATGGTTTTATTCATTAAAAAGAAAATTAGATTAGATTACCAAAGAAGTATTTACTCCAGTCGTGTGAAAAGGGTTTTTTAAATTAGCTCCAGAGGTCCTAAGGAAAATAATTCTCTTCACGGTCTAGAATGTCTAGATCATCTTTGGGTCTTTTGAGGACAGGAAGGAGATGAAAAGAAGACCAGGATCCGGACAAACCTCACTCCATGTTCCGGACACCCCTGCTAATTCATCAAACGTGGCGAACATAGGGTGGCATATGGCAGAGGTGTTGGTTATTCAATAAATGGTTCCCGTCCCCCTAACAAACCAAATTGGTTTTGTATTAGTATTGTCACACATTATTTTTAACATTATATTTTTACTCATAAATTGTCCTCATCTGATTTATAAATAGGTACCATGATTCCCTACTTTCATTCGAGCGTAGCAATTGAAAATGCAACAATATAAATATAGATTTTTAATACGTTTGTTTAAGACGTTTTATGAAATTTGCGAATGTTCACGATTTTAGTCTCAATTATGTAGCCAACCTAAATCATAACCAAAATCATGGTTTCTCCATTGAGTTGGGTACTTTCGTTAACAAGAAATTACTCTATTGTAATTTGTTTTAAGAACCACATGTTTTTCTTTTTTAAATCTCTCATATGTGTATATTTTAAATAATAAAAAAAAAATGACCAGCTGAGAAGATTTGTGAATTAAAATCATTTCCACCAGCTTATTGTCAAGAAATATAACAACTTGACTGACGCCATATTAAATATTTATGTTGAAAATACATTTTTATTATTGTGTAAAAGCCATATTCATAAATTCTACATATACCTCGACCACAAACGAAGGCAACCGTAGGACTTCATGACAAAAGTTGAAAATTTCTAACTTTAAAACAAAAAATCTACTTTTAAAGTTTTGTTGCGAGAATCGAACAAAAAGAGTCGCGGCACGCCCCTGTCTACATTTTCTACCTTCGCTACCTCCATTACATCTCCCGTCATTGCCTTTTGCCACAGTCTCCATTGCAGTGAATTGCCGTGAATTGTGTCACAGTGGCGGTGAGTGCAGCGCATATTTATATATTCAGTTCGGAGTGGCAGCAGTCGTGGGCCCAAATCATCGGGAATTATTGATGGCGAACAAAAACTGCAAGCGCAGCCGCTATGCTTGCTTTATGGATCCGTATATTGGATATGGTGGTGCGATAACTCAGAGAATAAGTATCGAACGAGATACTTATTATTATTCGGATGTGGTTTTTAGTTATATTGCGAAATAATTTATGTATATCTTTGGAAAATCAACAATTGAATATTATAATTTTGTACACTTTTTGCTATATATCTACTAAAAATACAACCAATTGGGGATTTTCTCCTTGTGTTGAACCTCCAACAGAATCTACACCAGAATTATATAAAACAAAAGCAAAAATCTATAATATTTTAATATAATAAATAACAGTAATTGTTATTATTGAATAAAATAACAATAAAAAATAATTCATGACAATGATATTCAGAAAAACACTATTATTTTTTTCAGTATAACGAGGTTTGTTAAAAAAAAAAATACTCCTAATTTCCAGGGGCACGTACAGATTTTCGATGAAAAAAAAAGTTATTTTGGTACACATGTCCCAAACACATTATGTTGACATTATCAGTCATTTTGCATTATTAGTTTGTTTTTGACAGATATAAAAGGTTAGATTGTTTTGGTGCTTGGCGATTATTTTGTAGTACAAGGTTTTCACATAAGGCCGAGAAGATGTAAATGATGATGCCCGCCCTGGACGCCGAAGTCAAGAAAATTTTTAAGGACAATCGTCGCATCACTATTACGGGAGCTGCTGAGGATGTCGGCAAATCTGTTGGTCTCATGTCATCAAATTTTTGAAAGCAATACGAAGAAAACGCCCGGATTTGTGGCAAAACAATGGCTTTTGGATCACGATAATGCACCTGCTCACGCATCGTTGCTTGTTTGTGATTTTTTGGCCAAAAACAACACCGTAATCATGCCCCAGCCACCGTATTTACCGGACTTGGCGTCCTGCAACTTTTTCCTGTTCTCAAAACTGAAAAGACCCATAAAAAGACGGAATTTTGCCACGATTAAGGAGATAAAGACCACATCGCCGGAAGAGCTCAACCATAAGTCATACCAAATAGCGATTATCAGAAGTGCTTCGAAGACTGGGGGGATTACTTTGAAGGGGAAAAAATAGATTTTGATGAACAAATAAATATTTTTCGAGAAAAATAAAAAGTCACCTAATTTTTTGAACAGACTCGTATATATATAAATATATTATAGTCACATTGTCAACAAAGTAGGTGAGGTGGATTATAGTCAGTGACCGGACAACTCAACACAGTGGCGACACACAACAAATTACGTAGTCATAAAAAGTGATTTTATATATGTTACGTTAGGTTAGGTTATGGTATTTTATTCTTCATTTTTCTTTCATCACCCTCAATGGCCCCACATCTCCCCTCAAAGGCACGCTGATCCGCCACTGTGTCGAGCTGTCATGGAACCAATATTTTTTCCCCAATTTTTACATTATATATATATATATACAATGTAACGATATGAGTAGGTAGGTACATACTGGGTCGACATACGCACGCTACGCTACTCCTAAAAATAGCTGGATTACTTAGCAACCATACATTTTCTATGAAAATAGAAGCTTTAGAATCACTTATGATTTACTTACTTACTCAGAATATGAATCTGAAGCTTCTATTTTCATGGAAAGTGCATGGTTGCTAAGTAGCCCAGACCTTGTTAGGCGTAGCGTAGCGTACGTTCGTCGACCCAGTATGTACATACCTTAAGGTTTTAAAACCATTTTTTTAAAATTCTGATGTACAACATGTCGAGAGTATTTTGTCAAAATTTCAAGTAAATCGGAGCAAAACTAACCATGATATAGCGTTTCAAGCGACAAGCCCTTTTGATTTTCGACTGAATTTATAAAAAGTATTTTTAACGAGTACAAAAAACTTTAAATCGATTTTTTCGCAAACAAATGTTTGAAGTTCGTGAACATCATAACTCAAAATCTACTTGACCGATCCTTTCAAAATTTTGTACAATATTTCTACACATAAATCTACAGGTAATCAGGAAGAGTTGTTTTTTTACCATTTTTTCCAATTTTTAAAAGTTTTTTAATAACAAATTCAACGAAATTTTTTAGCATAAATTGCGGTTTTTCACTTCAAAATGCTAAAAAAAAAAAAAAAAATTAAAAAACTCTCCCTGATTACATGAGAAAATATATCACCTTTTAAACGCATTCCAATCTTTTTGTTTCGGATTATCCGGTAGGTAACGTGTTATGATGTTCACCGCATAACAACTTTTTTTCGAGGTGCCTTTGGAGATTCGCTCTCATGGACTTATTTATCGATATTTTTAAATGAATTCTTTTTCAAAGATACTTCAGACATTATACTATAACGTGTATTTAAAATAAATTAATTAACATTATTCGTATCTCAAAAAAAAAATATCATGAAAATATGCCCTTTTTTCGCCTTTAAAACCTTTCGCAGCCTTTGCATGTTTTTCAGTTTGTGAAAAACATAAAGTGATATAAATTAAATAAATAATATTTCAACATCTGTATTTTTTAGCCATAATTTTAAGTTTTTTAGATAATGGGGTAATTAAGTTGTCACTTGAATATTGTTCGACAAAAGAGTGAAAGTACGAGGTCCAATAAAACTGCTTTGTGTTTGCATTTGTTTGGTATTCGTTTGAGGTGTATAAAATACATTATTATTTCTAATGTCGAAATTGCTCGTTGAAGTTAAATTGCTGTTTTAATATTTTTTTTTTTTATAGATATATTTCTTAGTTTGCAGTAAAACGCCGTTCGTCCATGGAACTACTTTCAAGCGACTCGATCGCCGCTCTTCTGTACCCTCCACACTATTATTAGTTTTCGTAAACGCCGCTTCGCGCTGCACGGAGAAAAATGTTATTCGAAAACACAATCATTTTATTCGTAAAAACGTTTAAAAACGGGACTGAAGTTCTTACGAACCAATTAAGAGTGTTTCAATATTTATTGGCGGGAAAATGTAAACATAATTTGTTGGTATACGTACAAAATTACGTATACCAACAAATTATTCTTACCTACATGTTCCCGCCACTAAACATTGAAACCCTGCTAATTTGTTCGAAAGAACTTCAGTCCCGTTTTTAACCATTTTTAGTATTAAACTGATCGTTTTTTCGAATAACATAGTACGAAATTACGTATATTAACAAATTATTCTTACAATTTCCCGCCAATAAACATTGAAACACTGTTAATTTGTTCGTAAGAACTTCAGTCCCGTTTTTAAACGTTTTTACGAATAAAATGATCGTATTTTAGAAAAAAAAAATTCTCCGTGCACTGGCCAAATAGTATGGCGGGTAGCAGGTAGCGGCGATCTAGTCGCTTGTAAGTCGCTCCATGTACGAAGGGCGTAAATAGTTTACGAAGACGAAATAGTTTAGATTCTTTCTATAATGCGTCTGTCAAAAATGTTCACTTTCTATTATACTTACATCAATTTTATAATATAATTTTGAGTTATTTGTAAATGTTTTATAAATGCATCAAGCGCACCAGTAATCAAAAAAGTTTATTAGCGAGTTTGTGCCAAATTTTTAGAGTACTCATTTAAAAAAAATTTTTTTTAGTAAAATATATGACTTTCTTGTAAAGGGGTTTGTTTTTGGAAGTTAAGTGTTTATTTATATAAATCCGATGTTTTCTATTAATTTTGATAGACATTCTTTGAGATAGGTAAGATACGAAATAAAGATGTAATCTACTACACATCATGATACCTATTCATAATCGTATTAGAAAGGTATGGGAGAGTGCATGGCAATGAAACGGCCGTGTATTAAAACGGTAATTTTTTATCTAACATATACCTAGGTCTCCATATGACAAAATATGTTTTTTTTTAAATAGCTGATTATCATTGTTTACCACTATTTTAACAAAAAAATATCTCGGTCCATATTTCAGAACAAATTAATCCGACTTAAAATAAACAAGTAAGTGTATTAATATATTCATGTTTTCACATTTTTTTGTAATTTTTATTTATTCCCAGTGTAAAACAATTGGAAAAACAATTAATATTGGGTATCTGTATGGGTTAGGTCAAAATTCCTGACCATGTAAAAAGATCCATCGAAAAAGGCTGTGTCCAGAGAGACTCAACAACAAATTTAATTCTGAAATACCTACCAATAATTATTTTTTTCTCCTTTTAGATTTAGGGGATTTCCCTTCTAACACCCACCACCCATAAACCTATACACCCATAATAATCGCTCCACGTCCACGAGCGAGACAACCTTATACGGTTTCCCAGCGGCGGGAGTGGGCAGCTGCAGTGGGCGCGGGAAGGGCGCCCATTGGTCGGGAGGCGTGCCCACGGGACGGGGATTGGTCGCTGGAACTCCCACCCAAATCGAATCGAAGCCTATTCGAAGTTTGAAATACGAACAGTGGATTTTACGACTATATTTTGTGGAATTTTTTGAAATTTATTGTTCTATTTTACTGGGAAGTCACATAATGAGTTTTGATAAATAAGTTTTCAAGCAATACAAAGAAAATACTTCATGAGAAATTGCTGAAATTAATTATAATGAAATAAAAGTATGGTGAGGAATGATATTCTATTTTCAGCCAGGTAGGTAAGTACCTATAAATTACGTGGAGTGAGAAATGTTTCTGCTTTCGAAGTTAAAATTTTCATCAGGGCCTCCTGGTTAATGTAAAAAAAATCTGTATCCTATATAAATGTTGAAATTTAGGTAAATTAATTGAGTAGAAAAAATTATTTGGGTGAGATAGAATTTACTTAAATAATACCTAGGGGCATACATTAATTACACGGAGAAAAATGTGATTCTAAAATACGATCATTTTATTCGTAAAAACGGGTAAAAACGGGACTAAAGTTCTTACGAACAAATTAACAGGGTTTCAATGTTTATTCTTACATTTTCCCGCCAATTGAAACATTGAAACCCTGTTAATTTGTTCTTAAGAACTTCAGTCCCGTTTTAACCGTTTTAACGAATAAAATGATCGTATTTTAGAATAACATTTTTCTCCGTGTACGAGAGCAAAAAATAGGGGGGGGGTCCAGTAAAAACTCACCAAACCTCATCATGCCGAGGGGGGGTCAATAAAAATCTCACGTCAACTTTAAAAGAGTACATATTATTATAGAGATAATTAAAAAATGGCTATTGTGAAAAACATTTATTTCGAGTGTAAGAAAAAAATCTCACGTGTGGAGGGGGGGGGGGGGGGGGGGGGGGGGGGGGGGGGGTCCCACTAAATCTCACAAAGGGGCAGGGGGGAAGGGTCTTTTTTTTTTAAACTGCTCACGTAATTAATGTAGTTCTCCCTTCAAATAAAAAACACCTACTTTGCCTATGCAGAAGAACCTTCATCTAACAATTTCAATGTCGTATGGGAAACATGTCATAAAATAATTACATACATAATCGTTGTCTTGCATAGACTAGGAAAGATCTTGCTTTCATAGTTAGGTACTGGGGCACGTACGTTGGGCTAAATAAAATTAATATAATTTACTCCTGATTTAAATTGAAAATTATTCATTATAAAGAAAGAAAAGAACTAGGTACTAGAAACGAGACGTATTAAAACTATAAATCGTGTTATAAAACTAAAAAATAATAATATTTTGATATTAACTACCATTTTATTTGATATTAGGGTATCTACGTAATTCAAACTCGCCCTTTCGCCCTTATGAATTCGGTGGGCGTGGATGTCTTCGAACATCGGCAACCGGAACTTCAAACTAAACGGCTTTTGGGTTATTTCGGAATCTTGGGAAATTCTCCTTTGTCAAGATTTGGGAGAGTTTCCAAAGTTTGTGCAGGAACCAACACATTCCTTCCCCGCATACCTCAATACTCCCAAACTCCCAATACTCGGAATCTTGCTAGAAGATTCCACCAATATTACATTCCTGATTGAGGACTTTGCCCAGAATCACATTGTTAAATTACAAAACTATTTTACCTTTATCGATATAAAACCATCCTCAGAGACAGTTTTGTCAAACTGTGTTTTTGATATTTTCTAAAAAAATGGACAGAACTGGAAGAACTTAGTGCTTTACGAAAAGTTACCAAAAAACCTTGGACAACTCGTTTTTATTCTGTTTTTTTTTAAATAACCATTTTAAGTAACCAAATATTTGACTATTTTAAAGGTATCTATCCAAGCCTTTTTTTTTGTTTAAGTATTATATCTATTCTTCAAAATTGCGTTGATTTGTGAAGATTTCTAACTAACTAACTAACTAACTCGGTCTTGGCACACATTCCTTGCCTCATTCACATTCATACACCTTCTCATACATACTCTTCTCATGACATGACTCTTGACATGGCCCGACTCAAGTATCTGATTTACTTGATCGTGCCACGTCGTCCTTGGGCGTCCTTGGCTTCTTCTACCATTCACATTCGCGTCATAAATTCTCTTTACACTCCTTTCTTCATTCATTCGCTCAACATGCCCAAACCATCAAAGCGTCCCTTTCTTAATCTTACGTGAAGATTTCGATGATCTTATATCAATAACGAAGAAAATGGTTTGTCTTAAATAGCACAAACTATCGACTTTTGAGCTCCGGAATCGATAAATTTGCACTTTTTTCTGTCTTCTAACAACTACTTATAGAGCAATGTGAATCTTATCAAAAAATTACAATTAAATCCATATTTTTCAATTGTTCATCACGGAAAAATATTTTGTAAAAAGAGTGTTGATACCTAGGTAGAGCGAAGCCGGTTAGCCTAAAAAGTCATTATTAACAAAACACGGTGGTTTTTAAGCAAATAACTCCATTTTATTATAATGAAGGCATTTGTCATAGTGAGAAGTTGAACTGTGACGGAAATTTCTGTGCAATCGAATTCTCCACCGCTGAAGGCCCGTAATCAAACATGACCACTGAGTTCTGCGCACTTTTTGGAAATGCTCCGTTATAGGTCCATTCTAAAATTCCTGTGGGAAACCGAAACGCTGAATTATTCCAAAAATTATAATTTATTAATTTTGAATAAGTAGATTATTTTACTTAATATCTCAATTTGGGAGGCGGCAAATGGGTACCGCCGCCCCGGGAACCATTTATTGGATAACCAACACCTCTGCCATAGGTCACCCCAAGTGATTCGCTGCGTTTGGTGACTTAGCAGGGGTGCCCGGGTTCATGGGGTAAGGTTTGTCTAGGTCTTGGCGGCGGATGATCTAGACACACTGAACCTCAGATTCCTACCCAACCCCTTAATACCCTTTTCGTTCCCAGAACTTCCTCTCCTTTCTTTCCTCAAAATACACTCCACACAGCATCCCCAAAGATGACATAGGCCCTGAGGGAAATTATTTTCCTTAGGGCCTCCTGTGTGGACCAAATGTAAAAAAAAATAAAAATAAATAAAACGTGTCGATAATGTGTTGCAGTAGATTTGCCATATGCCGGAACATGTGTGAAGATGAATGAATATTTATGCATAAGAAAATTGTGAAAGGTGTACTTTTATTTGAAATCTTGTGAAATTTCTATGACGGAAGAAAAACATCAATAATTCGTTGGAGTCACGCGTTTTTCAGTTCGTTTTTTGCTTTTGGTATAAAAAGAGATAAAATATTATTTCTCTAACAAATACGATTACGAATTACGAATTTTTTTCCTCGACATCTATAAGTAGTAGGTACCTACCTACGAAAGAAAATATAGATTTTTTTCGATAAAAATCTGCTCAAAAATGCTTTGTAATTTTTATTTACCTAAAGCTGGATTTCGTGTGTAAGACTTCCAACATCATCGGCTTATAACGATGGTGGATGAAGAAATTCAAACATTGTCAAGTTATTCATTAAGATGATCCACTAGTCCTTGACTCATTCGGAATCGGGCGGAGCGAACGATTTCTGGGCGTTTACCAATAAAAACCCTAATCTCTAGCAAACAACAGTGTTTTGTTATTCCGCAAGTATATTTTTAAAGATCGAAGCGCCGCGTAGACTAAGGCATGTCCGTTTGCCCCGGGCCCTTGGCGTAGAATGAGCGACGGGCTAAAATCCTTCCGTACATGGCATAAGGATGAAATTCGCACTTACAAATTCGTTGGGTACCGCCTATTTTTATTCACTGAAAAGAAACGTCGCCAAAATGCACGTTTTATTTTATTTTGTGAAGTTCAGATACAAATATTAAAATGTTTTCCGATCACTCTATAAGAAACCTAATTAGCTACATTATTCAATAAAACAACACCAGAAAAAGGATTTGTAATAGGAGATTTTTCACTTTTAACCATTTTTTATAGGTCAGACGCATAATTTTTTTCTAAGCGTATTAAAAAGCTTATCAAAAAAATACTCGATCACTTCAAAGGCCAAGATGTGTTCTACTCACAGTATTTAATTGAAGCATCTATATTATTTCTAAGCGATCAAATTTTCAAAACTAATACACAAGATTTTATACGATTTTGCGTTTTTCCGCATGTCTTCACCTTAACCAAGAATGTTCGTCTTTCTTTAAAAAAAAGAATAATTAGGTAGAAAGATAACAGTAGCACAACGAACGCCCAGCAACTATGAGTTAGTCGCAACGCCACTGTTATACCATACGAACATTATTACCCCTAAGGTGTGTAAACATTATAAATTCTTACAAACTGACAGTAATTACTTCACCTATTTATTTTCTGGGCGGTCCATTTAGGGTGGGAAGGTGTTCCGGTGGAGAAGGCTCTCATATCGGGAAATAGATAAGCCCAGCTTTAAGAAATTAATCCAAGATATAAATTGATATAAGCTCGCAGAGGTCCTATCTACCCTTACAAGCTTAACCATTCCCTGCTAAATAATACAAAATGGGAGACAGCACTAATTTTTTAAAAAATTCAACACCTAGTTGAAATAATAGGAAAAGCTCGAACAGAACCTGATTTATCAATATTACGCATAATACATATTTTAACAATATTACGCATACTAAGCCAATCGAAGATTACAATCATTTTTACCACAGTTGCCTGGATGGTGTCCTATGTCCCTGATGGCCCTCTGGAGATGGGAGACGGTCAACTACGCTCCATAAATGGTTGCTTGCATACATTTTCGTGTTTAAAAATGTTCACTTCTTTTCCGTAATTTTTCTTTTTTCTTTTCCATTTTTATTTATTGTTGTAATCTTTTTTTTTCTAATTTTTTTCTTAATAGATATTTATCTAATTTCCTTTTTTTGTTTTTCGAAATATGCAATGTTTTATTAACACCACCTCTAGAAAAAAAAAATTATTATATTGTTACACTAAAAAATGTCTTCATCAGTTTCCTCTTACAAATTTTTTTAAAGAGAAAAAATAAGATTTTATGAAATTAGGCTATTCTACAAGAACTTACTAGCAGAGACCGTGAAAAATCACGGAATATTACAATTAAAGATTTATGAAGCTGTAAGTAATTGTGAAAAAAAATATTATCAAAAGAAATACCGTATATATATTTAATAGAATAAATAATTTTGAGACCTCCTGTATCGCTTATCTGAATCGTTTCCACAATCAGTTCCTATTTTGAATATCAAAGCATTTCCCATTTCTATATTTTACTACAGTTACAGTACATATCACTAAAATCATTATTTAATGGTGAAGGTGATAAAGGCCAGCGTAAATAAGCGTCTGGATTTCCTCTCCTCGTTCATCGCCGATTTTAACATTCCCTTTTCCCTAGTCTAATTTACAATTTCCATTTTTACAATATGGGCTATTCTTTATTGCGTAGTATCTGAATTTCATATCTATAGGTTAAAAGTAAAAATAAATGTTTATTGCTTATAAAAGATATCCACCAAACTGGAAAGAAAATTTTGTATTACTGGGTGTACCGGTAGTTAAATAACCTTTTATTAAATTACTGAAAGTGTAATACATCCCCCCGTTTTGTAGAACACATGAGGTCCGCATGGGGACAGATTAATTGAATCAGTATTGACACATTAGTGCGGCACTCCTTGACCAGCGTTCCCGATGTTATCCCAGATTATCCTTACAACTCCCGCAGGCGTGCTGGGGGCACGAACACACACAAGATACGGGGAATTGCCCCACAGGCAGCTATTATAAAGAAAATAACGATGACAAGGTTTTAGGCGGAAGAAAGGGAAACTTATAATGGCTTGTTTTATATTAATTATTTTACCTTTGGAGGTTATGTTCATAATTCGGGCACAAATCCTCGCACTAGAAATAAGTATAATATTTAGCTGCCCGGGGGTTAGACGTGTGTTGAGTTAATCGGAGCCAATTGACCAGTGGCTGAGAATGAAAGTTTAAAATTGCTTGCAACTGTACTGTGATGGTCCGAAGAGAAAGATCGATTATTCCCCGTATCAAGTTTTTTAAATTAAAATTTTTATATCGATTCATTTCAATAAAAACTTGCTTTAATATACATATACCTACATTTAATAAAATGGTTCAAAACGCACAATAATATATTATTAAATATCGTGTAGGTACTTCTTGTAAGTATTTTTTGATCATAAGTATTTTTGATTTTTCAATAATGTCTAAATAAAAAAAGGGTGTAAAAATAATCTGAAATATTTTAGTTTGTAGCACCTTAAATAAATAGAAAAACTGAGGTATTTTTGTCACAAAGTACGTTCTCGGATTTATTTTAAATGATTTTAATTTAACTTAAATTAAAATTCTGAAAAATGTGTTTACTAGATTATGCATTGATTTATTTTTTTGTATGATTATATGATTTGAAATTTGTGTTGCATAATACAATATGCCGTTTGAAAATTGAATAAATCTGCCAACGACCAACGGTTTAACCTTAGTATATTAAAAATAAACTTTGTTTTTCAAATTTTAAAAAATGCGTTTACCAGATAAAATAGCAATCTTTCAAAATCAGTTTATGTTTTTTTGTAAAAAAGAGTCAATACGTCTAGAATTTGATTAACTGGTAAGTATTTCTAGAATATTTTTAATGGTAGCAGGTTGAAAGAATGCCAAAATTATTTTCACTTCTCCAGTGAATCGAAAAGTCGCTTTATATGGATATAGCCGAGTTTGGTGAACAGATCTGAACAGCCAGTTACTCTCCACTTTTCTCTTCCCATCTCCTTCTTATCCCCACTATGTCCTGCATTACAACATACCCCAATTGGGGATGCGTAGTCCTACTGGCTAAGGTTGGGTGCATTTGGTTCTTTGTGCGGCACTCATATAAACATATAAAAACCTGCCTCTTACTGTTCCCCTTCTACTTCCCCTCCCTTTTCTCTACATTCTCACAATAAATCTACCCCAATTGATTGTGTCATCGTCACACTGGCTTTGAGCAGTTGGTACTCTTGCTAAACAGTTGAGAAACAGCAGACACAAGAAATCAGAATCGAAATGTTCTTTGAGACAAAATGTTGTATTTTCAGGTGCCTACCGACTTCCCAATCATATGATCGTATATTTTCAGGAAAATTCACCTTGTTCTGCATAGCTATGGGCAGTGAAATTTTGTGATATAATTCGATTTACCTGTTTCATTGTGTTGATCACTGCACGTTCTGAATGGAGCCACGGCAGTGGCGGATACAGAAAAAACTCAAAGGGAGGAGGGGGGAGGGGGGGGGGGGGGGTGCGCAAAAAAAACTGATTGTCTGGCAAAGACTCTGCTTCCGTTATATATGTAGCTCGGTTGTTTCGAGAACATTCGGTTGCAGAATGTTCGCATCCAGACTTTTATGAAGTGTGAATAAATACAAACAGTAGTATATTCGCGACTTTTCTTGAACAAATGCCAGACAGAATAATCGAAGTCACTAGAATGGCCGCGTCTTTTCTCGTAGGCCAGCTATCTATGTGCCAGACATAAACGTATAAAATATGACGACGCGGACGCGCGCGCGTGCTACATAAAGTACAACTACTCGATAACTCGACTCAGAGTCGACTGACGAAAGAAACGAACGAATAGCGTGTGGGCTGGCGGCCCCGCAAGGGGGGCGCGCGCCCCCTGCGCCCCCCATATGTATCTGCCACTGAGCCACGGTGATAACGAAACCAACACTATAATATAGGTACCAAAGGTAGGTAGCTACTTTCATAACAAGAATTGAGTATGTTATTCTGAGAGCGTGCTCTGTCCGTTGTGGCAATTAAGGGTAATAATCATTTAATCAACCATTCAAAATACAACGCCCCCTGTCGGGAAGCGGAGAGTCCGGTGGTAGATAGGTACTTGGTGGTAGATCCGCTGACAATGCTCGGGCCCCTCGGCAGCCGTCGCAATCGCCCTATCAACATCATTGATAATAATCGTAAATCACTGGGCCAATGATCTCTATTGGAAATCGGGAGTTTTTAGATTGGTTGGAAGCGTAAAATAAATAGCATTGAAGATTAATCATTTCAATTAATCATCATCCAATTTTTAATTTGGGAGGCGGGTATGGGTATCGCAGCCCCGGGAACCTTTTATTGGATAACGAACACCCCTGCTATAGGTAATCCCAATTGTTCGCTACCTTTGGTGGAATGTCAGGGAGGTTAGTCTAGGTCTTGGCGGTGTGCTACTGCGTGGTATGCCGGAACGGGAAATACTGAGCGAGGGAGACCTTTTAATGCACTCTCCAGCCATTGTCTTGCACGTGGCAGGGATGGATTCATTCGTCCGTCACTCTTGAACACGTTGAACCCAAGATTCCTACCCACTCCTCATACCCTTTTCCTTCTCAGAACTTCATCTCCTTTCTTTCCCTAAAAAGATCCTCCACAAAGCATCCTGACAGATGACATAAGCCTTGGTGTGAAATTGACCTCCTTACAAACTGCGTTGGTAGTTTAGCGGGTGTTTATAATGAAGAATAAAAAAATATGTATACAGTATTAAGCATGTTACTTGATTTACTTTAACCAGCGATTCCTGACAGTATTTTAAGGAAAAAATATAAATAAAATTTTTGTCTCCAGTGACATTTTTGAAGATATTACCTATTTCTTCTACTTGTAAATATGTAAGTAATCACAATCACCTTGGATTGTGAGTGATTAGTTTATTCTTTGTATCATTATTATTTGTAGATACTCCTGTCTATTAGTACAGTAATAGTAGTTACTGTCAAATTTGTATATATTTTACCAAAATTACTTACAATCATTACATACATTCTCATTCACTTGACACTGGTTAGAACACTCCCTTAGGGTGAAATGCCATGGAAATTTTTTATTTTTTTTTACAAAAACATAAAAATCAGTAGGTATTGGGAAGTTAGGGGCGGGGTTAGGGGTTGGTTGGTTACTTGGCTTAGAGACCAGCGACGACATGTGGAAGAATTTTTTTTTCTTTGATTTTAAAGAAAAAGTTTTTGAAAAAAAAAAATCTCATCAAAAAAGTTACCGGAGACCAAAATTTCATTAACATTTTTACTCCAAATAATGTCAAGAATCACTGGTTAAAGTAACTCAAGTACGATGCTTAACACCCTGTATATACATAAATATATTTATTGAACCCTAGATTGGTCACAGCAATGATACCAACGCACTCTCTGCCCTGGAAGCTTGAGGTGCTTTGTGCCCTTCGGCGGGGGGTTGATGGACAGGGGCCCTGGCAGAGGCACTAGGGAGCCCCGGGGGTGCGAGTGGGGCCCTCACTTGGGTGGGCCGGACAGCCTTTCATTATAAAACTTCAGCCTTTGGTTAAAAAATGAAAAGGTTATGAAGAAATTAGAATGTTGTGTATTTTTATGACAACTGGTTGGGCCTTTACACAATCCACAGCTACACTTACCTACATGAACCGCTGTACTTGTAGTTAGTATTGTTACACTTCCTTCCCACCCTTCTACTATCGGCCTGTCATTTTTTTCTCTTTTTTTATTTTTTTATAGTGAATACCTCACAAGAGTCCCATTTGCTCCCGTCTGGAGCCAGTGAGACTATGGCATCCCCAATTGGGGTATGTTATGAGGCTGAAGGTAAGTGAGAAAGGGAAGGAGACGAGGAAGAGGAAGGTGGGAAAGTACCTGGCTATTCAGATCTAGTCACTAAACACGGCTGAAACCATTTCAAGCAACGTTTCAATTCTGAATGGTGGTCTTACACCGGGGCGATACTAAGAGTATCTTCCACTCTGGAACGTGCCGCAAATATACTATATATTATTTTAAATAATTAATTGTGGAATAACACAAATCAATTAAATAAAATTTATTTGCGCACGCCGGGTTTGAACCCGCGACCTTCGGAGTGGCAGTCAAACGCTCTACCGCTGGATTACGCCGGTCGTCAAACCTCTCTTCACGGTCTCTTACCGACATCCAGTCATCAATCGATCCTGAACACAAAAAAAATCTCCGCATCAATATTCCTATTCCGCTTTTTCGCTCTTCGCAGCCGCTAAAGAAAGTACCGCAAGCAATTCGAACATTTCCGCTGTAAATGCAGTGCAATTCATGAACCAGCTCGACAGAAGAAAGTGCCACAAGTTCCGCTGTGAGTCATTTCGCTCCTCTCCTTTGCCTGTGACATATTTTCTACTTGTGAATAAAATTACACACATTTTACACAAAATTACACAAAACACACTTCATGCAACAACAAGAGCATGCTATTTATTAAATTGTAGATAAACTATTTTTATTTCAACGCTTTTCACATAACATACATAAAATATAAATTAAATACCATCAATTGTGTTAGTATCAGTATGTGAAATATTTATGAATAGGAATATTTTAATTCCAAACATGAAAAAAGTTACCCACATAAAACCGCATATATTTTACAAACCTCGAAAAATTATAGAAAATGCTAAATTTAGAAAACTTATTTCTTTTATTTAGGAAATCTGCAAGAAAACTGTTACTTCACTTTATCTCGTTTGCACAAAACCAAAATTCGAAGAGAACAATTTTTCAAGGCGGAATTTCAGGTGTCAATCTTTAACTCGCGCTCACTTTCAGGAGCACAGTTAAATACATTTTTTATTAGTATCAAATCGAATCTGAACTTGTATAATCTTTAAGTCACCTTCTTTTAGTCTCAATGTGTAACAACTGTGAAGTATTTAGATTTATTAGTAAGGCTGAAAGTGTATAAGTTATATACGCAAAATATACATCGATAGTATGTATGTAAGGTTATTTTAGTTATATATACACCATCAGAGTAAGAGGGCTAAAACAGTGAACAACAGTGCAATGTTTTTACAAAAACCTAACCTTTCATAAATCTTTGGTTCCGTCCACATGACGCTCGCACAACGTATTAAGCCGCTCTCAATTAGCAAGTAAGATATTAAATACTTCAAAATTGATGGAAAGGCCCGTACGTTTTATTTTATGTTTTTGCCAGTTATGCGAGCTTTAGGTGGATGGTACCATTGATGATAACAATCGCTTTTCGTCGTTTTCGTAGATATGTACTATCTACCTATAACAATCTTAAAACAACCTAAGAAAATTAAAGCCATCACCTACTTGCTTAAAAAGATATTAAATTATTATAAAACAAAGTGTCCGATCTCTGAGACTCTGATCCCAAATGATAGGGGTAAATTTTTTCGAAAAAATGTTGTTTTGTATTTTCAGCATAAATTACTGTCGTTTGTTTTTGTTTCGTCGGCTCCGTACTCCGTACCACTTCAGTTGAAATCCGTGACGTTTTTTGGAGTCGTGGGGGTGGTTTGCAGGGGATGGGCGGGTGTTAGAGAAAGTCGGGTGCAAATCCCGCTGTCAGGACTAACCCCATTAAATATTAATCGCGTCGCTAACCCGGACTTAACCCTTACAGGGCCATCTTTTACGACATTCGAGAGACTCGGTACAGACAGGTACCTACTCGCCAGAAAAGTGAAGAGAAAGATAATATATCTGTATGAACCTCTTCTCATGAAACCGTGTTATGAAATTCTTTTATGAAAAAAAAGTGTACCAAATGCTTATCCAAAGCCCACTTCGTTTTGGCAAGTCAAATAAATAATAAAATATCTATGTGCAGCATGTCACTAACTAACTACGTGTCGTGTCTAAAAACCAACCATCACACCACTTACTTGCGTAGGGACAGGCAGAGAGGACATACTGCCAAACAACTCAGTCTTGACATACACATTAATATACATCATCTCATACATCGATCGTCCAGTTAGTTAGTCAAACATCTTCAAATACTGTTAAGTTTTGAGAAAAGAGGAAAGCAATATTCGAATCCTCGCATTAAATTGAGTTTTATTTATGTATGTCTGTGTTTAACTTTTCAAATCTTAATATATAAAACCAAGTGGGGTTGGTTACACCATTTATAACTCAAGAACGGCTGAACCGATGTGTATGATCTTTAATTTGTTGGATTTGTCTCCGGCCCGATTAACAGAATAACTATTAAAACATCGGAAAAAATTGCGGGAAAAATAATTATGAATAAAATTAATTTTTTCATATATTTTGTATGGAACGGCATTTCAAATAATGTGCGTTGGGAAACATAATTTGATCAATTCTAACTGTCAATGGTGTAGTGTGCCGAACATTTCGTGCTTAGTCAACAGCTCAATTTCATTTTTTGAACTTAGAGTAGGTACCTATTTATTTTAACTTAATAAAAACTTGATTTATTTCAGCTAATAAATTAAACACAACATTTACCGATTCTGAGGCAGTACGAAGTTTGCCGGGTCAGTTAGTATGCTATAAAATAGTACCGAGAGGCATAACGATACATTAGAATGACATTTGGAAATAACCTACTAGTGACCCAGAAAATATCAACATTTTGTTTAATTCGATACAAGTTTATCTACTTTATAAATGATTGATGATGTTTATTAGTGATGTATTATACTTTTCATATTTTTTATAAGAAAAACTCTCTTTTTAACTTTTGAAGGTTATTCTCATCAATGTAATATATCATTGAAGAAAAAGATAATCTAATTTTTTAAATATGAAAATGAACAAGACACAGAAAAATAATAAAAGTTAACGGTCCCAGTTGCGACCATCTTCATCTTCTTCAATGATATATTATACTTTTACTTAACTCAACTCAAATTTCGATCTTTCTGTGATTGCATTATTTTCGAATCTCCAACACTTCTCACTCTGGTTTTGTATCACACATGTTTATAGGCAATTCCTGATATAACGCGATGTCCGGTAAAAATTAAGGCAGCAATAAATTAAAGTGACTTTTATAACCCTGTTATTATGTTTGTTTGCCTTCCCATCGTCACTTTCTTCCCCTATCCAACCACCAACCAACAAATTATTCTTACATGTTCCCGCCAATAAACATTGAAACCCTGTTAATTTGTTCGTAAGAACTACAGTCCCGTTTTTAACCGCTTTTACTATTAAAACTATCGTTTTATTCGAATGACATTTTTCTCCGTGTATGCAATCTAATAATTGATATCTACGCACCTGCTAGCTAAGTGTCTATATACGGCGTTAATAAAAGTAATAACTCACAATTTTCGTTGCACAATGTGAACGACAGGATGTGTGAAATCATTTTCACGGCCAAAAGTATTCTCATGATTTACTTTTGGGGCATTATGCCTTGTTGCGTTACCTTTGACAGATGGACATGATAAGGACACTGCAACGCTGTCCGAAATGTTAGCTAAAGAAGGAGGTAGCGCAACACGGCCTAACACCCCAAAACAAATCACAATTATTCTTCTGGCGTGATATTTCAAACCATGGTTTGCTTTTGGGGTATTATGCCATATTACGGTGCCTTCTTCTTTCTTTAACGCTGTTCGAAACGTTGGCTAAAGAAAGAGGTAGCGTAACACGGCATTAATATCCCAAAAACAAATCATGATAATGACAAGATGTTTGTTTAACACCGACTAAAAATATTATCCCGTTTAATCACCACTGGAATCCATGTTTGTCCCAGCTCACATAGGTCTCGTATATATCGTTTTATCTCCCTTACCGCACGGAGAAAAATGTTATTCGAAAAAACGATCATTTTAATAGTAAAAAACGGTTTAAAATGGGACTGAAGTACTTACGAACAAATGAACAGTGTTTCAATGTTTATGGCGGGAAAATGTAAGAATAATTTGTTGACAAACGTAAGAAATTACTTATACCAACAAATTATTCTTACATGTTCCCGCCAATAAATATTGAAACCCTGTTAATTTGTTCGTAGGAACTTCAGTCCCGTTTTTAACTGTTTTTACTATTAAAATTATCGTTTTTTCGAATAACATTTTTCTCCGTGCGTGATGATGAGAATAAGGCGCTCCGCCCACTGAGGCAACTGAAAACCAACTAAAACCGGCTGTTTCTCTGTCTTGATTGGTCAAAAAGCTTGGTTAACCATAGAAGAAGAACAATCAGCTGACAGTTCGCAACTATCAATGGCCGCCCAGGGCAACCAGTAGAGCAAGTCGCAAGTCACCGCTTGCGTTACCATTGACAACGGGGTTTTGTGTGATTGTGTATGTGCGGGCCATCACATTGTCATACAAAGACAGTTGGCAGTTGAGAGTTTTCAGTTGCCTCAGTGGGCGGAGGCGCTAATGCTCTTAACGGTATTAGAAAGAGAACATTCCAAATCTAGAATTTAATCATAGAAACATTTAAAAGTCTACATCTATGAAACCAAAGTTTCCGTAGAGATTTGAGAAAAATGTAAAAAATTTAAAGAATATTTTATTCATAGTTTTTTTACGATAGAAAAACACGCGAGGTGGTTATAATGTTTCATTTGTCTAATAAAACATATAATATCAGTAATTTGAAATAGAATTTTTTTTATTTTGTATTAACATTTTAATATTTATTAAAATAATTTAATTTCATCACTTTTCAAAAACAGTTTATAGTTTCCGGATATGTTCAGAAATATTCCATTTATGTGGAAATAATTTTAACTTCTGAAAAAATAAGCCCGATTTTTGAGGGTTAACTAAATAATGTTACTGCTTTTGTGGTTCTTTTAATAATATGTACACGTAAGCATTATTTTAGAGTGTTAGGCGCTCTGCTGACGAGGCAACTGAAAACAAACTAAAACCAGCTGGTTTCTATGTCTTGATTGGTCAAAAAGCTTGTTTAACCATAGACGAAGAACAATCAGCTGACAGCTGGCAACTAGCACCGGCCGGCCGCGGCAATCAGCAGTGCGAGTCGCGAGTCACTGCTTGCGTTACCATTGACAACGGGCGTTTGAGTGATTGTGAAGTGTGCGGACCATCACATTGTCATACAAAGACAGTTGCCAGTTGGCAGTTTTCAGCTGCCTCAGTGAGCGGATCGCCTTAGATTAAAATTGATTAAATTAGAAGCGCAATACTTTTGTTTGGTGCATGATTCCATTTTGATCTAATTTTAAAATAATACATATTTCGAACCATTAACCACGGAATAAACAGTTGTTGCTAAAAAATTCTCAAAAGCAAACATTCTTGGGAGTTAATTTCATGGGAAGGCAACAAATACTGATTTCCATGTCGCCGCGGAAAATATTCAATTACAGATCTTCTGCCAAACAAATTCGTTTTAATTGATCGGCGTGAGAAAAGTTAAGTTCACCCACAGCTGAATTATTTTATACCGTTATCTGGTAAAATCGGAGTCAATCTTATTCATGTTTATATCAAGTAGTTTTTTTCTTTTTAAACCTGATCAGGTTCGATTCTTTTCGAATCGGTCATTATTAATTTGCGAATCAAACATTGTTCTACAATTTGGAAGATGGGTACGGGTACTGCCATTCCGGATAACCACACGGAGAAAAATGTTATTCTAAATTACGATTATTTTATTCGTAAAAACGGTTAAAAACGGGACTGAAGTTCGTACGAAGAAATTAACAGTGTTTCAATGTTTATTGGCGGGAAAATGTAAGAATAATTTGTTGGTATACGTACGAAATTATGTATATCAACAAATTATTCTTACATGTTCCCGCCAATAAACATTGAAACCCTGTTAATTTGTTCATAAAAACTTCAGTCCTGTTTTTAACAGTTTTTACTATTAAAATGTTCGTTTTTCGAATAACGTTTTTCTCCGTGCATATTTGCACAATGGAACAGAGAACCCACAATTCTAACAACTACCCTTAACCCAATATAGGTTATAATAACATTATGAATTTGCAGACCATAATCTTACCCAGAAAAGGATGAAATTTGTAAAAGTAAATGTTGTGTCATGGGTGATCGAATCGTTATAGAAAAAAATATCTTCCCTTTCTTGTTCGAACTCTTTTTGTGGTCCCTTTGGGTTGGAAGTGGTTGAATGAGATGTCTGGGATAGGTTTATTCCCTTGGGACCATATTTTCAATGCGAGTTTAAATTTAATTTTAACGAATATGAAAAGAATACTATTTGATCAATTTTTAACAACTAAACGATTTTTCTTCTATTAAACTTGTAGAATTTCTGATGAAATTAATCGTAAAATTCAAAGAGCTGTGAGGAAATTACGAGTATATACAGATCGTTCAATCTTCGTACACAGAGAAAAATGTTATTCTAAAATACGATCATTTTAATGAAATGTAAGAATAAATAATTTGTTGGTATACGTACAACAAATTATTCTTACATGTTCCCGCCAATTAACATTGAAACCCTGTTAATTTGTTCGTAAGAACTTCATTCCTGTTTTTAACCGTTTTTACGAATAAAATGATCTTATTTTAGAATAACATTTTTCTCCGTGTAATAATCATGAAAAATTATAGGATGTTGCCTGAACCTGCTTTCACATCATAAGGTAAATGGAATGAGTCCAAGTACATATTTATCTGTATTTAATTTATTTAACTCAAATTTTATCGGTAGGCACTTACCTAATACCTGTACATTTAAGATGTCAGATTTTTTACGATATTATCCACGCAACACTAACATAAGTTTTTGTATATAATACTTCTACGAAACACTTTTTAATGAATTTATTCCTTATTATGAGCTTGAAGTTTTACTCAAGACTCCGCATTCCGGTTTTCTACTGGTTAGAAACATATTTCTGTTGAACAATTAAAGTTATAAGATTTAAAAAAAAGATATATTATATTTAAGATAATCTCTGCACATTAAGTCAAGTCGAAAAAGTAATTAGGTACATTTATGAAATTCCTTCGATAGAAAAAAAGAGTACCTATGTCCCGAAAATTATTTAAAACACATCTGGATCTCTATCAAGCAATTTGTGTGAAAAAATCATTGGGTATCTAATAAATGCTTCTTATGACAATTGTCGAGAAATTTTTGCTCTATTTTAAATATGATAGTTTGTTTTTATTTTTTTATTAGCGTGTTCCTTCCAATATCCCTGTTGACATATTAAGTATATCCTTTTCAAATCATCTTCTCCTTCTTTTTGAACACTGACTGCAGTTTAACTGACCAATTCTAGCCTAATAATAATTGTAAAACGAATCAATATACTATTCCTACAATTTTATTATTGTGACTCGGAACTATCAATTGCATAGATACTTTAGAGGCAGGTGCGATCTCCTAATTTGAGGTGATGATTGGGACTCCAGGTGATGGAGGAGATATCTGTGGGTCGTGATATCTCCGCGTGCTGTAGGTCGGGATAATAAATGCGAGGATGACGATTGTTGATGAATGTGATGATGTATTTACAATAATTACATAATGCACTATATACAAATGAAGAGTATTTACAAATCGCGTAATATTATTCCCGACACGCGAACCGCAGATTGCGAGGTTGTGTTGCTAGGCTGCCGGCTTGTTGCCGCGAAGACTGAGTAAGATCGACTACTGGATTTGATTTACTCGAGCCCTTATATAGGGCCGAGCCGGGTACGCGAACGGCAGGGGAAATCGTGCACACGCTGGAAGATTCCCGAAATTTCAGCGCAGCGCTATGTGTAATGTGTGGCAGGTCCGAGCTCTTTCCAGAAGGTGGTCGAAATTAAATTGCCTAGCGAAGTAGCAGGTAGGTGCGGCGGAGCACCGGACAGTGCCAATTAGTGCCGCGGAGATATCGATAGGTAAGCCGCTACAGTACTTTACCTGATTATTATCTGGCATCGGAGTCCTCATCCTGACTTAATTTACTGGAGATATTCTTTACCACTTGGTTATCATAGATAACGAAAAAAAATTGTATAAGCAATGATCCACTATTAATAGGTCCACCTTTTTAACCACAAAATTGTCACCACCATCTTTTACTACACATACTAATTTTGCAAATTGCAAATGCGTACAGCTGCAAAATGAAGATTTGCAATCCGCCATTGTTTATACCTACACAGCAAACGTGTAATTTTCATAGTAATTTAATGTATTTAAAAGTATATGAATTCACGGTCAAAACGATGATAAAAAACCCGAGCTTCAGGATCGCGTATCGAAACGTCACTTGGGCGAAGTAAATCTCTCGGGATGGTGTTTTTGTTGATGTCTGGAGAAATGTCCGCCTATATTCCCTTTGTGGTATTGTGAGGACTGACGAGTCACTCACTCTCACTTCTCAGTTCCCATCTTCCCGCATTCCTGACATGGACCAATGCCCGGGCACCAATCTCTGGACCCACAAATGTTATGGGTGACAAACCAAAGGTACGCGCCGTGAAATGACCATTTACTCCGCCTTCATTTTCATTGAACTGTGAGTGAACTCAATTATTATGCTGAGCCTTGGAAAATACCTACGCATTATGAAGAACGTGTTTGTACCTACTTGTAGATGGTACCAACTTTTATAAGGAATGGACCTTGGTTAAAATTGATAATGCCACTGGTAGGAAGTATTTTATATCCTATGGGTAGGTACTTGATTCCATAGGTAGGTACTTAAATGTTTATTCTAATGTTTTTCAGTATGTAATTCAAATTGTTCTTAAACAAAAGAAGTTCGCTTTGATTTGATATTAAGGCGCTGACGAGGCAACTGAAACTAAACTAAAACCGGCTGGTTTCTGTGTCTTGATTTGTCAAAAAGCTTGTTTAACCATAGACGAAGAACAATCAGCTGGCAGCTGGCAACTAGCAATGGCCAGCCATGGCAATTAGCTGTGCGAGTCACGAGTCACTGCTTGCGTTACCGTTGACAACGCGTTTTTGAATGATTGTGAAGTGTGCGGGCCATCAAATTGTCATACAAAGACAGTTGCCAGTTGACAGTTTTCAGTTCCCTCAGTGAGCGGATCGCCTAACTGCCTCCGCTCACGAGGCAACTGAAAAATAACTAGTTTACAACTAAACTCGCTATCCTCTGCATGTAAATATAATGGTCCGCACACTACACAACTTCTCAAAAACCCGTTGTCCATGGCAACGCAGGCAATGACTCGCGACTCGACATACCAGTTGCGTGACATGGCAGCTAATTGTTCTTCGTCTATGGTTAAACAAGTTGAGATAATTATTAAAATCGTAAAATTGAGTAGAAAGTTTGGTTGGAAACCATAGCAACAAGCCAGTTTTAGTTTGGTTTCAGTTTCTTCAGTGAGCGGATCGCCTTAGAGAAAAAAAGGGTTCCATTATAAAAACCTAGCCACATTGTACCTACCTAATCAATATATTTTGATATAAATGGAGAATATAAAAAAGTACGATCAGATATATCAAAACATGTTTAATTTTGCAAAAAGCTAGCACCAGAGAAAATCTCACCAGCTTAAGAAAAACACAAGGTGGCTAAAAAGCGACAGACCCTTTTCCAGAAAATCGCTTTACCAATAAAAAAAAACAGGAACCTAGTGATATACCAAGTACGAGTAACCGTTTTGGAAGTAATTTTAGGCTAGCTTGCAAAACTCCTGATAAGGTACCTACTCGGAACCACCGTGTTCTGGAAACTGTTAAAGTTTTTTTGTTGTTGTAAGCAATTCTTCAGAAGTTATTAAAAGGTTTACTATCCTTTTCATTGGCATGAATCTAATCAAAATACACGAAAATTACATCATACGGTGACAATAAAAGTTCACAAGCTATACACAATTCTCAATAAAGTCATTTACATTTGAAACCAGTTTGAAAATGGCGGAGATTTACTTGCAAAATTTTCATTGAATAAAAAATTCCTAATTAATAATTTTTTTTAGATACTTACCTCATGAAATAAAATTTTAATTAGAAAAGATTTGCGTGTCTAAAAGTGAAATAATGTTTTAATTGTATTTTACAATTTTATACGCCTCTTCCCTAATGATGGACACTGTAACGCTGTCTAAAACGTTGTATAAAGGAGGTAAAAAATTAATCATTATATAAATATTATGATTCAATTCATAAACCACAGTTTATTTACATACAACTTCTGCTGTGTAATTATTATTACGCGTGACAGCTATTTCGTCTTCTGAAGGCATTATTAAAATGAAATAATAATTACGCAGCAGAACATCATAATAAAAACAGTACATTACACCTTTAAATTTATACGACGAGAATGCCAACATTTTTATAAATACCAACCAGGAGTTATTAGATTCCTGGTCAAATAAAATTATTCACGCAAAACACTTCAATTATCTCAACCAAACGAATGTTGACAAACTTTCTTCAAACAAATGGTTGAGTATTGGAGAGTTGAGCGCAGAAATAGAAGGATTTATGCTTGTTATTCAAGATAGAGTCATCAATACTAAAAATTATAGGAAGCATAAAATCAAAGATACAAATCAAATTGATGATTTATGTAGAAAATGTATGGCTTTTCCGGAAACTATAGAACATATTATATCGGGTTGTTCTATATTAGCACCGTCCGCATATACATGTAGGCACGATCAGGTTTTAAAAATAATTCACCAAAGTTTGGTAATTAAACATAACATGATTGACTGTCATAATATAGTACCATATTATGAATACGAACCAAATTCATTTTTAGAAAATAATTTCTTTAAAATATACTATGATAAAACTATACTAACAGACAGATCAATTAGTCATAATAGACCCGATATAGTTTTACATGACAAAATTTAAAAAAATAACTTATATCATTGATGTAGCTATTCCAAATGCCTGCAATATTAAAAAAATCTGTTTCTGACAAAATAAGAAAGTATACAGATTTAGGAAATGAAATTAAAAGAATTTGGCATTCTCAGACTATAAAAATATTACAATTTGTTATTTCGGCTACTACTGGCATTATACCTAGCTCTCTCATTAAAAATTTAGGCATATTAGATTTGTCAAAGAATTTGTATATAAAAATGCAAAAATCAGTCAATTTAAATACATGTAGGATTACGAAAGATTTTTTTAAATATTTATATTGAGGGATCAGTAGGATTTATCGGTCAAATTAAGAATCCACCGAGCCGAACCCTCTGATATGAAAATATCTGGAGTCGGTGAATTATATTCCCATTTAATAGTTTGGTAGATTAACGTGTTGTTCTTTTATTGTTTTGTATTAATTATACTTTTATAATGCACTTGCATAACGTGGATTTACTAGATGATCATTTATATGGAAATGTGTGTGAAAGGGTTTAGTTTTTCATATGGGGAAAACTAAACCCGGACCTAAAAGTCTGGTGCGTAATGAAAAATTTATATAAAAAACCTTACAATTAAAATAGAGTTATACATCAATAAAAAAAAGAAAAATAATCTCAGTACTGTCATTACGAGCCTTCGATCATTTAAAATTCCCCCTAATGCTGTATGTACCCGCGAGCATCGCACTGTCTTCATTCATTCCAACACCTCCATCAAGTTTTTATCAGTTTCTCCCAGACCTGTTTAAAATTGCAGTCGAAATGGAAATGTACTGAAAACACTGAATTAAAATTAGCTAGATTAACAATTCAGCAGATTCGTTAGGCGACTTTCGTTCGGGAAAACATTAACACCTGTAGGAAGAGTGTCAAGGGTGGAGGGGTGTTATTGTTTTCCGGGTAAATTGTAAACTGACTGAATTATTTATTCAATTGCGGCATCGGGATCTGCGCGCCCCCACTCTCCCCAGCCAAGGAGGCAGACTCCTAATTACTCGGGTGACATGTTTAATCAGAACAATTTATAATTTACTGTAGCACGTAGAAATTTATTTATTTTCGACTACTGAATAATACAATCGAAATACTCATTCATTTGAGATTTAAAATCAAATTATAATTTTTATGAGCGTGAAAATAAAGTTAATAACAAGGCATGTATTCCTTGTATTTCGAGTACAAGGTTTGATTACGTGCAACAGCTTTATGCGTACACGAAGAAAAATGTTATTCTAAAATACGATAATTTATTCGTAAAACGGTTAAAAACAGGACTGAAGTTCTTACGAACAAATTAAAAGGATTTCGGTGTTTATTGGCGGGAAAATGTAAGAATAAATTATTATTATTAATTATTAGAACAAATTTCGTAAGTATACCAACAAATTATTCTTAAATTTTCCCGCCAATAAACATTGAAACCCTGTTAATTTGTTCGTAAGAATTTCAGTCCCGTTTTTAACCGTTTTACGAATAAAATGGTCGTATTTTAGAATAACATTTTTCTCCGTGTAGATATATATAACAGGAATGAGTTTATTCGTCCTATGTTAAGTTGGTATATAATATGTATACATATGTACCTTTATAACTTTCTGTTAGTTTGTCTTTCGTATTTTATGGTAATAAATATTGATATGGTGGGTAAAACGTAAAACGTCACAATCGTAATATCTTTGTATGTGTGGTAACATTTGGATGATTTGTGTAGCGCCGTTCTTGTGAAAAATCACCTTAAGGGCGAACAATGATATTTCAAAAATACTAATAATTTTTGCTATTGATACATTGTTGTATCTCGGTGTATTGATATGGTTTCTTTTTTACATGTCTAAAGCATTTAAAAAAAAGTTTCTTATCTATTGGTACGTTGGAGTGGCGTCTCTGAGACAATATATAGGGAGAGATGCTTTAATGAGTAAGACTAGTTTTTATTGCCCTACATAAATGTTTTTTTAATATTTATAAAAAAAAATTGTTCCACGGCTCACCACATGTATTGAACGACATAGAAATTATGTGGAAAAATAGTCAAGAAGTGTGTCAAAAAAATCGTGTAAATTTTTTTAAGATACACTTTTTCTATTAAAAAAAATCTAATACACTTGCTTTCTGAACATCCCTCGTAATTAAAAATAATTCGTTGCCTTTAATTGAAAAACCGATTTTTCATTGCCACTATTTCAAAATGGGTGATATCTCTCCGGATTTTACCCAGGTGGGTATGTATGGGTGATTATTGAGTTTTTCTCCAACGTTAAGATAAATCACGCCGATTTTTCTATAGAAACGTCACTAAAATAAGCAAAGCAAATCGCTTGACTTCCTCGTGAAGTAGATTGGTTGAACGATGAAGACATTTGGCTGACCGTTTAAGTAGAAGCTCACGTAGCTCTACACCGTTTCTTACAATATCACGACATTTCAGTAGTGTATTCATGTTTTGGGCCATATCTCGATTTAAAATTAATAATTTAGGAATTCAATAATTTTTGACCTGTTTCTTGCAGTAAAAATGAATTTATAGTGAGAGGTTTGGCGAAGGATTGGTAAATTCCACTTCATTGACATTTTTTTGACTGAGAGTTTGCAAAATTCCCAATATATAAAACATTGTAATACCATTAACAAAATGTATAACTTATCATATATAATATTTGACCTAGATTACGTAGGTGCCCTTTTGGTAATTTGTTTTAAATAACTTGAATAATTCATCAAATTTCAAAGTTAATATTCACGGTATCTGAAATTTTTTTTCAAGTTCTGTGAGACAACACGCCTATAATAAAATCATTACTTCCAACGAACTTGAATATTTACTTTGAAATTTGACGATTTATTCATGTTCTGTGTAACAAAATAAAGTAGGTATCGGCCTTTAGCATAATTCACCAAAAATATTTGATTCACTTGATCATGCCATTTTTCTGAAAAAACCAAAAATTAGTACCAAACATATTAAAACAACACTATTTTTCTTGGTCTGACACGAACTTGATATCAATAATTTAATTTTTTATTTGTTTGAAACATCACAGAGTGTTAACAATTATTTCATTTTGCGTTGGAATGTGCACAGATTAAAACACTCCAATTAAAAATGTTCACAGCATACGTAATCAAGGTTTAGTTGTTACTAGGTAGAGATGCTAGTAGTGATAAAAGCCGGAGAAATAATAATAATAATCGAAATGAAATATAAAACATGAAATATAAAATATAATAAGTGTGAAAAAGAGAAGAAATTTAAAAAAAAATTAAGAAAAGGCATAATAATGAAGCAATTATACATATACCTAACTGTTCTTCGTGCATGACATCATGGTAGAAGTTTGTTAATTTGTTTTTTTTAAATATGCGAGACTGTTTGCGAAGATATCTATAAGGTCACATTCAATTGTATTGTATAGACGACACATTCGAGACAGTAGATTGAAGTATGCAATATTGTTATTGAATATTTCAATATGGAATAAATTTTGACTCCTTAAATTACGTCTATTTGGAACTTTAATATGAATATTGTTCAGACAATGAGTGGTTAGACGTTTATCGTGAATAATTTTATATAAACATTATTAAGTCGGCAAATTGTCTTTTTTTTCAATGTTGTAAAATTAAACTGTTGTAGTCGTTCCTCATAAGATTGGAGTAAGGCATTAAATCCAAGTTTAAATGATAACAGTCTTAGGATTTTTTTTCCAAAGATTCATAGTTTTAGAATATTTTAAATATTGTGGGTTCCAGATAACACTCCCATATTCCAATTTGCTTCTGACCAACGAGTTGTACAAGGTTACAATGGATTGGGGTTATTTAAATGTTATACGTAGGCATTATTTGACGTAGGTGGATTATTGCTACGGATTAAAATTAGATATATATATATATCCTCCAAATAATTTCGCTTCAGTCGACCCCAAAGAGTTCGATTCTGTTCTTAATTTATCCTCTCATCGGCAGATCATACAAAAGAGGCGCCTTTTTCACAGGGCCTCGCCGGTGGGGGAGAGGGGCGCAGGCCCGGGGGCCCGGTTCCCACGCCAGCCGCACAATGGGGCCCCCACAATAGCGGCGCGTGATACCCCCCTCCACCATAACACACCGATAAATCCACCCTGCCGCTACCTCAACTCGGAAACCTAAACAGTAGTCTATATGAAATTATTGGTAAATGAGCCAAAGTCCAAAAATTTTACGGTTTGTTAGTTCGGGCTGTCTCTCATTGAGAAATATCGACTGCCGTTGATGAAATTTGATCGTGAAGTTCAGACTTTTTATTCATTTGTTGTGTCGGCGATTTGCCAAACAACTTTGAAAATATCTGTCCGTGGAAATAACGTTTTTTGTGAAAAGTTTTTTTCCGAATTTTATTTTTGCCATCTTGGTAGCATTTTTCAATAGATTTTTAAACTTCTAAACGCACCTGCTTGAGTGAAAACTTGATATATTGTAGGTCAGCATTAAAGGGGATATTACAGAATGTTGCAGCATGAGGCTGTTTTGTTGTGTAATATCTAAAAGGTTGGAGAAAAGGGAATAGTGTATTATTAATTAATTTTATAATGGGGATTCTTATTCATCGAGAAATACAAAGCAAATTTGATCGCCAACAAGGAAAATCAAAGATATCTCTTATGTACCAGGCCATCCAGTTATTTAAAAAAAATTTAGAAATAAATTATTGAGATTAAAATTTTGTTTATTTTTAAAAAGGAAATAAGAAAGTTTGTAAATATATGAATATATTTTAATAAAAAAATATATTGAAAAACGTGTTTTCCAATTGTCAATTGTTATGTAATTATGTCTGTAAAATTAGGTATTAGAATACACGATGATGTAAGCTAACTTAAGATAAAAATAATTCTAAATAAGTCGTCAGACCATGCAGCTTCCAGTTAACTACCAGTTGTAACACCCACGAATACATTTTTGTTTTTAAATAGTTACCTGTGTGCTAATGCAGTTTTTAGTACGAGAATCAATTACATATTTACGGAATTTAACTTTAAATTTGTTTATGTTTTCTTCTAATATTATTAACATTGGTAATTCGCCAATTAATTTTGGCTTTCTTATTTTTTTTTATATTGGCTCCACACGGGAGGCCCTGAGGGAAAAATTCCCTCTGGAAATGTATATCATCTTTTAAGATGCCGTGTGGAGGGTTTTTAAGGGTCCTGGGAAGGAAAAAGTTTTGAGGGGGGTAGGAATCTGGGGATAAATATGTCCAGGAGTGATGGACGTGTGAAGCCATCCCTCGGCAGACGCATCCGCCCCCAAGTCCCAGACAAACCTAACCCCATGAACCCGGGAACCCCTGCTAAGTTACCAAACGTAGCGAACCACGTGGGGTGCTCTGTGGCAGAGGTGTTGGTCGTCCAAAAAATGATTCCCGGGGTGGCGGTACCCATAGCCGCCTCCCAAATTGTAGCTTCGTACATCACGGTTTTTTTTTTCAGAAGGGAAGTCTTATTTAATTTCTTTTCCTCATCTCATGTGTGTGTTTGTGCGCTACAGGTTTAAAATTTTACTTAGAAAATCAATTAATACGGCTATTAATTATTTTGTAGATTAAAAATTTGCATTAAAGTAAATAATTTGTTTAAATGACAAGATTATTGATTTTTTTTTTGTATAATTCTCATGGGTTTATTTAATAGTTTTATCTTTTGTTTCATTAATCCATCGTTGACTATATTGACATACCAACAATCTCAGTGACAGTAATCTCTTCATTCATCCAAGAAGTTTCTAGTACGATATTTTTGAAGTAGGATAAACACATTACACCTTCCTCTAAAAATAAAATGAACTTAGCATCCTGTATTCTTGTAACTGTTGAACCTATGTCAGGATTACATAGTCGGAAGAGATAATGGATACAACAGTGCACAGGAAATTAAAAACGAAAATAAGATGTTGATAATATTGGCCCCCGAATGAAAGATTATAAAGGTATGGATCGGGTTCACCCAAAAAAGCAAAGAAACAGAATATGACAAAATAAAAATAAATTTTAATCTTCAAAATCGAATTTAGACATCAATAGAAGGAAATTGGTTTGTATCAACTACTCAGTGGAAATATTCGTTCTAGGTTTTTTTTTTATAGAGAAACCTCACAAGAGTCCCAACTGCTCCCTTCTGGAGCCAGTGAGACTATGGCATCCCCAATGTGGAGTATGTTGTGAGGCTGAAGGTAAGTGTGGAAGGGAAGGAGATGGGGAAGAGGAAGGTGGGAAAGTACCTGGCTATTCAGATCTAGTCACTAAACACGGCTAAAGCCATTATTAAGCAACGTTTCAATTCTGAATGGTGATCTTACATCAGGGCGATACTGAGAGTATCTTCCACTCTGGAACGTGCCGCAAATATAACGTATATTATTTTTATTAATTAATTGTGAAATAACACAAATTAATCAAATAAAATTTATTTGCGCACGCCGGGTTCGAACCCGCGACCTTCCGAATGGGAGTCAAGTGTCTTACCACTCGACCGCGGACGGTCGTCAACGTCGACCAACTCGACGGTCGTCGGTCGTACATACATTTTCAACCATCTTCCCATTCTCTGTTACCTCGTCATAGTTGGAACTTTTATAAATTCAAGAAACTATAAGTGCACAGTGCTTACGAAGTTGGTAATGTAATATTTAATAATAATAATAATAAATAATTGATAAATAAGCCCACGTGATACTTATCTAAACGACAACATTTAAATCACTGATATAATAAATATATAATACAAAAAGATACTTAAGTCCACATATTAAAATTTTCATTTTATTTGTTTCCTTAGACTCAGATCTACCACTTAACACAAAAACACACAAACATTACAAAAACTAAAATGGTACAAAATTAAATCGATGAAAAATCGGTTGTTTTTAAAACAACCTAAGTCCTGGAGTAAGGTTCTAAGAAACAATCGGCTCTCATTTTTACAATGAAATAATCAACTGGGAAACAACTATTAATAATTAATTATTAACCTACCATTTGACACAAAAACATTGTCTGGCAAACACATCTGTGGTGCAAAATTAAATCTATGAAAAATCGGTTGATTTTAAAAACAACCTAAGTCCTGGACTAAGGTTCTAAGAAACCATCGGCTCTCATTTTTACGATGAAATAATCAATTGGGAAACATCATAAGGCGAAAACAATAATATAATTGACGTTTTTGATTAAAAAACAATTTTTTTTTGCTTGGTTAATTAAAACTCCCTTAAAAAAAATTACTAAAATATCTAATATGTTTTATTTTTATGTATTGATTTACATTTACACATTTTTTTTTGATTTTCTGACAAAAACTAGACAGTTTTTGATTATCTCAGAAAGTGCTTTTATGGACTTAAGTATCTTTTAATAATCAGTGATTCATTTATAAAAGGTAGGTGTTAATTTCCGGGATTTTTAAACTAATCTTTAGGCTCAACCAACCGAATCAAAGCTACTTAAAGGCTTAGCGTTTGTTTTGGTACATCGTTCTGACAATAAGCATCACGCCTTACAAACACCTTATATTTGAAACCTAGTTAACATATTAATTATTATAAAATCTTCTTTATTGACTAGTAAACTATTATCAAGTCAAAAAAATTAACGCGTGGTACTTAAATTGAAAGTATAGAAAAGTGTATTGAATAAAGGAATTCTTTACCCGTTATATCACTATTCGGAAGTTTGCGTTGGTCCTCTTCCAAAGTTGATCTAGAACAGCGGTTGTCAACCTTTTTCAGCCTGCGTACCCCTTGGCTCTTTCAACAAATTTGTTGTACTCCGTACCCTCTTTCTTTACTCTATCTTTCTTGTATACGCGTGTAGGTAATGAAACATATGTTTAATTTGTAATTTTTTTAATAATTAAACCATCAAGTCACACAAATACAATTATTGCAATTTAGGAGCATAACAGAACTTCGGGCATTTTATTTTCATTTCGTGATTTTTACAAGCGAAATTGAACAAATTTTGACCCCACAAACTCAAAAAAACTCTTAAAGTGTATTGAGGGGATGAAATTTTTTAACCTAAAAAAATTGGTAGAAAAAAAAGTTGTCGTGTATCAGAAAATAAGTATGTATAGTTATACTGTTATAATGTTAACATACAGTCAATGTGACTCTTGAGCTTGCTTTGCAGAGCAAAGTTTTACAACGCTTGCCTCAATTTCACATAGGTAGAGCCCCAAGTCTGTTTCAGCATTCAGACTATTGCGATATTTATTTTTAATGAAGAAAATACTTTTTCACACAAATACGTGCTTGTGAACGGTATTAATACTTTTAGAGCTACAGCTGCTGAAATATTGAGCTGAGTTTTAAATTCGTGCCACAATATTTTTGCTCGTGGTACGCGTGCCCCCTGCGTACCACAGGTTGAAAACCACTGGTCAATCAATGTGTAATTTATGGATTTACAGAGAGGTGAAAATTTAATCGCGTATAATATAAAAGTGTATAATTGATTAGTTATTGGTTCTTTTATGATAAACGTGGAAAACCTTCAGCTTAGCAGATTGGCATAAGCAGTGTTTATTTATCAAAATACATACCTAATATATACATTATCGGCATTTAAAAAAAATTGTTGGCTTCGCAGTTCTTGAAGCAAACAATCTCTTTAGATAAAAACTTACATAGTAGTATACCTACATAGAATGCATTTTGATCAAGAAACAAAAGCGTTATTGATATAGTTATATTATTACCATTCTAATCTGTATCAACTGCCATACAACGCCCAAACATGTGTTTAACACGAACCTTGCTAAATTCACAACATTCATAAAAAAATGACATTCCATCGAATGCCATATGTTTAACCAAAAACTTAATTTAATTTTTATTTTTTTTTTATTAATTCCTCACATTTTCTCTTTTACTTTTAGTAGTTTGTATTTTAAAGAAATCTTTTCCTCAAAGATATTATTGATATCCATTAAAATTTAAGTGTAAACCTTAGAAATATGTATATCATAAAACACTTTGTAAATTGAAGATGCACTTAATCAGAATTGTTTGTATTAGGTATATTGTTGCATTTTTTTTATTATGGTCCTGTATCCTGTATAGACTGTAACGCAAATAAGTAAAAAAAAATACAAAATAAGAATAAATGATTGTGAGGACGACGTTTTTTTCTTCATTTAAACGGCAATTTTAGAACTCCATCGTTCGGCTTCACTTAAATCGTAGGGTGTTCAGAACATCAAAACGCCGTTTGCGGTTGACTTTGCAACCGTACTACAGTACCGAGCTCAACAAGAACAACAATATGGTCTGTGGCAGTCAAATTACCCGTGATGATTACAGAACTGATTAGTGATCTCCAATGGCGGATGGAAATTGCAGCTGCTTCTTGGTAGGTGGGTATCAACAACTACCGATTGTTGGGTTATTGGGTTTATTGGGTTTATTGGATTCGTTGGGTTTGTTGAGTTTATGTTGCGCGACATTCAGTCACGGTGTGGAACACAGACACCTGTCTCACCTGCGCAAGATAATCGATTCACTTAGGTACCCATTTGGTACATCCCTGAATTTGTATTGTTCGGCTTAGTTGGTATGATTTAACCAATTTACATTATTTCAAGATGGCTTCTTTTGCGTGGTTTCCATTTGAGCTGATACATAAAGGATAGCAATTTCAGAAATTTTGGCTGAGAACGGGAAGGTTAAGAATGTTAAATGATAGATACCTGTATGTTTTATAAGCAAGCCAATGCAATAGTTAATTAACTTTTTTAATTGCTATAAGTTTATATTTATTATTTAAACATTGTATTACATATATATCACTGTATAATATACTTATTATGTAAAAGCCCATCAGGGCGTTGAAAATTAATAATAAATAAATAAATAAATAGTAGATACTATGAAATGAAATTTTATTGTGTCAATCGGTTAAAGATATATGGAATACATAAAATAAACTCTACATAATCTGACCTAGCTTCATAATTATTTTGACAAGTAAATAAACAAACGAAATGTATGTATCCAATATTTAAGTAAAAGCCAATACAATAGACAAAACAATAATTACATTTACTAAATCTGCTCATTTTGACTGACCTCAATCAGGTTAATTTCCTAGTTGGACAGCCAAAGATCATTTTAATATGTAATATCTAATGTTTTTAAAAATAATAAATAAAAATAAAAACTACCACACAATATACAGGATGTACCGGCACATACCCGACAAACTTTAACCAGTGATTCCTGACGTTATTTGGAGTAAAAAATGTAAATAAAATTTTGATCTCCGGCGACTTTTTCGATGACGTATTTTTTTTTTCAATTTTTTTTCTTCAAAATCCAACAACATAAAAATATTCTGCATGCCGTCACTGGTCACTCAGCCGAGCAACCGCTTGACCCCTTATCACTTTCCCAACTGTCCAAAACCTACAACTTTTTTTGTTTTTGTAGAAAAAACTACAAAAATGTGGCGGATTCAAAAATTTTATTTACATTTTTTACTTTAAATAATGTCAGGAGTCACTGGTTAAAGTTTGTCGGGTACGTGCCGATACAACCTGTATGTATAAGTACGAAGAACGGCAAAAATTCAGGGAAATGTTGAAATAAGACGTACTGTCGCTAAGTAAAATGCATTATTTAAATTAATCTAATAATTCTATTTAATATGCCTAAAAAGGTAAAGCAACATATAAATCAGCAAAAACAACGAGAATCAACAACAATCACCGACATTTGTAAAAGTGTAGTTGCTCGATGGCACTGACTTGATCATGTGACTCTTCAAGATCTGGCGCGCGCGCAGGTGTGTCCCTAGCCCGCCTTATTAACAGCTTATGTGAATGAAAGGGACCTTCAGATGGTTTAGGCATATATAGAGAGAATGAACGAAGAAAGGGGTATTTATTTATTTATTTATTTATTAGGAAAAGTTGACAGCAAATCTGAGATTATACAATGATATATTAATAAGATAGTTAATTATGCCAATTATTAACTTTCCACTGATAATAATAAATGATAAAGTGTGACATTGTAGGGTTGTTTTCTTAATTAAATTATTTTCTAGTTACAATATGTGAAAAGGAGTTACTAGTTACAATATGAAAAAAAAGGGGGAGGAGGAAACATGGGATTGGGATGAAGAGGCAAAGGGCGGGGATATATAGGGAGTGAAATTCTACTTAGAGTCATGTTGCTTAGTGAATTTTTCGTTTTATGTCGCGTAAAGTCGAGCTAAAAATGTCAATGTGGTAATAATTTAAGTTAAATGAATGTGTGGATCTGTAGATAAATGAGTTTTGTTTGGAGTTGGTCTTGCAAAGAGGGAGATTAAAAGTAAGCGACTGTCTGCTGTTGCGATATGGAACATGGAATGATAGGCGTTGGAGAAGATCGGGGCTATCGATTAAGTTGTGTATGATTTTAAATAACATTACCGAATCTGCTATATTTCTTCGGCAAGTCAACGTCTGTATATTGAAGAACTTTGCAGAGTCTTCACTACTGACATGCGATCGGAAAGAGCGGAAGTTAAGGTACCTTAAAAATCTATTTTGAACACTTTCAATTCTATTTTTATGTATTGTATAGCCTGGGTTCCACACTTGTGATGCATATTCAAGGATACTACGAACGTATGAGTAATATAGTATTTTGAAAGTAGCAAGATGTTTGAATTGTTTGCAGGAACGGATTACGAAACCCAGCATAAATCCAGTATGAGGAGAATATGTGAATTTGAATGGTAGGAGAAGTCGGGGCTTCCGAGGAAGACGTGACATGATCAAGTGAATCAGATACTTGAGTCGGGCCATGTCAAGAGTCAGAATAATCGAAGAGTATGTATGAGACGATATATGAATTAGAATGAGGCAAGGAGCGTGTGCCAATACCGAGTTGTTTGGAGGTCCATCCCCTCTACCTACCCCTGCGGCGAAACGTGATAGTTAGTTAGTTAGTTACAAGTGCTGTTTGAGCACTGTTGCAGAGCTGGCTGCAGTCTGCTGGGTGAAGATTGCCCTTAAGAAATTCAACTTCCACACTCCGATTAAAGAAGGAGATGTAGTACTTAGTAAGTAGTTATGTTATGGGAATGTAAGTAGGTACTATAATATTACGGATGAATGTACGAGACTCCGGAACTGATCCTTCTCAGCTGAGGAGAGAAGAAACAAGAAACACCCTCTTTACCGGAAGCAGAGAACCCCGTCTTAGTTTGCGGGCGTGTATACTAGCCGTTTCCGGCAGTGGATTTCCCGCCATTTCAGCCGCTCACCACCGTCCATCTTGGACTTCCGGTTTCGAAGGAGCGCGGGAAACCGCTGAGAGGGGCTGGGAGAGTAACTTCCTGTTGGTACGTTGAACGCATTCAGGTTTTGTAGCAACCCTTGACCGGGAAGATGTCTTAACCTTGTAGATATTCATTGCTTTGTTCAAATGCCTCTATAAATTTAAGCGTGATTTTGTTCCGGTCAGTAAATTTATTCGTATTCAAATATTATATAGGGTCAAGAAGTAATATTTTCCGTAGTTCTTAGTAGTGTTATGTAAATAGAGGTAATGAATAACGACTGTCTCCTAAATCCTCGGTTTATAATAAACCCAGAAATAAATTCGGTTCTATGACAACTTAATAAAGTGCCATTTCAACACCCCTTTGAAAAGTAATTAAAAGTTATGAAAACTTAAAAAAAAAATCGATAACCTAACATTATGCAACATTTTTTTGTATTTCTTGGGCATTAACTACTCTGTAACATTATGTAACCTTTTTTAGTATTTCTTGGGCATTAACTACTATGTAACATTTTTTTGTATTTCTTGGGCATTAACTACTATGTAACATTATGTAACCTTTTTTGTATTTCTTGGGCATTAACTACTATGTAACATTATGTAACTTTTTTTTGTATTTCTTGGGCATTAATTACTATGTAACATTATGTAACTTTTTTGTATATCTTGGGCATTAACTGCTATGTAACATTATGTAACTTTTTTTTGTATTTCTTGGGCATTAATTACTATGTAACATTATGTAACCTTTTTGTATTTCTTGGGCATTAACTACTATGTAACATTATGTAACTTTTTTTTGTATTTCTTGGGCATTAATTACTATGTAACATTATGTAACCTTTTTTTGTATTTCTTGGGCATTAACTACTATGTAACATTATGTAACCTTTTTTTGTATTTCCTGGGCAACAAATATATAACAATTTCTAGACATGTTATTTTGAAGAGTTTTACTTTCCATGTACATTTGTTACCTAAATATTATTTTTTCTGCTAACTTCAGTTATATGTAAAAGTGCAGCATCAATCTTTTACAATACACATATTACGCATACACACCATTAAATCAATTATAATGCCGAAAAACCTGCAGTGAATTAAACAACATGTTGATGTTTTCTGGGTCACTAGTAGGATAATTTAAAATGTCATACTAATGGAACGGACCGTTAAGAGTGTTTTACCAGAAAATACCGAAAATTAGTCATTTTTAAATCAAACTCTAGACGTATTGACTCTTTTTTGCAAAACAACATATATTGATTTTGAAGATTGTTATTTTATCTGGAACACGCAGTTTTAAAATTTTGAAAAACTAAGTGTATTTATAATATACTAAGGTTAGTTGGCAGATTTTTTCAATTTTCAAACGATATATTCTATTAAACTACACAAATTTCAAATCATATAATCATACAACAAAATAAATAAATACCTATATAATCTAGTAAACACAGTTTTAAGAATTTAAATTTTAGTTCAATTAAAATCATTAAAACATAAATCCAAGAACGTGTTTTGTGACAAAAATACCTCAGTTTTTCTATTTATTTAAGGTCTTACAAACTAAAATATTTAAAAAAATTTTACACACTTATTTTGTTTAGACATTATTGAAAAATTATAAATTATTTTAATAAAAAAATTATTTTAAGAAGTATATAATTTTCATTCTTTACCATCTCCCGTTTGATCATTTTTATGGCAGTTCGAGACACAAATTCTCGCAATTCATTAGCCGCCGAGACGCGGCCGTTTGATGTTGTGTGTGCGCGCCGCTCTCAATAACAACATTTTGTAATAAATTTAAAACTTATACCGTTTGGCTTCATGGTTGTAAAAACATCCGCGAGCAGCGCTGTTAACAAAAACGGAATAATGGATTGCTGGATATTATACCTCTTAAGCTTTGTGGTGTTATTTTGTAGCATATTTAATATGTAATACACGGATGCGTATAATTAATTGAATATTGCTTTCCTAATTATCTCAAAACATAGTTTTTGGAGATGTCTGACTAATGAATTGAACAATCGACCTGTCAGGTCTGAGTTGTATGGTTTATAGACTCATTTGATTGCTCCTCTTTTCGGAAATGTTTTTTTTTAGCTAACATGACACAGCTACCGAAAATGGAATAGACCTTTACCTGATAACCCGTTTTATAATAAAAACGGTTTATACAACCGATTAAAATAGGGGTATTCTTGGATTCAAACGTTTAAAATAAGGGTCTGTTTTACCGATACGTAATTAGTAAAAAGAGAGACCCCCGATTTTTTCAATCACTTCTGCGCTACGCCACAAGTCCAATTATTCGGATATTTATTCTACAAAGCATAAGGAGTTAACCCTTTGCAGACCACCGGACCATCAGGCCACCTGCCACCAAGACGGGTGGCCGCTCTTTTTATCGAGCAATCAAACCGAATCACAAACACTTCGCAGTATCACTGTTACGTAGGCACTTTATTGGGAGGTGACCCTCTCAACCTGTGCTAACAATAAAAACATACTAGAATGAAAAAATACCGCCTTTAAAATATATGTATTAAACATCTAATGGTCATAAGAATTATCAGATAGGGTGCTCCAAAAATAATGAATCAAAAATGTTTAAATAAAAAATGTAACTTGAACAGTTAAAATTTTTAACCAGAGTAACGAATTGGTTACCTATGAGAAAAAATGTTCAGAATGGAAAAGGGTAAAATAAGTAATTGAAGAATTTAATTATTAAAAACACTAATTTTGGTTGTGAACTGTAGAACTTTGATTTAATTTCGAAATTGGAGTTGATTTTGGGAACAATTAAGATAAGTGAAAAAGTACCAAAATAATTTTATTATTTAATTATAAATTCTCTTCTTGAAATGTATGGCAGACATTTTTTCAATAACTAGTTTCAGCTTAATAATTATAAAATCCCGTAATTTGCCACGGGTCTGCGCCAGTATATTATAACATCGCTAGTATATATAAAAAAAATGAAGTTCTTAAACCACATTAGGACAAAGAAACTACAGTTATTTGGCAACAAAACTTCACAACGTCCTTCCCCCAGACATAAAAGTAATTAAAAAAATGAATAAGTATAAATATAGAATAAAATTTGGCTGAAAATAGTCATCGGAAAAATCCAAAAAAACCTTTAAAATGATATAGATGACCCTCGACCTTCAAAGAATTAAATTACTTTAGGCGCTTCAGCACTGGACCCCCACTAAACACAACCACACCATTACTGTACCTAAATCCGCCATTATATTTTGTATGTACAATATTATATAGTCACTATAATTTTTTTTTATTGAGATTATTCTATATATATAGATATCTATATATGTATAAATAAGTAGGTACTTACATTTATAAACATATTTTTAAAGCTTATTTATTTAATTGTATTCATTTTTTCTAAAAAACAGTATAATCCAATTACATTTCACCAATTACAGTTTAACATACATTTAATTACATAGTTAAGTAAATCAATAATATCAGATGAGATGGAGCCTTGTTAAAGAATATATTCGTTTTTGTTTAAATTGAAAATGTCTATCTCAGAAGCAATGTGGTTTAGCAGAGTAGTCGTTCTCCCCAAAGGCATGATCATTGGTATGTTGGTCCTGCCTCTTGGAAAAATAAGCAGTCTGTGCGGCCTTGATCTGATGAAATTATCGTGGACATAAAGCGAAATTCGTTCCAGAATATCAGGATTGTGCCCATTTAGCAGCTTATGTGCCATGTGCCACTAACACCATTGCAATCTTTCTCCTAATGTCTAGACGATCTATTCCCAGCAATATGGTGAGAAAATCAAAGGGATACAACATAGTATCCAAACTCTCGTATGTATAGGTATCGCATAAACTTTTTTGCACCTTTTCGACATCATTTGAGTGAAGGGTATCTTCGGGTCCCCATATTACCGATGCACTCTCAAGAAATTCTCAAGAATTTCTCTCTATTATCAATACCAAATGGCCAAAATCGAATGTTTAAGAACCTTAAAATGTTGGTTTATGAATTTAATTAATCCAGATTCCCTCACCCCCCTGGAAACTTTTCCTTTTATTAACACCTTTGCAACGTTCAAATTAAATTTCTCTCAAAGCAGGTATTATTGTAAAACAGCTTCCTCAATTTACATTAGCCAATACTCAATTATCACCAATAAACGCAATTTATTTACTGATTTTTAATTTATCCTGATATTTAAAAAGTGTTTTATTTTTATTTTATCACGTGTATCAAAATCGTAATACGCATGCGTTCTAAATAAGTTCTTCATTGGTTCACGCGAGGGGTGAAGGGCGAAAACACCCTAATGTAGGCGTTATGGCTACAGTATTTGACTCACCCACCCCCAAATTGTACATCGAGAAACATAAAATTACAACATCTATATAAAAAAAATTTAAATGTTAAACATAATATTCGACCCTCAATAGAAGCATAATTGATAAAAATGAAAGAAAGTTTTCGGAATCGAATATTATTTATGCACAGATAATTTGATATTTCATAGTTCATTTAACTCCCACGGGATGAAAAATTTAAGATGATACCCGGTGGTGCAGTCACTGTTGCTCTTACTCCACCGGATATTGAGCGAAAGGGACAATGCACTGACACCTAACTAAAATGGAGGTTTTGTATTCCCCACTTTTCTCCTCCAAAAGTGGACTGATTTTCAATTTTTTTTTTGTGTCTGCTACGTTTTGCTTTTTTTAAAAAAACATTGTCTGGTTTGTATACTGAACATCTTTTGACGGCGTTTAAACTAGTCAATTTTATTGATTTTTGGAAGGTCATAACTTCTATAAAAAGTAACTTATCAAAAAAAACTAAAAGTACCGACACGCTAGTAGTTGATATCTATTTTATGCAAAAACAATATTTTCTCTAGGGTTAATAGGGAATACGTTTGTATGGAAAAATCACCGCCGGGTATCCTCTTAATAGTGAATTTGAAATAAATGAAAATTCATAAAAGTAAAAATGTACGTAAATAAAATACATTATTGTTAAATGGGGGCCTCAGCACGGGTAAACACTTATGCCCCGTTCTGACTGGGCGAATATTTTAGTCGAGTAGCGAGTATATTAACAATAAACGTGTCCGAAAACCACAATTTTGGTAGAGTAGGCTATTCAGCTGTTTAGTAGACCCATTTGGTTCTATTTTTTAGACAAGTAGAGTCCTCCTCCACGCGTCCCTGCGCACTGACTACGCAGTTTATTCGTAGACGCAGACACGCGCGATATTTCGTCCCGGTGGAGCGAAAATGCTACTCTAAAAATCTTAATATTTGCAGCTATTAATCTATATTCGTGACTATAGTTTATTTAATTCATCTCACTAACTTATTCTTCCAATTCTTCTAAAATAAGCATTACAATCAGTTTATTAAGCGTATTTACTTTATCGCCTTGCAGCCCGTCATGTCGCGACGCGCCTCTTACTAATGAACTATACTTGACAGCAGTGCGAACACTTTTTGGTGAGTCAAGGAGCCAGTTACTCGCCGCTCGACTTACTACTTCTCACGTCCGAACAAAGCATTAGGGAGGCCCACAATATCAAATAATGTTTTTTTAATGCTTATTATGAAAATATAATAATACTAAAATAATTTATGATAATTTTTTTTTTTTCTAAAAACGTACGCATATTTTTATGACAGTCGTTCTGCAATGATAAATTGTAACTATATGACATTTTTATCCTTTTTGCAAGATATAACATGTATATATATATATATATATAACATGTCCATTTTCAAGTAGGTATTCCATTCACTATTGACCTTGAGGCAATGGGGACCCCTAATTAGAAAATTAGGAATAGGAAGACTGAGAACATAATATTATGTTGGTGAACATAGTTAAAGTCATTTCGAGTAAGGTTTCGTTTCTCAAAAACTCCCCCCAATATATTGTATGGAGTAAGAAAGAGTGTGACCAATAGTTCAATTTCATATTACTCATTATTGTGTTATTTTTTTTTTTTTACATTAGATCCACACAGGAGGCCTTGAGGAAAATAATTTCCCTCAGGACCTATGTCATCTTCGGGGATGCTGTGTGGAGGGTATTTTTAAGGAAAGGAAGGAAATGAAGTTCTGGAAAGGAAAAAGGTATGAGGGTTGGGTAGGAATCTGGGGTTCAGTGTGTCTAGGTCATCCGCCGCCAAGACCTAGACAATGAACCCCGTGAACCCGGGCACCCCTGCTAAGTCACCAAACGTAGCGAACCACTTGGGGTGACCTATGGCAAAGGTGTTGGTTATCCAATAAATGGTTCCCGGGGAGGCGGTACCCCAAATTAAAAATAATGTAATAATGTCAAAAGTTAACAGTTTATTGGCTAGTATTCCGTCATCCCTAATCAAATAATGTTATTAATAAAATAAAGGATATTACGAGTACAGTGTGGGGCATAATTTAGTATTATATTATGAACTTATAATTATATTATGAACTAATACTTAATTATTGAGGCCAACTGTACTCGGCGGTGTGTTTTGCGAAACAATCACTAGATGCCCCTAGGATGAGCAAAAGTGACTTTCTGTAGCACTGCCTCTTCCGCCCGGAAACTTATCCGAGAACCAAACCATTCTCGGAAAATTCACTTGCAAATTTGGCCGCAAGGTTTGCGACAAACAAGTCAGTGGACCAAAAAATAAAAATATATGTTTGACTGGCCATTTTTAAATTTATAGCTAGCATTTTTTAAGATTAATTAAAATCTTGTTCTACTATCTTAAACTTGAATTTTTTGCACAATTATATAAGCATCATAACGTAAAAAATTTAAAACTTAAAAATGATAGCGAATAGAAAAAGGAACAAAAAAATCATCGCCATCACCAACTTCAATTCCTCACATTTTTTTCAAAGAGAATGCTCAGTTTTATTACTAGAATCACCAAGTCGTCAAGAACCTCAGTACCTTCAGAATCGTGTACTACGCATGTGTAAGAAGTATCTTAGAGTACTGCTCCGTGATTTGGTCCCCTCACAGTGCAATTCATAGCAGTGGAAAGTGGAGTCTGTAAAAAAAATACAAAATAATGCTAGCTTCAAAATCTTGAGCACATTGGGATCTGGGCAACTATGCTGAAAAGCTTACACACTTTAGGGAAATCTCAATCACAAAAAAAAACATTTATCAGATGTAATTTCGCTGTTTAAAATCCTAAACAATGTATGTAATTCATCTTTAATTATTTAAACAATTTTTATTTTTTAAATTGATAAACTAATGTTTAAGACAAGATTTTTTATGCATAGCACAAAGTGTACCAATTATTATAAGCAATAATTATTAGCCTGAAACACTCATCAATATTGAAAACTCTCCCGAGAAAAGATATATGTCGCCGACGGGACTCGAACCCGCACTCCTCTGTTTGCCGGACAGGAGCTCTACCATTGAGCTCTTAATGGTAGAGCTCCTGTCCGGCAAACAGAGGGGTGCGGGTTCGAGTCCCGTCGGCGACATATACCTTTTCTCGGGAGAGTTTTCAATATTGATGAGTGTTTCAGGCTAATAATTATTGCTTATAATAATTGTTACAAATTATTTTTACTAAGGCTGAAATTTACATGAAACCCTGAAACCTTTTGGATCGATACTTATCATAGTAAATGTGTATTTACAAACCAACGTCAAGATTTAATCGATTATAAAATAAACACTGCAATTATAAAGGCTTGCAAATATTTTAGAATTCAATCATTACCTTCAGAAGCAACTTATACTAACATATACCTGATAATCTTTTCACTTAAAACTACTTTCTATTTATTTCATCATGTACTTATGCATTAACTTTAAAATATATATCTGGGGTTTATGCTGGAAGTGCCCGCTAGTTTTTGGTAATTTTATTTAGGTGTCAGAAAGTACTCTAATACATCCCTTATTTGAATATTTTGTATACCCATGGCAGGTGATCTAGATTGATCAAATTGTGACCCATATAACGTAGAAATTGCAAATTGTTTCTCCGTTTTGTACACCAAGAAATTGAGAAACAATCTTTATTCCAAAGCGATTTACGTATTTGACAGGTACTTCTAGTATTAAGCCATTAATATAAGAATAATAATAATAATAATTGGATAATTTGTAGAGCACCGTTTTTGTGAGAAATCACCTCAAGGGCGCTCATCTGTAAGGAGTATGTATGTATTTATAAAAAAATTATTTTGGTCCTCTTTGTTTTACAAGTATGTACTTATAATTGCACAAATATTATTGCAATGAACATTAGTTGTGCTCACGCTTACCTATATTTAGAATCATAGCTATAACCAGTGGCGGTTTTCTCTAAAGTGCGGTTGTGCGGTGAACCCCCATTAAAAATATGATACAATAAAACAATCTTGTTGTGTAGTAATATAAGCGCATCACAGATAGCTCGACATTAAAATTCCGTCTTTAAAACTCGCGCCACCGAAAAATACGGTACCTGTCTATTCCCATTTTGTGCGCGTTGCGATCCGCACACATTTGTCCATACGAAAAATCATAGCCGATACGAATCGCTGTGACGATAGAATGGACAAAACTACGCAGCTTGGTGCGCTGCTCACGAGTCAAGATGTCACGTGACCTCCGAACTTTGACGAGTCTCGCCGAAACGAAACCCGAGATTGTCGCAGGATGACCGGCTGACGGTCGACTTTTGCACCGACGGATGCAAGTTAAATGTTATATATTATGGTACTGTAGTCATTTTTGTACATTTTTTATTTTCTTGTTTCTGCATTTCTCCAACCGTTTACTAATGGCATTTGTAAATCTACTATTGAAGTGGACCGATTTTGATTTCTGTTTTCGTATTTTTTTTTATAGATAAGTCCTTATATCCCTTAGTTACGAGTAGGTACATTTGCTAAAGTTTCGGCAAACAACGCGCTAGTTATGCAATTTTGTGTTGAGCTTTCCTAGTATTGTTTCGGCTTTCAAATTGAAAGTGGTTGCGTTTATCGGTTGTCGCGAATATTCTGTCCTAATTTTCTCACACAATGACGGAATACAGTGTTATATACAAAAAAATAACGCTAATGCTTATGAAAAAAGTTTGGAAATTAAATATAATTATTTTTTGTATACGTGTATAATGGATTTTTAGTGTAAGTGAAAAAAGTTAATTTTATTTCGTGGCCACCTATATTTGTGTTTCTTGTTTTTTTATGTTTTAAAATATCAATTATATTATATTCAACATTCTACGCAATTATTCTTATTGAAAAAAAAACAATAATAATTAGCAACGTACATTGAGTGTTGTAAAAACCATTAAACAATTTAAATCCTCTAAAACCATTTTGCTTGTTTAATAATTGTGCCGAGGAGTATCAAGTTATTTAAAAACAATAGTACCTATTTAGGTACCCCCCCACTAACTTTATTTAATTTGTGTGACAAGAGTAAATTTTGATTAGACAATATATCATTCTTCTCTTGAATTTCTGAACCCCCCGTTAAAAAGACCACGAACCGCCACTGGCTATAACTGTATTGTAAATGTATTTCATTACTGTAATAATTATGTGATATAATGTTATAATGTTGGAGAGTCAATAAATAATAAAAAAATAAAAAAACACGTTTTCCAAATAATTGACAATTATTATGAAACAAATAATATTGCGTTTTATTTTATTTTTTGACGGGCTAGTGAATATTTCAAAGCTCCATAGCTCATGAATTAAATATAATAAGATGTGGTTAAGAGATTGAGAGCCAGAGCTTTTTTCATAAGAAAAAGATTTCTGCGTTATAGTTTTAAAAAAAGTGTCTGACTGTTGCTCAAAAATAAGTAAAAATTGTTGGGCTTATATTATATTATGCATCGATTGTGTCTCTCTTTGTGTATCTTGTTTTATTCTGTATTATATGTCATTCAAGCGAGTATAAGACTGAGTAGGATACGTATAGTAACTGAGTTTTTATATCTGGATGGATCTCAAGTAAGTGAGATAAATACATAAATATTCTAAGATTCTATTAAATTATGTTCCAAACGAACTATGCGTATTTTTAGTATCGTTGCAAAAGTATCGCATCATTGAATCATCAGATCATCATCACCTTTGCTTCTCGAAGTAATTTCAATTACGTAAAACGAAATTACGTGCGTAATCTTTCCAATCGGACACGTAATTTAATAATCACGAAAGGAGCATTTCGACGATTCAAGAAACAATAAAAAAAAAACACCAAAGTACCAGGAGAACAGCTTAGGTGAGGAGGTGAGGTTTTATTCTTCTCTGAGCCTTTACCGGGTATTAGATATTGAAAGTATCGAGTCATTCACCTGTTAAATCGCTAAACACCCGGTGACGGCTTCTTTAAGCCGGGATATCTCAATCATCGTACGTTTTGTATTAAAACCAAGCCCAATTGATTGCGGTTGGCACGACCGGTGGTGGCCAGGTGAAAAGGTTCGTTCTTTTTACTGTAAATCACGATGTTGTTGGTACCTATGTACTAATTGTGTAGATTTCTATAAAAGTGTTGTGAAGGGACTTGATGTAGCATTTAGTTGTCGCTACTCCGTACTTTTAGGCGCTCCGCCCACTGAGGCAACTGAAAACCAACTAAAACCGTCTGTTTCTCTGTCTTGATTGGTCAAAAAGCTTGGTTAACCATAGAAGAAGAACAATCAGCTGACAGTTGGCAACTATCAATGGCCGCCCAGGGCAACCAGTAGAGCAAGTCGCAAGTCACCGCTTGCGTTACCATTGACAACGGGGTTTTGTGTGATAGTGTATGTGCGGGCCATCACATTGTCATACAAAGACAGTTGGCAGTTGAGAGTTTTCAGTTGCCTGAGTGGGCGGAGGCGCTTAGACTATTTCAACCTACCATTTAAATATTTAAAATGTTTCCAATGTTGAAAAATGTAATTTATTTATAAAACAATAGGGAAGTTAAGTCCTTTTTTTTATCAATTTAATTTTTCACCGACCGCTATGTTAGGAACTGTTGCACGTTTTGGTGAAAAATGACATTTGGTGTTTTTAAATTTAAAAAATAACCATTAAAATGCACTTTTTCGAAATTTCGGTAACTGAATTGATTAGTACTAGTTAATAACTTAAAATTTTTTTTTTAGTCCTATTATGCATGTCCCGGTTTTGTAAATATTTACCCTTATATTTCACACAAACGGGGACCAGATGACGCGAGACGACGTCACACGGTATCTCGCGTCTTACCGGGCGTTGTTTCGGGCTTTAATAAAATTCAAACTTGTAGAATTATGAAAACGAACTTTAAAAAAAAAAATACTAGTTTTTAAGTTTGCCTGTCATCAACATAAACATATTTTTTATAAGTAAAAATATTTTTTCACTCAACTTCCTCTTATTTTAACTCTTTTAATTTTCAACATATCTAATTGGGGTATGTTACGAGGCTGAATAGTAAGGAGGGGATAAAGATGGGGCAAGGAAGGTGAGGAAGTACCTGAATTTGCAGATATAGTCACAAAACACAGCTAAAACCATTTCAAGCAACCTTTTAATTTTGAATGCTGGACTTAAACCAGGGCGATAATGAGAGCATCATCGAAACGTTCCCCAAATATGCTCTATATATATATATATCTATTTTTTTAAATGAATAGATTGTGAAATTAATTCTTTTTAAATTCTTCGGAATTTGAACCCGCGACCTCCGATTTGCTAGTAGAGTGTCTTACATATATATATTTTAACAAATAAGCTTTTCCTCGGAGTTCATATCATTTTTTGGGATGCTGTGTGAAGGTTATTTTTGTGGAAAGGAAAGAGTGAACCTGTATCTTAAAAAATCCCTTGTTTTAGGATGGAGGAAACACAGAGGTTGGTCAACCATTCCACAGCCGAGCTGTTGACCACGAGAACGATACGTACAAGCGACCAGTCGTCAAAGTGACAAAAATGTCAACCGTTTACAAGCCAGATGTTTGGCGAGTTTCTTGCGATGTATTTACCTTTTGTAATTGTGATGTTGCATAAGATTTCCAACTGTCCTAGTTATCGTAGTGAGGTGTTCACGAAACTACACATTTCTTACCTTACACTGCTACCTTCGATAAACTGGGGTCACCGAAGATACATCGAGAAAGATGGAGATTATTGACGTTGTTTGGTCTAAAAACCAACTAAATGAAAAAAGTAGGTTAACAAGATGACAATATTATCAATAAAACTGATTGTTGTCAAAACTCGTAGTAATAATAATAATATAATTCAAATAAAGTTTTTTGTAACCGCAGAATAATTGTGACCCTTTGACCACCCTGGGTCCCTGGTATAAAAAGCCAGGTAGTTCAGTACCTGGTGTCTTGTAGGCCGGTAGCCACATCCGATTACCAAATCCGCCTCTTCACGGCGAACATTAGGGTTCCGAGATGACATTACACTTTTAAGTCAAATAACTTCATGGACCTCAATGGAATGTTACAGTATGGGTTGGATCTCACAAAATGCCTAACGTGTGAACACTGTGAAATGAACTTTAGGCAAATGAATGGGGACAGGTGAAAATATTTGTTTTATTTATTCAATGAACAAAAACAGTTGATTTGGTTAAACTGGTATCAATGGGAATATTATGCATAATATAGTCGGTGTGCATTGATTATTCATGTAGTTTCAACTTCTTTCAAGATGTCAGTTGGTTAGTTTTTAATACGAAGTTCTTCTATATGCCAACAGATGGCAACTGAGTGGATATCAGAAGAGTACCACCTATCGCCGTTCGTGTTATGTTATGAACGGTTAAAGCCATTGGGTGCACGGCAAGTTTCATTTGGATTAGTAGTTTTGGATTTTAGGCCAAAATACCCAACCAAACTGAAAAATTATTTTTGTAATCAAAAGGTATGTCAAATGTCGATCTCAGATATCATATCTCAGATAGGAGCTACTTTATTTAATTTTGCGTTAAATTTTAAAATATAGGCTATTAAATATTTTAACGTTTTATGATTTTAGAGGCAACTAGGACAATTATTTGAGAGTAAATGTAAAAATTAATTTTTTTTTTTTAATATGATGAAATATAAAATTTAAAATATTGTTTTATTTTAGAAACAATTTTGATGAGTGTAAATTTAAATTACAAATTACCTATTTACGTCGGAACAAAAACTTGTCGTTTATATTTTAAAATTACTACTTAAAGAAACGCATTTTTAACATTTTTTATTTTTTTAATATTATTTTTCATTATTTTAGAACCAAGGATTAGGCAGACTTTTTTTGAATAATTATAAATAACTCACAAAAAAAATCCAAAGTTGCTTCCAAAATGAACAAAAATTGATTTCTTTAATTACCTATACGTTATCATTTAAAAGCAAAAAAAAGTACCTCCTATTATTACAACCTACCTTTTATTACAAAAAATAATTTTTCAGTTTGGTTGGGTATTGTGGCATCAAATCCAAAACTACGTTTTGGCCGGAGTAACAGAACTAGTAAGGATGTCTGTTAACAAAGCTTTTATTTGGTTCAGGGCTTAAATCAAGGTGTCAAAATCTGGCACCGAATCATAGCATTCCGAACATCGTTAACTAGAACAGACCGTTCCAGAGTGTGATATTTTGGATATGGAAGATGAAAGGTGAAAGAGAAGACAAAGGACATTCAGAATAGAAACGTTGGCATCCCTTTGAAATAGTCAGTAGCTATTAGATTAGAAAATGCAGGCTAATCCCAGCTCCCCTTCTTCGTATATGAAAACATGTCCCATTTAAACATGGTCCAAGTTTGTCGCCCAAAAGTGTATATTTTAATAGTAACAACAATTTCAATCACATGAAATTTGCATACATGCGCAGTAGAAAACCTAAAAAACAATCTTAAGATTTTTCCAATTATCTGTTAGGAAAATGTGAAGTTTTCCCCTGGCGCCGCATCGCCCAGCGCGATTGTAATCGGAAGATTAATCTTTGCATTTCTTGTTGTAAAACAGGTTTTTATCAGCGCAGAGGGGTGGCCGAGCATCCCTCGTTTTACCACCCTTACCACCCTTATGGACGCCTTGTCTCGAGGCCCGGGGCCTTTCTGAAGCCTGACAACTTTGTTCTAAGTCATTGTGTAATTGTTCGAATTTTCTACTAAAGAATTAGAAGATTATGGCAATTGAACCATTTAAATATATTTATGATATGATATTGAAAAAGAAGACAATAGAAATAAATCCAAACGAAACATTAAACAAAATAATGGTGGAGTTATACTTGTCTGTCGTGACGTGACGTGACGCGTCGTAACGGTATAGGTTTCATGCATTTAGAATGTTGACGATTATATTAGTCTGTTGTGTTGTGTCATGATGCGACCTCGATATTCGGCAAAGCGGTGAAGGTCAGCAGCGATCGGTCAGAAGGTATCTCGATTTTTGACAGAGCGGTGAAGGCGAGGGACGCGGGGATGGCCGCGTCTTGGCTAGTGTGTACGTACCACGTGCTGTATTGATTTAAAATAGCGTCATAAGGCGTGAGAACACAGCTTATAGATGTGAACGCTAGCCATCACGGTAGAGAACATCACGACACAATACGTCTTACAAGTATAACTCCACCATTAGACACAGAAAATTAAAAAAGATAACGGTCGGAACTAGGATTTGGACCCAGGATCTCTTGTTTTACCGGGACACAGCGCCTTAACCAACTCGGTCATTGGTATCTTTATTTTTGTATGGGTATAAACATCAAAAGTTATTCCAATAAGAATTGAATATTTATGATACTCTACAAAAACGGTACACAGTTCCGTATCCACCTTATATGCAAATAGAGCGCCAACCAGGTAGGAAAATTTATGAGAGGTGTTAGGAAATGTTATTTTTATCTAATACAAGTGAAAATGCTTAAAATATCTTGCGTTTAATTTTGTCATATATCGATACTAAGGTGTATAAACTTCTGGTGTTCTTTATATTTTATCATTCACCATTGGATTCCTTCAGAAAGTCCATACAGTGGATAACAATTTGGTAGGCGGGTATGGGTACCGCCAACCCGGGAACCATTTATTGGATAACCAACACCTCAAGGTGTATATAGGTCACCCCAAGTAGTTCGCTACGTTTGGTGACTTAGCAGGAGTGACCGGGTTAATGGGGTGAGGTTTTTCGATGAGATTCATTTGTGGAGAGACTGGTTTAAGGAGACCTTCTGACTTCTCCAGCGGGGCTCTTTCGGAACATCGCATGGACTGCAGTGGACAGAATCATTCGTCCGTCACTCCTGGACACACTTATCCCCAGATTTCTACCCACCCCTCATACCCTTTTCCTTCCCAGAACATTATCTCTTTCATTCCTAAAAAGAACCCTCCACACAGCACCCTCAAAGATGACATGGGTCCGGAGGGGAATTATTTTCTTCATGGCCTTCTGTGTGGAGCTATTGTAAAAACAAAAAAAAAAACAAAAAAACATTCCCAACTAGCATCAACAATTAACAGCTATTGTACCATAAAAAGTTAAGGCAGTTCGATTGGAATTCTTTATCAAACATTCTCATAACAGAATATTTTAAAGATATTGAATTGACGACCTACGTAGTAGGTCGTGGCGACATTGTTTGCCATTCAAATCTACCTTGAGAATATTTCAGTGTGTATTATCTATATAGTGCCTACCAATACAATCAATATTTATATCTATAACTATAATGCCAATATAACCACTCCTGTTAAACAATTCTTATCATCGCCATACAAAACACAGCGGGAGAGATTTTAATTTGTCGTTTCTATTGCCATTTAAGTTACAAAAGTAACGCTGTTATCTCGTAACGAACTTTCCGACCACCTTTGAAGCCAGTCGACTAAACTTGGAATCGCAAAGTTCTCGTGATATTGCAAAAGAGCTTTAGGACCTCTCCCTTCATTAAGAGACGCGGGAGAGATAAGGATATCGTTGTGGATATTATACAACTACGGGCTTTATTCTCCTGTGTTGTTTTGGTTCACGTTATAATTATTAACATTATTTACGATTTTTTTTGTTTAATAATTTATTATTTGTGAATAATTTAAATGTGATATTTTTTTTATATTGGAAAGACTTCTAGAAATTTTAATATTAGAGTTAAGGAACATCTAAGGTGTTTGAATAATAATAATTATTCTGAATTTGCCAACCACATTTTAGAAACAAATCATTCTTTTGATATAAATAAAGGGTTAAAAATTTTACACACAAACTCAACAGATTTACAATTTGCAAACTTAGAAATTTTAGAAATTAGAAAAAGTGTTAATAGTAAATTAAATATTATTAATAACCAAATATTTTTTTTAAAATAGCCATCTCTTAAATTTATTTTTTTATTAATAATTATATTTAATATAATTTATTTTTGTTGTTAAAACATCTTTATTATGTTTTGATAATTTATATAATGTAATTTTTCATTTTATTAAATAATTTTTATATATAATTTTAAATAATTGTTTTTTACGATATTTTTTAATTAATTAATCACCTCTCTCTATAATATTTTTGTCCATAGTTCTTTTTAATCTGTTCTTTTTAGTCTATACTTGTTTGTTTATTTTGTTATTAATGTCATTACTACCCTGACGAAGAAACCGTCGGTTTTGAAACATGTAGGTGATTGTGATTATATTAGTGGTTTAAACAAAGTTATTTGTTTTAATTTAATAAATAAAAATGCACACGGAGTACATAGACGAAATATAATTCCATGCCACCCACCACTTATTATTTATTTATTATTTAGTAATTATTTATTATTGTTATCAAAGTCTTCCACAAGACAATATTAATTAAACAAAATCGAAAATCTGAAACAGAAAAATCTGAAAAAGATACGGTCACATCTGGGACACGAAATAATAAATCTTCCACTATCTATCCTTTTATCCTTGAAAAAGTATCCTCCATAACACAGGTAAACTCCTACCATGGATGGTAATATACAATATACTTCAGTTTGGGAGGCGGGAATGGGTACCGCCGCTCCGGGAACCATTTATTGGATAACCAACACCTCTCCCATAGGTTACCCCAAGTGGTTCGCTACGTTTAGTGACTTAGCAGGGGTGCCCGGGTTCATGGGGTAAGGTTAATCTAGGTCTTGGTGGCGGACGATCTAGATACACTGAACCCCAGATTCCTACCCAACCCTCATACCTTTTTCTTTCCCAGAACTTCCTCTCCTTCCTTTTCTTAAAAATACCCTCCACACAGTACCCCCAAGGATGACATAGGCCCTGAGGGACGTTATTTTCCTCAGGGCCTCCTGTGTGGACCTAATGTAAAAAAAAATATCTGTACCCAAATAAATAATGCATTTATTTCAATGTTCGATTTACATGACTATTATACAGGGTGTCCGGGAGTCAAATGCATTAACTTCGGGAGGTGATTCTACATGATAGTAGATATAAGTCAAAAAGACAAATAACTTTTTCAGAAATTCTAACTTTTATGGGTACTTTTTTGGTAAAAAGATAAAATTAGTTCGGCGTGTGCGGCCAGCACTTTTATTTACCGCTCTTACGATACGGTCCAACCACAACCATCCGATGTCGACACAATCGCGCCCGTCAGCTCACAGCAAATTTATTGGGTAATTTTGGATCTTACACTAAGGATTTTTAATAGGTAAGATGGGAAAAAAAGTTTGGATTTCGGAAAAAGTTGTTAATCTTTTTTACTCCTACCATCATGTAGAATCACCTCCTGACGTTAGTGTACTTTACCTCCGGGAACACCCTGTATTTCATTAGAAAGAAATAATATATTGGGACGGTACTAATTCGCAAAAAAATGCCAACCCACTGAACATTGACGTGTCGGTGGCTGAGTTGGCATTGCGTTTGGGTCCCACCCAGGCGTCCCGTGTTCAATTCCTCGGCTGGCTTAGTCCTCCATCACAACACAAGCAACATTTTCCGCTTACTGTGGTGATAGTAGGAGATTTTCAAACATTTCCAGGTTATTTGTAACCCGTAAATGCTTGTCTTTCTTTTAAAACATTTCTAAATCACGTAGTTTTCTTCATCCAGAATCCACATGGAAAGACGAAACATACTTTCGCAAAAAAACACGAATCTTACTTGGCACCGCACATTTTCAATATCTTCCTTACACAAACAAAAAATTACGTCACCCCAAACAATTTAAATTGGCTGTTCAAAAGATTTGTAATATGGTTGAATGAAAAGGAAAGAACAGACGTTCGAAATATTCTTAATAATTAACAAATATATAGGGTACTGCAGGTTTGCAATTTAAATAACATGTTCCTGCTTTATTTATATTCTCTTAACTGGAATTTAAGTTTTTTATTTTTATTTTTATTCTTAGTTTTATTTTTATTTTTATAACGTATGTAAGCTTTTGATGGTAGTGTAACAAATAATAAAATCAAATTAAGAAGGTATGTAAATATTTATTATATATATCTCTTTTAATGCATATTATTAATACATATTTTTAATGAATGTCTCTTCTGATTCATTTCCTTTTTAAATAAATATACTTATTATGTTATTTACCCGCCTCGGAACAGACTTTGTCTAGTGAGGCAGATAAAAGAACAGAAAATTGTAAATCAACCAATTTATATTAAATAAACACCCGGGTTGCCGGCACTGAAACTGAACTGAACTGAACTGATATATGGAAAGAGAACGAAAAAAAGCGTCGTGTAAAATTCCTATAAAAGTAGTCTCAAAATAAGTTTAATTGTGAATGTAATATATTTAATCTGACCCACTGTTCCTATTCCTTTATTTAGTGTCAATTGCCAAGTCGGGAGGCCAAATATAAACAATGTAAAATTCATGCCCGTTGGAAAATGTGCGGCTCTAACGGCGGCCATAACGACAATTCCCATTTGAAGAACGGGCCGAATGACTGCCATTAAAATTACGTTATAATGTACCGCCCACTGAACCGATACGCCGATAGAAAGTTAGTTTTTTTTTCGTGACTTCTGATGAAATGGATCAAACATTTTCAAATAAAAAAATTATGTATATTTTTATGATACGAGTATACCATACAAGAGGTCTAAAGGAAAATCACTTACCTCAGAGCCTTTGTCATCTTTGAGTATGCTGAGTGGTGGGTATTTTTAAGGAAAGCAAGTAGTATATAAGGCGTCGGCAATCATTCCATACGCCGATTGAAAGTTAGTTTTTTTTCCTTACTTCTGATGAAATGGATCAAACATTTTCAAATAAAAAAATTTAAAAAAACTAACTAACTAACTAACCTCCACGCCGTTTCCCCGCAGGGGTAGGCAGAGAGGACGGACCGCCAAACAACTCGGTCTTGGCACACGCTCCTTGCCTCATTCACATTCATACGTCTTCTCATACATACTCTTCTATTATTCTGACTCTTGACATGGCCCGACTCAAGTATCTGATTTACTTGATCGTGCCACGTCTTCCTTGGGCGTCCTCGGCTTCTTATACCGTTCACATTCGCGTCATAAATTCTCTTTACACTCCTTTCTTCATTCATTCGTATATGTATATTAATGATATTTAATTATAATTATGTATATTTTTATGATACGAGTATACCATACAAGATGTCTAAAGGAAAATCACTTACCTCAGAGCCTTTGTCATCTTTGGGGATGCTGTGTGGAGGGTATTTTTAAGGAAAGCAAGTAGTATATAAGGCGTCGGCAATCATTCCATACAATAACGAGTCGTAAAAATGGGATAAAATGGGTCGTTTTTACGAGGCAAATGTAAACTTTTTGGCATGTGCCGGTGCCTGTGTGGTAAGTGGCGCACTCGAAGCACCTTTCAATAAATTACCCTTATAACAAGCTTAGATTATATTGCAGATTACCAGATTGGACTATCCGGGGTCTAGAAGTCGAAACGACTTATGTATACTGGCGACATCAGTTTTTATTAAACAATAAATTTAAACAGTTAATGGAAACCAATAAGATCGCAAATCGACAAATTGCATCTATACACACCAAAAGCTCGTTTTGCTCCGTCGCTTTGAAAGTCCATGCAGTTTGCTTGTAGCTAGGCGACAGTCAGCACGCATGTCATATCTCCAATACTTTCTATTATCTACGATCACACTATTTCTTGGGATTAACAGTTCAGTGTTGCCAGTGGATGGCGCAGAGTGTAGTGGGGTGGCCGGTATGTGTGGGTAAGTATTGCTCGCCGGGGAACCCCACAACTTCGGTGTTGCAATATGATCAAGTCCCGCGGGGAAGGCCCGCCATAATGGGCTGTGGGTCGCGCGGTGTGGCAACCTCACGGAAAATATATCTCTACCAAGCGACGATATGAGCAAAATGGGAATTATCACCAGTTTTAACGGAATGATTGCAATAATAATAATCTTCATTTGGTACATTTAGTTGGCCTCTCATTGAAATTTCAAATAAGTTTTCAAGTTGTCAGTACGAGAGTTGGCTGCAATAAAAAAGCTTGAATGTATTTGTGCATCGGTATACGCTTCAACCGGCGAGGAACAGCCTTTTGTCTTCTTTACGCTTATCTATTGTCACTAGCGGAAGAGTGACAGCGAATGTATATGATGCTTGTAAAATAATATTGTTACGAAGCTTATAGCTTGCCTTATTCATATTGGTTCTAGTTCGGTCGAGTGCATGAAATAACGAGTGAAATAATGTCAGTTTTAATTATTTTAAGTTAATAGATTTATTTGTGTCAGATTTTCTGCTACAATTTGTTTACATGATTTTTTATCTCATTATTCATTGGACTACGTATACCTACTACAAATAAATAAAGGATATAGACAATGGCTGACGCAGATAATAGATACTTACATGTCAATATAGGTTGGTTTTACAATAACCTAATGATTTACAAATATAAATTAATTTTAATGTCTTTTTGTATCATTTAAGCCTAACTTATTGTGACTAACAAAAAAGAGACGGCAAGTTTATATGTTATTTGTTCCAGCTCACATAGATCTCATAGAAATCGTTGTCTGCCTTACTATCATAGTGAGAAGTGTGATCTAAACGGTATTGGAAAGAGAATACAGCACGCTATATATTCAAAATAAATAAATAAAAGTTAATCACAAAATAATTAAAAATTTAAAAAAAAATGGAACGTGGTGATTTTTTATAGAATTATTTTTACATGAAAATACAAAAAAGTTAGGTGACAATAAAGTTTATAATTCATTTGTCTAAAATACGTGTGTGTATTTTTTTTGTTATTAGTAATTTTATTTAGAAAAACGTAACAGGAGCTATTTTTTTAAAATTTTAAAGTTTGCATTTAAAATAATAAAATTTGATAGCGTATTTCACCACCTTTTGAAAACAGTATATAGTTTTCGGATACGTTCACAAATACTCCATTTATTTGTATTTTATTGCAAAGCGGAAATATTTTTACCTTCTGACACTGGTTAACTGGGTTAAAATATTCTAAGAGCCGCACACCTTGTCATTGCTTATTACGCATTTGAATTCAGTTCAGAAGATTATCATATGCATTCATATAAAGTATTTTAATACCTTCAGTATTTGAACAACAATGAAATAAATCAATATTCGGCATGTAAAAATTAAAACTATAATTTTATCCTGAAGAAGATACCATTGATTTTGAAACATGTTGATAATTTTGATTGAGAAATAAGGTGTTTTGCAAAGTGAGTTGTTTTCATTTAATATATTTATGACATTTGATATTTTTTTACTGACTTTATAAAAAAAATCCAATGTCAAGTATGCAGGTGACAGAGACACATGTTCCCCATACTGAGACCAAGTGTTCGAAATGTTTTCTAGGGACCAGCCTATAATATCGGCACTCACGCCGCACTCGGGAGGCACAGTGTCATGCCGATATATCAGTATACCGCACCTTAATAGTCAAATAAAAGGGTATCATTCGACTACCTTAATATGGACATCTGTCTAGTGTAGAAAAGCATGTAAAAAAAATGTATATTAAAATATATATTAAGAATAAAAAAAAATTATAAAAAAATTCCAAGTCAATAAAAAGGAAAATAAGAATTTTTTAAATACGTTTTTTTTCTCGAATATTATATGTATGCAGAATAATAACATTGATTATTTATTGAGTTAGTTTAAACAAATATAAACAAGATAATATTTCATTTTTTTAATCTTAAATATTTTTACAATAAACATAACATATTTGTTATACATTCGTTCTCCTTTCATTCTTCAGACTTTCAGGCATTTTATCATACATCTTTAGTCCTCTGTACATTATAGATATTCATTATACACATGTACAATGTACATACTGTGATTTGGAATTCTTCAAATATGGCAATCTAATTCTATTTACTTTTTTGGTTTCGTAATTATGTACATCTCTATTAAAAACAATTTCATCCTTAAAATAATTTGGTATTTGGTTTTTTCATTACTTTATGGACAAAAATTAACACATTAAATAACAGTCTCTTTTTTATTGGAATTTAGCTGCTCTCTCATTTGATCAACCCTTCGTATTTGCATTTTCCCAGTATACAACTCATAGCTCTATTCTGTGTATTATCTAGCTTGTTCAAATTTCCTTCATTGGCCAAATATAACATCGTAGAGCAATAATCTAAACGTGGAGCAACTATAGTTTTAAAAATGAGCTCTGTAGTGTTCCCATTCACTTTATCTCTGAGTCTTCTAAGAAAATTGACTTTTTTTGATACCTTCTTTAGCATATATTCAAAATTTGCTGTAAACGTTAATTTTGAATCTAGTATTACACCCAGATATTTGATCTCATTTACTTTTTCAATTTTTTTATTATATATTGTCAAATTTATTTCTGTGTTGTTCATTTTATTGCCCATTTCCATATACCTATTTTGTTTGTTTACATTCAGTTTAAACTTGTTTAGTTTCAGCCATTTTGCTATATTTTGTAGGTCTTCATTTAATTTGTTAATTGCGACTACGTAGTCATTGACGTTGCATAGATTTTTAATGCGGGCAAGAAAATTAAAATGGATAAGGTCAAATGAAATTTTCATCATTTCATGGATTATTTTTGAATTGTTGAACATTTCGCACACTATACAACAAACCAACTTGTTTCTTATTAATACTAGTGATTTTGTGAACAGTTAGTAAACCTGGCTTCCAAAAAAGGCATATTTCATACTTCCTCTAAGGTATTTAATAAATCAAAAATAAAAAATCGTAAGAATATATAAAATACCGGCATTTGCCTAGTAGTAATCGAAAAGCCTTTAAAAAACTGCAAACAAAAATTATTTTACGAATAATGAAAAAAAAATGTAAGTCGACAGGTCCTACCTACTCAATTATAAACTATACGTTACAAAATGTTAATACGTAACATTTTTTCAATTTCAAATAAAGAAATATACAATTGGTTCAAAGAAACGTCACTATCTCAATGACAATTCCTTTTTCAAACTCAGGTGTGTATAAAATGCCACTAAGAAAGTACAAATAAATGGAACGATTTCACATTTAAAAAAAAATTCTTTGATAAAAAAATAAATGAAACAATAAAACGACCACCATCTTGAAATGGAAATTGAACGCACAAACGTATTAACAGACAGGCGACATAAGAGACAGGTGATAAACAAGAATAATACCTACATCTAAAAACATCTCAACCAAAAAAATATTACTAGGTGAACTAACAAAATAAGTATATTTTAGCTTTGTATAGTGAGTGGATTAGCCATATTTCCGAATCGATTCGGCCTAGTCTATCCGCATCGGCCGCCCAGCATTGTCATTATTTTGATACCGAATACCTGCGCACCGCTCGCGCCCCCCGGGACAGGCCAAATTAGGCTGGGGCCTCGCTACGTGTACTGCTTGTTCTATGTCAATAATACCTATGTGCTTTATCTATGCTACGCTGTGCCCAATATCAACCCGCTATTCCCAGAGGCCCTGGTCAAGTTATTAGCCTGGCTGCCGATAACTTTATCTATGGAAGTGAGACAATAACAGAAACAACGGCATGCAATTAATATTAGTGTGATTTCATTTTCAATTGTATCGTATATTTTTTAACAAAGTAGGTAAACATAGTTTTGAAGAGATATGGCAAATAACGATCTAACTGGTTAAATTGTAGGTAAACATAGTTTTGAAGAGAAGTTGCAACCAACGATCTAACCGGTTAAAGTGTAGGTAAACAATGCAGGTAAACATAGTTTTAAAGAGATGTTGCAACCAATGATCTAACCGGTTAAAGTGTAGGTAAACATAGTTTTGAAGAGATATGGCAAACAACGATCTAACTGGTTAAATTGTAGGTAAACATAGTTTTGAAGAGATATGGCAAACAACGATCTAACTGGTTAAATTGAAGGTAAACATAGTTTTGAAGAGAAGTTGCAACCAACGATCTAACCGGTTAAAGTGTAGGTAAACATAGTTTTGAAGAGATATGGCAAACAACGATCTAACTGGTTAAATTGTAGGTAAACATAGTATTGAAGAGATATGACAAACAACGATCTAACCGGTTAAAGTGTAGGTAAATAATGCAGGTTAACATAGTTTTGAAGACATGTTGCAACCAACGATCTAACCGGTTAAAGTGTAGGTAAACAATGCAGGTAAACATAGTTTTAAAGAGATGTTGCAACCAATGATCTAACCGGTTAAAGTGTAGGTAAACATAGTTTTGAAGAGATATGGCAAACAACGATCTAACTGGTTAAATTGTAGGTAAACATAGTTTTGAAGAGATATGGCAAACAACGATCTAACTGGTTAAATTGTAGGTAAACATAGTTTTGAAGAGAAGTTGCAACCAACGATCTAACCGGTTAAAGTGTAGGTAAACATAGTTTTGAAGAGATATGGCAAACAACGATCTAACTGGTTAAATTGTAGGTAAACATAGTATTGAAGAGATATGACAAACAACGATCTAACCGGTTAAAGTGTAGGTAAACAATGCAGGTTAACATAGTTTTGAAGAGATGTTGCAACCAACGATCTAACCGGTTAAAGTCTAGGTAAACAATGCAGGTTAACATAGTTTTAAAGAGATGTTGGAACCAATGATCTAACCGGTTAAAGTGTAGGTAAACATAGTTTTGAAGAGATATGACAAACAACGATCTAACTGGTTAAATTGTAGGTAAACATAGTTTTGAAGAGAAGTTGCAACCAACGATCTAACCGGTTAAAGTGTAGGTAAACATAGTTTTGAAGAGATATGGCAAACAACGATCTAACTAAAGGCATGAATGAGTTTGAATCTAGTATTTACAAAAAACTAGAAACGGAAAACTCAGAAATGAAAAAATCACTGGAGTTTATCAGTTCTAAATACGATGATCTTATCAAAAAAATAGAGATGTTACTAACTAACAACAAGAAATTGGAAGATAAAATAGAAACCATGGAAAGTACGATGACAAATTTACAAAGCCGCATCCAGTCATTGGAGATTGACGCGGAACATAAAAACAGGGAAGCAAACTTAAAGTGTCTGGAATTTCGCGGAATTCCTGAAAATCAAGCAGAATCACCAGAGATGTTAAAAGGCATTTTATACAATATCAGCAAGACAACAAATTGCAGTCTGGGGTCAAAGGACATCGAAGAGCTTTACAGAGTCACGCGAAGGGAAAAACCTACTCAACCAAAGGACAACAAACCAAGGACAGTGATTGTTAAATTAACTTCAGTAACTCATAAAGAAAATCTGCACTCTGCTATTAAAAAATTTAACCATTGTGAAAATATAGAAGGCAAAATGAATACAAGTGTTATAGGTATGTCAGGTCCCAAGAACCCAATTTATGTTTCGGAACTCCTAACTTTCCAAGCCAAACGATTATGGTTCTTAGCCAGGCAGTTAGCACGGGAACGCAGTTACAGGTACGTCTGGACAAAGGCTGGGCGAATTTTTGCAAAAAAGGACGACAATTCACGGCCGATACTGATTGATTCAGAACAAAAGTTAACAGACATTAAATGACTAGAAGGTATAGTTTTTCCTATTTTACTTAAATTATTTTCAGCAATAACCAATAAAAATCAATCTCACTATCAGATCATCCCATTTATCGCCATATTTTATACAAAGTATTTAAAATTATTTTTAATATTGGACAATATGAACCAAACACGAGCATTATCTCCATCTACTTCCATTAAACAACATAAATTACCTTATTATTATTGTCTAATCTCCCTCTTTGCAATTGTAACTATATACCTAGTACTCTTATCTTGTCTCTGTGATCTTAAGATACATAATATCTCTAAAGTAAAATGGTTTTAAATGCATATTTAGAAATAGATAGTATTGGAGAATCAAACACTGAATTTACCTTAGATGAATTTGATAAAGTCAAAGAATTTAAGTGGAGTTTAAACAAAATAAATATTATACATCAAAATATCCGTACAATGGAAAATCTTGATGACTTTCTTTTATTTTTAGACAGTATTAGGTCGTCTGTGAGATTTCATATAATAATACTAACAGAATGCAGATTGAATGACTCATATCTCACAAAACAAATTGCAGGTTATCATGAATATCATACAACACAACAATTAAATCAAAACAGTGGAGTGGTAGCTTACGTTCGCGACGACATCCACTCTCATGTTAATGAAATTCGTATCAGTCAATCAAATTGTCTGAAATTAGTCATTAATGGATATTTATGTATTTTAGCCATTTACAGATCACCATCATTCTACGATATTCACGAATTTCTGGGTAATCTCCTATCTGAACTCAAAAAATGTAGTAACTTCAAACAACAAATAGTAATGGGGGATTTAAATATTAACACACTTGGAAATATACACAGACAATGTCACGATTACCTCTGCGCCATGGCAGAAAACAACTTCAAAATAAATATTAAAGGTCCTACCAGGGTTCAAGATAATAGCATATCATGTTTAGATCACATAAATACCAAAAATATTACAGCCTCTAACGCATTTGTTATTCACAATACAATAACTGATCACTATACAACCGCAATAAGCGTTCCAGACACATCTCTTAAAAAACAAGTAAAAACTAACCACTTTACACCATCCATCTGCTTTGAGGGGTTAATTAAGGATCTAAATGGTGAAACATGGCAAGATGTATGTAGAGAGACTGAAGTTAACAATGCACTCAACTTATTTATTAACAAAATCAACATGTATATATCCAAAAATTCAAAAGATAAACTCACTGCACATAAAAAAATACAACTTACTCTTTGGATTAGTAGTGGTATTGTAAAAGCTATACACAAAAGAAATCACTTACATAAAGTGGCAACAAAGGACCCACAAAACACTCTTAAACAACAGAATTACCGTAGATATCGTAACATCTGTAAAAATGTTGTGCGTAATGCAAAAGAAAGGTACTATAAGCAACAGCTCGACCGAGATCCATCCAGTAAAAATATGTGGAACATCGTTAAACAAATTACCAATACTAAACATAAAATTGACTCTGATATTAACGAACTTCTGATTACAAACACAGCCACCAGTGATTTGGACATAATTGCTTGCCACGCTAACCAATATTTTACGACAGTTTTTTTTTTTTTTTATAGAGAATACCTCACAAGAGTCCCAACTGCTCCCGTCTGGAGCCAGTGAGACTATGGCATCCCCAATTGGGGTATGTTGTGAGGCTGAAGGAAAGTGGGGAAGGGAAGGAGATGGGGAAGAGGAGGGTAGGAAAGTACCTGGCTATTCAGATCTAGTCACTAAACACGGCTAAAGTTGGATCTAAGCTTGCGGAAAATATCCTAAGTTTCACCAAGGAAACTGAAGATTCATTGGCATCTGCAATAGAACCAAAACAAATTCATTTTTCGTTTAAATTCCCACCTACGTCAAATGAAGAGGTCATAAAAATTATTGACAATCTTAACACTACGCATTCAAAAGGTCCTGATAGTCTTAACACTCATATTCTAAAAATCATTAAACACAATATCGCATCGCCTTTGTCGAACATTTTCAATAAAAGTTTTTCTTCTGGGGTTTTTCCTGACCATCTTAAAAAAATCTATAATAGTACCAATCTACAAAAGTGGACCCAAAAACCAAGTGGGCAATTATAGGCCAATATCCCTGCTGAGTGCAATCTCAAAAATTATAGAAAAAATCTTTAAAAATAGATTAAGTAATTATGTAGAGAGCCGAAAACTTTTAAGCAAAAATCAGTTTGGCTTTCGGCCGGGGAGAGGAACGGACGATGCTATAGCGCAACTTACAGAACATATTTCTGGAAATATAGATCGCAGAAAGAAAAGCATTGCACTGTTCTTAGACTTAGCCAAGGCTTTCGATACAATTTCTCATAAAATACTCCTCAAAAGATTACAAAATATTGGTGTTGTAGGTATGCCTTACGAATGGTTAAAGAGTTACTTAACGGGTAGAAGCCAGCAACTCAAAATAGGCAATACAGTGAGTAACTCACTAGACACCAACTTTGGTGTACCACAGGGAAGCACACTGGGACCTCTTCTATTTATAATTTACATCAATGAGTTATGCAATCTACCAATAGGCGGAAAAATTATTACGTTCGCGGACGATACGGTAGCTATATTTGAAGGAGAGGATTGGGCTGAAACTCATAAACATGCTGAAAGTGGAATCAATGCGATAAAACAGTGGCTTGACAAAAATCTACTAACACTAAATATAGCAAAAACTAAATACATAAGATTCAGCTCAACCATAAAGGGACGACCTAGTACATCGTACACAATAAAAACTCATAAGACTAATTGTATTTCCTATAATATGGACTTTAACTGCAACTGTGAAGCTTTGGAATGTGTGAACAACATCAAATATCTAGGTGTTATCATAGACAATCATCTTAAGTGGAAATATCACATCGACAATCTTTCAAGTAGGGTAAGAAAATTGATATACATTTTCTTTGCATTGCGAAACATAATTAAACAAAAAGACCTAAGAAAAATATATTTCGGACTGTGCAACCCCATCTTAACGTATGGTTGTATTGGCTGGGGAGCGTCAGGAAGAACGATTTTAGATCCGCTTGTAAAGGCCCAGAAATCCATAATTAGAGTCATTATGCGTAAACCCTACAGGTTCTCAAGCGACAAACTCTACAAAAAATTTAACGTTCTTGATGTTCGTCAAAACTTCATAAAAAAGATTATTATCCATGTACATAAAAATATAGAAAATTTTAATAAAATTGATCACAAATACAATACAAGAAGTCACAACAGAAAGGATCTCTTCGTCCCAGGGAGCAATACGGCAAAGTATCAAAAGACGTATGCGTATCTGGGACAGAAATTATACAATAAAATCCCCCCAGACTTAAATATTAAAAATTGCAAAATGTCCTGCATTGGTTCAATAATAACTAAATGGTTGATTGGGTTGGGTAGGGAGGAGTCTGAAAAACTATTACATAATGTGACTTAAAACGATACATGGTTGGCACATGAATGAATGGCACATTTAGTAAAAACTTAGTACATAGGTATTAATTAAAAAAAATAATAATAATTTAAATTGCATTTGGCACTTTACACACTTTGGTTCCTTAGAACAGGCAATCTGCCTAGCTAGGAACTAATATCGACCTAAAACAACGTAATAACACTTGTATTCATTTTAAATATATTCTCTTATTATGTAATATTATTTGTTATTTTGGCTTTAAATGTATCAAATGTAAATAAATAAATAAAAATAAAAAAATAAAATAAATAAATAAAACTGGTTAAATTGTAGGTAAACATAGTATTGAAGAGATATGACAAACAACGATCTAACCGGTTAAAGTGTAGGTAAACAATGCAGGTTAACATAGTTTTGAAGAGATGTTGCAACCAACGATCTAACCGGTTAAAGTCTAGGTAAACAATGCAGGTTAACATAGTTTTAAAGAGATGTTGGAACCAATGATCTAACCGGTTAAAGTGTAGGTAAACATAGTTTTGAAGAGATATGACAAACAACGATCTAACTGGTTAAATTGTAGGTAAACATAGTTTTGAAGAGAAGTTGCAACCAACGATCAAACCGGTTAAAGTGTAGGTAAACAATACAGGTAAACATAGTTTTAAAGAGATGTTGCAACCAATGATCTAACCGGTTAAAGTGTAGGTAAACAATGCAGGTAAACATAGTTTTGAAGATATGTTGCAACCAACGATCTAACCGGTTAAAGTCTAGGTAAACAATGCAGGTTAACATAGTTTTAAAGAGATGTTGGAACCAATGATCTAACCGGTTAAAGTGTAGGTAAACATAGTTTTGAAGAGATATGGCAAACAACGACCTAACTGGTTAAATTGTAGGTAAACATAGTTTTGAAGAGATATGGCAAACAACGATCTAACTGGTTAAATTGTAGGTAAACATAGTTTTGAAGAGAAGTTGCAACCAACGATCTAACCGGTTAAAGTGTAGGTAAACATAGTTTTGAAGAGATATGGCAAACAACGATCTAACTGGTTAAATTGTAGGTAAACATAGTTTTGAAGAGAAGTTGCAACCAACGATCTAACCGGTTAAAGTGTAGTAAACAATGCAGGTTAACATAGTTTTAAAGAGATGTTGGAACCAATGATCTAACTGGTTAAAGTGTAGGTAAACATAGTTTTGAAGAGATATGGCAAACAACGATCTAACTGGTTAAATTGTAGGTAAACATAGTTTTGAAGAGAAGTTGCAACCAACGATCTAACCGGTTAAAGTTTAGGTAAACATAGTTTAGAAGAGATGTTAATACCAACGATTTAACCCCCTTAAAGTGTAGATAAGCAATGCAGGTAAACATAGTTTTGAAGAGATATTGCAACCAACGATCTAACCGGTTAAAGTGTAGGTAAACAATGCACGTAAATATAGTTTTGAAGAGATATTTCACCAACGATCTGACCGTTTAAAGTGTAGGTAAACCATGCAGGTAAACATAGTTTTGAAGAGATGTTGCAACCAACGATCTAATCGGGTTAACTTCTTATTTAGTTTCCATATTTTCCTATAGGAAATACGATCTTTCCTATCGTATGTAAAACTGCACGAGGAAGATGTTCTTCACAATATCAGAGGATGTGATATATGCACGTGCGTTTATTTATTCTGAATTCTACAAATGAATCGTGCAAACATAAGAAAGGTTCGTTTCTACGACTCATTCGTGAGTTCAACAGTTCGGCTGTATAACGATTTGCCGGCTTATGTGTTTCCTCTTTCTTAAAACATGGGTCTCTTCAAGGACCATATTCATTCAAAAAACCCTCCACACAATAACCCCAAAGATAATAATATAGGTCCGGAGGGAAATTATTTTTCTCGAGTTCTCCTGTGTGGAGTTAATAATATAAATAAAAATAAAAGTAGAAGTATTCGTTTTTAATTTATTTTTACTTTAACGAGTATCTACTTTAGAATGTGATGAGTTTTCGTATTAGAACTCAACATTAACGGATGTTGTCAATAAACCGTGTAAGCACGGTAAATAATATATGTAAAACCTTAATTAATTAAAAAGAAAAACAATGCGTGACGCAATAAAAAAAGGCTCTGAAAAGGAGACTTGCTGGGACGGTTAATCAAAGGCTGTATAAGTTGGTATTACTTCAATGTGTGAAAAATATCCTCTGATGGCTGCAAGTAAAACATGCAAGCAACAAAAATAAGAGCATAATGTTTCCTTTGACAAGGATTTGTCGATAAAGGTATGTAAATAATTATGTTAATCGTTGTGGCGCTAGAAGCGTATGGTTTGTGGTAATTTACTCTGGCGCTGGAGGGAACAATAAGCCAAACAGCCTTCACTAGAGCCTTCCACCCCAACCCCTCCCACCACCCCCTCCGATGGGACCCATATGGGTAGTCAAATACTCCACAGCTTGGGTAGGATGTGAATTGTTGTGTTGACATCAATTTACATTCATTTTTATTAGGGAAATTATAACTTCCTTTGTTACGCGATCAAATTCAGCAGTACCCCGGTTTACGGTGGATAAATTAAAAATCGTTAATTATTACGTTTCATAAAGTAAATAATCATTAAACATTTATACAAAGTATAAGATTTTTCTACGCCGTTCTTACTGCATTAAAATATGTGTGCATTTATCTGGTAGTTAATGCTAGAAGTGCCTGTTAGTTTCTGGAAATTTGATTTAGAAAAGTACTCTAAATCGTCCTTTATTTGATTTTAATGAATTTTTTGTCAGGTGTTCCAGATTAATTAAATTATTGCTTAACTAAAGTATAATTCAAAATATTATTTCAGTGTATTTTATGACAAGAAATTGTGAAACAATCTTCATTCTTGAGCCATTCCCAAAATTGGCATGATCACTTAGATACTAACATATAAACTTGAAACAAACAATGACTTTAACCTCTCGAAGGCCAGGTGTATTTGGAAAAAATCGCGCGAGATTATCTTCCCGGCTTTTGTTCAAATATCGTATAAAAACAAAGGAATTGTTTTTTTTGTGATTGTTTTCTGTTTGCCAGATAATGTACCTTATTATTCATATATATTTCATGATAATATCGTTACAAGTTTTCCCAGAATAGCTATTTTTAACAAAAAACTGTGAAAATATTTCCCATTCGACAAAAAAATGTAAATAAAATATATTCATACGAAAATGATCATTTTTTTTTTATTTCTCTACAAACCTAAATAGACACCCTACATGAAAAAAACCAATTCAAAGGTGTTTTCGAAGAAGTAATGACATAAATACTTATTATTACGTTTTTAGATTTTCACGGCCAAAAGCAAAAGGCGTCGATATCGACGGATCTGCCGGATCTGCCCTGATGATGGACACTGCAACGCTGTCCGAAACGTCGGCTAAAGAAGGAGGTAGCACAACACGGCATAACACCCCAAAAACAAACAACGAAAAAAAAAAAAACATAAATACTTGTTTGAAAATGAAATGACAGTTGAAAACCGTTTGTAAAAGTGACGCCAAGTTGACCATAGATATTTATTATAAATTATTCAGATGGGTTGGCGCTATGTATGGCGCTATGTATGTATGCTATGTCAAGACCGAGAACGGCGCAAGCGAATCCGACCGTGTTCTTCATACAACTTATTTATACAAAAGGAACAAAATCGCTTCAAAAAAATTTTTTTTTTTAATTTTCACCCGCGGCCACCGGTGGGCGAACGGTAGTCGAGAGTGCTTTACAAGAGAATACCGGGAATTAGTCATTTTTAAATCAAATTTTAGACGTATTTACTCTTTTTTACAAAAAAAAATAAATTGATTTTGAAAGATTGTTATTTTATCTGGTACACGCAGTTTTAAAATTTTGAAAAACTAAGTGCATTTATAATATACTAAGGTTATAATACCGTTGTTCGTTGGCAGATTTGTTCAATTTTCAAAAGATAGATTCTATTAAACAACACAAATTTAAAATCATATAAATCATACAATACAATAAAATAAATCAATATATAATCTAGTCAACACAGTTTTCTAAATTTTTATTTTAGATAAATTAAAATCATTAAAAAATAAATCCGAGAACGTGTTTTGTGACAAAAATACCTCAGTTTTTCTATTTATTTAAGGTCTTACAAATTAAAATATTTCAGATTTTTTTTACACACTTATTTTGTTTAAACATTATTAAATTATTTTGATCAAAAATTAATGTTAAGAAGTATATAATTTTCATTCATTTACCATCTCCCGTTTGATCATTTTTATGGCAGCTCGAGACATAAATTCTCCCCATTCATTAGCCGCCGAGATGCGGCCGTGTGAGGTTCTCTGTTTGCGCTGCTCATTTTGACAACATTTCGCATTAAATTTAAAACTAATACCGTTTAGCTTCATGATTGTAATAATGGATTGGTGGATATTACCTCTTAATGGGGAGTGTAGAACTTGGGTGTAAAAGCATATTTACAAAAAGCTCGCGTTCTTTAAACTTTTATAGAAAAATGCTATCATCAGATATTTTCTATAAATATAAATGTATATCTTGTTCGCGAATTTAAAAATTGCGTTAACAAATTGTTTTATTAACAATTCTCACACTCGTACATTTCACCTTTCCAATTTTCTAAGTTTTTTCCGATGTGACAAAATTGGCTCTAAGAGATTTGTCAATGGTATGGGTGTAGTTTAAAACTGTAAAAATCTGCATTGGAAGCACAACGAGCTTTCGTTTGTCATAAATAAACATTTTTTTTATTAAAGTAGGTAATTTAAAAATCAAAGCCGCCAAATCTCGCTCAGCCGTGGAATAGTAAGTACGGTCCCAGGGAACTAGCGCCACCTTATAATAATAATCTGCGATCGCCACGTCTTGTCTAGGTCACTCGCGCTAAAGCAATCGACACCCGACACCCAGCACCGACACCCACAGGACTAACCGGGTGCTATTCTCTTAATCCAAATAACAGTCGTGGAAACGATTTTATCGAATGAAAAGACAATGAAAGGACATGAAAATTATTTTCAAAATTAGCCAATAGCCAAATGAATTTACACATTCAAAGGAGTATAAATTACAAAAATAAAACTTTTTCATTCTTGTACACTGACCAATTATCAATTATTATTTACCAATGTTCGCTTTCATAAAAAAATAGAGATGTTCAAAAAGTAATTTTACCTACTTTAGTTTATATAATAAATATATTTTCATCAAAATAAAAAAAGACGACGTCATTGTTCGTGTAATTTGCTGCAGAAACACGATGGCAAAAACTTATTTTATATCACAAATTTTTTACACATTTTTTTTTACATTTGCTCCACGCAAGAGACCCCGAGGAAAAAAATCACCAGGGTCTATGTCATCTTTGGGGTTGCTGTGTGGAGCTGCTTTCCTTTTAAGGTAAAGGAAGTTCTGGGAAGGAAAAAAGTATGTGGGTGTTTAGTAATCTAGGGGTCAATGTGTCCAGTAATGATGGAAGTGTGAAACCATCCATCCCACTGCGGTGCAAGGAGATGGGTCGAAAGAGTACAGCTGGAGAGGTCTAGATTAGGTCTCCCTCGACCACACGGAGAAAAATGTTTTTCTAAAATATGATCATTTTATTCGTAAAAACGGTTAAAAATAGGACTGAAGTTCTTACGAACAAATTAACATAAATGTTTATTGTTTGGAAAATGTAAGAATAATTTGTTGGTATACGTACGAAATTACGTATACCAACAAACTTTTCTTACATGTTCCCGCCAATAAACATTGAAACCCTGTTAATTGGTTCGTTAGAAATTCAGTCCCGTTTTTAACTGTTTTTACGAATAAAATGATCGTATTTCAGAATAACATTTTTCTCCGTGCAGGCTCTCTCGATCCTACCCGCACGCAGTGTGTGGAAAAACACATCCGCCGCCAAGACCTAGACAAACCTCACCCCATGAACCCGGGCATCCCTGTCAAGTCGCCAAACGTAGCGAACCACTGGGTGACCTATGGCAAGGGTGTTGGTTATCCAATAAATTGTTCAAATACCGCCTCCAAAATTGAAAAAATATATTTTTTGTTTCGGTAAATATCGCTTCCCTGAACAAGTTTCACTCTGATTGGCGATATTATATAATAACTACTGTTTAACTTATCTATTCCTCTCACAGCTCCACGGGTGCATTGCTTCCCAGCGGCTGATGGCGGTATATCCACTCACACTACTGCCAAGAGGTTATCTTGTCAAGAAGTTATTATATTATTGTGTTGCCAGTGCTCAACGGTAGTTAGTAAAGGAAGCCTTACTAGGAAAGAGATTATCCCAGAGCTACGATAAATTACACTCTCAAGTAGGTACTAATTAAATGTAGTGCTGATACCTGGTGACGAATGAATTTATTGTAGACTTAGGGGGTTTCTCACCATCCTCCCAATAGCTTATCTACACTAATAACGAATATTTTAGATTTACGATTTACGGTTTATTTATCTATTATGTTGGAGTTTATAATTCGGTACTGGAACCTATGAATAGTGTCTATATATTGGATAAGTTGGCCGAGTTTTCTAATCACTGCGAGTATTTTATTTTTATTTTTAATAATATTCGTTATTAGGGTAGATAAGCTATTGGGAGGATGGTGAGAAACCCTCTTACTTAGAATGCGAATTTACGATGTACACTATCGTGAAGTGGTGTTAGCGAATAATCCAATCAGGTTTATCTATCTATAGATTAAGCGAGGTTAGGTAAGGTTATCGTAAGTTAGGGCTAGTTTATCTAACAATCTACTATTTCTGGAGTTAGAACTAAAAGTCCGGTCAAAATAGACATTTAAGGTTACTTAGTTCCCATAAAGCTGAAAATTGATACCAATGTTGGGAACACCATTATAAATGAAATGTGAAAAGTCCCCACCGATGCCACAATCTGCAAGATTTTTTGATCAAGACCGAAAAAAATGGTTTTTTTTTGCATTTTTCAGCCAAACGGTAATTTTTATCATAAAAGTAGGTAAGAAAAAAGTAGTAAATTTATAATTGTAAAAATTTATTCTTACACGTTTTATCCTAAGAATCACCGTTTCTGGGATTTAGCGATTTAAAATGTTGAAAAGTTGTGTTCTCCATAACATGCTCGAGTACGCCGCATATATACATACATCACTGGACTCGTAATACAAGTAAAAAATATTGGTCTGTGTAACTTATCCGTACAAATTGTACGAATCAGAGAATATAAACTCAAAAGAAGCCCATTCCCTTATTTTATATGCCCGCATATGCAGTATTCGAAATGTATCTGAAATGTGCATAATCTAACCTAACCTAACAATACTAATATTTTATTTTATTCCTTTTAATACTTTTGACGTTTATTATTATTTGAAGATACCAATTTATTTCAATAAAGACACACTTCCAAAAAAGAGAAAAATTTGTATTTTTCCCGCGACGAATGTTCCGTGAATTTTCCGCGATGAATATGAGGCGATCCGCCCACTGAGGCAACTGAAAACTGTCAACTGGCATCTGTCTTTGTATGAAAATGTGATGGCCCGCACACTACACAATCACTCAAAAACCCGTTATCAATGGTAACGCAAGCGGTGACTCGCGACTAGCACTGCTGATTGCCGTGGCCAGCCGTTGCTAGTTGCCAGCTGTCAGCTGATTGTTCTCCGTCTATGGTTAAACAAGCTTTTTGACCAATCAAGACATAGAAACCAGCCGGTTTTAGTTTGTTTTCAGTTCCCTCGTCAACGGAGCGCCAAACTGTACGTCTGTTTATCAGGTCTTTAAGATGTATTTAAAATGAAATTTTGTTTAATTTTAATATGATGTTTTGTATATATAATTTATTCAAAGTTATCCAAAGAGTGCAATAATTTTATGTTCGATATCTGGTGATATTTATAAGTCTCGCACCCACCGAGCCCCCCTTCCCAGGGGATTCCCCGAGCAATCTCCGCCGAGTGGCGGGACTCAATTAAACTTTAAGATGATATGCACACCCCGTGCCGCCCCCGTCCCCGCCCCAGCCTCCGTCACCGCCCCCCTAGCCGCCCCCCAGCCGCCCACCGCCCCGGGACCGAACAGATAACACTTGTGTTTTTAGTTGCCACGCGGTTTGTCCTTGTTCTCGGTCGGAACGTGCATTGTCACGTCTCACGTGTTGCCCGTAGATACACTTTTATTTGAATTCTGTGGGAAACATTTGAATGTGCATAGAGATATTAAGAAGTAGATTATAACTATTGTGCATTTTGCAAAACTTGACAATTGGGTTGGTAAAGGTATTTAGTAATATACTCAACAAAGTAAGATAAAACAAAAATAGAGTTCGAAAAAAATTAGTGTTGAATTTTAACTTTTTTAATTGAATTCGAAGTAATTTTGTGTAAATACGTAGATTTACGCTTTTTATGTATTTCAAAACACCAATGTTTTTTCCTCCTATGCTCAACAACTATTTTCTCTAAATCAGTTTTTAGCGATAGTAAGAGGGAAAATATAGATTTAAACCATTCATTTGTAATAATAATAATAGAATAACAAAATCGTCATGTGTGATACCAATGACTAGAGTTGAATGTGAAAGATATTACCACATTTCTAAGAAATACCACGAGTCACGATAGATTAAGCTCACCTGCAATGCTTAGGACTAAAAAAAATAAATAGATAATTTCTACAGCCGTGTGTCATTGAACATTTCGTAGGAGCCAAAGAAAGGAGGATCGATTTTATATACAAGAAATGTTAGACTGCATTTTTATTATTTTTTGTAATCGGAATCCACACGATTGGTACATGCCTACACCTACCTATTCAACGCTTTTACCTCAGTACATAGAACTTTGCAGAATTCTTTAAATTTTTCAATTTTATGGGAATTTTAGAGTCCTGAATTCCATCTATAATATAAAAATTAATGTTTGTTTGTTTGTTCGTGCCTTATGCGCGGCCATACTCTTCATCCGATTACGATGAAACTTTGGGAATATGATGTGCGGGATGGTTATAGGATAGTGAGCTCTGGCGTTATGAAATTATTTCCCATATTATTCGTACGGTTGCGATTAAAATTTCATCCGATTGCTATTTTTTTTTTGTACTGTTGTAAACATGCCCATAAATACTTCTATATCTATACTAGTGAGCTTTGACATTATGAAATTTGGATAAAAAAATTAAATATGTCACGCGAGTTGTTGGAAAAATGGGTGTATTTTATGGAGTTAGGCGGCAGGGAAAAAAGGCTGGGGAGGGGTATGCGAAAGGGTCGGTTGGGGAATTAAGGAGGTGGGCTTCGCGGGAGGGGGGAAGAGGAAGTGGGGAAGGCGAAGAAGGTGGAAGTGGAATGCGTGAAGGGGGGTGTTCGAGAGAAAGTGGAGAGCGGGAGAGGGGAGGGGGAACGCGGGAAGGGGAAAAGGGAACGCGGGATGGAAAGAGGAAGGGGAACGGGGATGAATGGGAAAAGACACGAAGGGAGAAACAATTTATTAATTTAATTAGCATTGCAATGCATGCCGGGTATCAGCTTGTAATAAAATAAATAACATTAACTATAACCGTATTGTGCTACCGGATTCGGATATGGTGAGTAGCGGCAAATTAATTACATATACATAGGTATTGGCGTTTTTACAATATTCCCCAAGCATTAAAAATATTAACTCTTATTAAAAAAAAATCGAATGACCTTCTACTTCTGGACCCCTAGAGCCCCCTCTGGTCATCACATATAGGTACTTTATTTTATTTTGAACTTCATTATAATATGTTGCATTTTGACACATGTGAATAATTATTATCTAATTAAAGATTTATACAAAAAACAAGTATTCGAACAGCTAAAATTGCAAGCATTTGCAATCTGATTGAATTAAATTTAAACTGTATTTCTCATATCCCTTTTAATTTTTAAATTCAATACCATGCATTACACCACATATTCCACCCTCGCATCCTTCCCAGTATAAATAATAATAAATGTCCTTGTACCGCCACCCCGACCCCCGGTCTCTGTGAACCGAACCCTTCACTAAAAACAATATCGCCATATTAAATGTCCTCACTGTTCTCAGCTAACTGCCATTATTTCACACAGAAACTCGATACTCGAATCAAATGGGATCAAAAACCCGAAATGATCGTCAAAACGCATTAAATCACGACCCAGTTACATACAAAAACGGGCGTTACGGACACCAGACCCCATATATCTTCAAATCGGTATTCAAATATCCTAAAGAGGGTGTAATACCAAGTAATACTCTGGTAAAAATGTTTTCGTTATGCTCCACGTGAAGGGAAATAGTGTATTAAAATACAATTGAGTTCTGAATAGGCGCTCGGAATGAAGGTTGAATGAATAACCTGGTAAAGGTGCCGAACCTTTTGTTGGCTGTAAGTGTTTGCGAACGCCCATTTAACGGTTCAAATTTTGAGATTTATTTTATTTTACAATCAATTGGATATCCCAACAAAACGCCCATGCCCCCTGCCTACCCCTTTATGGAGTTTGACGGTGGCGGGATGAGATGTTATGCCTGAAGGGCAATTCGATACTCACCGATTCATTTAATCGTTTTATTTTTTGTAAAGGTGGGTTATTTTAAATTTCGGAACCCTTTTAATTTGTTAAAACGTATTTTTTCAAAGGTATTTTTTTAGGAATTCATACACACGTAATAAAAGCGTTAAACACTCATGAACACAGCTTAAAAGAGATCACCAATTTAAAAAAAAACTAATTTAAACCTTGATAATGCAGAAAACTTTTTATGTCACAACAAAATATTTGTACTTCTACGACTAAGAATTTAGCTATAATAATGACTATAAAATTACTTTGTTTTAATTCCACTTTAATCCATCTTTTAAAATCGGTTTCGGTTGTCCTGAACCTTCATCAGAGGTAGGGATGCAAGATTTTTAAAAATATTGATGTATATTGAATTTAGAGGATGTATCGATATTTCAAAGAAATCCATTGTAGTTTTAGTTATATCAAATGTTTATCGATTATTTATGTATATAATTTTTTAAACTTGCGAATAATCGCAAAGTTTGGATAGGTATATAAAATGTGTTTTTATTCATTAATTTATTTAAAACAAATTAATTCCAGTATTTTGAACGGTTTGTACCAGCCATCGAACTTAAAAATAGTAACTTTGACAGCCTGCTTCCTTGTAGCCGATTTTGTGCATATTTTAATTTGGGCGGGTTTTTCGATATTTCAATACGATGTAGATATCGAGTTTTTATATCGATAAATATTGATATTTTTAAGGGTCGATATATCGGTATTTATCGGTTTCCCGATATATCGTTGCATCCCTAATTAGAGGTGAACAAAATATATTGAATATAAGAATATAATAGCAAAGAATAAATAAACATTAAAAATATAATACAGAGTTTTATTTGATTATTCCAAGACATAAAATTGTGCGTTCATTAATTACAACCCAATATAAATAATAAAATAAATATTATTCTAGTGTTGGACTGTTTGTTGACTGCACGACTAAACGTCAGAACGATGTTATTATATTCGTCACAATTTTAATAATGGCCTAAAATTCGGTGTCGAAAGCTGGACGTAATAAATAAATTATTTATTATCCGGGGTATTACGCCATCTTGCGCTAGCTCTTTATTTAGCCAAAGTTTAGGACACTGTTAAGGTGTCCATCATCGGAGAGATGTGTATGTGCAAAATCCCAAAACTAAATTGCGATAATACTTGCCAGTGAAAATCTTTCTTCTTTCAAAATGTTTCTATCTTGAAAATTGAAATCTAATTTAAAACAGCAAATAATGAAGTATATACGTATATATAAGAAAAAAACGTAGGTTTTGGGGAGAAATTTTAACATTAATTTGAAGTAAATTAAGCTGTTTTATAAAAGATTACGAAAATATTTCATTTTAAAATTTGTCGAATCAAATCATTTTCAATTTTATTCTCTTTGGACGGGTTGCCCTGTTTCCACGACATTAGTCACATGAAAATATCAGCCGTGTACATATAGTGTACAACCGTGTACACAGAGTCGTGGGGTTTTTTTTAATGAACAATATATAAAAAGTTAATTTGCAAGTTCTGTAGAAGTTATTTTCAAATTTCATTTTCAGTTATTAGGTAGTTGTTTTACAAAACTTAAATAATAACAGAACTTTCACAGAAGTTACAAATAAAGTTTGAATTTTGAGAAATTGTACAAATTCTGTGAAACAATATTTAATAATATTATGTAACACCATATTGATATAAAGTACGATGCTTATTTGTAAAATGTATGAGAATTTAAGTTTTGTCTTTTCTGATAAAAGTCTCTTTCTTTTCTGATAAGATTTCTTTCCCACTGATAAGGTATACATGACCAATGAACTTAAATATAATATTTTGTAAAATATACTCGTATTTGTAAAAATGTAACCCATATTCTTTATATTAAAATAAAAAAATTAATGAACTATTATTTTCTTTTACCAAATCAAATTTTCAAACGGAAACAATATAATGATACCTCAAGAATACTCACAATACTGAGCATAATACATATAAATAAAATATTGATCGAATCATTTACTAGAACAAAGCCACCCTGAAACAAAAAAAAACCCGCTTCCCACATCCTCTCTCCCAAACCAAGTCGCATTACAGCCTCCTTAATGTTCTCACAACACACACAGTTGTTTTAAAAAAATGCAAAACAATGGACCCTTTACGAAATTCCATCTCCCTGACAAGCGTTTACCATTCAACCAATTGCTCTAAGGATATCTTCACAATTAAAACTTGTTAGTGATACATGATTTTATTGTATGGTGAAGGTTAAAATCTCCATTATCCTAAGGCAGGTTACCCACGTGTGTTCTTACCTATATTTTATTGAATTAATCGATTTAGAAAGCCATTTTTGTGTCTTTGTGTGTTTTGTGGAGTAAAATCGAGTTTGTATATTAAAGCTTATTGATTTTTATTTCAATGTTTTATCGAACATGAAGCTTAATTCTTTGGAGCTAGAGATACAATGTAATTACAATTTAGGAATGAAATGAATGAAACCAAAGGAATCGTATGAGACTGCCGAGTACTTGGCAACATTAGATTATTCGATAAGATTATGCGAGTATTCTCGAATAGACATCTTACTTCTTATCTTACTAATATTATAAACGCGAAAGTTTGAATGGATGTATGTATATTTGTTACTCTTTAAATCAAAATTTAATGAATGGATTTTAATGAAACTTCAGAATATACATCAGAATAACATATAGGCTATAATTTATAAAGCTAGCTATTTATTTTCAATATTGAAAATAATAATTATTGTTTAATAGAAAACGTCAAAATTTGAGAATGACATTTTTCATTCATTTAATTTGTTAAATTAAAATTCTATTTTGGAAAATATTTAAATTAGTGATTTTATTTCAAGTACTCGCCTAATACTTTGAATCGAATCAAGAATTATACATATTTTAAATAAATAGATTAAGAATTTTGGTATAAACGTAGATAGGAAAAGAAAATAGATTACTCGAAGTACTAATCCTACGCAGACGAAGTCGCGGGCAGAAGCTTGTATTAATATAATACAAACAGTCTATGATGATATCTACCTATGTATGCAGAATGAAGAAGATGAACGATGATGAACGGAATTTGAAAGATCGGTTAAAAAAACGCTGTGTATTAATAATATTATTAAAGTAAAGTTATGTAAGATGAATTCTTCATCTTGTAGATGGGTAGTATTTGGGAAGTATGTTCATGAAATATGGAAAGACTGAAAAGGACAATAGAAGAAAGGTGAATGCAGGAAACTCCTTTGCATTGCAACACACCAAAGAACTATTTGTATGACTCGATCTAAAATTATTTTTAATTGCAACAACAATATCAGATTGCATGATGTTGGCAATATTTTCTAGAAAGTAGTACATGTGTTCAACTGCATGGAATACATATGAAGGCTGTAATAACATACCTCAATAATAATAATGAATATTGGCATAATACTATTCTTCTTCATGGGGTATATGTAAATTAAATAGCATATTTATCTTTATGATTGCTGTCTCACAAAACTATTATATTAAAATATATATATAAATAATCCTCACTAAATTCATTATCCATTAAAGACATCAATCACCTCATATATATCATTCTGTTTTAGCTAGTTTTTGACTTACTCTGGGCCTTTCAAACTTTTTTCTGAAACTCCTTCCTCCATTCATTCATTCGATATTCTTCTTCAACTTACGTCACCTCGATGAACAGCTAAATGGTTAAGGCTTATGTGTTGGTTAATGTCTGTCTCTTCAACATCCAGTTCACTCTTTCCTCTCCTCAAAAATACCGTTCGCACAGCATCCTCAAAGATGACAACAGCTCTGAGGGATTTCTTTCCTCTAGAAGAAAATAATGTTTTTTTTTAAACTCATTGTTAAATGGGCACACTATCATAAACTTCTTATAATCATATCTCAAGAAATTCAATTGTGTAAATAATTGTAAATCGTATTTCCCTAGTACGCCGGGTACACGATAACGAGCAGTGGCGCCCCGTGGCTAGCGGCCGGCTGGGCGCAGCGCCCCCTCCTGGGTGCTGCGGCCCCCTGCGGACCCGGCGGGGCGCCACTGGAATCTGGCAGCGGGGGGCCGTCGGGCTACGGTCCGGTGGGGGGCCCCAAGACCTACTGTTCAAATAACAATATGGACGAGAGTAAAATTGATCGCATGATATATTAAACCGATTAAGATTAGAAGCGAAATAAAATGATTAGTAGAAAGGTAATAAGAAACACAGGATATTTTCGATGTGAGGTCATAATTGCGGTTACTCTCGATTTGAAATTGACCTTTCTCGGTGCCTCTTGGTCGCTCATGAGCGTTTCACGTGAAGCTTTTTTTCATACCGATCCCAATATGTTTAATGATTCCGCATAGCCAACATGATAGCCAACGTCCGTTGAACGAACAGGACACGAGAAGAAGAAGAAAAAGCTAACCTAAGATTAAGTAAACAGAGATTTGTAAACACTATCAGTTTTGACGTGGTAAGCGACCAACATTCAAAAACAAAACAAGAGATAGCCAGGTACCTGCCAATCGTCCCCCTTCCCATTTCGTTTCACTTCCCAGTTCTTTCAGTCTAAGTAAATGAAGATAACATCAATTAAATGCAGGCTGGTGTCACCTTTCATTTATTTGTCTATGCAATCTTTATTTATGTCATATTTTGTCTATGGATTTTACCTGCCAATACAATCCGATTGGTTTATTTTTTATGCAAATTCATTGTCACATCATTACTTTAATTTAACAATTTTTACCAATTCATTCCACTTTTAGAAGTCTAAGGGCTCGGATTCAAATATAATCTACCAGAAATGCTATTCATCTGAATAATTTACATTGTATCCATCAGTGCAAAACACAGTTTTTTAAAACAGTGTTTTTATTAAGAGCATAACCTCAATCCATCTATCATATCTTCTGTACGCGTCCCAGCGTGTGGAAACAAAGGAATTCAGAGAAGCAGTTAGTCTTACACAGCGCCGGTTCTACGAAATCTGGCGCCCTGTGCAGGAAGTACCGATGGCGCCCCCCCCCCCCCCCCCAACATTTTTTTAAAATTCAGATAAAAAATTTATATACACATAAAAAAAAAAAAAAAATTATGCAATACGTTTAAAATAAATTAATATCCCGCCAACAAGAATCAAGAGTAACTTTTCCAAGTGACCTGGCGGTAGCTATCTATGACACTGGACAAAATAATAACATCATAACAAAATATAATATAAAACATGAGGCAGTTTAGTTCAGAAATAATAATATTCTGATCAGTTTGTTTAATATGGTGCCAAATCGCGCGCGAATGGCAACATAAATAAACCAATAACGCGGCGAAAGCGACGAACTATCATCAAAGAGCAACTTGTAATCAACGAAGGGAGATGCGTACGAGAAGCGATTAATGAACCAATCACAATGTTTGTTGAATTTCGAACGATACAATGGTCGTAAGAGCAACAAGGAAAAATAGGTCTTACGTTCGTATGAAATATATTGTATTTGGAAAAAAATTCCTTGACGTAAGTCAAATCCGTATTTCGTTAAATTTTAACCATCGATGCGCGCGCATTAGGTTCACGCATATGGAAATTGAGTGTTGCCAGCGCGAACTAATAATTCCGTATTACGAGTAATTTTTAAACGATTCGGGGAATATTTTAATTGAATTTTAAAACAATATTTATTTTATCACGGCGCCCCTTCGTAGTGGGCGCCAGGTTTTTTGCACGTTTTTGAACGTATGGCAGATCCGTCGCTGGGCTTACAAACTACAGCAGAGTTCCTGGAGACCACAGCCAGGGATCGTCTAAAGTAGCAATGTAACCACTGCACAAACTGATCAAGTAAACTAGAAAGAAGATATAGATAGGGATATGGGATTCTTATTTGGGATACCGCAATCTGATTTGGCTATGCTCGTAAATGTGTGATGATTTTTTTTTTCAAAGAAAAATCTAACTTAACCCTCAGATTAAGTAAATAGAGATTTGTGGACATTATGTCAAATCGAAAACATAAAAATAAATTAAAACAAACAAAAAAATTACATCTTCAAACTTCTCAAATTCACTTTATCGCGTCATTTTTAATTTAATAAAAACAAATAACTTTGTGTAAGGCTTTCTTCGTCAGGATAATAAGAACATTATCATGTTTTCAACATGAAATATGTCGATAATAGGGTACATACAGTGTACGGAATATAGTGTTTTCAATGCATTTAATATATTATGTAAAAAATAAAATTCGAATATCGTACTCAAAACCCCCCAAAAACATTATTAAATTAATAAATTCACTTTCAAAGTTGTGTGAAAATTCAAAGATCAAAAACGAGTCTTCATTGACTGGCGACATTGTGACGTCACAACGCACTCCCGAGTCCGAGCTGTTTGGTGTTGAGATGTTGTATTTTACATTTTGGTACTATACATTATTTATAAACGGTATTTACGGACATTTTTTTCGACAAACAAATGATCAACTGAAGATTGATTACTGTATTACATTAGGCTCGACTATTGACATCTGACACGGGGTGCGCAGTGACGTCAAAAGGTGCGCAGTGATGTCAGATGGCGTTTTCGTCCTAATTTGAAATATGAATTTCCAAAACGCTGTTGAAAGACTATTCCTACTGTAAAAAAAATGGTTTGAATATTCCAGTTTGTAATTTTTTTCTTTCATTTTTGGTAAAAAAAAAAGTGTGATTGTTTCCTAGTGTGATTAAATAAGCGTTGTACACTTAGTTATTTGTTTCAATTTTTTTTTTTAAATACACTCAACAAAACATACATCAAGTAATACAAGCATGTCTCCCAGACACTGGAACAAACAGCAGTTTGAAATTTGATTTCAGAGCCTCGGAGTTATAAAACTCGTGAAACTGAATATTATGATCAGGGTTATCATGATTACGTTCAATGATTCATAAAAAGTGTGTCAATTTTTAGCGTCGATTTTCAAAGCCTAAAAACAAATTACACACAACAAAACATTTGACATCACATAATACTACAAACTGGTCTCTCAGGTACTGGACCGGCGCGCGGCAGTTTGCAGTTTGATTGAAGGCTGGCAGTTGGGTAATTTTGTTTATTACCCTTGCGCTCGTCCTTCGAGGCCCGTGAGTCCGAGAGGCCCGCTGGGTCCGAGTCCGAACCCGAATACCTTACCTACTTTATATGCTTGAATTTGGATTTCAACAAGGATACCTACGCGCAAACTGATTTTGTTTTCTGCAATTAAGTAAGCATTATTTTCGTAGCAAGTTTTAGCCTTTAGCCCTGTTCAAGCACGGCTATAAACTGCGAGCAGATATCTGATGATCCGCGAGCGCTTATATTTTGTACCGTTCACACGACGCTATCAAATATTTCTTCGTATTGTAGGAGTGGGGATCAGATGAATTTAGATTAATCTGATCCTTGATAACATTTCTTTTTAGAAAATTCTATTTTCTAATTCTAAATTCATCTGACCCCGTCTCTTACCAAAGGAAGAAATATTTGATAGCGTCGTGTGAATGGTACAAAATATAAGCGCTCGCGGTTCAACAGATACATCTGCTCGCGGTTTAAGCCAGTGACACACACAGCGTTAAAAGCGCTAGCGTTATTTGGCTTGGCCTATTCCAGCATATCCCTCGCCATAGATTACCATTGTAAATGTATGGCGAGCGATGTGGTGAAATAGGTCAAGCCAAATAACGCCGGCGCTTTTAACGCTGTGTTTGTCCCTGGCTTTATAGCCGTGTTTGAACAGGGCTCACATCAAAAAGTTATTTATAACACAATAGCGCTCGCCATACAATCCCATGAGACCCGCCAGACGTAAAAAGATGATGCGTTGTGATCGCGGTTTGAATCTTCGCTAATCGGAATTATTTTTCGTATTCGCTACAGTGGCGGTATCAGAAAAGTTATGCGACCCCCTCTCTACCGTAAACAGGAGAGGGGATCATTTTTAATACACGGAGCATGCACGGAGCTGTCAAGTTAACATATCCAGTACAAAGAAATGATATTCTCTCGACCGCTTCCGATTTCAACTGACCCCTTCTCCTGCCGTAGGAAGGAATATTTTATAACGTAGTGTGTCGGTAGAAAAGATACTTATAACGCAGTATCTTTTTGATGTGAACTTCGCGTTTGTCGCCCGCTTTAGGGTTCCAACAGACACAGCTATAAAAGCACAAGCGTTATTTGGCTTGGCCTACTTTAGCATATCGCTCGTCATACATTCCCATTGGGAATGTACGACAACCGATATGCCGAAATACGCCAAACCAAATAACGCTTGAGCTATTATAGCTGTGTCTGTTGGCCCCATTAAGCTTTTTTATGTGAATGCCGCCTTCTCCGACTAGGACTGTCAGGGTAGTTCTTAGGGCTAAAAGGAATGGCGAAGAAAGGCGACAGAGAGAGAGAGAGAGAGAGAGAGAGAGAGAGGAAGATCGGGGCCAATATCTCCTACAGCATTACTTGGATATTCACCAAACACGGCTTAAAACCTTTTCAAGTAGCCAGCGTTTCGATTCTGATTGGTTGTCACCTAAGAGTATGGATATTAGAGAGACGGCATGTGAAGTGTGCCCGCGCGCTCTAAGTGTGCCTTTTCGAGAATTTTACCCAAACGGCTTACATTGGCTGCTGGTTTTTGGCCGTTTAATACGTTCCGACATTTTTACGACAGCAGCCATTTTACATGGTGACAGCCAATATCAGGCGTGTAGGTAGAATTCTCGAAAAGACACACTTGGAGCGCGCGGGCACACTTCACATGCCGTCTCTCTAATATCCATACTCTTAGGTTGTCTCACACTAAGGCGATGTTGAGATTTACAAAAAAAAATACATATATATTAATTAAATATTCTATATTTCTAGTTTACTTGATCAGTTTTTTCAGTAGTTACATTACTACCATAACTGCATTTAATTGATGTTATCTTCATTTTCTTAGGCTGAAGGAACTGGGCAGTAAAACGAAATGGAAAAGGGGACGATTGGCAGGTACTGGCTATCTCTTGTTTTGTTTTTGAATGTTGGTCACTTATCACGGCGAAACTGAGAGTGTTTACACATCTCTGTTTATTTTATCTTAGGTTAGATATTATCTTTGAGGAAAAACTCACCGCACATTTACGAGCTTAGCCGAATTACCATCAGATTTGCGGTATCCCAAATGAGCCTCATGTTTGGAATTTAATTGGTACAGGACTACAGTGGCAGTAAAGCAGTGCAGTAACTACTGCAGCCCGGTCCCCAGGGCGCGAGGGGCCGCAGAACACGCCTCGGGGGCCTGGCTCATATCATTACGACGTTGCGGGTGTTATGTTTCCAAATAAGATTAGGCAAGGATAAAGTCAACGTCAAATAAGATATGTGTGTAGAAGATACGTGTCAGTGCTTTGCGTTGTTACGTTTTATAAAATTTCCTAGCAAACATTATTTTTGCTGGTTGTTAATAAAGATAATATAAAATTATAACGAAAAAATACAATAAAACGTTGGTGTACTTGTGAAAACTTATCTTCTATTAAAATAGGCCGGTTAAAAATAGCAATCTTTTTCACTCTAGCTAATGGTAGACTAATATTTTTTTACTCGTTTTATATTTACGATGTAGGTTATTAGGTGTTGGAGAATTGCAACAAGCTGTTTATAATGGTTAAGGTGAATGTCAAAAGAATTCATATTCTACGCTTTCGAAGATGGCGCGCGTATAGTATTTTTTACTTATAAACACATTTTACAACTTATGCTTCGAAATACGTACCCAAGCAATATGAATATTCATTAATAGTTTTATCGATTACAAAACTTAAATCTTTCGAGAAAGGCTAACAAATACAATATTTCATCGGTGATTCAATCCAATATTGTATTTGTTAGCCTTTCTTGGAAGATTAGAGTTTTTTTTATTGACAAAACTAATTATTAATATTCATATTGCTTGTGTACTTTCGCGAACCAATTTTTTTTTCAATATTTCAGAACATAACTTGTAAAAAGCGTTTATAAGTAAAATAACTATACGCGCGCCATCTACGAAAGCGTGGAATATGAATTCTGTTGACATTCACCTTTCAAAAGAAAGCGACATTTTTACAAGAATAGCGCTTAAAATTGTCAACCGCAGACTAAGATTTAATCGACCGGGGTGGGTTTCCCCTACGTGAACGATAGTTAAATCATTGGTATAAATGAATCGAATCGTAAGGAGGCTTAATAGGCGAAAGTTCATTAGATGAAGAAGATAAAAATGAGTAATTTGCAAGACGACGGCGCTGCGGGCATATTGCCGGCGCCTTCCCCTCCCCACCATGGAGAGGGCAAGGGGGTGGGAGGGAGAAAAAACCGAATCGTACGCTCTATCCAGCCGGTGATTGGCTGGGCGGCGCCGGGGCCCCCGGGGGCCTATAGCGCGGCGGAATGGGCCCCAAAACACCCATAAGGCCGGGCCCCGCGCCCCGGGCCGAATAATTAGGGCTCTTTGTTTAGATAGCGCCAGTTTTATTTCTCCACGCTACTGCACCCGCTGCTGTACGAATTCCGTCTGTCTGCGTGCTTGGATTAGTCTGTCTGTCCGTGTGCTTGAGTTTGTCTATCTGTCCGCGTGCTTGAGTTTGTCTGCGTGCTTAAAGAATTTAGCACTTGAGGGGCAGTGCTTCCCGATCACCCCCGCGATGGACGCCATTTCTGCCATTAGTGACCGCCGCTAATGGCGATGGTAAACTGGCTCGGATTCTGTGCGGACGATGTGAGCTCTACACTACACGTCTATACATCTTGTGGGAGGTCAATAAATAAAGTCACGCCGACCTCACACGTCCCTACACGTTAGCTTCAAACCTTATACATTAATCTACGTAGTGTAGAAATATCTAGCTGGAGGCATGACTCGGGAGCGATTCTTGTCGAAGTCCATAAAATTGTTGTTATTGTAATTGTATTTGTTAAATTGGTACTAAACAATCTAAATGACTCCGGCCTGTCTGAAACGTTGAGACTCAAGAAGAAAGAAGCCCATCATATATGGACACATCATTGGACACGAGAAAGTAAAATCATTGAAAAAAAATAATAATGTGTATTTCTAGGTGAAGGTAGGCATATTTTCGACAACAATAATTATTAAATCGAACAATCACATCAATCTACCACCACACCACGGCCATGCACCTGGCAACTTATATAATTAACGAAATTTAAAAAAATCTCAACTTATATTAACGATGCAATAAAATATGAATTCAAAATAAAAAAGAATTATCGTCACGGTACATCTAATAATAATAGATAATAATTGGATAGATAATGAAGAGCGCCGTTTTTGTAAGAAATCACCTCAAGGGCGCTGTGCAATTTATTGCATAATTCTTAGGCTCTATCTAAGTTTATTATTTACAAATTTATACGAAAACATACTTACCTGGTCGGTCACTTAATATGATAAACTCACTTTAATTAGAAAGCTTATGCTTACCTACTAAGATATGAAAGCCTGGGAAGGTAGATAGTGTATGCATCGAAAAATTGCATTTGTAATAAATTTTCTACATACATTTTGTTTGTTGACTTCAAAATGTCAGCCAGCAGTTGTTTTGTGGAAAATCCTTCGCTATTGAATGGCGGATTTATTAACAAAGTTAAACAGAATAAATGGAATGAGAAATCATAATTAACAAACGGAATTTATTCAAATGGCACCTTTTGATAAAGACCTGTCTGGCAGACAATCGACTGTTCATATTATTTAATGAACTAACATGGAAGGGGTTGTTTTAGGAGTCGAAATAAGAATAAATCCCGTCACTGGAATATAAAATAGAGGGAAAAGTTTTGTGAAATATTGCTCCCGGCATTGTCGCGACAAGTTGTCGGTGACGTGTGGTTTATTGTCGAAATATTGATGGCGAAAGTTTTAAGAAAATGCAATCACCAATAAAGAACTTGTAAAGCGTGAATCCCCGAGCTTTTGTTCAATGATAATTATTTTAAATTATATATTAACGCAAAGTGTTTTGGAGTGTGATGGTGCTTTTGGTGAATCCAATTGACTACCACAACACGGGCATTAGCCTAGTATGGTAGTTAAAAAAAACTGTATCATTTAAAAAATTATTAAATAAAAAAAAATATTTAAAAAAAATTATCAACCAGTAGTTTTTCCGATTTTTCAAAATAGAAAGTTTGTGGTTATTTTGCGTTTCGAAAAAAAATTTTTTTTTGAAAAACATCAACCATGCGTTATCAGAATTTAGTTTTTATTCAAAATATGGTCCGATTCTCTATAGGGAGCAAGTTTACACGGAGAAAAATGTTATTCTAAAATACGATAATTTTATTCGTAAAAACGGTTAAAAACTTGACTGAAGTTTTTACGAACAAATTAACAGGTTTCAATGTTTATTGTCGGGGAAAATGTAAGAATAAATTATTATTATTAATTATTACAAATTTCGTACGTATACAGTGTTGGTACAACGTATTTTTTCATTGTATCGTCATGTTGTATTATCAGGGCAACTAGATAAAACATTTCTAAGCGAATGTTTTATAAATGACCGGTCAGTGGTTGAGTGGGCATAGCGTTTGGGTTTCACCCAGGCGTTCCGTGTTCGATTCCTCGGCTGGCTAAGTCCTCCATCACAACACAAGCAACATCTTCCGCTTAGTGTGGTGGTAGTAGGAGATTTTCAAATGTTGTTGGGTTATTCGTAACCCGGGAATGTTTGTCTTTCTTTTAAAAAAAAAAAAATAAAAAAATACGGCCTGATAAATTATCGCGAGGGTCAAAATCGTTTTTTTCCGTGTAGACTTCCGGAATTCAATACTTTGTTTATCTGAAAGCACTGTGAAACGACATATGATTATTTATCCCGTAAAGGTGTTAACACATTTTTGCGTTAAAAAAATAATAAAATAGATAGTATAAAAATAATGCGATTTGGGAAACAATATATTTATAAGCATTATAAATGTCACCATCAACCCAAATTTTAAGAAAAGAAAGCTGCTCTTGTTAAAAATGTAACATAATCCAACTTTAAAATGACTAACATGTGTGCAATAACCTGGAGACAATTTTCCTTTACTACCCCTTGAGGAAGCTGAGTCGACTTGTTGAGTTGCGACCGCGAATCCTACCGCCCCCTCACCGCCTCCCACCCCTTACCGTCCCCCAGCATCGCGCCCCACCGCCCCCGACAAACAAACGGCACGGAACAAAGGTGATACCCCTTATAGGGGGTGGACTATCAAAAACCCTATCAATATTTCAAATTTATATTTTCTCCGGGCGTTATCCGACCCGGGTTGACTCGATGGTGGAATGGCGATGGAACTAAGAGGACGTGTTACACGTCTCACAAGAAATATATTTCACAATAAGATTATTTTTCTTATTTTAACGAAAGGAACATCATAAATAAGAATCTTTTGCAACTCATTAAGAGAGTATCAGAGAATACCGGAAATTAGTCCTTTTTAAATCAAATTCTAGACGTATTGATTTTTTTTACAAAAAAATCTAAATTGATTTTGAAAGATTGTTATTTTATCTGGTACACGTAGTTTTAAAATTTTGAAAAACTGAGTGTATTTTTAATATACGCCGTTCTTCCACGTTTAGTTCTTCGGTTATACCGTTGGTCGTTGGCGGATTTTGTTGGCAATTTCGAACGATAGATTCTATTCAAATCATACAACAAAATAAATCAATACATAATCAAGTAAAGACAGTTTTCAGAATTTAAATTTTAGTTGAATTAAAATTATTAAAAAATAAATCCGAGATAGTGTTTTGTGACAAAAATACCTCAGATTTTCTATTTATTTAAGGTCTTAAAAACTAAAATATTTCAAATTTCATTTACACTCTTATTTTGTTTAGAAATTATTTAAAAATCATAAATACTTATAATCAAAAAATACTTACAAGAAGTATACAATATTTAATAATTTATCATCGTGCGTTTTGAGAATTTTTATTGCTTACTTGAATGTAGGTAAATATTAATGCAAGTTTTGAATGAAATAAATCGATATTAAATTTTTAAGTTTACAACATTTGATACGGGGAATAATCAATATTTCTCATTGGAACCTCCATGTACCGTTTCAAGCAACTTATTCTCAGCCGCTGGTCAATCACCGTATATCGACAAAGCAATTTTTATTTCCGCGCATGATGCAATATTAATTTATGTGCATTATTAATTTATTAATCAATTATCTGAGAAAAAAAATTGTACACAACATTAGTGCGAGAAGCAACTACATGAAATTGAGTAAAAAACTAAGTATTGGGTAACTTATCTGTCTGACTGTCATTTAATAATTTTATATGATAATCTTAATACATAAAACAAAGTCGGGTTAGTTACACCATTTATAACTTAAGAACGGCTGGACCGATTTTTATGATCTTTGATTTATTGGATTTGTCTCCGTCCCGGTTAACAGAATAAATAATAAAACATGGAAAAAATCACGGGAAAAATAATTATGAAGAAAATGATTTTTTTCATATATTTTGCATGGAACGGCTTTTCACATAATGGGCGTTGGTCGACATAATTTGAATCAATTCGAACTGTCAATGGTGTAGTGTGCCGAACATTTCGTGCTTAGTGAACAGCTCAATTTAGTTTTTTGAAGAGTATTTATTTTAACTTTAAAAAAAACTTAACTATTTCAGCTCATAAATTAAACACAACATTTATTGATTCTGAGGCGGTACGAAGTTTGCCGGGTCAGCTAGTTTATAAAAAATGACATCATGGCAGGATAGCGATTGTAAAAAAATCCATTCTTCTCATCAAAGTTTTTTTTAGGTACTTTTGTAGATGAAATTTTCATTTATTCGTTTTTCTTGACGGGGTACAAAGATTTTTAAAACCATCTGTTCCTAATAGAATAAACTTCACACAGCTTATAAAAATACTAAAAGAAAACTTTTTGTTCGAAAATATTCCACGGTTTTATATTTTTTTATATATTTTTTTCAACTTACATATTTTTACTACTTCTTCTACAAATTTACAATCTTTGAGTTGACTCAGTCGTTATGGAAACTTGCGCGAATTTAATTCAACAACTCTTTTGTGGGCGGCGATAAACTTCCCGCTTGATAAGGACCGGAAGGAAGTATATCACTTCTTGTTGTGGATTCCACACAACTTCAATTCCGGTTATCGAAATTTTCGTTTAAAGAAAACTTTTCGGGTGTGTTCAATTTATGTGACAATTTTTATTAGCTTACAAAGTGCTTCAGAGTTGAAGTACACATCAGCCATGGGTTAATATTTCTGTTTGCTATATAATTATTTTCAGGTCCGGGTTTAGTTTTTCACATAGGAAAAACTAAACCCTTTCATACACTTTTCCATATAAATGATCATCTAATAAATCCACGTTATGAAAGTGTATTATATAAGCATAATTAATACAAAACAATACAAGAACAACATGTTAATTTACCAAACTATTAAATGGGAAAATAATTCACCGACTCCAGATATTTTCATATCAGAGGGTTCGGCTCTGTGGAATTCCTAATTTGACCGATACATCCTACAGATCCCTCAATATAAATATTTAAAAAATCTTTCGTAATCCTACATGTATTTAAAATGACTGATTTTTGCATTTTTATGACAAATCTAATATGCCTAAATTTTTAATGTGAGAGCTAGGTATAATGCCAGTAGCCAAAATAACAAATGGATGAAATATTTTTAAAATTATTATTATATATTTATTATTATAAAATTATTATTATCGGACACATTAAAGATTCATTATGTGCATACAATTTTGTTTGTATGAAAGTGATTGGCTGTTTTATAGAATTTTTTTTTTTAATATTACTTATGCGACTTATCGATAAATAATCAAACTTTTAAAACTTTTCTAAGAATATGTGTGTGCTTTTTTGGATATTTTTTCAGAAAGAGAGTAAGCTAATAAACTAAATCTTTATTCAAAGTATACCAAGAATTGTTATACCTATTCAGATTTTTAAAATCAATAACAAGCTACCATTGCCATCTGTGGAATAAAATGTATAAATCTGGTTCAGCACTTAGCTAAAACCTCCTAGTTTTCTTTTTTGAAGTGATCATCATATCTGTACCTGAGAAGCATACGGATGCAAGTCCAAAATTTGAAGAAATGAGTTTTTGATGAAGATGTGTAGTAAATGATCATGTTCATCAGTGGCAGAAAGATGGTAGTCATATTTTGAAGAAATATAGGGTTTTTCAAAAATGTATAAGGATGCAACTACCATTTTTCTTAGAAGCATTAGAAGCAGAAGGACTCAAGTCCATCCTTCTGCTTCTAATCTCTTTGTTTTCTATCTAAATAGACACAATAACCTCATCTATCAACAAACGACACCTGTGATATTGGTAATCATTAAACAGGAAGGATAAATGTAAAAAAAAACTCCAAGGGGAAAAAGAATCGCATTTACGTGAGTCGAAAGTGCGATACAATCTGAAAAAAATCGGATAAGTTTCGAGGGAAGTCATCGTATTCATTATTAGTTTTGATGACTCGGATATGGAAAAATGTCTTCCGTTCCCCTTCTGAATCTTTTTATTTGAAAAAAATGTGGTGTTTAAATGAAGCCATTCTGGGCAGCACCAATGACAAGGCAATTTTTGCATGTGGAATGAGTCAGTAGGTGTCAGGGGGGCAAATGAAGAGACTTCTTACCTCCTTAAGTGGATATATAGCGATATGGGGGATAATATTGAATATGGTCTGACAACTGTGAAGGTCAAAACACATTGACCCCCGTATTCATACCCATCCTTCATACCTTTTTCCTTCCCAGAACCTCCTTTCTTTCCTTACCCTAAAAGACGCTCCACACAGCATTCCCAAAGATGACATAGGCCCTGGGGGATTTTTTTTCTCAGGGCCTACTCTGTGGAGTTAATGTTGAAAAAAATCCACTGCATTTTTTTAACAAAATTTTAAGTCATAAATGCCAGATTATCCTCCGTCAAATGACGAAGATTTGAAAAATACCAATAATTAGTAATAATTATATTAAGTAATATACAATAAAATGAATTTTTCTTTCACCTGTTGTGTATAGTTATTATTTTACTTCCAAATAAAATTTTCAAACATTTAATTTTTTACTTGTTATATCGAAATAATCTATTGCATTTTGAAGCAGAAGGACTCAAGTCCATAATGATTTATTTTAAACATTTATTTTTAGGCTTTGCATGTAAAATTTTTTGTTTTATTTTCTCAACTTTAAAACAAAACTAATTAATTTAATAATTACAAAAATTTCATCAATCAGCACGAATATCTGCAGAAGTTATGAGACCATAATTACAGAAAAAATACGGTTTTGGCTCTACTGAACATTTGGCTTTTTGGAGTTGCATCCGTATGCTTCTCGGGTACAGATATATGGTCGATCAGATTTCTAACCAAGAATATCATTTTTGATATGACCGCTGTGTGTTTGTTTTCATTAGTGTGAGTTTTTACCATGTTTATAAATATAATCGGAGTCTTTAATCCTGCCTCTTTTTCTAATCAGCCAGCCTTATACTAGAGAGGCGTGGGGTAGATTATTAGCAGTTTAGATTTTAAAAAAGTGCAAAGTCATATTAAATGGAACCGGGTGTTTTTAATGATTGAGACCTTATAAATTAGACATAGATTATAAAAGAGCAATTGTGTTTTCAATTCGATAAATTAATCTGAATATACAAGTATCTTACTGAGACGGTTTCGCTGCTGATAAGGATCAAACCTCCTTAGAGCAGTAAGTGAAAGAAAGAATGTTAGGGATATCTAACAAGTGAGAAGTAGTAGTAACAAGTTTGTAAATAATTTGATCGCCCGGCCGCGTGACGGAGCAGTGCCTTAAACATTCAGAGCGGCATGGCAGTCTAGTTAGTTTTGTAACAAATGAAACCTGTATTTCCCAAAACACCTTCTTCCAAAGATTGTGTGCTTGGAGCAGCGCCGTGGGCTGCTCAGGGGGTGGGGGCGGGGGCGGGGAGGGTCCATGGGCGGCTGGGGACGCCCGCTCCTGACGCAATCCCCTTACTGCTAAATGTAACACAATACAACGCGCCAGTGGCGTAAGTATCTAGGAGTTTTTGGAACACGTTTGCGGTAATGCGTGAATTTTCTTTCAAGACGTTAATTTAATAAATTTGCAAAAGATTGACTGATTCGTAAGTAAAACAGGTTAATTGCTAATCACGTTATTGAAATAGCGTCCCAGTGAAGAGGATCTCGACGCTTCTTCGTAAACAAACACATAAAAAATATTTAAAAAATATTTTTTAAGAAATTTATAAATCTCATTTTATTACGTGAAATTCTCGTTAAATTTTAATAATGATTTTTTAACAAGTATAAGCACCACGAAAAAATGCTCGTGTAATGTAAAATCAAGACAAAAAAGCCTTTAAATAAACAGAATTTCGCTAGTTGCATTTCACGGACCCAAGCATCATGTATATCTTACTACAAATTAACTATCTGAAAGGCAGAAGGGACGAAGTAACATTTCTCAATGAGAAAATAAGAATTTTGGTAGTATTATTAATTATCACTTATGAGAGATATTAAACAATTTATTATCAACAGGTCATAATGACGCCCGACCATATGTTCCAGTTGGTAGGCAGATAAAATAGAACAGCGACAAAATAGATAACAATTATTATAAGCAATAATTATTAGCCTGAAACACTCATCCATATTGAAAAAACCTCCCGAGAAAAGATACATGCCGCCGACGGGACTTGAACCCACGCCCCTCTGATTGCCGGTCAGGAGCTCTATCCACTAAGCTACGGCGGTTTATCTCTTACCCGCCAAATGATTCAATATATACTAATGTTTCATTCAACAATTACCGAGTATTACATTTTTTCACCTGCAAACAACCAACTTTATTTTTATATGAGTAAGACATTGTAAGTGCTAGATTTCTCACTAGGTGGCGTCGAGACATATGATTTCTAGATTTTTTTTTTGTGAAATATTTTTAATCGTCAAATATTAATTATCATTTTTTTTTAAATTGATAAACTAATGTTTAAGACAAGACCTTTTAATGAATAGCGCAAAGGGTAACAATTAACAATTATTGCTTATAAAAATTGTTACCCTTTGTGCTATGCATAAAAAAGTCTTATCCTAAGGGCGCGCTACCCCGCTCAAAAAGAAGAAGATGGAGAGATACGACAATACGAACGAAGGAGCGAGCGCGCTAACATTAAAACCATAAAATTCATGCGAAAATTGTGAAAATGTTTAATAAAAGAAGATTCGTTTGAAAAAGAGCAAAAATCTCGCGGGGGCTGTGTCAAGTAGCATTTAAAGAAACATTGTGAATTTTTTCATACATATAACTTGTAAAATAACAGAAACAAACGTGTAAATAATAATTTTCGGAGCATACTTTGTGATTTATTTCTATCGAGGGAATTTCAAATAATTACGTTTCGGCGTGGGGAATGTGTAGATACTATCTTAAAGAATAACATATATTTTTTTAAGAACTTAAAAAGTTCAAACGTATATGGAAAACATGTAAGAAATCGGTAGAAATTGGCAGAGCGGCCCGTTAAACATTAGTTTATCAATTTAAAAAAAAATGATAATGGCAAAATAGATAATTAAAACATAATACATTAGGTATATGTTAAGTATTATTCGTTATTTTTCTTCACATTTCTTCAATGTTCTGTTTTGTCATAGAACCCTTCCATTTCTGTAGGTAGATCCTATGTTTTCCATTCCTGAGATTTCCACCCCATTTCGCTGCGCCCCTGGGTCTGTCCTCCCGCCCGGGCGGTACCTTTTTATCGCGTATGGATAAATTCATAATGTATCACGTCCACGCTATATTGTTGAGTGTCTGGGAATTCCTTCGCACGGCGCGGGCGGTACAGAGAGCTCTGCGCGGGTACGGGTTATATGGTACAGGGTAGCTTCCTTCTATAGCCTTCCACAGCCTTCTAGCACCCCCTCCGGCCACTTGTGAGCTCTGGAGGACTCTCAAGATTACTCCGCGGTTCTGATTTCAAGATCCGCAAAAAGTCAATTTGGTATTCAATTTATTTACACGTACTTGAGTTGAAGGTGGTAAGTTCAAGTTATATACGGTTGTACGAGTATTTTTTATTTTACAATATAATATTATCAGCTTTGTTATGCAATATTATCAATTATTTAGTGCATTATGTAACCCCACAACTGTTTGCACAAGTCAGTGAAGAGTTTAGTTGAAAAATTGTACATTTCGTTTGACGGTAAATTTGTTTGTAGTTGGAGGCTTTTAAAAACATATCTAATGATTTGACGATTTGTTTTCTTGAATTCAATAAATGTATGAATACAGTGAAATCACCCCCTTCCCAACGTCGAATACCTCACAAGAGTCCCAACTGCTCCCGTCTGGAGCCAGTGAGACTATGGCATCCCCAATTGGAGTATGTTATGAGACTGAAGGTAAATGGGGAAGGGAAGGAGACGAGAAAGAGGAAAGTGGGGAAGTACCTGGCTATTCAGATCTAGTCACTAATCATGGCTAAAGCCATTTCAAGCAACGTTTCAATTCTGAATGTTGGTCTTACACCAGGGCGATACTAAGAGTATCTTCCACTCTGGAACGTGCCGTAAATATACTATATATTATTTTAAACAATTAATTGTGATATAACACAAATCAATTAAATAAAATTTATTTGCGCACGCCGGGTTCGAACCAGCGGCCTTCGGAATGGGAGTCTATCGCCCTACCGCTGGACTACGCCGGCCTTACATGAAATTAAAAAAAATGTTACCTAAAATAGAGTATTTAAATTAAGTAGGAAGGTATTTCCTTACTTACGTATTACTTGCTTACAAATCTTATGATTTCAGAGAATATTTAGGTGTTTGTATATTAAATAACAGAAAATTAGAAACATTTTTTTTGGACATTGTCATATACTGTTCACAGAATACTTAACTAGTCTCAGTGAGAGCTCGTACTGACGTCATCGACGTTCGACCTTTTCCTTCTCACGCGTCTTGTTTGAAAACGTAAAAGACAGAAGATATTACACGGAGAAAAATGTTATTCTAAAATACGATCATTTTATTCGAAAAACGGTTAAAAACGGGACTGAAGTTCTTACGAACAAATTAACAGGGTTTCAATGTTTATTGGCGGGAACATGTAAGAATAATTTGTTGGTATACGTAATTCCGTACGTATGCCAACAAATTATTCTGACATTTTCCCGCCAATAAACATTGAAACACTGTTAATTTTTCGTAAGAACTTCAGTCCCGTTTTTACGAATAAATTGATCGTATTTTAGAATAACATTTTTCTCCATGTAGAAGGATAAAATCACGTACAATCTCTCACTGGGACTAGTATAGTTTTACTTGCAGTGACAGTAGTCGGGTTAAAGAATTTATCATGACAAAAAATTGACATTTTGAAGATTTATTCAGCGATACAGTCTCATTAAGGTTTTGAACCCAGCAGCATCCTTTATTAAGTTTGTTTTATTAAAAATCAGGTAGGTATCACATTAAAATCGTTTTTTTTTGCCATTGACCAAAATGTAATTTTAAAGACAATTTTCTTAGGACGACTTAAAATTTGGCTAACCAAGAAAGCTGTAATTCCAATTATCGGATTACGTCGCCAAATCTCATACTTTCAAACTTGATTAAGTCGACTGGGTAATTTCGGAATCCCCTGGCAATATTCAGTTGGTGGGACATTTAATTGTCAAAAACCCACAATGAGATTCGCAAACTCTCACTTTATCTAGAAAGTTTTATTTCTCCATTGGTAAACTGAAGATATTCCCTTTGCGAGGGAAGTTCCGCCCGCCGCGCCGCCCTCGACGTGGTGTCGGCCAGGGGAAGCTTTGGCTGGAGAGGCGACTAAACAACATGTCCATTAGTATTATAATTAGCGGGAAAAAAAATAAGCTTACATAGAATATTTTAAAAAGAAAAGTTAGGCCTAATTAGTGAATTTTGGTGGCGGGTTCTGTCACCGTTATGCCCTGTTCTGACTGGGCCACTATTTTAGTCGAGTAGCCAGTACAAGCGAGTATATAAGTAACTAAACGTATCCGAACACCACAATTTTAGTAGAGTAGGCTAGTCAGCTCTTTAGTAGATTGAATACATTTGGTTATATTTTTTCGGCGAGTCCCTCCACGCGTCCCTGTGCTGACATTGCTTCATTCGTAGACGCAGACATACGCGATATGTCGTCTCGTTGGAATTAAAATTCTAAAATTCTTTATTTTTGCTGCTATTAATCTATTTTCGTGTCCATAGTTTATTTATTTTCATCTCACTAATTTATTCTCCCGCATCCTCCAAAATAAGCATTACAATCAGCTTAATTAGCGTATTTACTTTAAGCATTACAATCGGCTTAATTAGCGTATTTACTTTATTGCGACACGCCGCTTACTAATGAACTCTACTTGACAGTAGTGCGAACACTTTTTGGTGAGTCAAGTAGCGAGTTACTTGACTCTCGACTTACTACGTGTCAGGTGCGAACAGGGCATTAGGGTTTACAATACCGTATCCCACAATTACGTCAGTTTTCAGCAATATTTGGTCCGAGGGGTTCACGGGATTTGCTTGATTTGTGGGATTTGTTGGATATTTCACGTGGGATTTGCAGGATTGCAGGATTGAAAAAAACAAAATTTACGCTAAAAACATGCTAAAAGATTAAAACAAAGACATGTTCCTTTTTGAGAACGTATAGTCACCGTACACTTAGACGATAACTAGGTACCTACATAATAAAATATAACCTTTTTTGATCATGAGTATTCGAAGGGTGGTATTGTTCATATAATCTTAAAAGTTTATAAAAGAAAAGTTTCTTCCACTATTCCATATATAAATATAAATTATTTTGGTTATTCATATGTACTTCAATGAGACTTCAATACAGCACCGCGATGTTATAAATTTCCTCGGTACATCGGGGCTATTTAATACTGAGCTAATATTGAATATTGTTAATAATAAGAAATTAAAGAGATTACTCGTATGTTTTACTAAGTAAAACGCAAATTTTGTTATTGTGCTTGTTGTGTTAAAATATGGTAAAATTTGAAGCGAACTGTACGAAATTTTAAAAGGTTTTACAAAAATTTCTACGGTAAATGCCCCTGAAACAATCTAAGGGTTATTTGCATCGATTTTATGCTGCAGTCGAAAGAGTTTTCTTGACCTAACTTCATAAAGTGAGCTCTGAAAGATTAGTTAGTTAGTCAAAAGATAATATGGCATTGATTTGGAGATGAATCGAGGTGATATCTTGACCTAATCGTGGTTTTATCTAGATTAGTTATTTTGTCAAAAGATTATTTGGCAATGATTTGAAGATGAAGACGTGGCGATATTTTGACCTCTGAAAAATTAGTCAAAAGATTATTTGGCAATGATTTGAAGATGAAGACGTGGCGATATTTTGACCTCTGAAAAATTTGTCAAAAGATTATTTGGCAATGATTTGAAGATGAAGACGTGGCGATATTTTGACCTCTGAAAAATTAGTCAAAAGATTATTTGGTATTGACTTGAATATGAAGACGAAGCGATATCTTGACATAACCATGGTTATAACCATATAAAGTTACCTCTGAACAATGAGTTAGTAAGTCAAAAGATTATTTGGCATTGATTTGAATATGAAGACGAAGCGATATCTTGACATAACCATGGTTATAACTGTATAAAGTTACCTCTGAACGATGAGTTAGTTAGTCAAAAGATTATTTGGCATTGATTTGAATAAGAAGACGAGGTGATATCTTGACATAACCATGGTTATAACTGTATAAAGTTACCTCTGAACGATGAGTTAGTTAGTCAAAAGATTATTTGGATTGATTTGAATAAGAAGACGAGGTGATATCTTGACATAACCATGGTTATAACTGTATAAAGTTACCTCTGAACGATGAGTTAGTTAGTCAAAAGATTATTTGGCATTGATTTGAATATGAAGACGAAGCGATATCTAGACATAACCATGGTTATAACTGTATAAAGTTACCTCTGAACGATGAGTTAGTTAGTCAAAAGATTATTTGGCATTGATTTGAATATGAAGACGAAGCGATATCTTGACATAACCATGGTTATAACTGTATAAAGTTACCTCTGAACGATGAGTTAGTTAGTCAAAAGATTATTTGGCATTGATTTGAATATGAAGACGAAGCGATATCTAGACATAACCATGGTTATAACTGTATAATGTTACCTCTGAACGATGAGTTAGTTAGTCAAAAGATTATTTGGCATTGGTTTAAAGTTTAAGGTTGCTTTGATCATAAATGTAATTTTATAAAGTGACCTCTGAAAGATTAGTTACTTAGTCAAAAGACGAAGTCAGGCGAAGTCTTGACCTAATCACGGTTAGTGTATATGTTAGATGCGTAGTGAGTTTTACGATGACCGCTGCGGCCTGGGACGGTTGACACGTCTCGGGACGTGAATAATAAACATTTCATGTCACAATTTTGAACCTTTCAAATATGAATGTCCCCACGGCCGAAATGGCGCACATGTCAGCTAGATAAAAAGGACATTTGTGGATTAGTCCGGCCTGTTATGAGAAATCTCAGTTTGTTAGAGTCACACAAGGATATGGGTTCCAAGCAGACTACTAGATAAATTATGTATTTATGATTTTTTAAATCAATTATATATTTAGCGGAGCGGTAACGTTATTTCTAGCTAGAGGTAATGGAAAAAAATACTGTGAAGTGTAACATTTTTTTGTTTGTTTTTATTTCAATATTAACATATAAATAAAGTAATAACTTAATGCCCTCTCACTAGGTGTGAAACGCCTGTGTTGAGATGACAATTTACAGAGCGGTTGTTGTACTATGAAAATGACATAAAAAATATTAATTCAATTCAAGTATGACAAGCAAAAGGCAAGTGAAACTCATACACATATGTAGATAGTCGGCATTTAAAAAAAAAAAAATTATTTATTTAATATTAATAGGTTTTTTTTAACAATAAATACATAATTTTTACATTTTATACAGTGTTAAAATAGTAGATAAGAATAGCTTTTCCTCACCATAAAGAGACGAGGCTCTTGTGTTTGGTGAGGGAATTTTAGTTCAATTATATATCATGTGTGAAAGAAAATAATACAATATGGCAAAAACAAGGGATAATTAAGAAAATGCAAGATGTATCGATAAAGGATTTGAAAAAAAAAAATAATAGTGAGATATGGACTCGGGAGAAGGTTCTGGGTTCGAGTCCCAGTTGCGACCATTATCTTTTATTATTTTTCTGTGTCTTTTATATTTTCATATTTAAAAAAAATAGATTATTATTGTTATCTTCTTCTTCAATGATAAAAGTATCTAGATTGGCAAAAAGACTAGCTTTCACAACAGCGAAAGGCCTAATCTTCTTCCATTAGAGAAACTCAATTTCCTCAAAGAACAATAGGGTTTTTATGTGCGAGTACATTGAGGAATCTCTCTTGCGAGTTGGATGGAGGTAGTTGTGTATTGTTTGTTGGCGGGCCTGGGGAATACCCACCGCACCGGTTGCTGAAATAGTTTTATGGTTGTTAGTTTATTATACACATTTTTCGCGATTACTTTTGTCGGTTTTACGGCCCGGACGGTGGCTGGCTAAAGTTTTTACTGCGCTCAGAACTTGATGCGGATTATCGCTATGATCATCTCCTCTCACTTCTGTGCTCCTGGTAGCGGGCTGCTCATAAAAACACTTTATTTGATTCAATTGAATACGTGCACATAGATAGGGGTGTTTTATTTATTTTTTGTATTTCTTGGGCATTAACTATGTAACAATTTCTAGACATTTTGTTTTGAAGAGTTTTAATTTTCAATGTACTATCGTTATTTCAATGTACTAAAATTTAAAACAAGTACAGAAATGAATTAGATGTTATTAATATCAAATTCATTTCTGGGTCAATATCACATGGGAACTTAGTCAAAAGGGGAGATTTGCAGGGTGCTATTATTTTGTTAACTAAATTAATTTTTGATTTAATTTTTTTGTTTATTTCTAAAGTTTCTAAAGCGCACAAGTACGAATTTATATTTATATGTTTAAATTTGGTTTTTTCCTTGTTGAAGCTATGGCCTGTCTCTATTAAATGATTGGCCAATTCAGAATAGTTATTATTTCGTAACATGAACTCTGTTCACGTACTTTTTACTCTGTTTACGTAATTTTTTTGTTTATTTCTAAAGTTTCTACTTTTTCGTACTTTTTACTCTGTTTACGTAATTTTTTTGTTTATTTCTAAAGTTTCTTTTCTTTTTGTTTATTTCTAAAGTTTCTACTGTTTCGTACTTTTTACTCTGTTTACGTAATTTTTTTGTTTATTTCTAAAGTTTCTAAAGAGCACAAGTATGAATTTATATTTATATGTTTAAATTTGGTTTTTTCCTTGTTGAAGCTATGGCCTGTCTCTATTAAATGATTGGCCAATTCAGAATAGTTATTATTTCGTAACGTGAACTCTGTTTACGTACTTTTGACTATGTTCCCATGTGATATTGACCCCGCCCAATGTTCTCCCCCCCCCCCCCCCCAAAATCACCCCTCCCACTACCCCCACCTAATAACATCTAATTCATTTTATTTTATTTATTTATTTACATTTGATACATTTAAAGCCAAAATAACAAATAATATTACATAATAAGAGAATATATTTAAAATGAATACAAGTGTTATTACGTTGTTTTAGGTCGATATTAGTTCCTAGCTAGGCAGATTGCCTGTTCTAAGGAACCAAAGTGTGTAAAGTGCCAAATGCAATTTAAATTATTATTATTTTTTTTAATTAATACCTATGTACTAAGTTTTTACTAAATGTGCCATTCATAGGTAACCATGTATCGTTTGAAGTCACATTATATAATAGTTTTTCAGACTCCTCCCTACCCAAGCCAATCAACCATTTAGTTATTATTGAACCAATGCAGGACATTTTGCAATTTTTAATATTTAAGTCTGGGGGGATTTTATTGTATAATTTCGGTCCCAGATACGCATACGTCTTTTGATACTTTGCCGTATTGCTCCCTGGGACGAAGAGATCCTTTCTGTTGTGACTTCTTGTATTGTATTTGTGATCAATTTTATTAAAATTTTCTATATTTCTGTACTTGTTTTAAATTTTAAGTTTAGTTTTAAGTTTGCTAGTGAATGACACGGATGTGTCGAAACCGGCAGCAGAAAAATGAAAATTTAAGTAACGATAGTACATTGAAAATTAAAACTCTTCAAAACAAAGTGTTTTATTTATTATTTTGATATATTTTGTGGAATATTTATTTTATTTAGAAAATTTAATTCAGATTCTTATTAAGTGCCAGATATTTTTTTAAATTTGTTTTACTTAGACTCCATTCCGTGTAGAGGTTTTCTTTTTATAAGGAGACGAAGTTTTGGTAAGGAAAATGGTATGAGTAGTGGTGGATAGGATTCTGGGTGTCCAGGAATGACGATTATTTTAATTCATCCATCCCACTGCGTTGCACGGCGATGGGTCGAGAGAGTTCGGCTGGAGAAGTCAAAGGGTTTCCCTCAACCGATCTGTATTAATCATTATTCTTTGAAAGTTGGCTTGCAGAAGGTTTCAGTTTGTAATGCGATTTTTGTTTTATTTTATTTACTTAGTTTCAGTATTGTTCTCTTCAAAATCGGTTTTGTTATTTATTTACTTCCTTGCTTCTCGGTGTTAACTTCTACCCTTCCTGTCTAGTACCAATCCCTTTTTCCGCAGTTCATTCTAACTTTCCGTGGTGCCTTCTTATAGGACATTCAGTCATCTATCACGCTTTAAACGTTAATATATCCAATTGAATATCCATATATATATATTTTTTATTTTTTATTATTTACTAATTAAAAATACATTAAAGTGCATTTTTTAGGTATATGCCACCTCACTAGACTGAGCCTGTTCTGAGGTGGCAGGAATTTAATATATTTTATATCATTTTCTTAAAATATATAAATTTTAATTATATATATTTTCTGAAAATATATTTATACGTTATTTGACTTAATACGGTATTTATGTAATTTTCTATATCAAATGTACAATAAAAAAATTTATTATAAGAAAATTAATATGTTTATTTTAGTACATGTATATCGTTCTAGTAACTAAATTCCATGCAGTTGAACACATCTACTATTTATTGAAAGTATTGCCATCTGCATGCAATTCATTTGCACAATTTTAATATATACATATTATAAATGCATTATTTGAAATCGAGAACACGGCCAAACTACTGAGAGTGGTACTAAAATATTAAAATCAAATAAAGTCAATTATATTCCAAATTTAGGCGCGGCTGTGTTAAAAGCGGTGACAGTGAAATGTAATGGTATACCTAAAAGTCCTAAAAGCTCACAGAGCGTTTGGCAGTGGTGTGGTATTTTCGGTACATGCAAATTGTGAGTCCGGTGCAGCGGCCGCGGTTAGGCCGGAGAACAGATAGCAGGGCCCATCGCAATGCACTAAATATTTGAGGACCCCCCCATTTTGTGATGCACATTCTACCGGACGATGGAGATTCAGCTGTTCGTTTATTTCAGCCGCTCATTTGCAAGTTCCAATTTGCAAGAATGCAACGCTTTTTTTAAATTACAATATTATTTTGTGATAATTTTTTTAGAAAACATATGATATTACTTAAGATTTCTCAATTGAAGTCTACTTTTGTACAAAAGGATAAAATGAAAACACCTCCAATAATTCGCGCAAACATAGAATTCATCGAAACGTCAAAAGTATACATACATTTTACACGACAGCATGACAACATAAATTTAAAAATGGGTAGCCTTTATAGTTCCCTCTCTTACATAAAAAAAATTCTTGTCACAATGTTCGCCCGAGGTAAACTCCGAAAATACTTAACCGATTTTGATAAAATTTAGCTTAATTTGTGTAATTTGGTCCCACTTAAAAGAAGGATAGTTTTTATCTCGATTATTGACCTCAATATTTATTATTGCGAATTAATTTTTTTTTATGGGATAATTATTTGAAATTATCTGTAAGTTCCTTAAGTTTCTGACAGATAACGGTGTGAGTTAATTTATTGGCATAACACCTGGATATCTGGGTTAGGTAGCCACCCAGTAGATGGTGTTGTGTTTCATTATACAATAAAATCCCCCCAGACTTAAATATTAAAAATTGCAAAATGTCCTGCATTGGTTCAATAATAACTAAATGGTTGATTGGCTTGGGTAGGGAGGAGTCTGAAAAACTGTTATATAATGTGACTTAAAACGATACATGGTTACCTATGAATGGCACATTTAGTAAAAACTTAGTACATAGGTATTAATTAAAAAGAATAATAATAATTTAAATTGCATTTGGCACTTTACACATTTTGGTTCCTTAGAACAGGCAATCTGCCTAGCTAGGAACTAATATCGACCTAAAACAACGTAATAACACTTGTATTCATTTTAAATATATTCTCTTATTATGTAATATTATTTGTTATTTTGGCTTTAAATGTATCAAATGTAAATAAAAATAAAAATAAAATTAGCCACAGCAACGCGTGGGTGGGTCAGCTATATATATAAAAGATACGAAGAATAACAGATGTTAAATATAAAGGTACTTACTAGTTAGTTAAAATTGACAGAGAAAAATAATTAATTAAAATAGTACCGTATAAACATCTTCATTGTATTTGGTTTTTTCAGTTCACTAAATTTATTTTATTATATTTTATTTATTTGTTAGATACAATTTTTTTACACGAATTTTGCAATTTCCATTTTCTGCAATTTAACCCGTAAAGCTTTGGAAGGACATTAATAGCCACATTATATTTCAGTAGAGCTTCTGAAGGACAGATCTGATCGGGGCATTCATTCATTATATAAGTGTTTTTATCTTGTTTTTCTGTAATGCCGAGATATTTAATTTTTTCGTCGGTGGAAGGCTAAATAATTTTTCTTCTCAGTTTTTCTCAATATTTATACTTGAATCCATGGATGAAATGAAAAAAAAAACTGTGAACGATTACAAATTGGCGAGATTTTTGCGTTAACAGTTGAAAGTTATTTTTTAAATTTTATTTCTTTATTGTATATGTGGTATAAAAAGGATAATGTTTTCTGTTAACATTTTTATGTTGACATTGAAATTTTATTTTTTAGAAATGTCAATGTTTATTTCAAATACAAACGTATCAAAGATAATTTTATCTAATTTCTAAAATTGTATATCTTTTCACGATAACATCAAAAATGATAAATAAATAGCTCATATAATAAACCTTGGAAGCATTCCGTAGATCCGTGAAATTTTAGTAAAAATGAAACTTAGAGTAAAAATATTTTAAAGACGGAAGAATTAAAAGAAACTTTTATATCTGTGGTAAAAAAAAATAGCCGCGTATTGGCGCTTTTAATACGTTAGGTAGCTTTTGCGTTATTGACTGCACTAATCAAGAATGTTGTGTGCAATTACCGCAAATTAGAACACAAATGCGTGTGCTATTACAGAATCTGCTTCAACGGAAATCACTGACACCAAAAACTGTCAGTCACAGAACTCTATGCGCCATTTGCATAGTAGATACGATACGGGTAGATAGCAGGTTTCCCGTTGCATAGAGAGCTAGTTTTCATGGCCTGAATGTTTAAATCTTCGGCCATAGTGCACTGAAAGGTTTGGCAAATTGCAAAACAATGTTAAATGCCGAGGATGGGTGACGGTTTTCAGCGCCGCTTTCAGCCGATTGCATATTTATTTCACACTATGGACACTACGTAAATATTTTAGGGCAGTTCGGAACTATCGCCTGGAGGTGATATATTGTTATCGGAATGAATATTCAATTTGAAATGCTTAATCGGACGTCTGAATGCATCAATAGTTTTTCAACGAATTTCCACAATTGTAATTTTCACAATAGCTTGGCTAGCAGTCGATTGAGGTGAGTTCGATACTCACAGTAAGTGACGTAGGGAAAAGGGTTGCATGCATATAATATAATCTCAAGGAATATAGGAAGCTTCTTTTAAAACCAAAAAAAAACCTTATAAACGATATAATGAAACAATAGGAAAAGATATGCAAACAAATTTAAGTTTATTACATGGTCCCGAATATGATATGAATATGACGGTGGTTAAGATGGTCCTGAAGGACAATGTCGGATATGCGATTTTGTAGTTTTGTAGTAGAGCTGTTTAATGTTTCGTTTTTGCATGTTTACTGTTTTTAATATCAAGAAATATGGTGTTATTTTGATATTTTTCATTTCATTAAAATAATTCTAAAATATAGGCTTTTAAATAAAAAAAATAAACCAAGCATTGAAGAGAAGATAAAAATAATTAATAATAGAACATATTGGTCGCAAATGGGACTCTAACACAGATCTCACGTCTTACCGGGACGGCGCTCTACAGATTCAGCCATTGCGTGCAATTATAAAATCGCCACAATTGTCAGTCATATTTAAAATTTCAGAATTAACAATATTATCTTCGACTAATGTTTTTATTTTTCCATATTATCGGAAGCTACCTTTTTAAGAAACGTAAAATAAGAAAATTTATAATAAAATAAATATATTATTATTTAAATAATTTATAATATAATACGGTAAGACTGGGGTCGAGTCCCAGTTGCGACCATTATGTGTTATTATTTTTCTGTGTCTTGTTCATTTTCATATTTTAATTTAGATTATTATTGTTATTTTCTTCTCAATGGTATGTAATGAATCCAACATTGTTTTATTTTCGTCAAATTCACTAAAATTCTAAAATACATTTTTATTATCTACAATATTTATATTTGCTTGTGACTTGATGTGAATAGCCGGGAACTATACAACCTTCCACTCCCCATCCCCTCCCTACTTCTTTTAGTCTCACAATATACCCTGATTGGGGTTGCCAAAGCCCCAGCTTCGGGTCGGGCAGTTCGGACCCTTGTGTGGTAATAAAAAATATGAAATATTTAACAATACTTTACCGATGTTTAAAAATGCAGGTCTGCTTTATTTAAACACAGGAGTTTAAACAATGTTCATTCAGATTATATTAACTATAAGGACCATCCGATTATACTGACATTGCTCCTCGTGGCTTTGTCCAGACGATGTCCGTTTCCTCTCCCAACCAAACGTCACCTATCCCGGAAACTTTAAACATAATTAGCACCAAAAGCGAAAGCCTCTCCTAGAATTCGAATCCTATCAGAGTTCAACCTTATTCACTGAATTCGAGTTAATCCAAATGCAAAGGGACCGAACTTGAACATAAAATAAAAATAAAATATTCTGACTTAAAATAATTGTAGTATTTTGTATTATTTACTTTCTTTTATATTTTTTTGAATTAATTATCATATTAAATTCGGATAATAATCTTGGTCTCAAATCAATCATCCAGAGTGGCCACGGAGAAAAAAATTATTCTAAAATTCGATCATTTTATTCGTAAAAACGGGACTGAAGTTCTTACGAACAAATTAACAGGGTTTCAATGTTTATTGGCGGGAACATGTAAGAATAATTTGTTGGTATACGTAATTTCGCACGTATACCGCCAAATTATTCTTACATTTTATTGAAACACTGTTAATATGTTCGTAAGAACTTCAGTCCCGTTTTTAACCGTTTTTACGAATAAAATGATCGTATTTTAGAATAACATTTGTCTCCATGGAAGATACTTTCAGTATCTTCCTGGTGTAAGACCACCATTCAGAATAGAAACTTTGCTTGAAATGGCTTTGGCCGTGTTTGTGACGAGATCTGAATAGCCAGGTACTTCCCACTTGCTCTTCCCATCACCGTCACCTCACCACTACCTTCAGCCTCATAATGTTCCCCAATTGGGGATGCCATAGTCTCAATAAAATTAAAAAAATAATTTATTGGCAGGTTTTCATTGAAGTTAGGCCATTATTAACTATTTTATATGTTAAACTTATGTCTAGCAAGTCTCACAATTTATTTATTTATTTCCTTTATTTTTTCCCATTTTTAACTTTTTTATTTTATTTTTTTGTTTTTATTTATTTATTCATTTATTTATATATATATATATATATATATTTTTAATATATATTATCCCTCGATTCTATTAGATAGATCCAAATGCTTAACATTTTTTTTAGATATTTATATAGATTTTTTTAGTGCAAAATACAACAACAGAACTGTCAAATTTTTTAATAAAATACTTACTGATTTCAAAAACAGAAATATTAATTAATTAATCAAAATAAAATAAATTTGTATTGGACCTACTTAGCGCTTCTCTGATTTGTTCCCACGCTTAGTTCGTATTTTAAAAATCACACTTATATTTTATTTTATTTACTTTATTCATGAAATATTTATGTATTCAGTTTTTTTACATGCTTTTCGACTACCACACATTCCCGTATTATGGTAGTCGAATTAAAAGCAGATCCAAGTTCTAGAGTTCATAGAATCACAACCAAAATTAGTATTTTTTTAATTATAAATCATATATACATAATTACAAAAACAAAATAATTAAATAATTGGCTTCAAAAACTGTCATGAATACGACAGCTTGTATGCATGTTCTCTATTTATTTGTATTTTTATAAATATAAGATTATTTAAAAACAATGTAGAACTGCACAAATTTCCAAGCCAATTTCTGTGTTCTTTTTACTTGTTAGATAAATATAGTTTATGTACAAGCTAACCCGCGGAGGAACAAAAAAAGAACAAGCTAGATGTTACATTTCATATATACGCTATATATCATACATAAAATATACTTTCGAATAAAATAAAAAACTAAGTGGATATCTCACACACAACTAGCTTTATTTACATTTTAAAATTGAGCGTCCTTATTGTAAGACCCATAGAATGATATGTAGTTAATATAGTGTATTGCCAAGTGGGTAGTAATCTCTCTCGCTACATGTAAGATATACATAGGAGTGTAGGATGTACGTTACACCCTTAGCACGGCGGGCTGCGGGCGCCCGACCTATAATCCGGTTCCGGCAGCGCCCGATCCCGTGGCAACTTTCACCGCCAAAGCTTCACGAAAAGCTCCGCGAAGGCCTTATTGCTGTACTGTGTCCATTACCACTCGTTATAAGGGCGACTGCTGTGGGGTGGATGTAGGGTGTGGGGGAGGAGGAGGGTCCGGCACAAAACCTGCTCCGTATGCTAAGTGAGAAATTGTGTCCACCATTTGAGCGTGTCTGCTTTAATTGAAACTTTGTGACATTTCGCTGCACTGAAACGAACCGAAATAGTTTTGATTTCAGTGGGTGTTTTATGAGTGGGAAGTGGGAACGTAATTATAGATTTCGCAGCATTGCGCTTATATTTTTTAGATATTTTAAGGTTTCAAGTGATATATCAATATGTTGCTTATTTGAAAATTTTTCTATCTCAATGTTATGTATAATATTTAGTATTGGTTAAATTAAGGGGTGGCTAGTAGTTCATTAGTTCGGAGGATCCCTTAGCAGCCGGAAGTTCGATGGAAACTCACACCGGAAAACTGAGATTTTTTCGTTCACGTAAGTTATGATTGGTGCACGGAGAAAAATGTTATTAATACGATCATTGTATTCGTAAAAACGGTTAAAAACGGGACTGAAGTTCTTACGAAAAAATTAACAACAGTGTTTCAATGTTTATTGGCGGAAAATGTAAGAATAATTTGTTGGTATACGTAAGAAATTACGAAATAAAAAAATACGTATAAAATATTGATTTATGAATATTAATGATTGATTTATGATAAAATTACGTAAGTTATGATTATGACTGTTAATTTGTTCGTAAGAACTTCAGTCCCGTTTTTAACCATTTTTACGAATAAAATGATAGCATTTTAGAATAAAAATTTTCTCCGTGTGAAGAGATCTAAATTACATACGAGTATAAGTCCCATATTTAAAACCATGTTTTAATCATATTAAATATTTATTAAACCTTTGTTTGTATACACCACCATTAAAACGAAATAATTGATATATCACATTTCAAAACCTATGATTTTTGTCAGGATAAACGTTTTATTAAAATTAACAAGTATAGACAAACAAGTATAGAAAAATATGGTATAGTACAAAAAGAATTGGAGAAAAATGATATCTTTAAAATATAATAATTAAAAACATCCCGAATACTATCCAACCAGCTTTTTAGATAAAAAAAAAAAAAAAAAAAAAAAAAAACAAGGATATGTGGGGTCTAAAATTCGTGACTATTTTTATTCAGGTTAAGGAGAACCAAAGGTGTTTCAATAATTATTATTATTCTTAGTTAGCTAAATTAGATGACTTTTAAACTTTAGAAAAAAGATAAAGTGTTAATAGTCAATTAAATATTAATAATTACCGAACATTTTTTTAAAATAGCTCTTTAAATTATTTTCACATTAACACCATTTTGATAATATTTTATTTTTGTTATTCTTGGTTACTCTTTGATTATTTTGTGATAATTTATAAAAGCTTTTATTTATTTATTTATTTATTACACGCCCTAACAGGCTTTTACATTCTAGTTTATAAGTTGAATTTCACGGTTATTTTAAATGCTTCCAAAATTCAAACAATAAAGGAAACATTAAACAATGAAAAAATGTAACAACAAAAGCATATAATTACATAAAATACATTGGTAAAAATGATAAGTCTCACATAAATATATATTCAAAAAAGCATATAATTAAATAAAATACATTGGTAAAAATGATAAGTCTCACATAAATATACATTCAAAACAAGCATATAATTAAATAAAATATATTGGTAAAAATGATAAGTCTCACATAAATATACATTCAAAACAAGCATATAATTAAATAAAATATATTGGTAAAAATGATAAGTCTCACATAAATATACGTTCAAAACAAGCATATAATTAAATAAAATATATTGGTAAAAATGATAAGTCTCACATTGATATACATTCAAAACAAGCATATAATTAAATAAAATATATTGGTAAAAATGATAAGTCTCACATAAATGTACATTCAAAAAAGCATATAATTAAATAAAATACATTGGTAAAAATGATAAGTCTCACATAAATATACATTTAAAACAAGCATATAATTAAATTAAATATATTGGTAAAAATGATAAGTCTCACATATATATGTATTCAACAAAAACAAAAATTTCTGAAATTATATAAGTCTATTTGTGTCTAGGTAGCGGAATTGGAATAAACAATATTTACACTGATTATTTTCACGGTGAAATATATCTCCCAGATCAAAATATTTATTTCCAAGACTGTGAAGTCTCGGAATCGGGGAATTTTGACAATTGTCGTAATTAAGACAGTGACAGACAACTGCAGATCGCTAACATACAAACAACAGTTGATGTCGAATTTATTAAGGACACTTAGTTTTGTTGTTATTATATTCTTATTTAATGATAAAATATTTATATTTATATCAGCAATAATTTAGACTAACTGGCTTCAATTCTGACAAATACTATTTACCTACACGGAGAAAATGTTATTCGAAAAACGACCATTTTAATAGTAAAAACGGTTAAAAACGGGACTGAAGTTCTTACGAACAAATTAGCAGGGTTTTAATGGTTTTTGGCGGGAAAATGTAAGAATAATTTGTTGGTGTACGTACGAAATTACCTATTCCAACAAATTATTCTTACATGTTCCCCCGCCAATAAAATTGAAACTCTGTTAATTTGTTCGGAAGAACTTAGCCCCGTTTTTAACCGTTTTTACCTAAGAGTATGAATATTATAATATCCATACTCTTAGGTTTTTACTATTAAAATGATAACATTTTTCATTTTTCTCCGTGTACCAGGCTACTAACTTACTGATTTCTTTAGTTAAATAATTGAAGTATATGTAGTGATTTGTAATAAAACACTGTATTGTTTTTTTCAATAATATTTGCAAAATCCACACATTCAAAATTTTCGTATTTGATCCCAACTAATTTAGTACTTGCTATGAATAGAGCATAATATTGAACCCAGTTAATATTATTATTATTTATTCAAACACAGTAAACTTATTTTGTGGCACTGTTTTAATTTAAAATTAATAGATAACTAAGTTTTAACCGTGTTTATTGTTTAAAAAACCAACATGTTTCATAAGCGATGCTTACTTCATCAGGGTTTACTTAAAACTAATTACAACTTAGACTTAAAGATGTCATGAATAGGCGGGAATGGGAAGGGGTGGGGGGGTAAAAGGCATAATTTACAAAGGGAATAAGTATATATATACGAGTGTATAATAACGGGTCATTTAAAAATACTTTTTGATTATTTGTAGTATTTCAATTCGTACCCTACGCTCTTTATAATTTCAAAGTTTTTTAGTTTGTCCAAAGAACACCATTAAAATGACAATGTAATACGAGTAGGTAACTCAATTCAATTATTAAAATTAAAAGTTGAATAAACACATCTCACCAATAAATGATAAATAAATAAATGATTGGGTAACTCCGAAAAAATATTATTATTTATTTATTAATATTTCTATTTTTGAAACTTATAATTCGTGGTGGAATTCCACTATAATAGTATAATAAAAAAAAATTTAACTTTTTCCACTTTTACGGTCAATAAATTAAAAAATATTAGAAAATATACTAATTATAAAATATAATTATTGTTTTTATATTTAATTTGTAGTACTCCATTTAATTTAAATTTAATTTAATAATGTTTATTAATATGTTCTGCAAGTGTTTTAGTTTTTATTATTGTGACAGCTGTTTCGGCTTACAAGGCCAAATTTTCAAATTGAGGTATATCACAATTATTATACATTATTAAATTTAATTTGAATTAAATTTAAAAATATATATATACAAATATTATTATTTCAAGATCTCATGATATGTTCCTATATTCTAATATAAAAATTCCTCGATGTTTTATGAATGTGAAAGAATTCACAATCATTACAATTTAATTTAAAAGACTCCAGATTTTTTGTAATATTTTTGTTACTTTTTTTTCTTTAATAATCATTTGGTACCCTCTGCGAAAATTCACCACACTGAATCACAGTAAACCCACATCAAATTAAGTTTTAAAAAAGTGTCCGAGAAATATCTCAGGACGCGGACGGGTGGTCGTTGGACTGGAGTCTCCTTGCATAAAGGGTCCTGCAATATAAATGAGGACCCGACAATAGCTGATAAAGGTTGCCGAGTAATGGATGAATATTTATACCACTTTTCGTAGGGACTTAAGGTGGAGAGGTGATGGGGTCGCAGAGCCGGCCCGCTCGTCGAGGAAAAGGTGGTTCAAGACCTCTGTCGCTTGTCGCGCGTCACTCAGGGTTATTTGCAGTCTACGCCCGAATGGTGATTTTATGAAATTTTCACCGGAGATTTCAACAATACTTCTTCAATCTTCATAACATCACATTTTTAATTAAATGAAAAATTAAAATTAACCTGATTATCTTTTGTTAATTTTCAAAAATTCTTTTCGTTCTTATTTGTCTATACTTGTTTGTTTCTTTTATTATTTTTATTCATGTTCTTAATATCCTGGCGAAGAAGCCATCGGTTTCGAAGCACGTCGATAATAATTGTGATCATATATAAGTTGCATATACAAGATATAGACCAAGTTATTTGTTTAATTTAATTTCAACAATATTTTGTTATGTAATTTATATAGGTGGGTATTTCATCTAAATATAAAATAAATATTCTGTCAAATAACTTAATAGATGAGACATATCTAATTTGCAATACACATTCTGTCCACAGAAGCGAAGCTAGCAGTCCACAATGGAGTACTGGTATCTACCCTGATGTATGGCAGTGAAGCATGGAACTGGCAGGGAAAGGATGAAAGTAGACTGAATGCTGTAGAAATGAGATCCCTGAGGCGTATGTGCAGTAAAACCATGTATGATCGTGTGAGGAATGTGGAGATCCGAAAAAAATGCAAGGCTGATGTGAGCGTATTTAATAAGATTAAGAAAGGGAAGCTTAGATGGTTTGGGCATGTTGAGCGAATGAATGAAGAAAGGAGTGTAAAGAGAATTTATGACGCATTCATGTATGGTAGAAGAAGCCGAGGACGCCCAAGGAAGACGTGGCATGATCAAGTGATTCAGATTCTTGAGTCGGGCCATGTCAAGAGTCAGAATAATAGAAGAGTATGTATGAGAATATGTATGAATGTGTGCCAAGACCGAGTTGTTTGGCGGTCCGTCCTCTCTGCCTGCCCCTGCGGTAAACGGCGTGATGGTTAGTTAGTTAGTTTATTAGTCAATAAATGTATATCTAGTAAACGTAGGCATCAGAGGCAAATTACGCAATATATAGGGTGTTAAGGGACGTACTTGGGTTACTGTAACAAGTGATTTCTGACACTATTTGGAGTAAAAAATGAAATGAAATGAAATTTTGGTCTCCGGTGACTTATTTGATGACATTTTTTTCCATTTTTTTGTTTGTTTAAAATCAGACAAAAAAAAAATCTTTCACATGACGTCACTGGTCACTCAGCGGAATAACCGCCCCACCACTTACCCCGCCCCCAACTGTCCAACACCTACTATTTTTTTTGTTTGTGTAGAAAAAAAAAACTTCAAAAATGTCACCAGAGACCAAAATTTTATTTACAGTTTTTACTCCAAATAATGTCAGAAATCACTGGTTAAAGCAATCAAGCACGTACCTTAACACCCTGTATAGTAACATAATTGTTTATTTATTTATTTATTTATTGTTTATTTATTGAATCTATATCATAAGGTTTACATTTTTTTTGGCCTTGCCTGTCTCACTAGGAACTCCTGTGTCGAGACAGACTAGTTTACAAATATTTTCTAATTATAATATGAAGTACATTTTTCAATAAAGCAAAAATATTTGACAAAATTTTCAGGTTGGTAGGTAGTGGTAACAATAATGAGGTATACGATTATATTTGGGTGAGGTGACTAATTATTGCACGACCTTTTTCGATGATCCATTGTTTGATCAGGATTTTGTATTTTTTAATATTATTCGATTGTCTTGTTTTGTCAGGTAGGTTATTGTATATTTTAGACGCAATGTATTTGAAATTTCTTTGACCAAATGTTGTGTTTGTTTTAATAATGTACCTATCTTTTATATGTATCCATAACACAAAAGGTAATTTTAATTTATAACCCCTTAGTGCAGTCATTTGGAACGAAAAAAGGGGTTACCTGGAAAGTTTTCCGGGATTTTAGAAAATTGGTAATATTATAGATTTCGATGTGCTCTTTCCGAATTTAAACTTTGCCACCTCGTTATCTTTGCTGCCATTTGCGCCTAATAGCAGTTTTTTGACAATATCTCCTTTCCGACTTATCTTACGATAAAAATACACATGTACAAAATAACTATAAAAAAATTCCTCCAATTTATGTATCATCAACTTTTTTGTAAAATCGATAGTTTTGGCTTACGAGCGCCGCAAAGTTTGCTTCAATATGCGATTTGGCTAAAAAAACTAATTTCCACACCACCTTGAGGTAGAAGTAAGCGGCGCGTTTTTTTTATCGTGTTGTCTGTCCCCTGTAGGCCTAATCTACATGTAATGCACAATTTCGAAATTTAGCGCAATCTTCTTCGCTTTGCTGTTTCTGGTGGACCAGGCGTTGCAAGTTCATCTTCGCTACCGACCGAGACGTCACAGACCGAAATTTCATCCGCATCATCTGCGATGATGATGATCCGGATCTTAGCACCGGATGCATCTGCTCACAAAATGCCTGGCTGGCTGAATGGGAAGAGACTGGTTGAGGAAGACCATTTGATCTCCCAGCAGGATTTTCTCGGAACATCGCCATGCACCGCAGTTGGAGGGTTCGATTCATATGTCTGTTACTCCTTAACACACTGAGATCCACATTCCTACCCACTCCTCATACCATTTTCTTTCCCGGAACTTCCACTCCTTCCTTTTCTAAAAGGACCCTTCATAGACATCACCAAAGATGACATAGGCCCTGAGCAGAAATATTTTCCTCGGGTTCTCCTGTGTGGAGCTATTATAAAGAAAAACATATACTTTTTTATTTCCTGCAATGAGCTGATTGGTTGGAATTATATAATGTATTTTTTTGTTAATTTAAATTAAGTAGCATTTAAATTAAGTCACAAAATTAATTCACTCGTGTCGCTTGTCGTCGTTTGATAATATGCAAAGGTTATTGATGCTTCAACGCACCTACTTAAATAGTGTATTGAAAAAAAATAGTTTTTATTTTGTTTTTTTAATAAGTTTTACACTCAATTGAAACTGAATGTGTGAAAAAAACGTAAAGTACTAAAATATATTCATGGCATAATCAACATAAAGAAGTGCTTGTAAAAGGAGTCAAAGGAGTCAAGGAGCAAGAGAAATAAATTATTTCACGCAAATACTTCCAATAAAGAACAAGTAAAGCAACAATAGTAAGAAAAGCTCTTTTATTATACTTCTGGGAGTTGGAATTAATTCCTTTGGTGGGTCATTTTCATTTGTTCAAAAAATTCCTTCTACGGCTCCCCGGAGATGTATAAAGCAAGCACTTTGTGAAAGACAACCGTTTTCGGGTGAAATTTTGTTTCCTCAGCAAGAGGTACATATAAGTAGAATTTTGGTAGGTATGTGCGCTAAATTATTTTGTGGCCAACCAGAGCCACATTAAAAAGCTTTCTTTTTAAATTAATTTATTAAAAAAATCTAGACTTTTTTGAAAACTGTAGTTATTAGAAAAAATCTGACAGAAGTATCGCATTTTGACGCATCAACATTCGTCTTTATTTATTTAACGCCCGCAGGGCTGTTACAAATATAACACAAGTCGAAATTTAACATAATTACAAAAATATAATATAAATCAGTAAGTAAATTAAATACTTTTCTTATTACTGTAAAAGGACAAAATGTTAATTGTTGTGGAGAGTGAAAAGAAAGTTTTTTATTTTTTTCTAAAAGTCATATCTTCTGTTTTAAAGACCTATAATTATTTTTTTTTATTGTGAAATAACAATAAATACTTAAATACAGAATACTTTTAAAATTTTTTTAATTTCTTCGCTTATTTAACGTATTATTAATTATTTAACTTATTCAAATTAAAATATACTTCGTTTTTCTAGAAATAAGTCGATATCGCAGATCGAAAGAGAAAAAGAACCAGAGAAAAATTACATATTTAACAAATTTTTTGAATTATTGATAAGAAATGTGGACGGATAGACGCATCCTCAAAATGTGGGCGTATAGACGCATCATACAGGGACCCCTGTGTTAAATTTAGAAATAGCACTACAGAGAAATAATACGGAAACAGAATGTTTGTTCACATAACAAAGGACGAATAAAAATTGCACGGTTTCCTGGCGGATATAATCGGAAGACTTGGTATTTAGAAAAAAACCACACTAATGATACCATAAGAAATATTAATGTAACAATTATTATTGTATAACCTTTATTATTTTGTGTTATTTTTGTGTCACTTTGAATAATTTTTAACCTCAACGCAGGCTTGTCCAAGTGAGGTTGAAAATTGTATTATAAACTGTAACACCTAACTGTGAAGTAAATAAATAAAAAATAAATAAATTATAGTTAAAATCCATCAGGAAAGCACACAATAGGAAAAATAAATAGTTATCAGTTCTTAAGAGGAACGGCTGCGCAACCACTTTCATACAAAACGTAGTTTTGGATTTAAGACAAAAATACCCAGCCAAACTGCAAAATAATTTTTGTAATAAAAAGTTAGGTCAAATGTCGATCTCAGACAGGAAATACTTTTTTTTGCTTTTAAATGATGACGTATAGGTAATTAAAGAAATCAGTTTTGGTTCATTTTGGAAGAAACTTTGGAATTCTTTTGTGAGTTATTTATATTTATTAAAAAAAAGCCTAATACTTGGTTTTAATATAACGAAAAATAAAATTAAAAATTAAAAAATGTTAAAAATTCTTTCTTTGGGTGGTAATTTTGGTATATAAAGACCAGCTTTTGTTCCGATGTAAATAGGTAATTTGTAATTTAAATTTACACCAATCAAAATTGTTTTTATAAAAAAACAATATTTTTAATTTTATATTTCATCATACCTATTATAAAAAAACGAAGAGTAAAATTTATTTTTTTAATGTTAACATTTACTCGCAAATAATTGTCCAAGTTGCCATAACGTCATAAAATATTAAAATCTTTAATAGCGTATCTTTTATAAATTAAAGCAAACATAAATAAAATAGCTCCTGTCCAAGATCGACATTTGATAAACCTTTTGATTACAAAAAAATAATTATTCATGGTTGGGTATTTTGGCCTTTAATCCAAAACTACATCAAACCGGCCGCGCACCCAATAGCCTTAAGATATGTATATTTCTGTCAAACATCGATAACAACCATAGACATATGAATATGTATAGACCTGCCCTAAGTGATAAAAGCGTATTATTTCCCCCTCCTTAATTCTGGGTTCCATGGAACCGGCCGGGCTGGCGTATAGGTACGCGTGAATCTAGAAAATGTGACGTCATCATTCTTGTGCGGACTAGCGTCGAGATCTTATCGGTACATTTTACGAAATAACACGGCAAAAATGGTAACTTGTGCTATTAAAACATGTAAAAATAGAAGTGAAAAAGAGTATAAACCCAATTGTCGTATTACCTTCCATATGCAGGCATTATTTGTCATTATTTTAAGCTTATTCACATCATATAATATGATCAGTTTTAGACATGAAGCGAAATTCCCGGTCCCGTCGTGTGCACGTTGCAGTTTACTGTGATAAGTAAATTATGAAACATTTGTAAAAGTGTCTTAACTTAACACGGTAACAAAATATTCGACTCTCAAAACAAGCGAACCTTTCTTCATTTTATATGGATTACACAAGTTTGTTCAAATCGGGCGAACAATTCGCGCTCCCATGTAAAAAGGTCTATTCATTCAAAAGCAGATTTTACTTTTAAGAGCTAAATGGTGATATTATAATGCGTGATGCCTATATACTGTCGTATTGAAGGATTAACGAATCACATATCGTTACCGTCAACTCATCCCTCTCCGCCCCGCTACAGATGGTTATTACCCCTCTCCCTGATTCTCAAGTCTATGAATAATATGTCTGTGATAACAACGCATTTTTTCTCTTTGAAAAACAACATGTTTTAAGTTAAATTTCAAAACTGCTTGCATACTCTCGTTTTGTAGAAAATTTTAAATGGGCTATTTTATATTTTAAAACAAAGACAGACATACAAATGGTAAATAATTATACTGTGTCTGATTCAAGTACGTTTTTATTTTAATTGGCGCTTTGGATTGGGTCATGGTAGCGGAACCTAGGAGGGTTTCCGTGTACCGCCGCGGGGCAGGTAGAAAGTGCGGACCTCTGTGTCCATTTCAGCCCAGTGCCCATACATGTCCCGTGTACAGACTCGCCCCGTCTCACCCCTAAATTCCCAAACAAACATTTGAAAACCCCGTAGACGCAAGGGAAGTACAATAATTAGGTATTTCGTTTATGTAAAAGAATGAAGTTTTAATTCAAACTCTGGAACACGTGCTTAGTTTTACAGTTTTTTTTTTCATTTCAAATTACGCGCACTCCGGGGATAAAGAGAAGAACGCATGTAGTACATAATTATAGTCAAATCAATGTAATTATAATTATATATTAAACATTATCACTAAAGAGGATACACGTGTAACTCCTGCATTTATTATGGTTCATCGTTGTTTGACTTGTTGAACAAACGCATTTATTTTGACGTTTGTAATTTAACTACATAAATAATTCAAATACATTCACTTACTGGTTGATATTTTTACTAATAAATTGAGTAAAAAAAATATATCACAAATGTTCAAAACTCACCAGACTCCAGACTGTCCATGGTATTATCGTGATCACCCATTTCTGAAACAAACACATATGCTTAATTAATTAACAAATAAATTATCACAAATTCACAGTAAATATTAAATACGTGGTAAAACTGGGTTAAGTTGTCGTAGCTCAAGAAATATATTTTTTTTTCCTAGTATATTTGAAATTTAAATGCCAAATAAGTAACAGAATAGCGTGTACGATACGATTTATGCATGTGAATGAAGCAAGGGGTGCGTGTCAAGATAGATTCTGTGACGGTTAATACTCTCTGTCTTCCCTTGGTGAGTTTTTTTTTATTAGTTAAAAAACTATGTATTGAAAGCCTAAAATTATCAGAAGATTTTAGATTACACCTGAAAAACCTGAAAAAAAATATTTATTAAAAAGTGGTATGATACATTAACGTCTTATTTTGTGGAAAAAAATTAAGTTACTCACGCACCCAAAAGAAAACATTTTACAAAAAGTAGTACTCGTAGATTGGCACCGCAAGAACCCAAAAGTTCAGCCTGATTTGAGAACCTCTGTCCACTTTAGGGCCCCCTGGATCGTGTGGCCCTTGCGGGACCCCTTTTGGAGTGATGTGGCCCAGGGCGCCCTCGAGATTCGGCAAGGGCGATCAAACTACCCCTAACTGAATTCTATCTATCCCTATCTCTCCCGTCCGGTTTCGGATTGATACGGAAGTCGCAAATAAAGCTACAAAGCAGTTTAAAGCTGCGATTGTTACGTGTATAGCGAATAGCAAAGAAGTGTCGATGGATTTCTTTTTATGAGATGTGCCATTTTTGATGTCACAATTTTGCTGTTTTTCAGATTATCGATAGCTACTATTTTATAAGTACTACAGCCAATTTCTTCCCTTTCTTTGGATGCTTTATCCTTTAGGAGTTTGGATATCATTAAGGATTAATATCGTGAGGTCATTAGAATTATATTTTTCATTAATATTTGAGATAGACTGGTCAGTGGCTGAGTTGGCATCGCGTTTGGGTCTCACCCAGGGGTCCCGTGTTCAATCCCTCGGCTGGAGCTGAGTCCTCCATCATAATGCAAGCAACGTTCTGAGCTTACTGTGGTGGTACGAGACGTATTCAGAAAGTAAGTTTACTGATTTTTTCTAGGTTAAAAAATTTTTCGTAGTAAGAAAATTTCAAATATTGTCAGGTTATTCGTAACCAGGGAATGTTTTCCTTTCTTTAAAAATATATTGGTTACAGTATGTATACGATTTCCAAAATTTTTTTATCGAAACTTGTATGTTATTAATAAATTATAAATATTAACTAGCAATATGACATCAAGTATTTTTTCTGAGAGTAATGGCTCGTTTAAACGTTTCATAGCTGGTAATTTAAATGACGTTAAAGGCACAACATCATTGCATCGACAATGAAATAAAAGGCAGATAAATCTGCGTACATTTCATGAAACCAAAACTCACCATTCTATGATACAGTTAAAAGATTTGACGTAGAATTTCATATTGGATATTCTCTTCTCATACCATAAATCTTCTCATTCTTACCAATAATAATACATCTTAAAGACACGGCACGCCAACAATATTTTTTACTACAATCACAATAATTTCGACTTAATTCGCTTGCTGAGGGTTGATTTGTACTATGTCCATTTATGGCTTTTTTTAAACTGTGAATGAAGAAATATTAATCATATTTTTACCCACTGCCGTTTTTTTTAACTTACATTTTTTGAACATCACTTTTTGTTCTATCTAATTACAAAAAATGAAGATTGGAGTGTACTATGTCCATTGGCCAATACAATTTTTTTTATTATTATTTATTAAAATCTTATGTACGTGTATTTAAAAATAACTTATGTTTGATTACTTCATACATTTTATTTATTCAAACGACAATACTAAATTTTCTAATTTCTATTTTTTTATTTTATTATTATTTATTAAAACCATATGTATGTGAATGTTAAATTATTATTTTTTTATGTGACGTGGGATAAAATTACTGTTGGTTTGGTTTATCTCCGCCCAGAGTATGGATATAGTATAAACCGCCATTAAATATACACGTTTTTAGATTTTCACGGCCAAAAGCATTTTCGTTGTTTGTTTTTGGGGTGTTATGCCGTGTTGCGCTACCTCCTTCTTTAGCCGACGTTTCGGACAGCGTTGCAGTGTCCATCATCAGAGCAGATCCGGCAGATCCGACGATCCGACGATGGACACTGCAATGCTGTCCGAAACGTCGGCTAAAGAAGGAGGTAACGCAACACGGCATAACACCCCAAAAACAAACAACGAAAAAAACCATTAAATATAGTCATGGTACAAACCAACATTCATTTTTTGCTATTTTGTTTAAAAAAGGTGTCCGTTTACGTTCTTGACTATGCTTTTATTCAAATAAAAATTCAACCAATTATGTTGTTATTTTACTTAAAGGTAGATTAACCCTTGTATTTTATATTATTATTATAAAAATTAGTTTGAAGTAAAGGATACAAAAATATAATATTTTTAAACTTCATACCTCGTTTTCTCAATACGAGTTTTTTGTGGACATAGTACAAACCAACCATCAGCAAGCGAATTGTTATTTCAAATCACCATTTCACAAAACGAGCAATGGTATCTTCTTTTAATTGCCTTTCGGTTAATTTCTTAGACGATCATGTGTGGCGATGAGTTTGGGCGGCGATTCCCGCCCCCGCTGCCGCCCAGCCACCCCTTTTTCCCAGCCCATTACCGCCCCCGCCCAGCTTCACCTCGACAATGGGTTTATTGGGACCGCCGCGCCGCGCCGCCTCGCTGTCATAAAATATAAATTTTATTTTCTAATGTCCCCCGGGGGGATTGTCAAATGTTTGCTTCTGGAATCGGAACTGTTCGGGGGGATGGCAGAGCAGAAACAATAATAGTTTGTGGTTTGTAGTTGGTAGTTAAATATATTAAGAAGATGTTACTAGAGAATACCGGAAATTAGTCCTTTTTAAATCAAATTCTAGATGTATTCACTCTTTTTTACAAAAAAACATAAATTGATTTTGAAAGATTGATGGATTCTATTAAACAACACAAATTTCAAATCATATAATCGTACAACAGAATAAATTAATACATAATCTAGTAGACAGTTTTTAGAATTTTAATTTTACTTGAATTAAAATTATTACAAAATTTATTTAAGGTAACTACTAACTAAAATATGTTTTTTTAAATGTGTGAAGTGAATTGTCACTTATTCGTTGGCGATCTGCAGTCATGCTAGGAAACGATGATAAGTTATCGAAAGTTATCCTGTCAATCCCTATCGATCGAGTGTGCTAGGGGCTCAGGAACAGTTAAAAACTGTTGAAAGTAGAACATTAAAACCGTACATTCTTCAGTTATTTTAAATTCTTTATTTTTTTGTTTACATTATTTTTTGGGAAACACAATAAACTATAGGGATTACAAAACGTTTTGTAAATATTAAGAATATTTAACATTTCGTAATTTTCGTCATTTAGGCGGCCTACGTTGTCGAGTTTTAAAATCCCGGGGTGCGCAGGAAAAATTCATTGTTTTCACAATTGAATAATTTTAAATAAAAATATGATATATTTTCGGCATTTTCCAGAATAGAAGGTACTCTCATGTCACCCTGATGTAAAACTACTATTCTAAATTGAAAAGTTGCTTGAAATGGCTTTAGCCGTGTTTGGTGACTACATCTGAATTGCCATATACTTTCGCACCTTATTCTTCCCCATCTCCTTTCCCTCCCCAATTGGGGGATATATAGATATTGTGGCATTGTCTCACAGGCTCCAGACGGGAGCAGTTGGGACTCTTGTGAGGTATTCACATAAAAAAAATTAAAAATCTGAATGTCGTGGTCCTATCAATATCCTCGCTATAAACATTTTCAAAATAAACTCCTTCAAAATACTTTCCCCTAATCAGCGCAACCCAAATAAATGTATTTTCAATACATTGATCACATAAAAAACCTCAAATTTTAAGTCCAAAAGTTTGCATAAGATGGTGCCTTTATTTAAAAGTACAAAAGTATTTAGCCCGCCACCTAGTGACATCTGTGGGAAGGTACTAAAAGCTATGTACCAGCAAAGCTATTTATTAATATGTATTTTAACTGTGCGTGGCCCGCCACCTAGTGACATCTGTTCGAAGGTACTACAAGCTATGTACCGGCAAAGCAGCTAGTGAGTATAGGACACCAGGGAGGTTTAAGGGTGGGTTTGCAGAGGGGTGGAGGATAAGGGAAGGTGTCAAACCACAAAATTGTATCGCATCATCTTTTAGATTATATTTCTATCATTCTACTTTTGGGTTGCGTGGTATTTTTTTCCCATAGTAGTGTTACATTTTATTGCCATCATTTCAAGCTGTCAATGAAAATAATACTAAGATTTCTGTAGCAAATAATTTTTTTACACATTTGAGAAAATTGCAAAAGACGACTTACGGGACGATAATCAATATACCAACAATACTATAAAATATTTTTGTTTTGTTAAATTTTGCAAAGATAAGATTTGAGATTTTTGCGGCCAAAAAGTATTAAAGTGATGCATTTTTAGGTTTTTATGCCGTATAGCGCTTCTTCCTTATTTAGTCAACGTTTCGAACTGCGTTACAGTTTCCATTACCAGGGCAGATGATGTCCATTCGAAAGTTTTTCGACAACAAATTGTATTGGAAATAATTTAAAAGATCTAGTATTCTAGTACATAAAATATAGGGAGGTGTTATTTATGGATTCATGACAACTCAACAAAGTGGCATTTCAACACCCTCTGATTAGAAGATGAAAAAAATAATTTAAAAAAAGCCCATAACCTAACCTAACGTAACCTATACAACCTAGTTTTTATCTATCACTTTTAATGAATCTTCAAAAAAATGTGATGAAATCGTACAATGTTGAGTTGTCCGGTCACCGATTATATTATAATATTTTGCGTTATCGATGACCATAATTCGAAGTGTTTAATTTTTATTATTTAGTGTTAGTCAAAAATATATATTAATGCGCGCTTTTAAAATATTATATGCTTTCATTTGTTTTTGCAGTAAAGATTGAGCTACTACATCTTGATATGAAATTGGACTCGTTTTAATTAACAAATAATTTATTTATTTAATTAATAATATATAAATAATTAATAATAAATTATTAATTAATAATAAATAATTAATTAATGATAAATACTTAATCATACTTTATAATGCAAAAACTTTAGTTGTCGACGATAGTCGCCAAGCTCCAAAATTAACCAGTTTAATCACAGTAGAACATATTTGTCCCAGCTCACGTTACGGTCTTGTAAAATATAAATATAAAATAAATAGTTGTATCTCCCATAATGTCATGGTGAGAAATATGATCTTGGTGACACTTAAAAGAATTCATAATCTTCTCTTTCCTAGATGGCCTTTAATTATTTTACTGAAAAACTCTTATCACAAGTTATGCTTTAACTCATTAACATTTAAAAATAACAGAAATCTTTTACATACTTCAATACTTCCTACTCCAAAATGTAAATAAACAATAGGACAGTTGAATTATAAATATCTCGAAGTAATTTTTTTTAATTCATTACCAGAAAAAATTTGAAAGATGAATACTAACATAAAAGAATTTAAAACTCACCATAAAAATTATACTGAAAACTTGAACTGAATCATGTGTAGGTACATCAAATACATAATATATTATGTAATTAATCACTGTAAAAAATATATATTTGTAATTTATGTATCCTTTTGTAACCAATATAAAAATAATAAAAATAATAATTTTACGTCCCTACATATGCAAAATGAATATTATAAATAAATAGTTTTGCCTATATAATAACTTAAATCTGTCAAGAAAGGCTAACAAATACAATATTGTGTAGGTGATTCAACTTAACCTGTCTTTATTTTTATTTTTATGCTGTACTGAATGTAAAACTTATATTATGATATCAAAATACCTTTGTAAAATTGTAACTACTACCTCCTACCTATGAATTGTAAGTTCCTCCTGTCCTAAAATGAGTTTTGTAACTCATCGGGATTGCTCTAGCAAGAAATAAAAACAATGAAAAAAAAGAAAAAAATCCAATATTCCATTTGTTAGCCTTTCTCGAAAGATTTGAGTTTGTTTATGGACAAAAATATTTATTCACATTAATGTTGCGTGTGTACTTACGGGCGAATACAAATTATTTCATCTTAATATTTTAAAGCATATCTATTAAAAAGCTTTTTTCCATAAAATAATTATACTCGCGCCATCTATGAAGGAGTAGATTATGAATTCTTTTGGGTATCACCTTAAAAGTGTTAGAAAGAGAAAACCCCGCGCATTATATTCAAATCTAGGATTTAATTACAGAAAAATTTAAATGTGCACCTCTATGAAACCAAAGTTTCCGATAGCAATTTGAGAAAAATGTATTAACCGCTTGGGCACATAAGTTTGTTTTCACGACAATTTAACGTAGGTAGACACAGGAATGACGTATGCCCCGGACCTGAGTTATTTTAAATTTCGGGAATATGAAATGACAAAAACGTTAGGTGAAAATAATAATGTTAAAAATACCTTAATTTTTTAATGGATTTTTTCCTTAGAATATGAATAAGACATATAAATCCCATCATCCCTAATTTCAAATTAGCCCCCGTACCCAGGTGTCACTTATTGCTCATGCATTAAGGAATAAAAACCTCTTTTCTGATTAAGGCCCACCCGGGGGCGCAGGCCCGAGAGGGAGGCCGAGCCCGGGGGGCCCACGTGATCCGGGGCCCGCCAATCACGTGGCGGCGTCTAGCGGCGCCAAGGTCCCCAGAGACGTCATTACGGGACGGATCCCGTGAATAGTTACGTCACGTGACTTATTCAATTCCTAATTCTTACAAAATTTTAGATACGATTTTTTCATTAAAAAAAGAAACACTGTTTTTTGTCAAAGTTTCTACTTTTAAAACCCCTTTGTTTTGAAATTTGAAAAAGATGTCGCAATACATAATTTTATTATTAAATTTAATTTAACGATTTCAAAGCTACATAACTCATGATTGACTTTAAATATAAATTATTTTACGTGCGAAAATAGTTCAAAATAACATACATAGCATTTTGTGATAATCTCGTGGTACCTGATAATATCTTGATAATACTTGATAATATCTTAGGTACCGATCCGATGTATTTTAAGGTACTGTCAGACACGCTATAACGTGGCAAGAGTTTTAGGGCTTGACGTATTTTAGTATATCGCTAGCCATACATTCCCATTACCAAGCGATACACTTAAATAGGTCAAGCCACGAAAGTGTAGTGCGCATATAGCGCGACTCTTTCTTTATTAGGTAATACGAGCATAAAAAATATTAGAATTGAAAGAGGCTGGACTTTATGTCTAAAAATCGTGGATATGTCTAAAAAACTAAAAATTTCAAACGAACTATTTTGGAAGGGAAAATGTTTCACTTAAATTGTGTTAAGATTTATGATAATTTTTTTGCACTTTCTTCCCAAACTTTTTACGTAATAGTTTTATTAAATCAATATTTCTGTGATGGAATAACTTAATGTGTAAAAGCTCGAATTATTATACAAATTTAATGAATGAAGACAATACAAGACAACACTCGATCGAAAATGGAAACAGAAAAGTTTCGCGTCATCATTATCATCAGATGCTATTGAATCTTTTTCTGTTTAATAAATGAGTCATTAATATTGTCTTCATTGATTAAAGATTTATTAATAGTCATGTACGTGACCGAAGGAGTGTGTTATTTTTACATTAGAAAGGGGCGCTTTTGGAGATTTGTAAAGATATTATAACCTGTTTTTTAATTTTCATACAAAACGTTAAAATGAAAGGTAAAATTATTTTGATCTACGAATTCACTGCAATAAGAAGCTTTGCAACAGAATTTAAACAATTTATCAAATTTCAAAGTTAATATTCAAGTTATATAAAAGTCCTACTCAAATTATGTTACTATCCAAGTACTGTAAAACAATCGGCCAATACAAAATAATAACAGAACTTGAAAATTCTGTGAATTTGATTCTTTAGAATATGGATTTTTTTTCTTTACTTATCGCTCAAGATATATTACGTTTCTTTCATAAAAAAATATAAAATTAATCCTCCAAACGAAAACTTCATTTTCTTTTAAACTATGTCTTCAATGTCACAAGAAAATTACCAAATACACGTAGATAACGGAGATACTCGCCTTGGGACCGTAATCTGACAGGGGACGCCCTCACCTGTCCCACCTCCACCTCCCCCGGTCCCCACCTCCTCCTCTCCTACCGACCCTTAGAACCTCACCGCCCCCTCTCACCCTTCCCCCGGCCAACTCCCCCGGGGAGGTCTGGAGCAATACAACTGCGGACCCTCGCACTACTGCGTGGGGAACTCCCGTAATTATGGACGATTCGAATTATGTACGTAATTCATTTGGTTGACTGTGACTACGTTGTTATATTGAGATAATTATTGATGAAAAACTGCGGTCTTCATAAGAATAAGAATGTGATTCACGTAAATAAATGCTTAAGGTGATTCGGGATCAGGCAACTAAAAATAACACTCCTTATGAAGATGGTGAGAAGGTTTAAATTCCTGTTTAACACCAGCAGCCTTTTTTTTATTTTCGAAAAAACACCGCCAAAAACCGTGTTTTATTTTATTTTGCGATAATCTTCTAAAGAATTTAATTTTCCACATTATACAATAAAACGATAACCCATAAGGTGTTCATAAGTAGGAGATTTTTAAACTTTAAAAGAGGACTCCAAGGAGAAAATCTACATAAATGAAAAACTAACCCCAATAAATAAACAACTTCTCTGGTTAGCGAAGTCAACAAAATCTATTGGACATAAATACATTTGGACAAAGAACGGACGTGTTTTACTGAGAAAAAGCGACGATTCTCCTGTAATTTGCATTAAAGATACAAACGATATACCTCTAAAGTGAACATTTATCTATACACAACAGGACAAGGATACTACTACTACTGAAAAACTTGCAATTTTATATGTACAAGATATATTATTTGAAATAATATAATTTACTACGCAGGCTTTTAGTTTTTCCGTTTTTTTTAAAATTTTTTTTTTTGGGGTAACGTGCAATTTTGAGGATTATATTTTGGTTTCTGCTTTACCCTTTACCCTTAATGACTCGTTCTTAGTCTTGAAGCTGCCAAATTTATTTAAAAAAATATATATTTTTCAATTCATTACAATTTTTCCCTATTTGTCTTTTTTTTTTTTTTACAAAAAACAAACAAACCTTCCCACCGAAGGTTCTGTGTGAATACCTAAATTATTGTATTATTATACACACTGTTGCTACAGTAAAAAACCTAACGAAGGAAGTCACTAATTTATAAAAAAAAAAAATTATAATATATTTATAAATTTATATAAACATACATATAAAATGTACATGATAATAAATAAATATAACTGCCTAAAAAAAAATAGTATACCCACGAACTGTCTTTTGCCTATGTGGGATTGTTTTGTTCTCATGCATTATACTTTTATTTTTTTATATTACTTAATATATTATATTTTTAGTTTAATTATACTTATTTTGTATGTAACAATAAAATTATTAATAGAGAAAAAAAAAAGTTTTTATAGGCCTGATAATTTATTTCTCATGGGTATATAAAAAGGCTAATACAAAATTTCTCGTTTATTTCAAAGCCAAATATGTGTTTTACCTGCAGTATTTAACTAGCCATTATGTATTTGTACAAATTGCATAATATGTGTATGTAAGTTATATATACAGACAAGTACATATATTTCCCTTAAACTAAGTTAAATAAGTTTTACTTTTATTTTTAAAATTAAAAGCACCCATTGACAAACTATATTTAAAAGTGGTTTTTTCGATGGCAGAGTATGGCAGAGGAGTTGGTCATTCAATAAATAATTATAAGTGACTGCATACGAGATTACCGACGACAAATCACGTTTTGTCTTATCGCAAGCAATGAGATTCAAAATCATACACGTAAATACTGAAAATCACTTGAAAATTATTGCTTTTAGTCATTTTACACCCTTTGTCTGCCTACGTTAATTCAGAAAGAGATATTGAAGATTAATACATCAGCAAGGTGACGTCGCGGAAGGTTTTATGGACACCGTGGGATTGGTGAGGTCGGCTGGGGGGAAATAGGGGTAGATTAGGGAGTTGGGGGACATGGGTGGACATGGGGTGGGGGTATTTGAGGGTAATGAGGTCCCGCGGGACAGGGCGCCATAACCGAGACACACGTACACACACATTAGTACGAGCACTTACACTCGCAAGTACACGTGTGATCAAAATAAAATACTACCTTGGTAATATTATACACTTATACAGGTATCATCGTGATTATTTTTTTATGTCAGTACACGGGTGTTACAGAGGTCCACTTACGTAATTAAAAATATATGGTTAAGTAGTTAAGTAGTGGATTTTATTGTATATCTTAATGTTGTTTTATAAAAGTTACAATTATTTATAATAAAAAAATGCTATGCCATGAAACTGCTTTGAAAACCTTTTCTTCTTTTGGATTTAATATCATAATGAGTTAAACCTAAAATTGTAATATAACGGCCGTTGTTCCCAATCCTACTAATCAATTGCTAAGCCAAAACTTTGGCTCAACACTGCTCAAATTCACAAACTAAGGCTCTTCCCAACCCACAAGCATGGCTTAAGCATGCCTTAAGCATCGCTTGGGCAACCTGAGGAACCCGACTAGTGGATTAACTCATCTCAGCCGTATCAGTAAAGTACTAGTTCTAAAAATTAACAGAGTAGAAAAAATACCAAGCTCACACATTATTTATATAAAACGAAATCGGGTTAGTTATACCATTTATAACACAAGAACGGCTGGACCAATTTTTATGATCTTTGATTTGTTGATTTGACTCCATCCCGATTAACAGAATAACTATTAAAACAACAGAAAAAATTACGGTAAAAATAATTATGAAGAAAATAAAAAATGTCATATATTTTGTATGGAATGGCTTTTTAATTAATGTGCGTTGGTCAACATAATTTAAATCAATTCGGACAGCTAACAAATTAAACACAACATTTGTTGATTCTGAGGCGGTACGAAGTTTGCCGGGTCAGCTAGTTTTTAATATATTATATACGTTTGTTTAAAAAATATAAAATGTCAGTTTATGGATAAAAATATTTAAAAGAAATTAAGAGGATTAATTAGTAACTCTATGATATTAATTAATTTAACATCGAAAGTTTTTACTTTGATGTCATTTTATTGTCTATGAAAGTGGGCGAGGCCACTTAAGATTATCAACGATAAGATGTTTGGGAACAACACGAATCGAGCGTTACCCTAAAAAATGCTTAGCTGATCGCGGCCTATGATTGGTCGTTCGAAAAGTTAGGAACAGCGGCCGTTAATCATTGCACTTAAACGAAAAGTTAAAGAAGAAAAATTAGAATTTGACGTTTTACTCATGTTATTCCAAAAAATAAAATCTGTTCATTGTAGACTTGTAGAAAAGTCAATAGATGTCGCTCATTGAAATGAAAATGGTTATATTTACGCAAGACACTATCTAGATTGCATTTAGTTCAGGAAGAATCTTGTAATCATAATTAAAGAGAAGCCAATAAAAATATGCGTTAAGAAAATTGAAATAATAATAATAATCTTAGTAGTTCTTAGTCGAAGTTATGATGCAGTTCAATATGACCGAAGGGGAAAGGTTCAAATTAGCTCAGTGATTAGAACAGAGCCTGGCAAGACTAAGTTCCTGGGTTCAATTTTTTCGATGCAACCGAATTTTATTCTGATTTTTTTGCTTTTATCTATATATTTAAAAATGAATCCCTGTTTCCCTTGGTCACGCCATAACTTTAGAACGACGTTCGTGTTTTTTTTAAAGTTTTCTAAGACTTTGTAGAAGGTTCTTAAGGAAAGAATATTTGTATAATTTCAAAAAACCAGACGAGTATTTTAACTTCGTACGTTTGATAGTTTGCGCGTTTGATACATTTAGAGATTTTTCCTATACTTTCATCCGATTGCGATAAAAAAATGGTGAGTTGTTGTGGACATTTCCGTGAAGGTTTCTATATAGCAATATTTTTTTATTGGCGAGTTCTAGAGATACAAAATTTGCAAAAAAAAATTGTAATTGTATTTGATGCGAAAAAAGGTGGGAGGAGGAGGGAAATCCGAGAAGGATAAAAGGAAATGAAGGAGGGGTGGTTCGGGGAGGGAGGACGAGGGAGGGGGAAGGCGGAGAAGTTGGAAGGGGAATTCGTGAGGGGGGAGGTTTGCATGATGGGTGACAGCGGGAGAGGGGAGGGGCAACGCGGCGAAGGTGAAAAGGGAACGCGGGAGGGGAACGGGATGAGGGTGGGGAAGAGGTGGTGGAATGGGAAAGGATACGCAGGGGGAAACAATTTCTTTATTTAAGTGGCATTGCAACGCATGCCGGGGATTAGCTAGTAGCATTATGAATAGTCGGTCACAAGCGGTTGTTCCACGTGTCTGCAAATTTGAGGAGAGAAAATTCGGTCTTGAAAAAACAAATGAAAATGGTGGAGATGGTAAAACAGGAATCTACTAATATTAAAAATTAAATGGAACCACAGAGACATCTATTGACATTATTACTTTGCTGGTATTTTTAAGCAAAAATCAGGGTATATAATTATTATTTTGTTCAGACCATGAATTAAACAGTCCACATATACAATATATACTATTTTGGTAATAACATGACAATCTTAATATCCGCGTGTTTTCTAACCTTTTGTAGATGAAACGAAGAAAACAGACGTTATCCAGTCATTTATGACAATGACGCTTCAGAGACAGAAAAGAAAAACCTATTCAATTTCTATCACGAGCCAAATATCTTTATGGCCTTCTCGTGGGAACGTTGGCAGGAGGTCATACAGGTCTACCTACCCCTTTGAAAAAACGAAACCTTCCGCGGAAATTATTTGTCTGTGAAATTATTTTTCTTTTTTTATCTATTACTTCATACTCATGTCGAGTACGAGTGCATTTATTTTTGTGACTTTGGAATTTTTTTATTAAAATTCTTATTAGTAAGTGATTTACAAGATTGTTTTAATGTCTCATTAATTGCGCTAATTGTCCTATTCCGTTTTTAAAAGCAATGATGATCAATTTCTTAATCAATTTCCGTAAGTTCCGTTGAAGATTGTCATTGGAGATCGGAACCAAAATTTCCGTGGAACATCGGTTATAAAAAAAAGCTCGTTAGAATCATGTTTTTTGAAGAATTTATTCCAGAAAAAATAAATTACATTTTCACTTATTTTACTAGAAATAACTCAAATAAATACATGTTACACTAAATTACACATAAATACATTATATTTCAGTATTATTCACTTCACTACTTTGTTCATGAAGCTTAAAAATTAATATAGATATATATATATATATATATATATATATATATATATATTTTAAATGTACCTAGATTTTTTTCATTTTTAATGTTGTCTGGAAGTCAATTATGTAAATTACCCCCCACGTAACTAATGGATTGCTCATAATAGTGGGAATGTATGGTAGTTAAATGTATGTTATCGTGTTGTCCTGTAAAGTGTATGTGCAGGTACTATTAACGGTACTGGACTTTTTAATGAATTCTGTGTTTATTTATTTATTTTTCCATGTTCTCCATAAAACGGTTATACACCAATATATCATGGAGAAGATTACATATTAAAAAGTGGACAAGGGCAGTTTTACTATTTTGTGACGTGTGTCAAAAGATATTTGCTGAACTATCTTTTAACACGTGTATATATATTTTATGTGTATGAGGTTATTATTTATTTGGTATATAAGGAGACATGTATTCTTTTTTATTTAATATTTATAGGATTTTTTTCTACAATAAATGCACAATTTTTACATGTTATACAGTGTTAAAATAGTAGAAAAGAATAGCTTTTCTTCACCATAAAGAGGCGATTATATTCGTATAGTTTTCTTAATGTTAACAGTTTTGTTTCCATTTATAATTTTATGTTTAGTTCTGAATCTGAAATGAAATGTATTATAATGAAACGAGTGGTTAAATAACTCACCACCAGCATGACATATTATTAAATAGTTTTCTCGTGGTTTCATTGACAAACGTCATAGTTTAGGAAACTTTAAACACAACGTGTGATATCACAATTAGTTTATCTTTCACAGGCATTAAAACAATCCAGAAACCTATTCTTGCGGCACAAGTGTAGATTTCCTTGTATCTCTTGGGTGTCTTGTATTGAAAAAATATTAATAATTTAGCTGACTGCGGGGAGCAGTTGTGTATGAAAGGGAACAGGTATATGGGGCTCGTGGGGTGTGGGGTTGGGGGACTGGGGGAGTTGGGAGAACGGGGGGGTGGGAGATAACAGTTAAAGGGTGTGAGCCAATTCGCACACCGTTGTCTTAAATCATATAAGAACGACGGGGAAACAGTAGTTGATATAAGGCAAGACACAAGAGAATAAACTGTGTGTAAGTTGTCTCTTTTTATGCTACACTCATACCTACATGTACATTGTTTCGTCTTGGGTTGCATGTGCATAGGTGGCGTGGCAGTGATTAATATACGCCGCAGTAAGAAACACGACAAAAGTTATATAACAGCGATCCAAGACGTAATTTTTATAAATAAAATTATAGTTCCGCATGTATGATATAAAATGTCTATATAGATTATACCTACAATCATCATAAGTAATGTGGGAAATTAAAACTAAAACTTAATTCTAGTACCTGTCTACCTAACTGTGAAATTGATATGAAATTTTAATGAGTTATCATAATATTTCTCTTCGAAATACTAATAGCAATACGCTAGCACCTACTTGTTATAGTACCTGCTAGTACTTCAACTGGTATGGTTCATCATCTCAAAAATAAAACACTTCACTTAATCTATTATTTTTTATTGAAAAAAAAAATAACAAAATAGATACTAATTTTAGGCAGGATAGAGACAGAAACATTATTAAAAATGCTATCTGATAATTATGTATGTATTACCAGCGCCTTACATATTTCATTTGTTACCAAAATATTTCTTTTCTTTTACTGTTTTCTGTATATTCACTTCAAATAAACTTTTTCTTGTATATTAGATACTAAATTGATTTGATTGTATATTAGATACTTAATTGATTAGAAATTGTTTAATACTTATATGAATCATGTACTTACCGAATATGTACGACACCTGTACATTTGACTGTCCTAGAACGGAAGACCTACCTAGTTGGACAGTCAAAATGTCAATAAAATGTAAACGTATTTTTAATTATACCAAATAAATAAATAAAAATCACAAAACCAGAGCAAAGCAAATAGACTTGTACATTCGGATAAAGAAGCTCTGAATTATGAAATGTAAACAAATCGTATCAAACAAATTGGTCCAACAAATTCTTGACTAATAACTAATAACTAACTAACTTGTAAATTATCAGAAAAATAACTGACTAGAATTTTGGAAAAAAAACGTCATAGAAGTTACTAAAAATACCTTTCCCAAACCTCGAAGTTGAACTACGGAAGTCGCTGAAAACCCTCTGTCCAAAACCTTTTTTTTACATTATCTCTACACTACTGTGTAGAGATAATGTAAAAAAAAAGGTCGTGAGGAAAAAAGTTGCCTCAGGGCCTATGACATCTTTGGGGATGCTTGAAAGGAAGTAGATGAAGTTGTGGGAAGGAAAAGGGCATTAAAGGTTGGAATCTGAGGATTCAATTTGTTCAGGAGTGAAAAACGTATGAATCTATCCCTCCAATACGGTGAAAGGCGATGAGTCGAGAGAGCTCTACTGGATTGGTCAAAAGGTCTCTAGACCTCTTAAAGACCTAGACAAACCTCTAAATCCCTAAACGTAGCGAATCACTTAGGGTGACCTATGACAGGGCTATTGGTTATCCAATAAATGATTTCCATTTCCATTTCCAAAACCATACCCGCCTCAGCACAGGAACTCCTAGTGAGGAGGATTAAAAATATTATATTATATCCGCTTACATCTTCTTAAAATGTTAAAATTATACAGTTGTGGGAAGCGAACGATAAGCTATCTTGAATTGGAAGCGTTCCTATTGGCTCCTCACACGCCAATAGAAATCATTCAACATTTTCACAGTCACCATTCTGTTCTAGAAATAAGAGCTTATTCGCTCCCACTTCCATACACTAATTCTTTATAAATATTAAATTATGGTTCGGATGTAAATTGTTTCAATAAACTTGTAAGAACAGTGTTAAATGCTTATTTGATGTTCGCACAATCCACCCACAAAAACATTTATCCCCCATACAGTAATTATTAAAAAGTATTTACATGACCATCTTAGATCATACGATATACATTGTGATTGTCATATGATTATCATACGATATACATTATGATTATCATACGATATACATTGTGATTGACAATTTCAAGATTGATACACTTAAACCTAGAGGGCAATTGATTGATCTAATATGTTTACATAAAATCATTCACGGCCATCTTGATACTACACTATGTCTTCGAAAAATTGAAATAAATGTCCCCAATTTCCATTGTTTAAGACGCCATAACACTTTTCACCTGAATTTACAATATGAATACATATTGTAACACTCATTCACATTTAAAAAATCTCCCGAGAAAAGATACATGACCCCGATGGGACTCAAACCCATGTCCTTCTGATTTCCGGTCAAAAGCTCTTTTCTCGGGAGATTTTTTCAATGTAGATGAGTGTTTCAGGTTAATAACTATTGCTTAAAATAATTATTACCCTTTGTGCTGAGCATAAAAATCTTGTCTCAAAACATTAGTTTATTAATTAAAAAATAATAATTAATTATATTGTGTCAATTATCTCTCTATGCATGCCTCTCGTGTTTCTTATGTCTCTTGCCTCTCATTGTAATATTATAATATGTGTTACTTGAGTGAGCTTGTACATAATTTTGTATATTTTTTATTTGTGATGTATCCAGAGTGGAAGATACTCTCAGTATCGCCCTGGTGTGAGACCACCATTCAGAATTGAAACGTTGCTTAATAATGGCTTTAGCCGTGTTTAGTAACAAGATCTGAATAGCCAGGTACTTTCCCACCTTCCTCTTCCCCATCTCCTTCCCTTCCCCACTTACCTTCAGCCTCACAACATACTCCAATTGGGGATGCCATAGTCTCACTGGCTCCAGAAGGGAGCAGTTGGGACTCTTGTGAGGTTTTTCTATTAAAAAAAAAAAATTTATGTAATTCCAGATTTTTTATAATTGTATGTTCCTATTTGTACAATAACTGAGTTTTTATAACTGCGAACATCTGCAAGAACCCAGTATAAATAAATAAATATTCTTAAGTGTGTATGTAAATTTTAATTCAAAGTTGTACGTAAGGCGTATTCAGTCTTGTTCTGAACCCGTCCAAGTATCCCAGTCAACCGATTAGCAGTAGGCAAGCAGAGGTAAGGCGGTAGTTGGATAGTTGTCGGTCCAACATAAGTAATTCACGGCACCAATCCGTGTAATGAACTGTCAACTTGCTGGCGGCTGTCTCTGCTCCCGTTTCCTTGCCCGAAACACCGATTCGCCGCAAAACGTCGGGAACATCTCCTCCTCCAGTCTTCACAAGTCTGGGATGTTACGGAAGACGCGGTTGCGATTCTTGCTAATTTCGTATCACAGTCGAATAGGTAGATAGTTAAGTGACGTATTGGGACAGGTTACGCAAATCATGAGGGCGCGACTATCAAACGTTTGGCTTTACTGGGATGTACCTACTCGTGCAAATATTTTTAATTTCTTGGGGAAATTAAGATAGGTCGCACCAAAAATATACATATTTTTATATAATACCTGATTTACATACATCGTAACTATAAAAAACAAAGCCCCTATTGCTTGTCTCAGAAAAACCCAGATCGGTGTAAAAAAAAAACACTAATCCAGAACGGTGAGTTCTTTTGGCTTTCCTTGGGATGTACTTACTCGTACGAGATTTTTTGATGAAATGTAGTAGGTCGCACTAAAAATATACATATTTTGTCTGTCATTGCTTGTCTCAGAAATCGCCAAAACGATGAGTTCTTACATGTAAGTTTGATGTAAAAAAAAATAGCAAGAGCTTACTTATTCTTATTATATGAAGAAAGATTGAGCTTTGAAATACGATTTGATTGGCTATAAACTTACACGAGTAGTCGCCAAAAATTTACATGAGTAAAGAAGGTTTTGAAACTTGGGCGTAAACAATTTAAAGAAAATGATGTAATGTAACTTTTTTGTAAAGAAAACCAAAACATTCCCTGATTACGAATCACCTAAGAATATTTGAAGAATTCTTAATACCATGACAATTAAAAGCGAAAAATGTTGTTTGCACAAAGATGGGGGACTTGGCTAGAAGGCTTTAAATAGAGCCCACGATGCAATTGTAGGATCACTCAGCTAACATTTCTTCAGTCTAACAATCGGTCTAAAAGTATAAACTTTTGCCATTAGCATACGACACAAAACATTTTACATTAGTTCAGATTTTGTTAGCCACGTTGATAGGTGACCAAGGCCGCATGTTGGGCACCCCTTAACAACCTTGAGAGACTTTTCCTGTTAGACTCGAAAGCTTTTAAAGCTTTTAAGTGGTTTGAAAATCCAGAAACCGTAAGGCACAATATTGAAAACCATTAACTGATTTCTAAAAATATATTGATTGGTTGCACCAATTTTTTGTTTTCCAAGAGAAAATTAAAAGTTTTTCTAGTTTAGTAATGTAATTGTTCCTCATATACATGTAATGTAATTTGTTCCTCATATACATCAATAAACTCTGTAACCTACCCATAATTGGAAAACTAATATCCTTTGCTGATGACACTGTACTTATAGCTCGACATAAAAACTGGAAAGGAGCATTCGACATAGCTCAACACGACATAGGCCTTGTGAAGAATTGGTTAGATGACAATCTCCTCACCCTCAATGCTGGTAAAACCAAATTCTTAACCTTCAGTCTAACTGCTGCAACCCAACCTACTGATAATCAGAAATTAACAATTCACTCTTGTCCAAGACCATACTCTTCCTGTACTTGCCCAAACTTGGAAAAAGTATCCCATATAAAATACCTGGGGGTCATAATTGATCATCATCTTCGTTGGAATCAGCACTTAGCCACCCTAACTCCCCGAATTCGCAAGCTCTCTTATGTCTTTCGAACACTACGAAATATCCTTACTCCTACAATACTGAAAACAGTTTACTATGCTCTCTGCCAATCCCAATTAGTATATGGCATCATAATTTGGGGCGGCTGTGCTCGTAATTTTATTGATCCTCTACAAAAAGCCCAAAAAACGATAATACGTGCAATCAACAAGCGACCGACAAGATACTCCTCCACTCGACTCTTCTCTGAATACAACGTCTTAAACATACGGCAACTCCATCTAAAATTTACACTAACTCATTTCTTGTTTAAATATACGAAAAAAACCCTCTTACAACACAATTACACCACCAGAACAATAACAAACCGAAACTACAATGTACCTACACTACATACCACGTCAGCTCGAAGACACTTCATGTACCTAGCTCCAAAAATATTTAACCTTCTCCCTGACAACTTAAAAACTGAAACCCAACCCCATAACTTTAAAAAACAATTATCTCTATGGATCGTCACACTTAGGAACTATGATATATAATCTTTTTTTTTACTTAAATTAATTTGTATAACTCTAATATCTATCAATATTATAATTAACCTATTATTATAAATTATTATTATCAAAATATTTAGAAACCTCGATGTATATTATTTGTAATTTAATTTAATTTAATTTGTATAATTTAGTAAATTATAATTCAATTTATCAACCATCATACTATGTAACTTATAAATAAATTATTATTTATCTGTAACCCACATTTCCATAAATTCATTGTCATATTATCTGTAAACTACACTATCATCAATTATTTTATTATCTGTAACTTCGTTAACATAAATTCAATGTTATATTATCTTAAATTTCATCTATCAATTATTATTTTATCTGTAAATTTCATTGTCATAAATTCCTTGTTATATGTATTACCTGTAAACATCATTATCATCAATTACTATATTATATGTAAATTTCATTATCATAAATTCATTGCTGCATTAACTGTAAACCTCATTATCATAATTATTATATAATCAGTAAATGTACTTCATTACCCATATAATCTGCATACTTCACCCGCCATAACACAGGGACATCCCTAGCATGGCGGGCGAAATAACACAATATGTACACTATGTATAAAATTCTTTAATAAATAAATAAAATAAATAAATAAATAAAATGAGTTTCTTTTGGAGATTATGGTATTCCAACTAACCGCCCTTAACCCCCTTCGAAGAAATCGCATGAATTGGTTAGACAGTAACCTAAATACGTTTTCCCTAAAATATGTGTGTATGAACAACGGTCGGTTTTCACCGAAGATGACGTAATTATGTTATTATATACATTGTTTGTGACATACCGACATATTTGTGGATACATTTAATTACCCTGCAAATAGCCTTTGGTCCCAAATATTTGTCGACCAATAAATTGTAGTTTCTAATGGGGTCCAGACCCCTTCTTCCAGCGACATTCCTCGCAGATTCCAGAACTCCATAGCTGTGAAGATATTTATGGAAACTTTGATATTATGACAATACGAGTGCTCCAGTGTTAAGGCTGCATTCTTGTCTAAGATATTCCGGCCATCTTCGAAGACGCTTCAAGGAATGTAAGTTATTTTTGAGGGCTAGTTAGACTCGGAGAAAACGTGTACTTTGTACATACATACTATCAATAAATAGGAATTCTCAAAGATCCTGAACAACTGAACATCTCTCCAGACATTTAGAAATCTTTACCAAAGATAAAAACCTTTTATCATGAATTTTGATGTCTTAAGTTGCAAAAAAAATGATATGCACTTTAAAGCATCATGAATTTAGTTTTCAAAAATATGTAGACTATACTCTAAGTATGCATGATTCATCAAATCTGAACTGTTTTTCTTAATTCACAGTTTTGTAGTAGGCCCCCAAAAATTCTTGAGGGATAACATCCTTATTCCGATCGAGAAGTAATATTTTATAATAATTCGATACTTCCCTCATAAAGAAGTCTTATTTGGAAAACTGTAACTTTTATGAGCATATTTTGAAGTTCTTTTTTTGTCAGAAAATGTATATATCCTAGAAGTTTTTCATTGTCATCTGTCGCAAATAACTCTATTAAATCAAATTATAAGTACCTTGGTTCCTATATATATAACTTCTATATATTAAATTTGTACAACGATAAAGAGTCAGTTGACTGGAAAGGTCGTCAACAAAACATTGTAGATTTTTCGCAACAATGGGCTTGACAAACACACGAACTTTTCGAATTAACCTCCATGCATCACGTAATGATCTCAAGTATATCCGAGTCATTATAGTAAACGCACAAATAAACAAGATTCGTTCAAGAATTCCAGATTAATTACAACCACTATTTTTTGTGACCCCTCTTTGTGAACCTATCAGAAGTATACATTGCACGCCTTTCTTTCGACTAAACGTATTTTTTAACTGCTTTAGATTGGTGAAAGCGGCCATACTTGTTTGAAAACGCCTGTTAATTATTTAGATTCTGCGATTCGGGTACAGCATTCCTTCCCTCCTCCATGGCCAAGGTTTCGCGATCCTGAACAACTGAACATCTCTCCAGACATTTAGACATCCGGGGTATGTGGGTGGAGGTGTCAAGGGGTGGTAGGGTGGTGGAAGGAGGCTGTAGTTAAGGCTGTAGGAAATATTCTAATTAGAAATACATTCCAATTATCGGCTCCTTTTGTGCACGCCACGAAGGTAGAGGGTGCGGCGGATGTTAGCCTTCGTGGAGTGATTAACTATTTACTCACTTCGGAATTGTAATTCTTCGTTAACGTCTAGAAATAATTCTATTGCTATTTAAGTAGATTGCACAAAAAAAAAATCATGTACAGTTGCGTGAAAATATGTCTTCTAAAAATTGCAGGCGTTTCACCAGAAATCAGATTGAGAATGTTAAAATATGAATACGATGATCACAAAATAACAAGTAAATCAAATTCTCATTCTTCGAGGGTTTCAGAAGAAACCAGAGGTTGTACTTATGTATCAAGTAACCAAATTAATACATAAGTATACACGGAGAAAAATGTTATTCTAAAATACGATCATTTTATTCGTAAAAACGGTTAAAAACAGGACTGAAGTTCTTACGAACAATTAACAGTGTTTCAATGTTTATTGGCGGGAAAATGTAAGACTAATCTGTTGATATACGTACGAAATTACGTATACTAACAAATTGTTCTTACATGTTCCCGCCAATAAACATTGAAACCCTGTTAATTTTTTCGTAAGAAATTCAGTCCTGTTTTTAACCGTTTTTACGAATAAAATGATCGTATTTTAGAATAACATTTTTCTCCGTGTATGTTACAACATGATACAAAAAACATACAACAGTGTTGAGAAAGTGAAAACAATCTGAGCTGAAATATCCCAATAAAATATAAGCATATACAATCTTTAAATCCTTAAAAACTAATTTTGCATCTATTTCTAAGTAACTACTTTATCATGTCAAAATCATGGAAATGCTAATTGCCCATTTATTACTTTAATTGAAAAGCCGTAAAACTCTGTTTTGTGGTTTTTTTTTCATATCATATTTCAGTGACCGTTAGCGGCATCTAAAACAAGTTTTAAAAAAATTGAGTTCATTTTCTATTAATATTTTTTATTTATTTATTAATTTATTAGGAGAATTTTGTACATTGTATAGATTTTTGTGTTATTGCGCTGCTGTCTCTGTGTTATGGCGGGTGGAGTTTACAGATTGGAAAATTCATAATATAATTGATAAATTATATTATAAGTTATTAAATTATACAAATTAAATTTAATTACAAATATTATGTATCATGGTTTCTAAACCTTTTAAAATAAGTATATTATAATAAAAATAATATAAATAAAATAAAAAAAGCCCTTTATTTCTTGCAATTAGGTATGTTATAGTGAAAAGTAAGAAAAGGTGTAATTAATGCTATTTGCGAAAAATGTAATATAGATATCTTAAGTTTTTCATAAGCATCCTTCTCTCAGCCGAATGTGAAGGCCTCCTCTAAAATATTTTTATCTCTTGTTTTGTTCGTAGGCTTAAGCATTTTTTGTGTTTGTGTCACTTCTTGTATTTTTGAGGAAGTTTAGAATTTCTTCTTCAGAGGGTTTTGGTCTTGATCTTCCACGGTGACCAGCCGGTTTGGAAGATGAGCTTTGGTTTTTATAGTTATATATATTTTTTATAATTTTTTTAATTGATATTTTTTATACTTGTTGTTTTTTATTTATAATATAAATACTTACTTAATTACTTACTACATAATTGTATATTATTATTATTATTTACTCATAATTGTTATACACATAATTTACTTAAGTTTTTTTACTTATTTTTGAATGTCCTAGTGAGATGTACAGCATATCTTTTCTTATGTAATACGAATTATTTTTTGAATAAATAAATAAATAAAATAAAATAATTTATTAAAATTATACAATTCAATCTAAATAATAAATTTCAAATATCATAGTTTCTTAATGTAAAGTTTTATTACGATAATTATTGTTTGTTAAAGGTTGTTGGGATTCGGTTTTTAAGTTCTCAGGGAGAAGGTTAAATATTTTAGGAGCTAGGTAAATGAAATGTCTTCAAGCTGATGTTGTATGTAGTGTAGGTACCACGTATCTATATAACATATACATATCTATATAACCATTGGTAAAATCTATTTTGAAATTAATACTCTTGATAATTGATATTCAATGATATGAATACTCTTGTTCAAATTCAATAGATTTGTGCAAATCTCATAAATCTGAAACTTTTCATACATTTCATTCATATATAAGATCTATATACAGGGTGTTAAGCATCGTACTTGACTTACTTTAACCAGAGAAATCACTGACATTATTTTAAGTAAAAAATGGATATAAAATTTTGGTCACCGGTGACATTTTTGAAGATTTTTTTTTTACAAACACATAAAAATCAGTAGCTATTGGGAAATTAAGGGCGGGGTGAGGGTTGGGTTAGTTACTTGGCTTGTAGACCAGTGAAAGAATTGATCGAATTGATGAAATAATTGAACATGTGAAAGATTTTTTTTTCTTTGATTTTGAAGAAAAAGTTTTTGAAAAAAAAAAGACATCTAAAAAGTCACCGGAAACAAAATTTCATTTACATTTTTTACTCCAAATAATGTCAGGAATCAGTGGTTTAAGTAAGTCAAGTACGATGCTTAACACCCTGTATATAGATCCAAATTTTGTAATCTTCGTCGTTTTATTATAGGTTTTTTTTTAATTTAAAATACCTTTTTAGTTATGACTACCATATTTTAAAAACATAATTCAACGTGTAAGGTTTTTTATTTAGTATACATAAACGTTTAATTTTATGCTGTGAAAAGTTAATATTCAACTTACTTATTATATTCCTTCATGGATATATCTAGAAAAATTACACGTTATTTTTTTTTTCATAAAGATTAAGAAAGCATTTCTTTTTACAGATTTTGAACAATTCATCAAATTTCAAACATTATTTTCTTGTTCTAAAAAGGTTCTATTTAAGTTCTATTATAATATAATTTGCTATAATATAATTGGCCAGTTGTCTTACATAACTAAAATAATAACAGAACTTGAATGGATCTCTCACAGAAATTGAAAATTATCATTGAAATTTAAATAATAATGCATATTCTATTCAACAACTAACCCTTAAATGTGTGGGGGATTTTTTTATCGATCGTTCATAACTGTGAAGAAACAATATTAACAAGTAGTGTAGATACTAAAAAAATCCACAAAGCATCTTGCAGAGCGTCTTGAATTTACCTGTACTTCCATAGTTCCACCTTTCCCCGGCAGAGCGCGCTGTGCGCTGGAGCGCCCGCGCAGACAGTGTGCGCCATCTCTTGGCGCGGAGAGAGGAGAGATATTAAATATTTCCCGCGAGATTCCGCCGCTAAGACAGAGAGGAGCTAGATTTCCCTGGGGGCCCCGTTAATTTTCTGCCGCCTTGAGCATAGTGCCCCCCAGGGTCCCCTACCTCCGCGCAGGTATCCATGCCGGAGGTGTTATTACCGGCTAAGCGGAGACGCACACCGCGCGAGGAGCTCTGAATAACATTTTTTAATATTACAAGAACTGTGTTCGCACATGTGCTATATGCTCACACCCTTAAGTTAACCTCTTTGAATAGGGCATTTTAAAGTTTTTTCACACAGAAATTCTACATTCACCTGCGCGAATTTAACCGTTCCGCAGTAAGTAAGAGCTCAGAAGATACACCTTGTATTTTTTGGTCTTAGTTTTCATAACACCTCACAAGAGCTGACTGTTATAATACAGCCTGGGGAACTAGTGGCACTCAATTTATGGTGACATTCAAAAAAAATCTATATCAAAGTAAAACTAATATTGACTACTGTAAAGATTCTTTAAACTATAAATATTTTTGTGGGTACATTAATTACATAATTAATACGATTGAATATAATAAAAAAAACATGTCACCAGAGACCAAAATTTTCTTTACTCTGGTTAAAGTAAGTCAAGTACGATACGTATAATGTAACATTCCGATTATTATTATTACAGCCTACACCGTGCTATTTTTTTTCACAGAAATTAAGAAGCGGATAAATAAGTCCCAAAAATTCAAAACAAATGTTCTAATTTTCTGCATGTCAGCTACACATACGCGAAATTCCGCAGATGCTGATAAAACCTCCTCCTGACCAGCATTTTCAACTTTCCCAATGTATTTAACTTTCGAAACGTATGGCAATGTATGAAATCGACTAAACGTCTATATTTTTTCGACATCGCGGCAAAAGCGGCCAAAAATGAATGACAAATGAAGAAAATTGAATTGTAATACAAGACAGATCTAAGGAAAAAAAACAGGGGAAGTAGGCAGGAAGAGGAAGGTTAGGAAGTACCTGGCTATGCAGGTCACCAAACATGGCTAAAGCCATTTCAAGCAACGTTTTAATTCGGAATGGTTTTCTTACACCAGGGTGATAGTGAGAGTATCTTCCACTCTGGAACATGCCGCAAATAAACTATATATTATTTTTAATTAATGAAATGTGAAATAACATAATTAATTCAAATAAAATTTATTTACGCACGCCGGGTTCGAACCCGCGACCTTCGGATTGGGAGTCCAGAGCCTTACCCTTGGACCACGCCGGCCGTCGCAAATAAGGACATTTCCTTTAAAAAGACCTTTTCGGAAGCCCCCTTTTCGTATACTAAACTTTTTGTGCAAATTTACATACTAAAAAAATACTACTCAAAAAAAATTATCAGGTTGCTCTTTTTTTTGGAAACATATTATAAAATACCCCATCATTAAGCCGTGATCTGTAGTGGCCTGAAAAATAACTTATTTTACTTTACTAAATTTACGGCGAAAGCTAAACATAAAATTTTATTTAGCTTGTATTTATAGAAAGTATACGCTAACTGTTAATTCAACACGCTAGCATAGCATGGAGCTGTCGGAAGCGTGAACCGTTTGTATTCAGCTTTTGATTTTTTCAGTACGGTGTTGAAAAAACAGCATGGTGTAACCTAATCCTGTCTTTTAAGCAAAGCGTAGAGTTTTATTTAAACCGAAAGACAAATAATAACATCATATCTGTACCCGAGAAGCATACGGATGCAAGTCCAAAATTTGAAGAAATGAGATTTTGATGAAGGTATGTAGTAAATGATCATGCTCATCGGTGGCAGAAAGATGAAAGTCATATTTTGAAGAAATGTACAATTTTTCATAAATGTATAAGGATGCAACTACCATTATTCTTAGAAGCAGAAATACTCATGTCCATCCTTCTGCTTCTAATCTCCTTGTTTTCTATGGAACTAAACACAATAACCTCATCTATCCACAAACGACACCTGCGATATTTGTAATCATTATATAAGGAGGATAAAAATAAAATAAAACTCCTTCCCAGAACCTCCTTCTTTCCTTACTCTAAAAGACACTCCACACAGCATCCCCAAAAATGACATAGGCCCTGAGGTATTTTTTTTTCTCGGGGCCTACTGTATGGAGCTAATGTTAAAAAAGATCCACTGCACTTTTTTAACAAAATTTTAAGTCATAAATGCCAGATTATTCTCTGTCAGATGACAAAAATAATGAAAATACCAATAATTAGTAATAATTATATAAAGAAGTAAACAGTAAAATGTATGTTTTTTTTACCTATTATGTATTGTTATTATTTTACTTCCAAATTAAATTTTCAAACATCGATCTTTTAATAATTCATCACTTGTCATATCAAAATGGTCTATTTCATTTTGAAGCAGGACTCAAGTCCACAGTGATTTATTTTAAACATTTATTTTTAGGCTTTACATGTAAAATATTTCATTTTATTTTCTCAATTTTCAAACAAAACTAATTGATTTATTAATTTTTAAAAAATCATCAATCAGCATGAATATCTGCAGAAGTTATGAGACCATAATTACAGAAAAAAACGGTTTTGGCTCTCCTGAACATTTGGCTTTTTGGACTTGCATCCGTATGCTTCTCAAGTAGAGGAGATGTACCGAATATGGCATATGTCCCTAATATGGGATAGTGGTGTTTCTCAAAATGTAAGGGAGAAAAGCCTCTATAACCCAGCGTTCCCCATTCCCCACCTACCGACCTTGAATAAGTCAGTACTCTTCCGGACGCCGACCACACCACATGGGCCTGAGAGAGTGATTAAGTTTTTGTGCCTCACCGATATGATATTTACGTAATTTTCATTTTATTTTTTCTCAAAAAAATTTCTACACAAAATTCTCAATCTTTCACTGATCGGCAAAATTATTATTTAACTTTTATGTTTTCGTAATGTTTTGAAGTTAAATACAAGTAGATTTTATTCTATGAATATATTTGATAGTATTGATCTTGTTCCAAATATGGGATTTCTTGATGACCCTAATATGGAATAGTATCTCATGCTAGGAACAGTGTTTCTAATATGAAATTATAGTAGAACTAAATTTATTTTTTGCTATTGTAGTTTGTATTTTGGCCTACACGAAAGTCAAAATGTCGGAGAAGAAACAGCGGAAGACGTGAAACACAGAAAAATTGATGAAAACATGGAAGCTGTAAAATCGAAGACCATAGGATATCAGAAAGCCGCCATTCTTTATGAGGTCCCTCGAAGCATTTTATTCAGACTGTGTAAGTCTAGCGCTGAAGAAGATGCCACGGAAGCTGCGCTTGGACGAAATTCAGTCTTGGGCCCAGTTTTAGGCGACAGTTGCTGGATTACCGATCACTTCCATCTGCTGACCCAAGCCTGTCCTCATAAACCCACTTATAATTACTCCCTACATAAACAAGAAAAGACGGTTTCCACTAGAGGAAGAAAAGCAGGAAAAACTGCAGAAGAAAAGGGGTGTTGTGAAATATGGCACGAAAATATTTGATCCCACTAGTGGATGCTAGTGGGGTCCAGGTGAAAAAAGAAGTCTCGAAGAAACCCATCAGAGATTACGATACGACTCTACGTCTTCTTCTGAGCTGTCACGTACTAGTATGTCGCTGTTATCCCATTCTTCTGAAGACATTCCGACGGCAATCCAACCACGTGATGATGAGTCCGATGAGGTTTGTAATATATAGGCACCGCCATTGGTGCCATATTGAGTGTTCGGGAGCAGATAATATTGATTTTATATGTGATTATTGCATCGAAATCGGTGTATCCCATAACAGGAGCACTTTTTTGGACATTGGTTTTTGCTATGTTTTTACCTTTCGTTTAAAATGAAGACGTTAGTGTGTTTTTTTTAATGTTTCGTTGACATTTTAAGTTACGTAACTATTTTTCCAATGATTTTAATATGTAATACTTAATAAACGATTTAAATATAATTAATTAGAATTTTTTTACCTAAGCTATCCCATATTCGGTACATCTCCTCTACAGATATAATATCACCTATACACAGCTCAAACAGAGACGCGTACGAAATTTAATAAACCTACATTGTTTAACCTCAATCACCAGTAGTTTATAACTCACGAAACTTAGTACTTCCCACCAAGAACATCAACCTCCATTCATACAAAGCGTTTGATTACAAAATATCACATCTAGCTACATTATCTATGCTTCTATTATTTCTCTATGGCGGCGAACAACATAATGTAGCTACAGCACTAGATAAATGTTTCCATGGAAATAAAGCAATAAAATGGTTGGGAAGGTACCTACCCCCGTGTTTGGGATTTTTGGCCCTATTCGTGTAATGGGATGAAACAAATTAAACAATACAAATTGTCGGTTGTAACCACGCTGGCCGCTAATAACACTCAATTGGGAGGAGTATTTAAATTCGTGTAGGTGGTACAGGTAACTAAAACGTGAAATATATATATGTGCATCATTTATAACTAGTACCTAGTTGTTAGAGTTTCAACACCCCTTTATATTATTAAACAATTGGTTACTCCTAGATTCGGTTTCTTTAATTTATAAAAGTTATGGTTATATAAAAATAAAAATCATTTCCTAATATTTTTTATTATTTGAGATTAGTTTTTACAATACTCACTTATTATTATACATTTGCCTATTTACAGGTACTTATTTGTCTATACTTATTTTTTCTATAATTTTGTTTTAATTTTAAGTATACTTTGGATACCTTGTATCCCGAAGAAGAAACCATTGGCTTTGATACAATTAATATATATATTTAATATTAATTAATTAAAAATTATGTACATATATAATTTTTTTTACATTGACAAACTAATGTTTAAGACAAGATTTTTTATGCATATCACAAAGGGTAACAATTATTATAAGGCGGTGTAAACAAAGTTAGTTGTTTTTACTTGTTAATTGAATTGTTGTTAACGCAATTATTGCTGATTTTCTCTCCTAACAGCGTATTTATTTTACTATTGTTATTTTTTATAAAAATGTATTTTTAAGTGATATTAGTGATTATCATCACGGTCGTCAAAGATGGAGCTTATTGCGTGTATTGTATACTTGGTCAATTCACCGCATTGGTCACTGGTGACCTTCGTCTGTTTCTACTGCCTTTCACATTGGCAGTGATCGTAAGTTTTTCCAATGTTTAATCCTCAATTTGGTGAGCAACATATCCAAAGTATTTCAAATGAGTTCTAGAACAACTTTTGAAAGTCTATTGTGGACGTCTAGCTCTTGCAGAATGGACATTTTTCATCAGCACCACATTTCGAGGGCGTCTCTCCGCTTATTTTTGCTGCCTCTAAGTGACAATGTTTGCATGTATAGAAGTTAGCCTTATTAGCACGTCCAAATCAGGTTTCTTGTGTAAACGTGCCCTTAATCATCTTCTTAGGTTGGCTGGTAACATTGTACTGAAAACACTTGTGAGATCATACCTACAAATATATTTTATTTATTTACATTTGATACATTTAAAGCCAAAATAACAGAAATAATATTACATAATAAGAGAATATATTTAAAATGAATACAAGTGTTATTACATTGTTTTAGGTCGATATTAGTTCCTAGCTAGGTAGATCGCCTGTTCTAAGGAACAAAAGTTTGTAAAGTGCCAAATGCAATTTAAATTATTACTATTTTTTTTAATTAATATCTATATACTAAGTTTTTACTAAATGAGCCATTCCAAGGTAACCATGTATAGTTTTAAGTCACATTACATATTAGTTTTTCAGACTCCTCCCTACCCAAGCCATTTAGTTATTATTGAACCAATGTAGGACATTTTGCAATTTTTAATATTTAAGTCTGGGGGGATTTTATCGTATAATTTCGGTCCCAGATACGCATACGTCTTTTGATACTTTGCCGTATTGCTCCATGGGACCAATAGATCCTTTCTGTTGTGACTTCTTGTATATCCAATAATTCATTCACATGCTTACCTCAAACTTCCCAAAGTATCACACTATATTATATTGTCACCTATCGTAGTTTTAATACAACGCGGTGTTATACTCTTTCCTATCTCGATTAGGCTCGCTGTTTCATTAAGAGAGGTCCACGTCAGGTGGTATTAAGGTATATACCGTATCCGCGGCCTATTATCCGTGTAGGTCACGTCGTCTGGCGCCGCTGTTTTCCATGTTGTTCTCGGCATATTTCCTCGGTGGAATCACGGCCGTGCCCTGGATACGTTATACGCGAAGGGGGCCCCGGGCGCGGGGGCCTGGGCGGGATATAGCAGGGGCAGGCGTCCCGCGGGGGCGCCGCATTAATCACATCGCAGAGGACCCATGGGACCTCGCCCCCGCCGGTCGCCATGGCAACGCAATATTCCCAACACTACCCGCGCCACCTTTCCCCCTCCCTTACCTCTCCTTCCCACCTCTCTCCCCGCCGCCACTGCGGAAAGCCCGAAGTCCTGTGGGAAAATTTTACAAACAAAACCTTTAATGTGTGTGTGAGAGAGCTCACACGATCTTCTTTCATTTTTGTTATAACTTTGTTTCGTGAAATATTCAGAGAAATTTGAGCGCCTATATTTTACCTCGTGGCTAATCGGATAAGAGAAGAATTTGTTATGTTGAAGCCTTAATATCATTTCTTTATCACAACAAAATGCACGTAAAGTTAAGTCAAACTATCTAATTTCCAAATGATATTTTTATTTATTGTTTTCACGATAATTTAACGTCGGTAGACATAGGAATGACGTATGTCCCGTACCTGAGTTATTAATAACTATATACGACATACTAACTGACATACGTCATTTCTATGTCTACCTACGTTAAATTATCGTGAAAACAAGCTTATGTGTCCAAGCAGTTAAAGCAATTTTAATATTTTTCTTTGTTCGGAAGTCGGTCCACAAAAATGGGTTGCGAAAGTCAACACTGTACGATTTTTAATAACAAGTGATAGAAGTAATAGATGAAGACGCCGTGATTGTTGAGTGGTTACGATCCTTGGCTACGAATTCGGAAATCACGGGATTAAGTAAATTTTATTTGATCAATTAGTGATATTTCACAAAAAAATGGTAATTTGCTGCACGTTTCAGAGTGGCGGATGCTTTCAGTATCGCTCTGATAAAAAGCCACCATTCAGATTCTAAAAATTGTTTGAAGTGACTATAGCCATGTTTAATGACCAGATCTGAATAGCCATTTATTTTCCTGTTCCAATCTCCGTTCCCTCCCCGCTACCTTCAACCACTCAACATACTCCATTTGGGGATGCTTTAGTCCAGTGATTCCCAAAGTGGTCCAGGTGGACCTCCAGGGGTCCACGGCAGACTCGATGGGGATGGGCATTGGCGTGATAAAAAAATGGGGGTCTACAGGTTGTATGTGGGGGTCCACGAAAGTTTGGCATTACCTATCAATGTAGGCCAGTGGTATATATTCCAATACCAATTATTTGCGATTTTTACGTCCAAAGTCCCAAGTAAAATATATAATTCATAACTTGAAAAAAAAAGTGGTCCATGGCCCAAAAGCCTCCAAACTGGCTCCAAACAATTGAGAGCAGTTGGGACACATGGTACTCACATAAAATAAAAACTTCAAGATTGACTTGACTGGTAAGAGTGCAGATACTGCAGTTATCGCAGTCTTCATTCTCTGAAGTGAAGATAGTATTAATGATGGTCAACCTCCGATGCGAGAGTATCATCACATATTTGAACATTTTCCTATCAAGGAAATCGCTCTAATGAATTCATTTAAATCCCCGATATATTTTCATCTGCCAACCTTACTAAAAGTCACATTGAACAACATTTTAAATAATTTCTAAAAAATATTTTATCAAAAGTGTTTTAAACCCTATTCAACCAACTTAGACTTTTAAAATAAAATTTTAAGCCGCAATGAATGCTAGCATTACTAATAAACGTTTCCGTGTAAAATATATCCTTTTCAACCATCTTTTACAAAATGCTAATAATAAACCCGCCACAGAAATACAAGCAAAGCGCATCACCAAAGGAATACCTTGCGCTGAATTTTCAATCCGAATTTTTTTTAAAGTGTATCCGAGTATCCATCATAGGCAATATTACCATAACAATATGGCCAAACCTCACGAGACATAGATGATACTTTGGTGGCCGTATTTAAAATATTAGCTGTCATTTCAGGGAGCTGAAAGGGCCGCCACCTTTCCTGAAAGCGCCTGAAAGTCACGCTTGTGTGTGAGCAAGAACCGAACGTCAGCCAACCCTAGATACATACTGTTTATGAAAGTTTGGTGTATGTGACGTCAATTGTTTAACCAGGGGAATCCACGTTTTGTAAGGTATTTCGTATATCGTAATCATTATTCTAATTTTTTTTAAATACTTATTTCGCTTGTCTCTGCGTCCTACGTAATTTTTAACACATTTTAACGACTTATAACAAATTTTCAGTGTCATTATCAAAATTTCAATTGATTTATCGAGAATTTAGACTATCCTGTGATTGTACACAGGCTTAAGCTCGTCTTTTACTAGATGTTTGTTACCTGTGAAAAATCACGCGATGTAACTTGCATAGTTCCACTTTTAAAACTACATACAGATAAAATACATTTATGTAGATGCAAGCACTTACTTAAGAGCGATTTACCAGTGGCTGAGAATAAAAGTTTAAAAATGCTTGCAACTGTACAGGGAGGTTCCAATGCGAAAGATCGATTATTCCTCGTATCAAATTTTATAAATTAATAATTTAATATCGCTTTATTTCATTCAAAACTTGCTTTAATATATACATACATACAAGTAAGCAATAAAGTAATTAAAGTTAAGGTACCAATAAACATTGAAACCCTGTTAATTTGTTCGTAAGAACTTCAGTCCCGTTTTTAACCGTTTTTACTATTAAAATGATCGTATTTTAGAATAACATTTTTCTCCGTGTACATCATACCGGAATAAGTATTGCCATTGAGGTTGCAGTTGAAGAAATCACTTAAGGCCGCGCTACCCCGCTCAAAAAGAAGAAGATGGAGAGATACGACAATACGAACTTGGGAGCGAGCGCGCTAACATTAAAAACCATAAAATTAATGCGAAAATTGTGAAAACTGCTGTGTCAAGTAGCATTTAAAGAAACATTGTGATTTTTTTCATACATATAACTTGTAAAATAACAGAAACAAACGCGTAAATAATAATTTTCGGAGCATATTTTGCGATTTGAAAATTTCAAAAAATTACCGTTATGGCGTGGAGAGTGTGGGGAATCTAAAAGAAAAACATATATTTTTTTAAGAACTTAAAAACTTTAAGCGTTTAAGGAAAACATGTAAGAAATCGGTAGAAATTGGCAGAGCGGACCCTTAATAATTGTTACACTGCGCAATATTCAGATTGAGTTTTGTCATTACGATGAAGTATACCGATATCTGAGGCCCTAGCACGCTCGCTCTATAACGATCGATAGGATAACTATCGGTAACTTCTCATTGTTCCCTAGCATGACTACAGATCGCCAACGAATAAGTGACAGTTCACAATGACTAAGTGTCCTTAACATATTCGACATCAACTGTTGTTTGTACTTTAGCGATGTGCAGTTGTCCTAGGAAACGATGAGAAGTTACTGATAGTTATCCTACCGATCGGTATAAAGCAAGCGTGCTAGGGCCTCTGGTGTGCTAGCACGGTCGCTCGATATGAAGTTACCGACCGATTGTCGGTAACTTCTCATCGTTCCCTAGGACAACTGCAGATCTCAAACGTACAAACGACAGTTGATATCGAATATATTAAGGACACTTAGTCATTGTGAACTGTCACCTATTCGTTTACGATCTGCAGTTGTCGTAGGGAACGATGAGAAGTTACCGATAGTTATCCTACCGATCGTTATAGAGCAAGCGTGCTAGGGCCTTGATTGGGCTTTAATAGAATATCTGATCGGGCTTCAACCATCCCTTTTCCTTCCCTTCCCTTCGAGCTCCCGCCCCAAACAGATGGGTGTTTTAATAGTTTTGTTTGTATAATGTATAGGGGGTTAGCAAAGGATCCACCGTAAAATGACTGCAGATTGGAAAACTCCACCAAAGGATCCGAAAAAAATTTACAAACAATTTTTTTTCGTGAATATTATAGCGTATGTTTGATTTCAGGAAACCAGCTAACAAACATATTCGAGGAAGCGAAGCTAGCAGTCCACAATTAGTGCTGTTGAGGCATTGAACTAGCAGAGCAAGGATGAAAAAAGTCTGAATGCTGTAGAAATGTGATCCCTGAGGCGTATGTATATTAAAAACCATGTACGATCGTGTAAGAAATACGCAAATGGAAATACGCAAATAATGTAATACTGATGTAGGCGTAATGGGTGAAATTAAAAAAAGGATGCTTGGACGGTTTTTTTTTATAGAGAATACATCACAAGAGTCCCAACTGCTCCCGTCTGGAGCCAGTGAGACTATGGCATCCCCAAGTGGGTATGTTGTGAGGCTGAAGGTAAGTGGAAAAGGGATAGAAATGGGAAGTGGAAGGTGGGGAAGTACCTGGCTATTCAGATCTAGTCACTAAACACGGCTGAAGCCATAATTAAGCAACTTTTTAATTCTGAATGGTGGTTTTATACCAGGGCGATACTGAGAGTATCTTCCGCTCTGGAACGTACATCAAATATAGTACATATTATTTTTATTAATTAATTTTGAAATAACACAAATTAATCAAATGAAATTTATTTGCGCACGCCGGGTTCGAACCCGCGACCTTTTGATTGGGAGTCAAGAGTCTTACCACTCGACCACGGATGGCTGTTTGGGCATGGAGAGCGCTGATACACCAAAGGAAAACATGACACGATCAAGTGAACCAAATGAGTGAGTCAAGTCTTATTAATAGTTAAAATAACGGAAGGGTACGTGTGAAACGGTGTATGAATGTTAATGAAGAAAGGAATATGTGCCAAGACCGAGTTGTTAGGCAATCCATCCTCTCTGCCTACCCCTGCGATGAAACAGTGTGATGATTAGTCAGTTAGTTAATGTTGAAATAGTATAACTATTTTATCACCAATTCAAATGAAGTTTTTCTTTGAGTGAGTGATCGATACCAGTGTTGAGTAACCCGCGACCCGCGAGCCCTTTTCGTGTGGTCCGCGAATCTTTTCGTACTGCCACTTGATTAAATAATACAGGGTGTTAAGGACTTACTTTAACCAGTGATTCCTGGCATTATTTGTAGTAAAAAATGGAAATTAAATTTTGGTCTCCGGTGACTTTCTAGATGTTTTTTTTTTCAAAAACTTTTTCTTCAAAATCTCACAAAAAAAATTCTTCCACATTTCGTCACTGATCACGAAGCCAAGCAACCAATCAACCCCGCATCCCGCCCCTAACTTCCCAATACCTACTTTTTTTTTTTTGTAGAAAGACAAAAAAATAACTTTAAAAATGTCACCGGAGACAAAAATTTTACTTACATTTTTTACTTCAAATAATATCAGGAATCACTGGTTAAAGTAAGTCGTTTATGAACCTTAACACCCAGTATGTCGAAAAAAAACAACGGTAACGAATATTCAACGGTTTAAGTTATGTTTCGCAAAAGGATTTAACGAAAAACTCGAGCCTTTGTTCAAAGTTTTGAATCAGCCGCTCTAAATAATTAGATTTTTTTTCTTACTTATTATATAAAAGAAAAAAGTTCGACCTTAAGTGTGAAAAAAATTCACCTTCGCAGCGCAGCGCTTTTTTATAGAGAAAAGTTTTCGTGACTAAATTTTGTTTAACTTTCCGAACGATAAAAATCAACAGTTGCCAACTCTTTAATATTTCATAATGATGAAAATCGACAGCATTGGTTTGACTTTGTAGATATAAAAATTGCGCTTTGTTTCTTGCATTATATAATTATAGTTTAATGAAAAAAAATTTTTTTTAGAAAATACAAATGGGTTTGTGACGCCCCCGACAGGTACCCTTCCCCTGCAGCCCGCGAACAATTTGATAATGGATTAATCGGACTAAAAAGGTTGACCATCTATGTTCATACGGTAGAATTTAGATCAGTGATTCCCAAAGTGGTCCAGGTCTACGTTGGAGTAAATAAGGCAGAAATGTAGCAGGAGGGGGTCCACCGAAACCAGTAAAATTTTGGAAGTGGTCTATGAGAAAAAAATGTTTGGGAACCTCTAATTCAGATGATAAAATTAAATATAATATAAACGCTGATTTAAATCGCTTTAGCTGCGTTTAGTGGCCATGCTTAAATTTAAAGATAATTCCCTTCGTTTTTCTTCCCCTTCTGCAACATTCTGTCAGTTTCTTCGGGGAGTTAATAAAAGAATAATCGTATCTTAAATATATTTTCACATTATAAAAATAATCTGAAAAATCAATCGATTGAGTTGAATTGAAAGACGAATTATTATTATAGTCCAAATTCTCATTAGTGTTAATATTCATTATATACTAACAACGAATCATATTCGATAAATCTACATATTTAACGGTTTTTTTAAATCCATAACGTTTTAACAGATGCTAAACCTGAAACAGCTTCCAAGAAAAGGCAACATTCCTCGTATACGCGCATGAAGAAGTACTCGTATTCCCAAGCAAGCGACTGGGCGGCGGGTTCCCCTTAGAGGCAGGGGGGGCGAGGGGCCTTGGGGGTGTACCCAGGAGCGCGGGATTCCCCGGGGATCCCAACTAATCAGAGTTTTTGGCGCGGCCCCAGCGGGAAGAGGGGGCACGGTGAACCAAAAACTTTCTACAATCTCCCAGCTGTACGGTCTCAAACACGCGCACGAAAAAAAAACCTAATTTATTCAAGCAAAACACCCTCACAAGTAAAAAAATCAAATCAAATACATAATATTATTATAAGATCTTTATGTGAGTTGTGACTTTTTGATGAGTGTCGTGTGACTGTTTTAAATGTTTGTAGGGGTGCGGGTGGAGGCTTGGATGGAAAAGGCATATTTCCCGAGTGGGGAAAGTGTTCCCGCCAGCGTACTCGCGGGGTTTTGTATAAATTTAAGTTATCTCTCGCAGTACCGGGAAGTGGGAAGTCCCATCAGCTGGGCCGATCCTATTGAGTGATCCGGTAATCATTTACCAGGCAGCCTTGGGAACATACCGTCCCGCGTCCGTCCCTGACTAAATTATTCATTTGTAAAAGTCTGATGTGAGATTGAAGAGCCTTTTGCCGTTGTTCATTTACAGTTTATTCAAATTGTGATGCGTACATGAATGAATGAATGAAGTTTCTGATGCGTACATGAATGAATGAACGATGTTTCTGATGCGTACATGAATTGATGAATGAAGTTTCTGATGCGTACATGAATTAATGAATGAAGTTTCTGATGCGTACATGAATGAATGAATGAGGTTTCTGATCCGTATATGAATGAATGAATGAAGTTTCTGATGCGTACATGAATGAATGAACAATGAATGAACAATGTTTCTGATGCGTACATGAATTAATTAATGAAGTTTCTGATGCGTACATGAATGAATAAATGAAGTTTCTGATGCGTACATGAATGAATGAATGAAGTTTCTGATGCGTACATGAATGAATGAATGAAGTTTCTGATGCGTACATGAATTATTGAATGAAGTTTCTGATGCGTACATGAATGAATGAATGAGGTTTCTGATACGTACATGAATGAATGAATGAAGTTTCTGATGCGTACATGAATGAATGAATGAAGTCTCTGATGCGTACATGAATGAAGTTTCTGATTCGTACGTGAATTAATTAATGAAGTTTCTGATGCGTATATGAATTAATGAATGACGTTTCTGATGCGTACATGAATGAATGAATGAAGTTTCTGATGCGTACATGAATTAATGAATGAAGTTTCTGATGCGTACATGAATGAATAAATGAAGTTTCTGATGCGTACATGAATGAATGAATGAAGTTTCTGAAGCGTACATGAATGAATTAACGAAGTTTCTGATGCGTACATGAATTAATGAATTAAGTTTCTGATGCGTACATGAATGAATGAATGAAGTTTCTGATGCGTACATGAATGAATGAATGAAGTTTCTGATGCGTACGTGAATCAATTAATGAAGTTTCTGATGCGTACATGAATTAATGAACGAAGTTTCTGATGCGTACATGAATTAATGAATGAAGTTTCTGATGCGTACATTAATGAATGAATGAGGTTTCCGATGCGTACATATGAATGAATGAATGAATGAAGTTTCTGTTGCGTACATGAATTAACGAATGAAGTTTCTGATACGTACATGAATTAATGAATTAAGTTTCTGATGCGTACGTGAATTAATTAATGAATTTTCTGATGCGTACATGAATTAATGAATGAAGTTTCTGATGCGTACATGAATGAATGAATGAAGTTTCTGATGCGTACATGAATTAATGAATGAAGTTTCTGATGCGTAAATGAATTAATGAATGAAGTTTCTGATGCATACATGAATTAATGAATGAAGTTTCTGATGCGTACATGAATGAATGAATGAAGTTTCTGATGCGTACATGAATTATAGAATGAAGTTTCTGATGCGTACATGAATGAATGAAGCTTATCGTCTAACATAAAATTACTCTTCTTGAAATCTTTAGCCTGCGGATTGCAGCCTCGCACAACTCAGCGAAACTGTACTCAGGTAAGTCATACCAGTAACGTAAGTTTCGAAGTCATAAGGTTCAATGTCTTGCTCTGGCATGTCATCAATTTTCAGCTGGATTTTCAGTTGAGTAATCTTAAAATATGTTGAATGTATACAAATAAGGAATTCCAGTCAATTAAAAATATATATATATATATATATATATATATATATATGAGGTGTATAAAAGCAAAGGCAGCAATCTCCATTTCAGCCAGATTACTATGTTTGATTTTAAAATGACATGGAGAATGCTATATTTGCTTTTACGTACAATATTAGATGCAAATATTGTAAATACGTATATTAGTTATAATATTTAACATGCAAGATTGTACGTAAGAGCAAAGATAGCAATTTCCATGACATTTCAAAAACAAACATAGCAATCTGAGCTAAATGGAGATTGCTGCCTTGGCTTTTACAAACCTCATATATTGTGAATGTTCACATTCTAACTAAAATACAAGTATTTTTTTAATTGTTTTTACAAATCTTGATTTTATAGTTAAAATATTTTTCAAATACCGCCAAAATGGAAATCTGACGGGGTGCGCGTGACGTCATACGTACCTCGGTTCTTCTGTTATCAGTAAAATCAATCACACTCGGGTCGGTATGAAATCAGCATATCCCAATTTTAGAAGATTTACATAAAACATGAGTTATTTTTTAATAATTTGTATACCGCGGTGTGCGAGTCTACGCAGCGCAATTTAGTACAAAATTGTTCGCATTCTTAATGCATGCCGACCCGTGAGGTAGAGGTGTAAGTTCTTTCAGAACCTGCGACCAATCACAGGTTGTTTAAAACTCTTACGGTTTTAATCGTTTTTAAATTCTACCTAAAATAAAATGTAATGAAACTTATATATTCAGAATCAACGTTTGTTGATCCATGTGAATATATATTCAGAATCAACGTTTGTTGATCCATGTGAATATATATTCAGAATCAACGTTTGTTGATCCATGTGAATATATATTCAGAATCAACGTTTGTTGATCCATGTGAATATATATTCAGAATCAACTTTGTTGATCCATGTGAATATATTATAGCAAGACGATCAAGATTTAATAATAATATACTGTGACTTTGTTGTGAATTCCCTATAGCAAGTACCGATATTATTGATACCACTGCCAGCGTATAACCGTTAATATTGAGCACCCAGTTATGTCGTCCGCTGTTCCAAGCCTATTTTTATATCAATAGAGAAAAAATTCACCCGAATAATATGGTCGCATGATCAAATACTGTTAAATCCATTTAGTTTATTTATTTAATTTCAACGGTATAAACATACCATAAACAATATTTACATGTCACATTAAAAACCAAAAGCAAATATTAGGAATAATTAAAAAACAAAAAAAGATAATAACAATTGATTGTGGCAAATTTTGACTGTGAGATAACATATGAGATATGAGCAAGAGATACAAGTACATACAAATTTTATAGCACAAAATAAAGTAAACTTAGATTATATTAATATTGATTGAAAAGATATGATAGCATAGCCCTCTTGTACCTACTTTCCGTGCAGTTAAATATATCCGCCACATCTGCGTATCTATTACTAACTGCATGTAACCTAGGTGCAAGCGAGTTTTTGGAATACTCAGTCCTGGTTTTGTTACTACACCTACCTGAAAAGTTTCCTCCAAAGGGAAAAAGTAAAACTTTAGACTCCTTTAGAGAGGAAACAGAATTACGTACATCGGTGTTTCATCTTTTGTCTCACCATTATTTAATGTGTAAGAAAGAGCTTCAGCATAATTGCGATAAGGGACGTATGTTTATTGCCTTGTTTGTGCCGTCACGGTAATTACAAAGCGCTCATTAGATGTTGAAAAATTAACATATAGTTATGAGATTTATCGTGGTTAATTATTGGATTAATATTAAATTAATATACCGTGTTGACCTTTCTACTTCTTTAGCCAACGTTTCAGACAGTGTTACAGTGTCCTTCATCAGGGGAGATGTGATCATAGATTTAAACGCAGAACACATATGTGAACATAGAGGTCTGTGTTTATGTACACAGACGTGATACCGCGTTGCGAGCTTTGATCCTCTTCATGTGGTTTTCTGTGTTTAGTTTTGATTTAGTCGTCTAACTCCGGATATCAGTAACTATTAAGCTTATTGTTTATATATTTATTTAAAAGGTATTAATAAATATAGGACCGTTTTTTCTTACATTAGCTCCACAAAATAATTTCCTTCAATGTCTATGTCACTTAGGGTATGCTGTATGGGGGGTATTTTTAGGAAAGGAAGGAGAAAAATATCTGGGAAGGAAAAGGGTATGAGGGGTAGGAATCTGGGGTCAGTGGGTTCAGCAGTGACGGACGCCTGAAACCATCCCTCCGATTGCGAGGCGTTGGGTCGAGGGGGAGCTGTTGGAGGGTCAAATGGTCTCCCAAAATCGACCACTCTTGATCCGACCCGTGAGACAGCTGGTGAGCAGGCGCACCCACCAACACCTGATCACGCCTCATCCGTTGAACACGGACAGCCCGCTACGTCGCCGAATATAAAATATTCGTGGTCTAAGGGGGTTTCTCACCATCCTCCCAAAAGCTTATCTACACTAATAACGAATATTATTAAAAATAAAAATAAAATACTCGCAGTGGTTAGAAAACTCGGCCAACTTATCCAATATATAGCCACTATTCATAGGTTCGAGTACCGAATTATAAACTTCAACTTAATAAATAAATAAACCGTAAATTGAAAATATTCGTTATTAGTGTAGATAAGCTATTGGGGGGATGGTGAGAAACCCCCTAAATTAATTAAAGCCATATTGCGTTTTTATATATTGTGTTTATCATTTATAATATTTTTTATTTTTTTATTTAACGTTAAGGATAACAGTAAAAATAGTCAAATCTCCTTGAGATGTTTCTCCGCTTCGACGCGTATTCTATGATTTTTCACGTTTTAAATTTGGTGCAGATGATGTGAATGGTAAAATAATAATTGTTAATTTTTTATTAAATTACTAATAAAAAATAGAACATTCATTTTGTGTAAAACCTCGAGTTTTAATTAATTCATTTAGCGACCAGTTTCGCTTTGCTCAAGCATTACCAGGTAAATTAACCATTATAAATTAATACTGTATTAGTACCTTATCAGTATTAATTTATATCCTGATAATGTTTGAGCCATGCGAAACCGGTCGGTAAATAAATTAATTAAAACTTATGGTATTACACAAAGTTCGACATTATATTAAACATGTCAATTCACGAAGTGATTGCATTCTGCAATAATATATTAATTTCTACTGAATGACAGGGATAATCAACACATTTTATGGCGGGTATAACTTCCATTCTTCTGCATCCTTTAGTCGTTACAGTACCACATTTATGTTCGTCAAAACATTCTCAATCATTTGAAATTCTTGTGAAGTGTCGTCACTAAACACAAGTAATGATGTCAAAGATTCGGATGTTTTCCCGTCATATAGATTTACCCCACGAAAAGTAAAGCTCGTATATACTTTAAACAGGGGAAAGTAATTTTATTTGAGAAAACTTAGACTTTTTTTGTTTGAGTGTTTATATTTTAAGAATAAGCAAAAAAAAATTTAAAAACAACTTTAAATCTAATTAAAAACTATATAAAAGTTAGCTTAAAATTTTCATTTTCTCCAATCACTGAAAGTCTTTGTTTATTAAGACATATACAGTACATTATAATACAAGTTGTAAGGTATGCTACATAAAATAGTTTATAGTATCTATTACGTAAGTCCGAATAATGTCATCAGGTAATTTCGCATGTGATGTGATGGGTTTAAAAACTTAATTAATTATGATGAAACTGATGATAAGAATTAATTAAGAATTTAACGTATAATGTAGTTAGTGTTGTAGAATTGTGAGTACTTACGCAGAGCACTAATATCTATCGTCGGACAAATACAATGTGATGTGATTAACGGCGAATGGGTTACAAATAATAATGATTACTTCAAAGAAATTTCCCGTAAGTGTCTATGAAATAGATTATTATTATCAACAAGGATATGAAGACGTGATAGTGTTCACCGGAGAGCCACGCAATCCGCCCAGCCTCCCTAACTGCCCATAAGAATATGATATGAGATGCCACCCAGCCACCCCCGCCCTCCATTTTCCGCCCTTAGCCGTCCCACCGCCCCCGCTCGCCGTGTAATAATTCCGCCATTGTGTTTGCATCACCTGGGACCCACACCTGCTCAGGGGGGAGAACTTGGATAAATATATATGAACATTCATATGAAAATAATATGTTTCTTGGTAGATGGAGTGAGAAATCGAATAAGTAAAGAAAAAACACGAAAATATTATGTTAACTCTTTCTTTGAAGTGAATTAAATTACGTTGTTCCGTACAAGTTATTCCTAAATAACTGTAGTCGACACATCTTTTGCATTGAAAGTCTGTCAAATATTTATTTCATGTCTTTTACCCCTTTCAAAAATAACGTTATCATTACAACTGTATTTTATGCAGAATCTCTTTTTGTTTATTTGAGGAACATACAGGCCAAAAATGTGTATACTTTTTTAAATTTTATTATTAAAAGAATTTTGTACATTGTACAGATTTTGTGTTTTTTCATCCGCCATGCTAGGGATGTCCCTGTGGTATAGCGGGTGAAGTTTACAGATAATATAATTTATGGTAATGAAATTTACAGATTATATGATAATGAAGTTTACAGATAAAATAACAATGATGTATTTATGATAATGAAATTTACAGATAATATAACAATGAATAATAAAATAACTTATTATTATTTAGGAAAGAGCGGTGGTTCTATGACACTTCATCCGGCGACACCTCATCCCCCGGACACTTCATCCGGCGGACACTTCATCTGGCCGACTCTTCATCCGGCGGACACCTCATCCGGCCGACACTTCATCCGTCGGGCACTTGATACCTCGGACATTTCATCCCTTCAAATATTATTAAAAAAGGTTGTTAAATTAAAAAAATCAAATCCTTATTAAAATAAGGTTGATTTAATTATAAGTTATTAAATTATACAAATCCAATTAAATTTCAAATAATATATATCGAGGTATTATATATTATTTAATATGTCTATTATGTTTTATTTGTTCTTAGTGTGCTTCTTCTTCCTTATATTTTTATCACCACGAATATAGGTAATATATGGGTGTAGGTAGATTTATTTGTATTTTGTGAATAATTTTATAACAAAGATAATAAAATTGATCAAGAGAAACTATTATACATGGTCTTAGGCATACTATATATACATTTTAATTTGTTTCTCATACAAACATTTTTTTAGACGCTTATGCTTATATTTTATGTGAAGTAGTTACTGAATTTATTTTAATTCTAGGAAGCAAAGCGATAGGAAAAACTTCAATTTATTTTATGCATATTTTTGGTAATCATAATGTAAACCAATTTGTAGGAAAAATTTATCGAAAATGGTGATGTCGCCTTACAGTTTTTGGCACCACGCGAGGACCCTACTGGCCGAAACTAGTAGAAGAGTGTCATCAATATTGGTGAGAATGTAAGATGGGAAAGAAGTAGGGTAAGGGAACGAAGAATTCACGAAAAGAAGAAAAGGAAATGTAAGGGTGAGAAAGCGACTATTCAGACCCAATCCATTTAATGCAGAGATCCGATGATGTTGTTTCCTACAACGAAATTTCATGTTATCTTTATACTAATATGCTAACGTCTAACTCGCTTAACGTGCGAGATGCAAATGGAAGTGCCGCCATCTATAATACTATATTTAAGGAAAAAAGTATGAAGGGTGGATAGGAATCTGGGGGTCAATATGTCCAGGAGTGTCGGGCGTATGAATCCATCCCTCCCACTGCGCTACGAGGCGATGGGTCGAGAGAGTCCGTTTGGAGAGATAAAATGTGTCCCATCAACCATTTCCTCCCGATCTGGCTCGCCACGCAGTAGGTGGGCAAACTCATGTGCCGCCAAGACTAGACAAACCTCACGCAATGAACCTGGGCACCCCTGCTAAGTCACCAAAATGTAGCAAACCACTTGGGGTAATCTAGGTAGGGGCGTTGGTTATCCAATAAATGCTATGGGAGAAGAAACATTTATGTTGGAGTGAAGAGTGTTCCTCTCATCATTCACGGTCTTAATGTAAGAATGTCTACTATTATAATATCTACCTATTAAATGTAAGTATTCTGTAGTTTTATGTTAATGGTAGTTAGTTTTGCAAAAGGGCGAAGCCTTATAAATAGTCACCAACACTTAAACTCGGCTAAGCAGAACGAAAAAAACCAAAAAGAACGAAAAAAAGCAGAGCGGGTTTTTAACTGCTACTTTAAAATTATTATTATTGAGGACATAAGTTTTTGAATTTTTTGATAACACCAAATATTACGGAAGAAATGCAGTATTACCATTCGAATAATGAACTGTATTGCGTGTATTCACTTTGAAAGCCGATAATCTAATTTTACTGCAGTTACTTTTCAAATGTAACATATCTTCATTTAAAAGAAATTTAAACATCCTCATTTTAAATGATAGTATCTGAAAAGCTCTTACATTTAGTGCTCGTGGTTTAAACAAGGATTTCAGACAGAACTCTTGTCATTGAACTCACCAGTTTTTTTCAATTATTCTTGCGGAAATTTTTCAGTTTACATTATTCCATCGTTTTGCAGACATGTGGATGAACCTTAATGAAAACATTACGAATTCGATATAAACCCCAATGCCAAAGAAAACACTAATGGGAATAGGAAAAAGGAATACAGCCTCTCCAGAGGGTTACGAGGGGGGTACACCCAGGGTCACCCCTCCGGGTGCGGGTGTCGGGTGTCGGGTGACGGTGGCGGCGTCGGGTGGCAGCCCTGGGTGCCGAGCTAGGGACGGCTAAACTTTCCGCTGCGGAATTGATCGGATGTGTCGAGAAAGGCTGTATGGAACCCAAAAGCCTCATTTTACCGGATGTACTTTGTAGGTGTATTAACCACTGACAGACAGATACTTCAGTAAATATGATTCGAAAATAAAGTGATGTCGATGTCTTGTTACTCTAACGTTTTTTTTTTTTTTATGTGAATAACGCACAAAAGTGCCAACTGTTTCCAATAATCTAGAGTTGGATTATGGCAGCCTCCGATTTTATTTTTATATTCTATTTGAATACCTCACAAGAATCCGAACTTCTCCCGTATGGAGATCCAATTGGGGTATGTTGTGAGACTGGAGATGGGGAGGGGAAGGAGATGAGTATGAGAAAGGTGGGAAAGTACCTGAATATTCATATCTGGTCACCAATCACGGCTAAAAGCCATTTCAAGCAACTTTTCAATTGCGGTCTTATACCAAGGCGATACTGCGAGTATCTTCCACTCTGGAACGTGACGGAAATATTCTATATATTACGTTTAAATAATAACTTAATTGTGAAATAACACAAATTAATCAAATCAAATTTATTTGCACACGCCGGGTTCGAACCCGCGGCCATCGGATTGGAAGTCGAGAGCCTCAGTCAGATTGGGATGGGCTTATTAAAGGGACAGTTATTATTTACAATTTTATTTTCTGTCTTTATTCTGTTCAACCTGTTCTGGTTAATATTGATTTCTGTTCTTTAATTCTGTTGGTTGTTTTTTGAATATCGGAATGTGTGAGGTTGTACACTATACGCATATCTATGTGTTTAGCAAATATTGATTAGATATTATTGATATTATTATTAATTTATTATTTTTATAACTCTAGCAATTTTTTACATTACAGAAGTACTTGAAATTTAAGTGAATACAATTCTTTTTATTGTCATTTCCAACTCGAAGGATATTTATTATCCTATGAAATTTTTACTATAAATAATAATTTCCGACACATAAATAAATAAAAATGAATGAATTAGAATAATGGGTTAATAGTTTTAATATGCTAATTATTTTCTTATGTGATATATATTTATATACCTACTTCAACAATACAACAATAATACAACATGAATACAAAATACTGACTATTAAACGGAAAAAATTACTTTTTAGGTACGTTCTGAAAAAAAACTAATGATAATAAAAAAATCTGAAAATTGGATAAAAAAGTCACAAGGACAGTCACTTAAGAGCGATTGACCAGCGGCTGAGAATTAAAGTTTAAAAATGCTTGCAACTGTACAGGGAGGTTCCAATGAGAAATATCGATTATTCTCCGTATCAATTGTTTTAAATTAAACATTTAATATCGATTTATTTAATTAAAAACATGCTTTAATTTATACCTACATTCAAGTAACTAATAAAAATGCTCAAAACGCACGATGATAAATTATTAAATATCGTGTACTTTTTGTATTTATTGATCATAAGTATTTTAGATTTTTCAATAATGTCTAAACAAAATAAGTGTGTAAAAAAAATTATGAAAACCGTGTTTACTAGTTTATATATTGATTTATTTTGTTGTATGATTATATGATTTGAAATTTGTGTTGTTTAATAGAATCTATCGTTTGAAAATTGAACAAATCTGCCAACGACCAACGGTATAACCTTAGTAGGTATATTAAAAATAAACTTAACTTTTCAAAATTTTAAAACTGCGTATACCAGATAAATTAACAATCTTTCAAAATCAATTTATGTTTTTCTGAAAAAAAAAGTCAATACGTCTAGAATTTGATTTAAAAAAGGACCAATTTCCGGTATTCTCTGATAATACTCTCTTAATGTAACAAGACTTACATACACACTACTTCCGTTTTTCATTTTTTATGTCTCATTTTCACGTCTGGAACATCCAAAAATCTTCATTTTTGGGGGCTGAAAATACCTCGACAAAAATCATCTTGTTAAAACATCACGATATTTACCTTATTTAATTAGGTGTGAAATTGTACAAGTACTGCTAATTATGTAGCAAACAACATTGGGGGTTATTAAATGGGAACTAAAGTTTTGTTTTTTTTTTTAGTTTGTTCAAGTAAACTGATTTAAAAATATATATATTAAAGTTTTCTAATTAATACAATATTTTTAGTTGTCTTATTCACAAAATATGCTTGTACAATCCTTACAGCACTCGGGAAAATAGATGTAATAAAACGCTTTTTTAATGTGAAAACAGAACAAGAGTCCCAACTGCTCCCTACTAGACGGTGCCAGAAGGACAATGGCATTGCCAATTGTTTTTTATGTGCCGTTCATAATACCCAACTGCTCCCAACAGGCTGAAGGAGATTGTGAGGCTGCGGAAGGGAAATAAAATGAGAAGAGTTAGGCAGACGAGTATGTGGCCATTCAGGTCTGCTAACACGGCTAAAGCCATTTCAAGCAACGTTTTGATTCTAAACGGTGGTCTTTCACTAGGACGATGCTGAAAATATCCACTAGTTTTATTTGTAAGGCTCAAGATAGTGGTAAGAGAAAAGAGATGGGGCTTTTTAGTTATATGTGAAAATAGATTCCTATCTCAGCGTCTTAGTCGCTCGTAAAAAACTCCCACCTGCAGCCAAACAACCATGAAACGTCTAATTATGAGAAACAAATAATGCCCGAACAAAGAAGGAGAATAGCATTAGTATGATAAGACGTAAGAAATAAATAAAAAGGGAATCATCCCTCTGCCGGCAGCTGGGCGTACTATGACTCGGGCTTTACGGCTTTTTAACGCAGTTTTTACAGCCCGGGAGAAGAGTGGAGGACCCTTTACGCCCGAAGTTTTTACGTCCCTTTCTTCCTTCATCTTAAAGCACTCACTGAGTAATCATGGCTGATCTCTGCACCTGAGAACTGGGCTGGGACAGGCGGGAGGCTGCCGAGGGCGCTGCTATTAACTTTAATCACTGAGATACCGAGAGACGAGAAAACTTCCTACCATACACTCGCTACTACTTAGCAAGCTTATCAAGAAAAATAATTAAATTTTATACTCTATTTTATTTATAAATTCAGATATATTTTCAGTTCCTAAGATTCTATGCTACACACTAAATAGCCAGAGACAGATTTTTTATTGCGCTATTATTACAGATTTTTTTAGACAGGGAAGAATGGAAGAAAAAAATAAAGGAAATTGCTGCAAACCAATCCCAGGATTGAAACCAGAGAGAGAGATGTAGATGGAGAAAAAAAAATAACGTAAATATGACATGTCCTGTGAAGCTAAAATAAATACACCTATCTCAAATCTAAATATCGTGCTTTAGAGAAAAAATAATATTAACTGCATGGCACAACTTCAGTTTGTCTGAGGCCCTAGCACGCTTGCTCTATTTCGATCGGTAGGATAACTATCGGTAACTTCTCATCGTTCCCTAGCATGACTACAGATCGCCAACGAATAAGTGACAGTTCACAATGACTAAGTGTCCTTAACATATTCGACATCAACTGTTTTTTGTACATTAGCGATGTGCAGTTGTCCTAGGGAACGATGAGAAGTTACCGATAGTTATCTTAACGATCGATATAGAGCAAGCGTGCTAGGGCCTCTGATCAACTATCGAAAGCTGCGCTTTGGGGTCAGAAAACTAGAGTCATTTTTGTAAATTTCTGGGTTTCTGAATTTTATTTTCTGAATTTCTAGGTCCGCGTGCAATGTCAATTTCATCATAAACTTTTTGAATTTTATTTTATCCGCCAAAAATAAGACATAACCCCACATTGCTTGCTCCAAAATTTCTAATTTTGAATTATTTCTAATTTTAAAATCTTTGAAAGTAAAATTAGATGAGTATGGTGAACTTACATGCCCAATATTAATTGTGATCCGCAGATATTTATCAAATATCGTGATATTTATTGAACGTATTGACCGATTACAATATAGATCACAGGATATCTAGATTTCTAAATTCCGTATCGTGATAAATTGACCGGTCAGTGGTTGAACGGGCATCGCGTTTGGGTCCCACCCAGGCGTTCCGTGTTCGATTCCTCGGCTGGCTAAGTCCTCCTTCACAACACAAGCAACGTCTTCCGCTTAGTGTGGTGGTAGTAGGAGATTTTCAAGTGTTGTTGGGTTATTCGTAACCCGGAAATGTTTGTCTTTCTTTTTAAAAAAGAGAAATACTTAGGCGTAGGCTACACGTTCAATATTTATCACCTTCCGGAATTCAAGAATCAATAAATCCTGTGATTCATATTGCGATTCGTCAATGGGTACTGTAGTCTACGCGTACAATAAATATCACGATATTTTATAAATATCTGCGGATCACAATTAATATTCATCGTCATATAGATCATGATAAATATTAATAATGAACATTTCAATATGACTTAAATAAGAAAGAACATTTTTTAAATACTTGTTTAATAATAAAAGTTAAAGTGCCCATTCTTACAACTATCTGAGAGGACAGAAGTGGATTTACAACAAAAAAAAATGCTACAATCATTTTTATATTAATAACGTTGTTCGTTTTTCATCTCTGTAAAAAGTTACAGTTGCATTATTTAATAAATAAAAGAAACAACAATTAAATTCAGCCATAGCACATACAGAATCCACAGGTTGGGTTGGAGTAACCGCGGCGGAAGGACGCCCTCTGCAGGACGATAATTCTATTACAGAGGCTAATGGGAAACGGAAGTGCTACCTGACGAGAATGCAAAGCGGATAAATATATTCCACGTGGACAGGATTAAGAAAGCCTAATTCCGGGTGGCTGCCATCCCGAACATGTAGACCGAAAGCAGATAGAAGGAATAATACATGGAGTAGGAACCTACAGTTACACACTTTTTAAAACATGATTTAAAAAAATCTCAAGCTAGGTAGGTATTTCTTTTAAGATTATAATAATATATTAGTATGCAATTTGGTAGGCGGTTATGCGGGAACCATTTATTGGATAACCCACTGCCATAGCGAACCACTACGTTTGGTGACTTAAATCAGGAGTGCCCGGTTTCATGGGGTGAGGTTTGTCCGGGTCTTGGCGGTGGATGCGTCTACCCATCAATTTCGTGGCAGGCGAGATCGGGAGAGACCGGTTGAGGGAGATCTATCCGAGACCTTTCCAGCCGGACTTTCAACCAATGGATTCGTTCGTCCGTCACTCGTGGACACACTGACCCCCCAGCTTCCTACCCACCCCTCATACCTTTTTACTTCCCAACACATCCTCTCCTTCTTTTCCTAAAAATAACCCTCCACACAGCATCCTTAAAAATGACAAAGGCAATGAGGGGAATTATTTTCTTCAGGGCCTCCTATTGTAAAAAAAGGTACTTTATTATGTTGTGTTCAAAGGAATTGCACAATTTCGTGCAAATTATAGTTCTTTCGGCGCAACCTCCGTGTGATAAATACTCTGGTGAAAGACCACCAAAGAATTGAAACATTCTTTGAAATGACTTTAGCCGTACTTGGTGACCAGATGTGAATAGCCGGGTACTTTTCAACCATTATTTTCCCAACCTCCACTCCTCCCTACCTTCAGCCTCCCAAGACACTTCAATTGGGGATTGCACAGTTCCACTGACTCGGGGCATTTGGGAGTCCTGAGCTACTTTCACATAAAAAAATATAATTTAAAAATCATCATTATATTTTGGATGGATAGAATGACTAATGTAAAGGTAGTCTTCATTGAATGGCCGAAAATGCAAAAATACACAATATATTTAATAGAAATTCTGGGACTAACTACCATAATACGTACTCTTCATTGCCCAGAATACTAATGGAGAGAAATATTTTTACCGTATCAGTAGACATCTTCAATTTATCACTAAATAAAATACTAAATATTGTTACTAGAGCATTTCAGTCACCTAGGTATAATTTTTACAATTCCTTTGTAAAAAAGACGTAAATGTTTTTTTTTTAATTATGTAGGTAAGTAGCTAGGTACTAGATAGAAAATGTAGAAATCGACAATATTTTGGGGAGCGACCAATACAAAATAACCCATTAGATAATCAAAAGAAATATTGTCGGAAGATGTGGTAGTAGAAGAAATCTTTGAAATCATCTGTTTGGAGCTGCAGCTTGCATGGTGAAAATTCTGATCGTTTTAGCAATCGATGGGGAAAATGAATATGCTAGACTATGGTTATTCAAAAGTTATATTGTTTTGGAAACATTTTTGTAAAAACAGTATTTTTCAGCTTACCTGGAGGCGGTGTGCCGATTTCGTAAACTCCATTTGTGTCCACTGTTTCTTCTTCGATCCAATCTTCTTCGTTTTCTTCTGTAACAAAAGTACACAGTAAAAACGTGATCTCAATATTATGATTATTATGATCAAAACTATTAAGAAGTAATAAAAAATTAAATAAATCATACACAATGGGTTATTTTCACAAACGAGGGATTCAGTTGAAAATGTATGAAATATTTAAAGGTCATTTTTCTGATTTTAATCATCGTACTAAAAATGTTTGTTTTCTACGTTTTCATTCAAATTTATTCATTTGGAAAACGCTCAAAAACTTACAAAACTAAAACGGCCCGTGATTGCCAACGACGCTTGTCATCAAACAAACAAAGTAAAACTGTCGGAAATTTTTCAAGAACGAGCGACCCTTGTGACGTCACACGTCGAAAATGCCGTTTTGGCGGGATTACAAAAATGGGCAACTTAGACTCGCTATAGAAAAATTATTCGTCAACATAAATCGTAATTTTTTGCTTAATTTTTTTAAGCAATAAAAAAACGTGGAAATACCCTATTCATAATATTACGTATATAAACAACTTTACAATGCTTTTTTTCACAATGTTTGTTCTTCAAAAGAGATTGATTGATAATGTTCCAACATATTATATCCTTAGAATTCACGTTAATCATGTTGAGAATATTTATAAATCCCGATAGCCTGAAAACGGTGAATCGAATAAACACACAAACTGTTTAATCTCAAGATAGTGAGCAAAATTAATTTGTAGATAAATAACATACAATATGTAAGTTAAGATATAGTATTACACAGTTAAGTTATGAAAACGAAATATGAATAGTTTATTTAAGTTAAAAAATAAACAAATGAAGAACGAGAAATTAAATTCTAGAGAGATAACGAGATTTTTTGCTAAAAAGTAGTTACCTACATATCTACATATTTTGTGATAATTAAGATGATTTAAAAAATGCTAAAATAAACAATGGAAAAGTGTTGTTTGTTTTTGGGGTGTTATGCCGTGTTGCGCTACCTCCTTCTTTAGCCCACGTTTCGGACAGCATTGCAGTGTCCATCATCAGGGCAGATCCGGCAGATCCGACGATCGACATCGTCGGATCTGCACTGATGATGGACACTGCAACGCTGTCCGAAACGTCGGCTAAAGAAGGAGGTAGCGCAACACGGCATAACACCCCAAAAATAAACAACAAAAATGCTTTTGGCCGTGAAAATCTAAAAAACGTATCCAATGGAAAAGTGATCTATGATTCCTACTAATCTCTCCCCTCCACAACCACTCAAAAGTAATAAAATGTAAGGTTTTTTATTTTGATATGCTGAGTGTTATTCGGGTTTTAATGCATGTCACATGATATAATATAATATATGATTTACTAATCAGACAGGCGAAAGAAGGGAATGTCTGTACTTTCAATACACACATCCACATACATGTTTTTATGTGCACATGTAAATGTAAAAAGCTTTCAGGAAATCTTCATGAATCTTCCATTACTTTCACGTCTTTGGGATGCTAAACAATGATGGTAATAAAGAGAAAGATACCTATCCAATTGGTTTTGATTTTAATGGAATTTGTATATGTATATTTTTCTAAGTAACAACAACAAAAATGACTTAGGTAAAACTCCATCATATGTATATCATAAAAAAAGTACACCCAACCATATCTATATTTCATCTTTAGCGACTTGTGATGTCTTCATTTATGACATAATAGTTACTAACAATTCAAATAAGTGATTTTTAATAATTTTTAATTTAATAAGTGGGCTAAAATAAAAAGTTTTAGAGTTTAATAATGTATGTAAAATCTGACAGCTTTTGGCACCACAATTAGAAGGTACATTCACATTTTATAACAATCTGCAAAACAGTCAATTTAGCTCTCGAAAAATTTGCACTTTAAAAATTTGAAACTTAAAAGCTGTCACTAAATTGCTTGATGTAATAAAAACAGTACGATCCAAAATAAGGAAATGGAAACACTTGTATAAATCGCAAGAAATTCGAATAACTACAAACAATTCGTGTCAAATAATAAATCAAAAAACTATATAGTAGATGGTTGTTGAAAAATGCTCTAACCTAACATATGTACGAGTCTCAGAAAATTGTGTAGTTCTAGATATAATTTGAGATTTTCACGGACAAAAGTAAAATTGTGATTTATTTTTGGGATATTATGTCATATTACAGTACCCCTTTCTTCAGCCAACGATTCAGACGGCGTTAAAGTGTCATTAAACAATTATTACATATTTTTTTTTATTTTTTATTTATTAACCTCTTGAAGGCGTACATACTTTTATTTATTTATTGGTAAGAGACAGACAGCTTATACATAAAATATAAAGATAAATATATACATTGTTAAATGAAGTCAAGCCACCCTGATTGATTCACACTGTAACGTTTAAAAAGAAGGATGCAGACGGTATAAAACCCCAAAAATAAATCACGAAATGAAGTTTTCCTTCATTGTATAAATAGACAAATAAGAAGAAAAGAAGGCGATGTGGTTTTAAATATCTCAGACTTTTAATAACTTGATAGCACAACGTTGCACTTTCTTTCGTTCCTATAATCACGTGTAAGCTTTCTTCTGTACTCTTTTACACCCACCATCACCCCCTCACCTCCACCCTTCATAAATCCCACATCTCTCCTTCCTCTTTGCTAAGGAACATAATAAGTGGTTCCTCAGCATGTCTACTTACTTACCCACTGTATGTCTTCCTGGAATCTCGAGATTTGTTTTTAATGGTAATGCAAGAAATGTGTTTTCATTTTAAAAGGGCGTGGGTGGGTTTTAGCGCCACAAAAAATATGATACCATCTATAAGTAGATATATCTGATATCTGTAAAGATAATAATAATTCACCATCCTTTTGTTTGTAATAAATACTTTTTGAGAAAAAGTGTAATTATAGAATAAAAATACCTATTAGCGTTATATCTGTCAATGACGCGTACTCATTTATATCTCCTCTATTATTATGGTCAGTATGTAAAGGGATTTAGAAAGAGAGATACCAAGCTTTATTTTTGCATTTAAAAGTTTACCATGGACAATCCCATATAATCTGAAAAATAATTTTAAAACGGAAAATCCCTTAAACAATTCACCCGGTCAAGGCTTGCTTTTTTTAAAAATAAAAACGAAAAAAAAGTTAAGTGACAATATCCTAAAACGTTTACCTATCTTATTAGACGTGTTTTTTTTTGTTTATTATAGAATCCTAATTAATTCCTTCGTGTCTGTTTAAAAAAAAACATATATGAGCCATTTTAAAAACTTCAGCTATGTTTGGGTTCAAAATTTTAATACCTATGTTTAATTGCATATGACCAATTTTGTTCTCCTTAAAAAAAAAGACAAACATTACCGGGTTATAAATAACCTGACAATATTTGAAAATCTCTTTCTACCTCCACAATAAGCAATAAAATGTTTCTTGTGTCGTGATGGAGGACTTAGCCAGCCGAGGAATTGAACACGCGACGTAGGACCCAAACGCGATGCTAACTCAGCCACAGACCGGTCATATATATGTCACATGTCCAAACCTCAAAGAGTCTTTCGTATGCTTTATCTATTTGAAATTGAACACAAAGCAAGAATTTTTGATGACATGCTATTACTTTGCCAAAGCCCGAGGGGTTGAAAAAGATGAACTCCATGCTTCATTATGGTACATCTTGTAGACCATTTAGTTAACCACTCTACCATGGTATGATAACAAGGTCAATATCTTCATACGAATATATATATAAATATGTATGTTTTTTTTACACATACACATACACATACTAATAATAATATTATTAAATAACTTATATCATTGATGTAGCTATTCCAAATTCCTGTAATATTGAAAAATCTGTTTCTGAAAAAATAAGAAAGTATACAGATTTAGGAAATGAAATTAAAATGATTTGGCATCCTCAGATTATAAAAATATTACCATTTGTTATTTCGGCTACTGGCATTATAACTAGCTCTCTCATTAAAAATTTAGGCATATTAGATTTGTCAAAGAATTTGTATATAAAATGCAAAAATCAGTCATTTTAAATACATGTAGGATTGCGAAAGATTTTTTAAATATTTATATTGAGGGATCAGTAGGATTTATCGGTCAAATTAGGAATTCCGCCGAGCCGAACTCTCTGATATGAAAATATCTGAAGTCGATGAATTATTTTCCCATTCAATAGTCTGGTAGGTTAAAAGGTTGTTCTTGTATTGTTTTATATTAATTATACTTATATAATACACTTGAATAGCGTCGATTTACTAGATGATCATTTTTATGGAAAAGTGTGTAAAAGGGTTTAGTTTTTCCTATGGGAAAAAATTAACCCGGACCTAAAAGTCTGGTGCGTAAAAAAAATATTATTAGTATACATCTTATTACAAAAATACTCTGATTGTGAACAAATGCTAATGATTTAACGAAGCCCGCAGAAAACCTTACTTTACTAATAAAATAATATATATATATTTTTTTTTTTATTTAAGTTTATTCAGGAAACATACAGTTTTATAATAAATCATTGAGCATAAAATAGTGAAATTAAATTAAACCAGTTAAGTTCCATTTTTTCTAATATTTTGTCATGATTACTGATTAGTAATCATAAGATTACTGATTAGTAATTATAAGATTACTGATTAGTAATCATAACATTATTATCTACTGAAATAAATAGTTAGTTTAAAATTACAATAGTATATAGTGTGAACAAAAAAAATATTAAGTAGAAAACAATAACATGTATAAATCATTTTGATCCTTATCAACACAAACTCATACAAGCAGGATGGGTTGGTTAGGACATAGCGCCGTCAATCCCAGCTAAAAGGCGAACACATTATCCCATCAATAGTGATCGCAGGGCGGCTAGCGGCTGGGCGGGAGCGATGGGGGGCGGGGGCGGGGTGGGCTAGGGCGGCTGCCTTAAAAGCCTGTCACGCCGATATTTCATTATGGGCGCCGCGAACCAGCAATGGATTTCGGAGTGAATGAAATTTTGAAAGCTCCGCGTCAGTCAGTTTTGGAAATAGGTGGCAGTTTGCTTCGCTTTGAGCGAAAATTATTACAATCATTTTTTAAAAGCCCTGCATTTGGTAGTATCACTGTTGAAAATTAGTTTAACAGGCTACAAATATTTATACAAAATTCTAAAATAATATTACTTAACTAGAGTTTAATCAAAACGATTGGTAAACAAAAAGTGTGGACACCTTAGCTTATTTGTTGAATACTAAGAAATTAAAAATATATATATTGTTAACTTTAAAAATAAATAATTAACCACTCGAGCGCTTTTTGCCACATTATGGCACTACAGTGGTGCCTCACACAACGAACTTAATTCGTTCCAGGAGCAAGTTCGTTATGCGAAAAGTTCGTTATGTGAAACGCGTTTTCCCATAACAATACATGTTAAAAAAAATAATTCGTTCTGTAGCATAAAATATGGTAAGATGACATAAAAAAAAGATAAATTTTTTGTTATTATTTTTATTTAGATACATCTAAAAACATAATGAAAAAAACACACATTTTTTAATTTTAAGAAATAATCGAATACGCAGTGACTAGCGTACTACGCAGTGACTAACGAGTCTAACGACTGCCTGCGCGGGAGGATGCAATTAATCGGCAGTGATCGTAGAAGATCGGGCGACTTCGTTGTAATGATGAACGATTGCTGCGACACGTGCGTAAGTTAAGCGTACTGCTCAGTGACTAACGACTGCCTGCGCGGAAGGATGCAATAAATCGGCAGTGATCGTGTGAAGTGGGCGACTTCGTTGTGTGAAGCGAAGTTCGTTGTGTGAAGCGAAGTTCGTTGTATGAATCGTGAAATGAACGAAAAGGAAGTTCGTTGTGTGCAGCGTTCGCTGTGCGAGGCGTTCGTTATGCGAGGCACCACTGTATTTCCAAAACCTCGGATTGCTTTGTTGCCAAAATGTATCAAATTTAAAAAAAAAATGATTATAACGAATATATAATATATTGTACATTCAAAATATAACAAAATAAATATTCTCTAGATTCTTCAAAATGTTTTATGGTTAAAGATTTAATTATATATTTTTTATAAATCCTACAAATATATGATAATAGACAAAAGATAGGGGAATTCATTGGCTACATAGGTTTGTATGTCTCCATATTCAAATTCGGAGGTATGATTTTTTTAATGTGGGCGGAAAAATTTCCTTTAGCAATCCGAGAAAACATAGTTTAATTGTTCTGTCGCTTCAGTGGTTAAGCGAAGTTTTACTGCTTGGATTGAAGAACTTTATTTTTCAAACGATACCAAATATTTAGAAAGCACATACAAATTGCACTACTATATATTCACTTATTTTAGACTATTTATTTTAAATCATTGACGGTACAATCAACATGTGAAATATATAAAACATCCCTGGATTACAAACGGATTTTTTTATTGGGTCTAAATATTCTAGTGCCTGTATTCATGAAGTATATACATACTCGTAGATCCACAAATTTAAAAATTGACGAAATCCTCGAAAATCTTAACATTATGTCAATTAATCAACTCTATTCTGAAACATCATATTCATAAATACAAGAATTAACAACTAACACTCATGTTATACAAGCTTCTGCCCGCGACTTCGTCTGCTTAGGATTAGTACTTCGAGTAATCTATTTTCTTTTCCTAGGTCCCATCTACGTTTATACCATAATTCTTAACATATTTATTTAAAATATGTATAATTCTTGATTCGATTCAAAGTATTAGGCGAGTACTTCAAATAAATTCACTAATTTAAATCTGTTCCAAAATAGAATTTTGATTTAACCATCATTGTTTTGCAAAATGTCATTCTCAAATTTTGACGTTTTCTATTAAACAATAATTATTATTTTCAATATATTGAAAATAAATAGTCAGCTTTATAAATTATAGCTTATATGTTATTTTGATGTATGAGCTATATTATTGTAAAGTTTCATTTATATCCATTCAGTAGTTTTTGCGTGAAAGAGTAACAAACATACATACATCCATACAAACTTTGGCGTTTATAATATTAGTAAGATAAACACTAGATCACAGGGTCAAAAATATATCTAACAAGTAACAAAAAATCAACATTTGGATAAAAAAGCTTCTCATTACATTGTACTAAATTCTATAACAAAATCACACTCTCATTAAAAAATCACAACAATATTATAATATTTTAATCTCAAATAAAAAAGCTGGATACAATTGTAGGGAGATTAGAAACAGAAAATATACTGAATAACAGACAAACAGAGACCACTCAACTGCACTAAAAATGATTATGATTATTTCACTAAAAACACAACATCATATACATATTTATAATTACTTTGTACTATTAAAATTTAATATGATAATGAATTCCTTAGCACGGGAGATCCCAGTGGGGATATGTTATATCTATTTGTCACAAAAATGGGAAGATTATATAACGTTTATTATTATTATTAAAAAAAGTATACTTCATGATTACCTACGTATCCAAACTCCGGCTGCCGCAAGCTTTACCCGCTGACAAATCTTCATTCGTCTTATTTATCTTACTACTTCCCATTAAAGTACATGCAAACATCCTCAATCCACAGATCTGAGATGTAACATCCCGCAGAGCAATAAATAAACATCCGACCACCAGATGCTTCCTCGTGTATCATTTATAATGTAGACGTTTCACATTATGCGTTACAAGTTACAAGGTTACACCACCGCAGCCTTAACACGTAACACGTTACGACAGGCGCAACGTTATGTTACTTTAATTTAACTAAAAGCAATTAAATCCTTAACAATGCACCAAGATCAGCTGTTGGATGCTGGTTGTAATCTGGATCCATTATTTACTCCAGCAGCCGCTAGATGGTGCAAATAATAATTAGTTGGTCGGATTTGGAACCGGAAATGCACCGAAGGCAATATGGCGGTTCTGCTAATGCAGGCTTCACAATGTTAGATAGATTATTCAAGCCTTATTTGTTGCTACCCTTGTTATGTTTCAGTTGATTTCTGTATTTTCAGGAAAACATTTTACTTTATTTTGATTAATTAGCAAGATAGATTGAACACTGTTTTTTTTCATGTACGAAATATTGTTTCGTTTCTATGATCGTGAATTCAAATTCTTTTACAATATGATATATTATCGTTTCGTGGGTATTCCACAAGGTTTCACTCAGTTTGCCAATATTGAAGACCTATTTAGATTGAGAATAAAAAAGCACCCGGCATATTTTTGTGATCATAAAGTGTCGCCGATTGTAACAAATGTTGTGAATCTATATAAATTGTCGTCAGACAAAATGTGAAAAGCCACTAAAAGCGCTCGGTGACCGTTTACAATAATTATTTCTATTTACTAGAAAAGGATTTTTGTTTTTTTTTTAATCTGGTTTAATCGAAAACTATGTTTTTTTGATAATGACGTAATAATTGAAGCAACGAATGGAAGAAGACATTGTGTAAAAAAAATACTTAAAGAAAATTGATGTTAAGGGTTTTGACCAGAGAATACCGGGAATTAGTCCTTTTTAAATCAAATTCTAGACGTATTGACTCTTTTTTACAAAAAAAACATAAATTCATTTTGAAAGATTGTTATTTTATCTGGTACACGCAGTTTTAAATTTTGAAAAACTAAGTGAATTTTTAATATACTAAGGTTATATATACCGTTAGTCGTTGGTAGATTTGTTCAATTTTCAAACTATAGATTCTATTAAACCACACAAATTTCAAATCATATAATCATACAACAAAATAAATCAACCCATAATCTAGTCAACACAGTTTTAAAATTTTTAATTTTAGTTAAATTAAAATCATTATAAAATAAATCGGAGAACCTGTTTTGTGACAAAAATACCTCAGTTTTTATATTTATTTAAGGTCCTACAAACTAAATAATTTAAACAATTTTTTACACACTTATTTTGTTTAGATATTATTGAAAAATCATAAATACTTATGATCAAAAAATACTTACAAGAAGTACACGATATTTAATAATTTAGTTTTGAGCATTTTTATTGCCTACTTAAATGTAGGTATATATTAGAGCAGGTTTTGAATGAAATAAACCGATGTAGAATTTTTAATTTAAAAAATTTGATTCGGGGAATAATCGATCTTTTCTCATTGGAACCTCCCTGTACAGTTGCAAGCATTTTAAAACTTTTATTCTCAGCTGCTGGTCAATCGCTCTTAAGGTTGTACCTGCGTATATATAACCGAATTGTTTGTAAAAAAATTATGATTGAAGATTCATCCATTCTACGTCAAAATACGTTTTGCGTGTGGCATCAGAACGAAGGTACCTAACTACTAGAAGCTTGTCAACACACTTTAGGTGTGTAGCGTTATACCAGATATTAAAAAATAGTCTCCCGATTTTTAATGATCATTTTCCATAAAGCTGGCATGAAAAGAAAAGTTGATTAATTAATTGTCAAAAGTATAACATACTAGCTTCCGCCCGCGACTTCGTCTGCGTAGGATTAGTACTTCGAGTGATCTATTTTCTTTTCGCAGGTCCCATCTACGTTTATACCAAAATTCTTAACCTATTTATTTAATTATTGTTGATTCGATTCAAAATATTAGGCGAGTACTTCAAATAAATTCACCAATTTGAATATTTTCTAAAATAGAATTTTTAATTTAACAATCATTGTTTTGCAAAATGTCTTTCTCAAATTTTAACATTTCCTATTAAACAATAATTATTATTTTCAATATATTGCAAAAAAATATCTAGCTTATAAATTGTAGCCTATACGTTATTCTGATGTATGTGGTAAAGTTTCATTAAAATTCATTCAGTAAATTTTGCGTGAAAGAGTAACAAACATACATACATCCATACAAACTTTCGCGTTTATAATATTAGTAAGAATAGTAAGATTCGCATTTCCGAGAATGTCCGGGGCTGCAGAACAAGCACCTTATCAATATTTAGGGATTACCGCGAGGCACCAAAGCCAAATATCCCCCCAAGGGCAATTAATAATTCTGCGGGCCCCAGCGGGACCGCGGGCCCTGCTTGATTTGCATATTGCCGCCGGCTAGGCGTATGGATCGGGACGCGGGCCGAGATATACAATTCCGCCGACCGCTGCCGCTTAGCAAGCCCAGCACACACACACACACCCACACACTCACATATATATACAGATCGTACCAATCCACAATAGGCTGGTTTATTCAGTGCAATACATATTATCTGCATAATGCTCTAATAAAATTCCACTCAAATTTAAAGGAAAAAATGAGTACATACCTTAATGACCAATACACCTACATGACAAGGACAAAAACATCAAATCTACTTAAGAGTTAATACCAGAAATTAGTCCTTTTTAAATCAAATTCTAGACGTATTGACTCTTTTTTTACAAAAAAACATAAATTGATTTTGAAAGATTGTTATTTTATCTGGTACACGCAGTTTTAAAATTTTGAAAAACTAAGTGTATTTATAATAAACTAAGGTTATACCGTTGATCGTTGGCAGATTTGTTCAATTTTCAAACGATAAATTCTATTAAACAACACAAATTCCAAATCGAGTTGTAAATTGTTCCATATTGCCCTTCTACCCCCCACCCATTCTCATCTTTCCATTGTTACCATTGTCTATGTATATTATTTTTCCATTGACACTATTGCCTATGTCTATTATTTATAATTAGTATTATTAAAACCCTTAAGAAGTGAGCGTTGCTCACGAAACATGTTGGTTTTTATGAACAACTAGCTGACCCGGCAAACTTCGTACCGCCTCAGAATCAATAAATGTGTTTAATTTATTAGCTGATATAAATTAAGTTTTTATTAAGTTAAAATAAATACTCTATGTTCAAAAAATGAAATTGAGCTGTTGACTAAGCACGAAATGTTCAGCACACTACACCATTGACAGTTAGAATTGATTCAAATTATGTCGACCAACGCACATTATTTGGAAATCCGTTCCATACAAAATATATGAAAAAATTAATTTTCTTCATAATTATTTTTCCCGTGATGTTTTCTGATCTTTTAATAGTTATTCTGTTAATCGGAACGGAGACAAATCCAACAAATCAAAGATCAGAAAAATCGGTCCAGCCGTTCTTGAGTTATTATAAATTGTGTAACTAACCCGACTTTGTTTTATATATTAAGATAAAAGTGGTAAAAACTAAGTATTTTATTAATTTGAACAAATATTTTCAGCTTTCTTGGTGACATATGTATTGAGAATGACTCACGCCTAAAAATAAAGTGAAAGATGCTTACCTCTGCTCTCACCGTGTTCACTCTGGTCCCTGCAAGGAGAAAGAGGCTCCATCTCGGACTCTTGTTCATCTGCTGCCATGTCTTGTGCTTCTGTCTCTTGATCTTCCCATTCGTCGTCTCCTGAAATCAAAACAGTTTCACGATGTTAAAATATTAAAAACGGTTTTCATAACTAAAAACCGAAGAGGTATTAAAAAAAATCCTAACATACTGCACATTTTATTTAAGAGGGTATTACCAGAGAATGCCGGAAATTAGTCCTTTTTAAATCAAATTCTAGACGTATTGACTATTTTTACAAAAAAACATAAATTGATTTTAACAGATTGTTATTTTATCTGGTACACGGAGTTATAAAATGTTGAAAAACTAAGGGTAACAATTATTATAAGCAATAATTATAAGCCTGAAACACTCATCAATATTGAAAACTCTCCGGGACTCGAACCCGCACCCCTCTGTTTGCCGGACAGGAGCTCTACCATTAAGCTACGGCGGGATACCTCCTACCCGCCAAATGATTCAATATATACCTAGTGTTTCATTCAACAATTATCGCTTATTATATTTTTTCACCTGCAAACTAAGTTGTTTTTAATATACTAAGGGTATACAGTTGGTCGTTGGCAGATTTGTTCAATTTTCAAAGGATAGATCCTATTAAATACACAAATTTTAAATCATACAACAAAATAAATCAATATATAATCTAATAAACGCAGTTTTCTAAATTTTATTAGTTAAATTAATTTCATTAAAAAATAAAACTGAGAACGTGTTTTGTGACAACTCGGTTTTTCTATTTATTTAAGGTCTTACAAACTAAAAGATTTGAAAATTTTTTTACACACTTATTTTGTGAATCGTTTGAAAATTGAACAAACGACCAACGGTATAACCTTTGTATCTTAAAAATATATTTATTTTTTCAAAATTTTAAAACTGCGTGTACCAGATAAAATATCAAACTTTCAAAATCAATTTATGTTTTTTTGTAAAAAAAGAGTCAATACGTCTAGAATTTGATTTAAAAAGGACTAATTTCCGGTATTCTCTGGTAAATACCCTCTGAAAACTTTAAAGCATACAAAGCAGGGAATAGTGTTTTTTCCCTAAAATAATTTGTTTACCGCTATCTACGAACGAGCAGATTATGAATAATAAGACGTCTACAGATCTAGACATTTAAATACGACCCTGTGACTTTCGGTCAATTTTCAAATGATATTACTTATCTTTAAATTATGTTGCTAGATAGAACTAGGATTAATATCTTAGCTGTAAGTTGGGAGTGTGGAATTTTATTTCGTAAATTATGAGAAAGCACTGTGGAAATTAATTTCATGAATATGACTCGTGAATAGAGTTAAAACATTTTTTTTTGTTTACTACATGTTACGTTTTACTATAAAACTGTGCTATAGAAATATATATTAGCTGTAATAGAGAACCAAGACAGGACCAAAAAGGCTTAATGGGGGTAGGTAGCAAATTCATTATTATGCAAGGACTGTTTTATCATAAATCTCATATTTTTTATATGAATACCGCACAAGAGTCCCAACTACTCCCGTCTGGAGCCAGTGAGACTATGTCAGTATGTTGTGAGGCTAAAGGTAGTGGGAATGGGAAGGAGATGGGGAAGAGAAAGGTGGGAAAGTACCTGGCTATTCTGATCTGGTCACCAAAGACGGCTAAAGCCTTTTTTTATAAAGAATTTTATACATAGTGTAGATATTGTGTTATTTCGTCCGCCATGCTAGGGGTGTCCCTGTGTTATGGCGGGTGAAGTTTGCAGATTATATAATTTAAGGTAATGAAGTACGTTTACTGATAATATAATAATTAATGATAATGAGGTTTACAGTTAATGCAGCAATGCATTTATGATAATGAAATTTACATATAATATAGTAATTGATGATAATGATGTTTACAGGTAATATAACAAGGAGTTTATGACAATGAAGTTTACAGATAATATAATAATTGATGATAGTGTAGTTTACGGATAATATAACAATGAATTTATGGAAATGTGGGTTACAGATAAATAATAATTGATAGATGAAGTTTACAGATAATATAATAATTGATGATAGTGTAGTTTACGGATAATATAACAATGAATTTATGGGAATGTGGGTTACAGATAAATAATAATTGATAGATGAAGTTTACAGATAATATAATAATTGATGATAGTGTAGTTTACGGATAATATAACAATGAATTTATGGAAATGTGGGTTACAGATAAATAATAATTGATAGATGAAGTTTACAGATAATATAATAATTGATGATAGTGTAGTTTACGGATAATATAACAATGAATTTATGGAAATGTGGGTTACAGATAAATAACACGCCGGGTTCGAAGTCGCGACCTTCGGATTGGGAGTCGAGAGCCTTACCCCTGGAATACGCAGGAGGTCAACTACACTTATTCAGCCGCATCCTTCCATTGCTGGTCCAGTTTGTATTATAAGTACGTATATTTTATTCAAGTCAGATGATTGCAATTTTTCAGTTTTAATTTTTCATTTTATTTTATTTATTTGAGACACAAACAGGATATGTATATAACATTATTGTGGGTAATACAAAACAAATTAAAATACAAATATAAATATCCCTAGACTAATGTGTCTGCAGTAATTCCATTTGCATTTTCACAGAAGCAAACACATGAAAAACAATGTCAGTATTTTTATACATAACTTAAAACTTAATTACAAAATTTAAAAGACATAATAAGTAGAAAGTATTTATTAAAAAATAATAAAACAACAAACAATTTTTTTTATTTTTTAGGCTCACAAATCGTAGATATATTTCTTGAAACGAGTTATATTATTTACAAAAATATCTATGATAGTGTGTGTTTTAGCAAGATCGTTGTATGATCTAGACATTCTAGACATGGGATTAAAATATCTAGTATTATTGGTAAAAATTTCGGTCGAAAATATGTTAAGGTTTCTGGTAGATTTGGGCCTGACGTATAACTTGATTTGATTGACTAAGTTACTATCTACTCGATTATTCACAATTTTATAAAACATTAAGAGGTAATTTATGTTTCGTCTTTTAACTTAAACTCTCTTATTTGAAATATGTAAGTCTTTGTTCGTACCGTTAGAAATTAACGTTAACGTTCGTTACGTCTAGAAGATGGTAGACAGTTAACATAAATCTCAGAGACATCCAAATTGGTAGGCTTGCCATTACATAAAATTTGGGAATCATTTGGACGAGCCGGAGAACATAGTTTTGGCACCAGGAGGGTTCGAGAATGCTTTGAATATACTATGACATCAGTTGTACGTTGAGGTGCATTGAGGAGCGTACAATCGTTCCTTGAAATATTCAAAACCCTGAGCAAAAAGTAAAGTTCGTTAAAGTGAGGCAACGTTTTACAACGCAATCCATTGTGGGAATTTTCTGCGCGGGGTCTGAATGTTCGTAATAACGGATAAAAATTAGTTAGTAGAGCGTAAATTAAAATACTGTTCTAAAAGTGTCTAACTAAATAGTGTAATAAAATATTCAATTTTGGAAACAAGCACGAGCTTTTATTCATCCTATTTGAGAAATGTTGTAATTTTTTTTACGTATTCAGCAATTTACCCGCCGTTGTAAAAAAGACTAGTAATTCGTAAGCAGATTTTATTTTCGCCGTCTAAATCATGGTCTTACTGTCAGATTAATTGTGTATGTAATATAGCATTTTTGTTTAAATTTATATACTACCCACATACAGGCAGTGCCTTAGTGCAGTGCCTTCACAGTACCTAATTTTGTCTATTATATATTTAATCATATACTTACCTATTTCTAACTTTATATTATTTGTACCTTATGTTTTACATCTTACTGTATTTATAAATTATGTAAAATTACTTTTGATATGTATATTGATATAATGGGAAAAAATAAAGAGAAAAAAAATTTATTGACAAATCACATAAAGGTAAATTGTCACTCCCCCTCTAAGCGTACCTTAGTTTGTTCCCTCCCCTGATGGGCTAGTCTCTCAATTTTAATGTCTATGATAAATCTTAACAATTTCATTAAACATAACATCCATAAAGTAAATAATATCCTAACAAAGTGAATAAACTGCTGTAAATAATGTCCTAGCAGTCCGTTCGCTTTGGGTACGGTAAATCCTTTCAATGTCCGCACAAAAGGAGCCCATAGCCTCTGCCGTCTCACCCCAATAACGAGAATAAGTGACCACCATGGCAAGCTGACCGACTGCGTGATAGGTTTATTCATGGTCACATTACACCCCCTAGTTTCCATACCGTGCAAAACCCACCCCGATGATCAACCCCTGGCAAATTCCACTAGACGATGAAATACGTGACAAATATAACAAGATACAACCCTTATACATATATCATAAAATAATTTCTTTAAGACGTTCAACCCTTTTTATGAGATCGACATTGTCCTGACTTTGCAACAAGCAGCTAAAATTCCTTAAAATTAGAGTATTCGCTTTTTGTAAAAACCTACATGGTCTATTTGATATTTTGTTTTGTTATACTACTTTTTAAATTTTCTTCTGATTTTCCATGGGTGAAGAAAAATTATTGTATTTCTTTACGTTCCGGTTTATATTTATAGTGATAGTATTATTTGTTTGACAGTTTGAAAAAAAAGTATAGAAGATTTATTGGGTGTCATTGAAATATTTTTGTCCATTTTTGCAGATACTTACATTTTACGCTGAAAAGAAATTATCATTTTACTATGGAGCAAAAATTGATTAAAGAAGAATGTATTGGAAAATAGGAAAGCCTGATAATTTATTTATCTATTTATTTATTTATTTAGGAAAATCAACACATTATTTACATTTATTACAATAATAATAATAAAAATCAATAACAGATTTTCGCATAACTTAAAATTGTAATAATAATAAGTTTAAAAAAAACTAAGGGTCCTGTACCCGTGGGCTGACATATTTGCAAAAAATACGATATTATAAATATTAGATAAAAAAAATAATAGAAGATGTAAGAACACAAATAAATAACAATTTAAATGTAACTAATATACTAATAACCAGCTAAATTTCAAAACATAATGTATTATAAACTTTATCTTCACTACACAATAGCAATAATAACAATACATAAATAATAATAAATGTACAAAATATATATTATACCTAAAATAAATATATATTAAAAAAGCACTGACAAATAAGACAAAATACTGTACAACTCGTGTTTAAATGTTATATACGAATTTTAAAATTCTATGATTTCTTTTTTAATTAAAAAAAAGACAAACATTCCCGGGTTACGAATAACCTGGCAATATTTATAATTTTTATTTATTTGGGTACTTTTATTGAAAAAATTCCTATATTAATTTTTTTTCCTGTTTTACCTTACTTTATTAATTTGTACGACTACAACTATTTCTTTCATTTATTTATCATTTCAAGATATTGTGATGTATAATATATATAGGATATAGGTGATGATCATGGAAAGCCACAAACGAAAAAGAAATGTAATTTAATGTTCAGAAGATAAGAGTAAGTTTTGTATTTTATTTACTCTAAATTAAATTACTTCTAAAATACTTTTAAGTTACAGCGAGTTTTACGTAAATCATCAATTAACATTGTATTGTGTCTAAGTGTATCCAATACATTATCTCTCCAACGGTCACAATCTCACCTTATTTTTCACACACCCCTCTCTCCCCCACCCTAATAAAGAAATAAATCATTGGTTATAAAATCAAAGGTGTCGGGGCTGGCTGCGTGCCGCTTGCCCCGAGGGTCCCACTTTGACGTAAAATGGAAAACAAAGAAAAATACAATAATTACAATAAAATCGTACGTCCCATCGTATCGTGACAGCGAACATTAGTGAACGTGCAACATTGTAATCATTTGAAAGCATTGTTTTTAGTATCGTAATTAGCTGTCGTATGATATAAATTAATTAGTAAACGGGATTGTTTTAAAGGTGGATTTACAAATGCAAAAGGTTTTTGGTTGAGTTCAGTTTTCATTAAGTACAAGTACATCTGAATAGCATTTTTTTTGAAGAAAACATTTATATTTCTTATCCCTTGCATAGAGCCTCTTGTACAGTGTGTGCTAAGATAATATTGCTTGTAATATATAAATAAAAATAAATAAATATCCTATTTTGGATTCACTGGAATATTACATTTCTTACGAATAACGTAAGGTTTTGAAAACCAAATTCCATTTGATCGAAATGAAAGTTTATAACGATGATGAAACGAATTTCTGTGTTTGAAATTTAAGCAAAGAGTGGTCAGACTTTCGAATCACGAAAAACGCCCTCATCGCATTTCTTGTTCTATGATCACTTGGATGTGATGGTTTTTTTTTCTCAAGTAAATAATAAAACATTAGCAGATATTGTCAACGCAGTTGCCCAAAATAAATTGTACAAAAATTAATAAAAAAATTCTGATTTCAAAAACATAGCGTCAGATTGATACTGCTTTCATAAATATAAACTTATTCATGGTACTGCATTGTTTTTATTTTTATTTTAAACAGTAGTTTTTTTGTGTCAGTGTTCTTTGTTTTCTTTTCTCTCTAGTGGTATTTTCTCGTCAATTATTTATCTAGATACTCTGTAGAAAATACAAACCTCCAATACTATCACAAAAAAAGTTCTGGTCGTATCGCAAGTAAAAATTAAACAAATTTGAAAGCTCTGGATTATTTTCCAACTTTCTGAGTTTCGACAAACATCTAATGTTTTGGAATTAGTCAAAAAAGTCACGACCTCAAAGCTATCAAAGTGGCGCAGATTTTGAACCGACTACTATTATAATAAATTTAAATCACTAGAGACATATTGTCAGCCATATTCCAGGAATCTTCCAGATAAAAGAAGATGAGGAGTATGTGGGTGGGCTGTATTATTAGAATAGTTGGGAAGTATGATAATGTGATTGGGTGTGGATTTGTACCACCAGGAGCGCTGGGTGCGGCTTTGGGCGCGGACTAGAGAAGCCCAAATTATGCAGATTAATCCGTAATGTCGACTAATCACGACTTTTCACCTTTTTATGGCACGCATAGTTTGATAGAATTCCTCTGAGACCGTACGTAAATCTTTTAACTACAGGAAATAATTCACATTGGGATGTTTTTATTGCCTAATATTTCGACAGAGTGAAAGCTTCGCAGGGGGAAAAATTGGGTATAGATTTTATTTTCTATTTTAAAAAAGTGTGCTCTTTAAAACAACATTATTTTTATTATATTTATTATACCATAGAATAAAGAATAACACAAGAAGTGCCTTGTAATGGTGTTTTGTGATTCAACTATAAGCCCAATTTAGGTCTGTAATTACATATAAAACTGAACTTCCGAAATCCAAATGGGATGGAGATCTACGATTTAGGCGAGTGTAAGTGAGACGGAACGCTGGGGTGTTGGGTTGAAAACATTTGTTTCCAAACGCGTTTATTTAGAAGACACATCTAGTGTTATATTCTTTATTCTATGTTTCATAGCATGGCAAATAATAACATCGATTCATTCCAGTATACAGAGTATCTTATATATGATGCGAAATTTTGAACAACGTATGAGATGAGAAAAAAATTATGACTTTTAATTTGTAAAAAAGTTAACATATTTTTTGTATAAGCAAAAAGGTTGAACCAAAAATTTAAAAAAATGTCCCAGTCACGTTTTATCATTAGCACATTTATACTGTCTCCCAATCCGACCCTTCCGATGAATTATTTACAGAAAACATATAATTTCTTAAAACAATGGGAAATAAAAAGGCTCGATTATGTTACACTTACATTATCGGTCAGACGATTGCGTAGGCAATCTGTACTCTATATTTCTGCCGGCCCTAAGAGCAGGGCTGAGCCGTTTGTTTACATAAACATCGCGTAAACATCAAACATCATTCACGTAAACATCAAACTATAGGTACATAGGTAATAGGAAAACAGGTAGATGTGACATGGAAACGTTTCGATTGCCGCTGAGCTACGACCAAACTGCACGGACTATCGAATCGGCCGATCTGCGTTTGTTTTTTAGGTAGAAACAAAGATGCGGGAACCGCTGTGCCTAATATATGCGATTTGCAGAAGATTGGGTGAACGACGTTGGCGTATATTTTTGTGCGCTCGGTTTTAAAATAATTTTTGCTGCATGGTCCATCTCCTTTATTTATATTATATTTGGAACAATATAAACACATCGTGATAATATTGATACCGGACATCAATTTCTGCACACTGGTCGTGAATAAACTTTATTATTATAAGAAGAAAAATAAAAGCACTCTAAATTGAAAAATAAAATAAATCAGGTTAATCGTTGTATCCTCCCTCATTAGAAGAGTTCATTTTGGTCACATAAATTATATGAAATTCAAAGGTAGAAAGAATGGTAGTGGATGATTTTAATGTCATCTTTAAAATAAGCTCTTCACCATTCATTTATCCATTATTGAACAGTGAACAAAGATTGTAAAAATGCACATTATTATTATGTGATTTGCGGTGCTTAATGCATTTACTTGTATATTTTAGGAGCGATGAACTAAAATTATAATTGAGCGAAAGTGGTTCTAGTTTTAGGGAAAACCACGAAAAGAATGATACGTTTCGTTCAAATGCGGGGGTGTTCGTGATGTTGTGGAGCCTCCAGGAATAGGTTATTTTCCATGTATTATACTCTAATATATTTAAGGCTGCGTATATATAAGCGAGCTGAACCACGAATTATGGGAAAGGGGCGAAGCACTTCGTTCCTTTTCCAAATATCGTGGTTCAGCTCGCGTTTCGATTCGCAAATGTGTGCGCAGCGTAAGACACCGATTAGCAAAACATCGTAATTTAATTGTAATTCTCAAATCGGCTCGTTTACCGTAACAATTGAATTTAAAAGGTATAGTGGCTTCATCACAACCACCCCGTCCCACAATACCATATGTTGTTACGGATTGGAAAATAGCAAAATAGAAGCTTCCTGAGTCTTTAGATGTAAGATAGACGTAGTGGGTAAGCGCTTATCGTTGCTTAGTGAATATCGATGTTATGTTGCACCCCTGCTTGCGGAAATCGCGTGACTTTTCACGCCGACGCGACGCATCGCTGTAAATTAGCTGCCACTCCTCCCCTCTCCCTCTCGGGACACCTGTTACGAACAGGAATGTTTCCAAAAAATGAGCCGCAATGCCACATCCCTCCACCAGCGTGCGATGTGCAGTGTGCTTGGGGTGCCATCTGACTAATTCCTCCAGATATGAATACGTCAGCAAATAATTTCTAAGTAGATAAATATGTATTTCTTTTAATTACATTATTTTAGTTACTTTAACAAAATAAATATAAATTTCACTCTATTACATTTACCATATTGCAATATGCATATATTACAATTGAACATATTTATGCCTTTGGTGCTTTTAATATGAATACCGCACAAGGGTCCGAACTGCTCCCAAATATCTGGAGTCAGTGAGACTATGGCATCCGAAATTGGGGTATGTTATAAGGCTGAAGGCAAGTGGAGAGGGGAAGGAGATGAGAAAGAGAAACGTCAGAAAGTACCTGGCTATTCAGATCTAGTCACCGAACACGGTTAAAGTCATTTCAAGCAACGTACACGGAGAAAAATGTTATTCTAAAATACGATCATTTTATTCTTATAACGGTTAAAAATGGGACTGAAGTTCTTACGAACAAATTAACGGGGTTTCAATGTTTTTTGGCAGGAAAATGTAAGAATAATTTGTTCTAATAATTAATGATAATAATTTATTCTTACATTTTCCCGCCAATAAACATTGAAACCCTGTTAATTTGTGCATAAGAACTTCAGTCCCGTTTTTAACCGTTTTACGAATAAAATTATCGTATTTTAGAATAACATTTTTCTCCGTTTATCAATTCTGAATGGCGGTCTTACACCAGGGCGATACTGAGAGTATCCCCCACTCTGGAACGTGTTATTATTTTTAAATGCTTAAATTGTGAAAACACAAATCAATCAAATAAAATTTACTTGCGCACGCCGGGATTTGGACCCGTGACCTCTGACAGATCTCTATTCGAAAGCCTTACCCCTTAGATACGTTTTTAGATTTTCACGGCCAAAAGCATTTTCGTTGTTTGTTTTTGCCTTATCCACGGCCCTTGCCTTATCAATTGCCGGATCTGCGGCGGATCGCTATCCGAAACGTCGGCTAAAGAAGGAGGTAACACCCCAAAAACAAACAACGAAAAAGATAATCAGGTTGTTTGAACATCAAAAATAAATTATTATAAATATAAGTATTAATATGAAAATAAATTTAAGAGATGGGTATTTAATTTTTTTTTTAATTATTAATAATATTTAACCGCTTGGGCACATAAGCTTGTTTTCACGACAATTTACGTAGGAAGACATAGGAATGACGTATGCCCCGTACCTGAGTTATTTTTACTATTAAAACTTTTTCTATTTTCTAAAATTTCTATGTTTGCTAATTGTAAATCTGTTGGATGTAATTTTTTTAACCCTTGATTTATATCAAAAGAATGATTTGTTTCTAAAATGTGGTTGGCAAATTCAGAATAATTTGTATTATTCAAGCACATTATATGTTCATTAACTCTAATACTAAAATTAATTAATTAATTTTAAAATTAGTTTATTAATTAATTACTGATTTTTGTATTTGAAAATGCTCTAATTATGTTTAACTGATGTTAAGAATATTACTCCCCTACTGTAATCGCAATTATTGGCTTTCCTACAAACGTGAATATTCAGCATAATTTGCTAATTAACCAACGGACCAAATGGACATTTAATTATTTGAAAACAGACTTCTAAATTTAGTGGCCGTTTAATTAGACAAGGCGACAAGTACAGCACACACCGCCGGCCTGTACTACTTCCCATTACCCGGGGGGGTCTACCGGGCTGGCTGCCGCTGGCCCCCTTGCCTTCCCGGCTGCCCCCAGGGTCTGTCCCCGCCCCTCACCCCCCTCCTTTTGCCCCCGCTACCGGTCATCCGCCGAGGTCCCCTGGGGCTCCGTGCCCCAATAATGAATCGACGTTTGGAAGTCCCGCGGGATGGCCCTCCTCTATGCAGGGCCGATGTTGAAATTATAAATTAATTATTATTTAATCTATTACAGCTGATATAACTTCTTCACATAGAAATTCTTCGCACACGGAGAAAAATTAACTGTTAAAAACGGGACTGAAGTTCTTACGAACAAATTAACAGTGATTTTTTTTATTTTTTTTAAGTTAAAAGAAATATACATATTTCGCTTTGTTAACTTAATACATTGATACAAATAATATTAATAATTATGGTTTACTACCTAACACCAAGTAATACATTTTTTTAAGTGAGAACATTTTGGTTTTGCTCATTAATTTTGAGAGCAAACAGTTTTTTTTTAAATATACTTAATTTATTTTCGGTTGTCAGGCTATCAGGAAGGAGATTATATATGTTTATACCCTCATAGCCTATGTTTCTTTTGCCACACTCTGTCTTTGTTGAATTTGTGTATAATTTATTGATTAATTATATTATTATATTATTGATTCAATGTTTATTGGCGGTAAAATACGTACGAAATTACGTATACCAACAAATTATTCTTAATGTTCCCGCCAATAAGCATTGAAACCCTGTTAATATGTTCGTAAGAACTTCAGTCCCGTTTTTACTATTATAATGATCGTTTTTTCTATTAAAATGTTCGTTTTTTCTATTAAAATGTTCGTTTTTTCTATTAAAATGATCGTTTTTTCAAATAACATTTTTCTCCGTGCAATTGGAGTAGTCCGCTCTAGCCGCCGACATCCAAGAAGTCAATACGTCAATAATACTTCAAACACGCCCTTGATGTTTTTAATTATATAATTTGGGAGGCGGGTATGGGTACCGCCGCCCCGGGAACCATTTATTGGACGACCAACACCTCTGCCATAGGTCACCCCAAGTGGTTCGCTACGTTTGGTGACTTAGCAGGGGTGCCCGGGTTCATGGGGTTAGGTTTGTCCGGGACTTGGGAGCAGATGCGTCTGCCGACCATCTGCATGGCAGGCCGGATCGGGAGAGGCTGGTTAAGGGAGACCTTTTGATCTCTCCAGCCGGACCTTCTCGACCCATCGCCTTGCACCGCAGTGGGAGGGATGGCTTCACACGTCCTTCACTCCTGGACATATTTATCCCCAGATTTCTACCCACCCCTCAAACCTTTTTCCTTCCCAAGACTTCCTCTCCTTCCTTTCCCTTCAAAAACCCTCCACACAGCATCTTCAAAGATGACATAGGCCCTGAGGGAATTTTTCCCTCAGGGCCTCCTGTGTGGAGCTAATGTAAAAAAAGGCAACCTTTGACTCAGTTTGGCGTACTGTACATTCGCCCTACTGTTGAACTTGATAGCGCACTGAAAAATTCATGAAAAATATACTTAACCAAACTATTGTGCAAATACAGGTAACCCATTCGATATATTTAAATGAAAACAAATCACTTTGTATAACTACACCGCTTATTTAATCAAAATTATCAACATGTTTCAAAACCAAAGGTTTCTTCGTCAGGATAAGATAAACATATTATGAAGTGGTGTATCCAAAGTGATTTGTTTTCAGATGTTCCGTGGACTGTCATTTTTAGATATACGATTGATGTTTTCGGCGTAAAATCAGATCGTTTTTGGTTTCCTTTCTACGTAGCTCCCTTAAAGATCCCGATTCATTCTTCTCTCATCTTAAAAAAAACACCTTGCAGCGTCCCCAAAAGTAAAAAAGGCCCTGTGTGTTAGTTTTTTTTTCGTCATAATAAAAGCAGTTTCTTTTTATTTTTCCTTTAGCACGAGTAAATTTAATCACTTATAAAATAATCCAAGAGCCTCCGTATCTTCAAAATCGCTATAATTTTTTCCCTGTGCTCTGATTGCGGCCCATCACTTACTCCAGTCCTGGGCGGGTCCTCGCCCCTCCCACCCTCCCGCCTACCACCCGCCCGCCCCCGCCAGGACACACACAGACCTCTGGACGTCCATTGGACTTAGGACCCCGGGGGATTGGCGACCAGTGGACTGACCAGGATCTATAATACAAAAAATCGAGGCCCTAAACTCTCGTTAGTAATTTGTCAATCCGAATTTGCTAGAGTTAATTCATAATTTCATACATTTGTCAAAGATTCACTATTAAAACTAATTATTTAATTATCATCTTTCTAAGGCGATTAAATATTAAATACGAGTAAAAATTCTTCTTTTAGTTTAACAATTTTAAAAAAAATCTTACATTTAAAAGTAAGTAGTTCGCACAAAATATATTATAACCTACACACAACCAAGTAATCGTGGATCCCTTATTAGGCACAAGAGTTCCTATTTTCGGATACGGCATGACCAATGAAGACCAAATATAATACTTTGTAAAATGTATATGTATAAATGTAACCCATAGCTTTAGAATGCAATAATTTTGTTAAACTATTATTTCGCAACGCCACACGGAGAAAAATGTTATTCGAAAAAACCATCATTTTAATAGTAAAAACTGTTAAAAACGGGACTGAAGTTCTTACGAACAAATTAACAGGGTTTCAATGTTTATTGGGGGGAACATGTAATAATAATTTGTTGGTATACGTAATTTCGTACGTTTAGCAACAAATTATTCTTACATTTCCCGCCAATAAACATTAAAACACTGTTAATTTGTTAGTAAGAACTTCAGTCCCGTTTTTAACCGTTTTTACTAATAAAATGATAGTTTTTTCGAATAACATTTTTCTCCGTGCAGGGGCTTATTATTCGCAATATCAGGCATGCCCAACCTGCGCCCCAAAAGGAAGTTTTCAGCTTTGTATGTTTTGGATTTTGGTATTCGTAAAAAAAAAAGAAGAAATCCTTTTTGTAAACTAGTGAAATTTTTATGTTTATTTTGTGTAATTAGAACATTCTTGTTATTATACCTTTCGATTTATTTGCTAGAAAAGTGCCAGCACTGGCTGCACTAGATATTGGATGCGGTGGTTAAATTTTGTAGACATTTAATTCGTCCTCAAGAGTTGCCATTAATTGTTCCAAGCATTGATACATATATTATATGATACATATATATATTATATACTGCGTATTCGAATAATTCAAAGTTCCAACATTTAAAAACTTATTTGTCAAAAATTCAATCATACAAATTATAAAAGAAAAAGATAAATACCCATTCATAACTGAAAATCGTACTAGACTTAAACATGTATTCGTATGCCCCAAACTAAACACTTCTTTTGCCCAACACCATTATACACACCAAGGAAAATACTTCTTTAATAAACTACCAATAGAAATCAGAAGCATTAATAACAAAGTACAACTGTTGAACTCTATCAAAAAATATTTTAAAGAAACCACCAACAGGAAGACTGCTTCCTCTATTTACACATGAAAGTCTCACTTATAATAATTATACTTGTTTTTTTTCTCGATGAATAAATAGATGTTTATATATTTTAGTTACTGTATTAACTGTACATACGAGTATGTGAAACACGTGATTGTATTGAACATATATGAAATGTAAACTCTTCTTCCATCCACAAGCAAATGCTTTTAATGGAAGACCAGTATGAATTAATATGTACCATTCTTAAGTTAATAATAATAAAAAAATAAAAAAAATAAAATAAAAAATATCACGTTCCAAGTATTTCATTTGTCCTGAGGATATTTAAAAATAAATATATTATTTTTCACCTCACAAGAACGCCTCTATACAGTGTAAAAGCAGGGAAACTATATCACCACCCTGTTGGGCAGCGTTGTGAGGCATGTCAAGGAAGGGGCTGTAAGAAAGGATTTATTAATGTGGGTCTTGAGAAGGCCGGGATTATATGAAGGAGGAAAAACAAAAACCGGTAGCTCGTTTCACATACGTGCTAAATCTATTTCTTTTCAAATTTATATGAAACAATATAATGTTTTATTTATTAAAATTACTCTGAGATCAGCAGATCTAGACGTTACTAATCATTTAATTGAACTTTCTCGGTCAAATCGAGCTGGTTACTATGTTCGATCTTTTCGTGTAACTGGCCCACTCATTTAAAATAAACTTCCCTCAGCTCTTACTAATATCCAAAATTTAGCTGAATTTAAACGGGCTTTAAAAACAAAATTATTTAAAAGATCATATTATTCATGAAACCTCTTATCAATATATTAATAAGCCAGGTACTCAAGTTTCCGGTAATTGTTTGGTTTCGGTTTCCTCCTTGTTGTACTTTTAACTTTTAATATAATATTTTAGTGTTTTCCTGTTTTACATAATACTTTAGAGTTCTTGTTTTGTCCTGCATCGTTATTGTCTATTATTGTTGTCCTGTGCTATAACAACAGCACTGTTAGGCGCTCCGCTGACGAGGCAACTGAAAACAAACTAAAACCAGCTGGTTTCTATGTCTTGATTGGTCAAAAAGCTTAACCATAGACGAAGAACAATCAGCTGACAGCTGGCAACTAGCAACGGCCGGCCACGGCAATCAGCAGTGCGAGTTGCGAGTCACCATTTGCGTTACCATTGACAACGGGGTTTTGTGTGATTGTGAATTGTGCGGGCCATCACATTGTCATACAAAGACAGTTGCCAGTTGGCAGTTTTCAGTTGCCTCAGTGAGCAGATTGCCTTATTGTTAAATTTTGTTATGTGCTTTTGTTTCGTTTTGTGTATATTCTTTATTTCTATCTTCTAATGGACTTTTAATAATAATGCATTTTTATTAATATTTTGTAAATTAATTATAATTTTTTATTAATATTTTGTAAGGAGCATTATAGGATTATTTATTAAGTTTATTTTGGTTAAGCCCACTTGAAGTGAAACCACACAAAACTGCGCTATATAAATGTAATGTTATTATTAGTAAAATTTAATTGCTCAAAAAATTGTAATAAATTTTATACCATCAAAATTCTGCTTTGTAGTTCCACGTGTACCGATACGCCTATCTATTATACATGACTGATGTGTAATATATCTGAATATTTTAACATTAATATCAAAAGCATGGTACTCGGTCCCTTTTCCCTGGGGATTCCGGGGCTCGGATGACCACGGAATGGGGAGGGGAAGGGGAATGTATCGACCGCTACAGCTGATGTACCTATTCCAATGCAAATGTGCGGGTTATAATAATAATCAGGTGTACCGTCTCAGAGCTCTCATCAAGTGACCATGCTCGGGGAATATGTTCATCTGTAATAAGTTTATTACGATCTCACTGCATAAAAGTTTCAAAATGCTTGCAACTCTACAGGGAGGTTCCAATGAGAAAGATCAATTATTCGCCTATCTAATTTTTGAAATTAAAAATTTTATATCGATTTATTTAATGTAAAACTTGCTTTATAATATATACTTACATTCAAGTAAGCAATAAAAATGCTACAAACGCACGATGATAAATTATTAAATATCGTGTACTTCTTGTAAGTATTTTTTGATCATAAGTATTTATGATTTTTCAATAATATCTAAACAAAATAAGTGTGTAAAAAATTGTTTAAATTATTTAGTTTTTAAGACCTTAAATAGATAGAAAAACTGAGTTATTTTGGTCACAAAACACGTTTTCGGATTTATTTTTTAACGATTTTAATTTAACTAAAATTAAAATTATGAAAACTGTGTTTACTAGATTATGTATTTATTTATTTTGTGGTATGATTATATGATTTGAAATTTGTGTTGTTTAATAGAATCTATCGTTTGAAAATTGAACAAATCTGTAAACGACCAACGGTATAACCTTAGGACCAGTTGTTTCGGAAAATGTCACGTTTGAATTTCCTTCAAATCGACATTCACCGAAAAATTGGGTTGTTTCAACCTTCGTCAGAAGAAATTTCATCGAAAATTCCATAGGACCAGTTGTTTCGGAATTCCATTCAAATTTGAATTTCCTTCAAATTTGAATTTCCTTCAAATCGTCATTCACCGAAAAATTGGGTTGTTTCAACTTCCGTCAGCAGTAAATAGCAACAAATTACGTTCGATAAATTTGAAAATTTTATTCAAGTTTTCCCGCCGAATCACAATTTTGACGTCTGCGCATGCGCCTCCCATTATTTCGCTAACCGTCCGGACTCGGCTGATCACATTCACATCACATTTCTATAGTATTTTCACTGCTGACGGAAGTTGAAACAACCCAATTTTTCGGTGAATGACGATTTGAAGGAAATTCAAATTTGAAGGGAATTCCGAAACAACTGGTCCTATGGAATTTTCGATGAAATTTCTTCTGACGGAGGTTGAAACAACCCAATTTTTCGGTGAATGTCGATTTGAGGGAAATTCAAACGTGAAATTTTCCGAAACAACTGGTCCTTAGTATAGGTATTAAAAATTAACATATTTTTTCAAAATTTTAAAAATGCGTGTACCAGATAAAATAACAATCTTTAAAAATCAATTTTTTTTTTTTTTGTAAAAAAGAGTCAATACGTCTAGAATATAATTTAAAAATGACTAATTTCCGATTTTCTCTGGTTATACCCTCTTAATGGTGCTTGTTTTTGAAATATACAGATAAATCCTTTTTTTTATTTTGGATATTAAATCTTAAATCAAACACGATTTTACGAGAGAGTTTAATATTCGAAAGTTGAAAATTATCGCGATTATAAATTGTAGGTAGGTTAGTAAAACAGTTCATAAGACATATATTTTACCTATATTTTTGCAATAATGTGACAGACATTGAATATAAAATCTATGGTTAGTAGAATTTTAAAATAAATTTTTACAGAATAAATATTCCTTGTTTGTATCAAATCAATATAAAATTTTATACATTATCGTTAAATAATTAATAAACTTTACTTGCAACCTATTGAAATAATGATATTATTTGTTTGTATTTAATATTTTTGTTGACACTTTTTTTACATGCTTTTCGACTACCACACTAGACACTTGCCCGTATTATGGTAATCGTAGTAAAAATGTATTTTGTTTTTGAAAATTTTTATCTCGCATGTTATTACTTATTTTTTATTTATCTCTTACTGGTTTCGACACATTCGTGTTATTCACTAGCAACCTTAAAACAATCTTTAAAAGTACATGTGAAATAAAACTCTTCAAATACAAAATGTGCAGAAATTGTTACATAGTTAGTGCCCAAGAAATACAAAAAATATAGATTAATAAATTTTGAGCTGTTTTATAAAATGAACAAAATCCTTGTTTTTTCCATTCATTATTGACAGTGTATTTATCTACCTACCTTTAAAATAAATTTTCGAAAAGTGACCCATAAAAGATCACCTAACAATACAAGCAGTAACAATTTCTAGCAGACATCACCATTAGTGTACGTCTGATGTGAGGAGAACCTCTCAAGCGGAGTCTATGGGGGCCCAGGAGACCGGCGCCCCCACATCCCCCCATCCCGACCCCCCTCCCACCCCGCCTGGGGGCCACCCTCCCCGGCAGGGCCCCAGAGGGCGCAGGCACCACTCTCCGGAAAATACATTACTATTTTACAATTACACCGAGTAGAACCGTCTTGCTGGAGGATTGGGAGTTGTGAAGCGATGAGCCATCGTAAAACTTCGCGTTGCTTCACTGCCAGAGTTGACTTCATTGCCTGCGCTATGGAGGACTCGCCGAATAGTCTAACTGGATTTTGCATATATTCGTTTTGGTACCAAAATATAAGCATGCATAATTCTATTCTGTGTGATGCATAAAACCACGTAAGATTCCCACTGCCAGGGGAACTAGATATGCTATACCTAATAGGGAAAATAAATTGGAAGAGACATACGAGTATTTTACCCACCTTCAGATTAGTAGGTACCCTTTATCTGTGAGAAACGTTAATGTTCATTTTTAATTGATAAAATAAGGTTTAAGACAAGATTGTATGCATAGCACAAAGGGTAACAATTATTATAAGCAATAATTATTAGCTTGAAACACTCATCCTTATTGAAAAAACCTCCCGAGAAAAGATACATGCTGCAAAAATGTAATAAGCGCTAATTGTTGAATGAAACACTAGTATATATTGAATCATTCAGCGGGTAACAGATAAGCCGCCGTAGCTTAGTGGATAGAGCTCCTGACCGGTAATCAGAGGGGCGCGGGTTCGAGTCCCGTCGGTGACATGTATTTTTTCTCGGGAGGTTTTTTCAACACGGATGAGTGTTTCAGGCTAATAATTATTGCTTATAATAATTGTTAATGTTCAGTTTCAGCTTGAGGCAACCCGGGCGTTTATTTTATTTTAATTTATTTATATAGTTTTCCTCACTAGACAAAGTCTGTTAATGTAACAATATTGTTCGTTCAATACCCATATTATTTGGTATTATTTTTGTTTCTTTGTAGAATTGTTAACCTCAATACAGGCTTGTCCTAGTGAGGTTAAAATTTGAATTGTAATCAGTGATACCTACCATGAAAAGACACAATAAATATATAAACATATTTAGATACTAAACTTGTGATATGATACCATGGCGATAAGACGAGTATCTTCTTCTAAGAAGTGAAAATATTTGTATTAAATTTTTATTATCAATTATCAATGGGTCCTTTGTTTTTTTTTTGTCATTTTTGTCGATATCATATTTCAAATTCAGAATTAACAATATTATCCTCGACTAATCTTCTTCTTCAATAACTGAATGAATTTATTTGAAGTTCGTCACCAGTTGTGGCCCATAACTAGTGTTCTAACCGCACCGCCATACAGCACATCATATTAGCACACCGCACCAACGAACGTTATCAAATAACTCACATAACTGGATTCCATGACTTCATAGTACGGAAAAGAAATATAAAAGCTTTAAAAAGTTTGAACTTTTGTACCATATTCTGTGAGAGAGAAATAATTTACTCTTGGTTTTTATATGCGTTGATCCGCTTATTCGTAATTTGGTCTTTGTTTTATCGTACATGAAATTATCAGAAAATTTTAAATAAATCCTGTTATTACAGGATTATTTAGAGATTGTAAGGAACACACATAGAAATATTGGTAATCAATTTCTAGAATTCTACTCGTACATTGGATGGGTTTCGGTAGATCATTCATTGTACACAATGTTCACGTACCTACATATACGAGAGCAAAAAGTGTAGATGAAAAGATAAAATACTTCAGTATGACATTTTTTTTCTTTCAGGAAAACGTCTACCGAAATGGATGACTTTAAGAACCTCGTTGGCAAATGATTAGTTCTATTGTTCTGGAAAAAAATGCTTGATTATAAAGTTGGATAGGTCAAATAAAACTAATGTCGTAATATATATCAACAAACATCCTTAAAATATAACAATTACAAAAGAAACTTAAACAGATAATCACAGACGCACACTAATGATGTCTGCTAAAAATTGTTACTCCTTGAATAGGGAAGTTGAGTGAAACATATTTTGACTTATAAAAATGATGTCATGCAAATTTAAATACCAGTATTTTTTTAAAGTTCGTTTTCATAGTTAAATTAATTCTACAAGTTTAAATTTTATTAAAGCCCGCGAAAACGCCAGCAAGAGCATAACACCGTGCGGCAGAGTTCGTGACGTAACCCGGTCCTTGATTGTGTGAAATATAAGGTAAAACATTTACAAAACCAGGACACGCTTAATATGGACGAAAAAAATAAATTTACAAAGTTGTAGTAGTTAGATATTAACTAGTATTAATCCATTCAGTTACAGGAATTTCGAAAAAAGTGCATTTAAATGGTTATTTTTTAAATTTAAAAACACGAAATGTCACTTTTCACCGTCTGTCATGTTAGGAACTGTTGCAAGTTTCGTTGAAAAATGACATTTCGTGTTTTTAAATTTAAAAAATAACAATTTAAATGTAGTTTTTTCGAAATTCCGGTAAATAAATTGATTAGTACTAGTTAATATATACGAACTACTACAACTTTTACATTTTTTTTTTACGTCCATATAAACCGTGTACCGGTAATGTAAATATTTTCCCTTATATTTCACACAATCTAGGCTTAATTAAATTCAAACTTGTAGAATTAATTTAATTATGAAAACGAACTCTAAAAAAAAAAATACTAGTATTTAAGTTTGCATGTGAACATTGATAAAAAAAAAATAAAAAGACTCAACTTCCTTATTGTTAAACTTTTATGGGTCACCTATAAAAAAAATTTAAGGATAATTATTACAGTGGGTAAATAAATAAAGAAGTAATTTTTTGTATTGTAGAAACAAGCTAAAAAAAATCCTTTTTAACAAATGCTATTAAAATTCAGATATTTGTAGGGTGGTTTTTTATTTCCCAGTCTCTTCTAATACCTTTTCAAATTTAGTAAAAAATCCAGCCTAAAGACAAATTTACCACCTTGTTTTATTTCTTTCAATATTTACGCACATTTGGTGCAAAAATGATAAGCCTCTCCAAGTAAATTTAAGATGGGTTTTGTTAGGTCAGGATGGAAACTAAGTGCCGAAAGAAACTAAATTGATTACTAAATAAAATAAACTTTAATTAATGAATTAAACCCATGAAAATAATCAGATTTAAAAGGGGGTAAATAATTCAAAAGGATGTTCAACCTGTGATACTTTTAACAGCCAGCGATTAGATACGTTTTTTTTTTAAAGCTAAAGGCCCCAGGCTAACGTAAATACTGCGCTTTCACGAAATTTCCCTTTCAAAGTAGTTCACTTTCTTCTGAAATACCTACCAGCTCGTAGTGGATTGAAGCTGACGACACGGTATCGCTTTCAAGTAAATAAGCACACACTTAACACAACAAATTCACATCGACGGATCTGCCGGATCTGCCCTGATGATGGACACTGCAACGCTGTCCGAAACGTCGGCTAAAGAAGGAGGTAGCACAACACGGCATAACACCCCAAAAACAAACAACGAAAAAGCCAGCAATTAATTTTAAATCCGTCCTCCTGTATTTTTCCAGCATCTGAAGAAGCCTGCTCTTCGCGGCGCAGTTGCATAGCGGGCTTTAAAGCTCGACGTAAACTTTTTACGAGCTGAAGTCGTGGGATGCATCGCCACGGTTTCTCCCTTGTGGAGGTGAATAATTCACTCAGCTGCTGGTTGCTACTCGCTACCCCGAGGTGCTAAGCTGCTGAATGCATTGTCTTAATAATTCCTATTAGATTAGCACATGGAAAGGCACGAGGGCTTGAGGAAATAAGGAAGTATTCGTTGTTTGTTTATGGTAAATTCTAAACATTTTCTCCAATACTGAATAACAGAATAGAGTTCACTGTGAAATTATTTTTAAAAACAAGAATTAAATTTTATTGGTTTACTCTTGCCGAATTTTCAAGTAGCCAATAAAGCACATAAATGAGTAACCGCTAAACATTTAAATATATATATGCCCGTTTCTGCGCTTATTTGTAGATATGTATAAATTTTTTGATAGATTAATCCCATCTTAACAAACGGATTGCAATCTTTAGAGCACAGGCGTCGGGTGGGAATGTTATCCTTGTTCTACCGGTATTTCAATGGAAGATGCTCCGAGGAACTAGCGTCATTGATCCCCTCGGCACCGGTGCATAGTCGGGAAACACGCCAAACGCTCGCCCAACATATGTACACGGTTGACATTTGTCACATGAGAACTGGTCGTTTTTATGACTCGTTCTTGAGTTCAACAGCTCGGCTGTGGAGCGATTTGCCGGCCTCTGTATTTCCTCCTTCCTACAACATGGGTCTCTTCAAGACCCATGTTCACTCTTTCCTTTCCTCAAAAAGACCCTCCACGCAGCATCTTCAAAGATGACATGCGTGGAGTTAATATAAAAAAAAGCATAAGACATTTTAAAACAACACAAACGCAAAACCATTATTTTTCCCAAGCCATAAAAAACTACAATAATCTCCCTTCTGATTTAAGCCGTATATCCTACAAATCAAAATACAATTTTTCCAAAAAACCATAAAAATATTTTATAGGAAACATATTATAACATACAAGCTAAGTAAGAATTGTAGCTCCATTATCAGGCACAATAGCTATTTTTCGGAGACGGTCAATGGCCAATTAAATATAAAATATATGCTTATAATTGTAACCCATATTCTCCATATTACAATATATATAATATATAAAGCAGAGAAAATTTAAAAAATTTATCGGTACTGACCTACATTAAAAACACAATAGTAATAAGATATCACAAAGTTTAGACCTAGCAGGTAGTATCGTTATTAAAACAAATTAACTTAAAGTTGATCAAAGAAACATCTTCACTTTTGTTTACATTAGCTCCACACAGGAGGCCCAGAGAAAAAAAAATCCCCAAACCCTCTGTCATCTTTGAAAATGCTGTGTGGAGGGTCTTTTTATGGAAAGGAAGGAGAGGATATGTTCTGGGAAGGAATAAGGTATGAGGGGTGTGGAATGAGTGTGTGAGGAATCTGGGGTTCAATGTGAATCCATCCTTCCCACCCGTATGGGTCGAGAGAGTCTGGGTGGGTGGAGAGATCAAAACTTCTCCCTCAACTAGTCTCTTCCGATCCTGCCTGCCACGCATTAGGTGAGCAAACACATCCATTGCCAAGACCTAGATAAATCTCACCCCATGAACCAGGGCACCCCTGCTAAGTCACCAAACGTAGCGAACCACTCGGGGTGACCTATGGCAGAGGTGTGGGTTATCCAATAAATGGTTCCCGGGGCGGCGGTACCCATACCCGCCTCCCAAATTAATTAATGAATCAATTTCCCTACTAAATAGGTATCCTTTAGGTCAAATGTATAAATAAATGGCGTATATCATTTCCCGCATTTCCCCATATTTTGGGAGCCATAATTCCACTAAATCTGTTGCCATCATATAAAAAAAAATTAAATTGGTTTTTAATACATTTTAGTTCCACTTTTCAATGTGTAATATGTGCCAATGAATACAAATCATTGAACAAACCAAACACCCACAGGTTATATTCAATCACTGCACTGATTTTCCGCCTCAGATAGCCCATCAATCTCCACCATAAGATCCTAAGAAAATTCTACAGTTAAAACGGAAAACAATCCATTTCCTCAACCACAGCCGTCTAATTGCGCCGAGAAAACTTTGCAGTGCTTCGAGCCAAAGTTGAGAAAAGGGTATTAAAAATTCATTCGGACAACATTGTAGAAGTCGGAAGGTGGGCGAGGGAAGGGGGTGGATGGGGAGGGTGGAGGCGGGTTGCCCTGGGCTAGGGGATCCATGGGGATTCCCCAGAGACAGCCATTCCCCACCACCCCTTCTTTCCCGATTTCACCCCGACCCGCCCCAGCTGGGACCGAACAAGCCTCCCAGATGTGAACAGACCGGAGCTGGGACTGAGAACTGAAAATGAAAACCTCCAAAACGTAACAATCTAAAGAAACTATCCAACGAATTTGCTATTCTGAAAGAAGCTTTTTTAATCAAATGTTTTGTTATATTTATTATTTAAAAAACAATATGCACCAAAAAAAAAAGAAAAGACCGAAAATTCTATTTTTTCTCTGCTCAAACCTGAAAAAGCCAGTGATAACCGTTTGACATACTTACACAGGAAAAGGACAATGATTGGTAACCCTTCGTTGTCCAAATTATACTTTTCTCTTCACATCGAAATTATCACATACTAGATTATTCCAATGGCATTATAACCAATTTGTTGTATTCAGTGAATGTGTTTGAATACGACCGACGATGACGTAGCGCTGACGAGCTGCATGGTATTACACTCTTCATTCACCGACGCCCAAGTATGCGTGGCACTATTTCCAGCCTAAGTATTTTTTCACTGTGAAAAATCGCTGATGTTTTGCTTGAATTTATTGTTATTTATATTTCGTCCACTAAATGTTGCACCAAGTGATCATCGCAACACTGTCGCATGAAGCCGTGACCCAGACACTAAAACTAGGCTCCGTGCTATTCAGTAGAACTAGACACAATACCTAAGCACTGTGCAGTAGACTAGACAGCCGAATGAACCCGGGAAAAGGGAAACTCGTACATCACTGTTCCAGGAGTGCAGCCGTTTCTAGGCTCTAGTCACTAGTCCTGGAGGCCATAAAACTCCTGAAGGCCGCGATAGGAGCGCCGGCGGGAGATTTCCCCGGGGGCGCAGCGCCCCCCCGAGCGCCCTCCTCCGCCCTACGCCAGCCACCCCCCTTGGACCGCCGGCCCGTGGAGGGCACTAGGGCCGGACCGGAAACGACTTAATAAATAATTAAAATTATTGACTTTATAAAAAATACCGGTCAACATAAATATTACCCGCCATTTTATACATATATGATGATGACGATCTCCGTAGTAGATTCCGGGATCATTAGGTGTGTGGCGTGTGCAACTGTTTGTTTAATTTACATGGGTTATTTATTTCAGATAATAATATCATAATTAAATGATGTGTGTGTACATTTGCACCTCGTTCCGGTAATTAAACATTTCAAAACGCATTCGTAAGTTCTACAGGTTACTATTTAAAAATACTGATAAAAAGAAACTGTACGAGCTCTGTTTTGAAGTTTTATTAATAAAAAATGTCGTGTGACGCCTGAGATTCCCATCTAGAAAAAGTGAGGTTATTTCTAAATCCTTATTTTTTCATTGACTGTTACCGCATGCTTTTTATAAGAACTTCATGAAAGTGATTTTTTTATTAATAAAAATGCTCTACGTATGTCTGTGTAAATATAAACCCAAGAAATCAACATATCGTCGTTGCACATTTAATATAAACAATGTGACGATTTTGACGAAAATGAGATAAATATACACTTATTTTTCTTCTTTTTTTCTTTTTTCTTCTACAATATGAGCTATGTAAAAATATCAAATATTTAAGGCGATAGAAAATAAACCATGTGAGGAGAATCAAAAAAGTACATAATAAAAAAAATAATAATAAAAGTACTATCCTCTGCATGCCACTACACAATTCAATTGCCTTGGTATTTACATATTATTAACATCATTTTGTGATGCCTAACTGTCAAATTTGAATAAATTTAAAATAAATATTTTGACTTTATTATGGTATTTAAAATTATGACGAAAACTGTATATAGAATATGAATCATGTGAGAAAAACTGTGCATATAATATGAAGCATGTGAGAAAAACGCGTTAAAATTCAATTTTCTTGCGTAAAATAATTAATGTTTGCTATAAATATATATTCTTATAATGAACGGAATATATTTTTCCTACTTTGTGCATAAGTAGAATTGTTATTTTTTTAAACAGTTTTTATCGATTTTCTCAGAATGTTCTCAGTCTCACGATTCATATATGCAACGAAGATATAATATATGTTTTGCAAACAATAAATTTATTTTGGTTAATCTCTAGGAATTCTAAATAAATTTGTTACATTTTTATAGCACATATGAGATAAAAAAGTGAAGTAAAAGTTTTCTTGCAGATTCCCTAAATAAAAAGAGTGAAAATAAATGTTATTTTTTTCTGCTTTTTTCATTTATGAGATTAAAATACTAATGTTTATTTGAATAACAAAAATCTAAAAGTCAATTTTATCTGGTTTCTATTCTAAATACCTTCGTGTTAGAGGGGTGAGGTTCTTGACAAGCCATCCGAACGTCGCAGGTTCAAACCCCGGCGTGTGCAAATACATTTTATTTGATTGAATTGTATTATTTCACAGGATCATTTAAAATAATTTAAATTATATTTGCGGCACGTTCCAGAGTGGAAGATACTCTCTTTATCGCCCTGGTGTAAGATCACCATTCAGAATTGAAACGCTGCTAGAAATTGCTTTAGCCGTGTTTGGTGACCAGATCTGAATAGCCAGATACTCTCCCAGATTCCTCTACCCCATCGCATTCCCCTCCCCACTCCTTAAGCCTCACAACATACCCCAAATGGGTTTAACATGGTATTCACATTAAAAATAAATCAATAAAAACCGGTGTTTGTTTTTACAACATCTTCAAAACGAAGAAATATATAGCACATTTAAATATCGTGGAAATATACCGAAGATTGAAAAGAAATTTCAAGTTTATATATAACAAATAAACTACTATTTAACAATACATAAATAAAAATAAAAATTTAAAAATACGACAAATGAAACTGAAAAAATATTTAACAAAAATGTGTACAACTTTATATGACTGTTAAATATCAGTTTAGTTTATTGTATTAGTAATGTTTTTACATGCACGGTTGTTTATCAATTGAATAAAATGTACACCACGTTTATTAGCAAGGCTGATGCATTTTGAAAAAAAAAACTGTGGTCTGCTCTTTTAGAGCTTTCTTTCTTCATTTTGGCACAGCCCTCACTCTCCAGGGATCCCAAAGGATTACGTATTTAAATCGTATCAAAGACCCGCTAAATATAATATTCCTTTGGCAAAAATACATTATTTGTGGACGAGGACAAATGCAAAGGGGATTTGCCAAGTTAGGGGGACCGGGGGAAATAAAGCGCATTACGACAACGGACACAGGAAACGCATAAAAATCAAGGTTCGAAGCAACAAATGTCAAATTGTTTACGATTTCTTGTCAGCAGTACTATATTGGCCTAAGTCATAAGTATGTGCATCACTGGCATATGAAAATAACGAAAAACTCACTGCTAATGTCTGATATTGAAGGCACGTCCAGAGATATAAAAATACTAGTAGTTTTGGTACACGCCAAACTTTATTGCCGACCTGAACTTGATACGATCCGTTCTCGCGCAAGCACTTTACAGTCACTTTACTGACTTTACAATGACCGTAAACGAAAGAGAAAGACGCGTAAAAACATACGTGCCACAGAGAAAGGAGTGGACGGGGAGGCATGCCATTTTTCAAACATTAAACACGCCTGTAGTGACGATTTCTGTATCTTTTCGGACATTAAACACGCCTGTAGCGACGATTTCTGTATCTTTTCGGACATTAAACACGCCTGTAGCGACGATTTCTGTATCAACGTCATGTCGGAATTAAAGTTTCTCGTGTACTATAATACTACCCGGCGTTGCTCGAGTTCCTGGTTGAAGAGTTCTTATATTTTGCAGTTATTAATTAATACACTGGTTATTTAAAACAGGAACCTAAAAAGTCCTGGATAGAGCATTAGTTCGATTTTGTATGAATGGTATTGAAGCCAAACCTAGAGCAAGTGAACTTTTTAAATGATTTGAATGCATGGTGGTATATAACGAACTATTTTTATTTCATTTTTGTATTTTTAAGGCATTTATAACGGCTTACGATTTTTTAAATATTTTTTGAGGCAGGGAATTGGACAAGTCAAAAAATTTCGCAGGTTTTGACATTTTAACTGTATTGATAGCCCGTTCCTCTTGGAATGCTATGGCTTATACGTGCCTGAAAACTTCAGCCCAAGTCGTCGACACAACTTTTTTTAAATACCATGCGGCAGAACAGATATTCTGGCACAACATGACAAGAGGAATGGTGCTGTTAAATGAAATCTCAGAAACACTACACGGAGAAAAATGTTATTAGAAAAAACGATCATTTTAAAAGTAAAAACGGTGATGAAGTTCTTACGAACAAATTAACAGGGTTTCAATGTTTATTCTAACATTTTCCGGCCAATAAACATTGAAACCCTGTTAATTTGTTCGTAAGAACTTCAGTCCCGTTTTTAATCGTTTTTACGATTAAAATGATCGCTTATTCGAATAACATTTTTCTCCGTGTAGATATATATAATTCTTCTTTAAATAGCCTTAAGTTTTTTTGTATAATAATTATTTACCTAGGTGTTAAGATTGTCAAAATGAGAATTGTACAGTTATTGTAAAGTTAATCTGTTGTACAATAAAAAATAAAAAAAAACTTTTATACATCTTCCAACTTAACAAGCGGCTTCAAAGTGCTCTCAAATAGCACTCCGCACAGGGCCATATAGGTTTTTGATTTTAAAAAATTATTATGATCTGATTTAAACTGGTGTGCTCATGATGCCAGAACTCATTTTTCAATGTGTTTTTCTATGTCAGGGGTAACATTAAACCATTATTAAAAATTATCACAATAATACGTCATTTTTCTGCATAAATCTCAAAGATTCACTTCTGCAGATTGACTTCTACAAACAAGCAGTAGATACTTGAAATTCAAGGGAGGCGGTATTGTTTTTTTTTCCTTGAAAACTAAGTATTGACTGCTTAAAGCCATCGATATCGACTGCTTGTAACAGTTGGTGTATTCCCAGTCTAAATACCTCTTACTCGATGTGAATGTTAGGCGACGCGTAAGGTCGGAATAGGGAAAAACTACTAACTACAGCGGCAGAGCTATGGTTATACCAACCTTAAATGCGGGCTTAAAGTTAGATTAACTATGTCAACGCTGAATCGGCGCGTAAATATCTAACAATAGTCCAAATTTGTTTTTTATTACATTTTCGAATATTTCATGAGGACTATGAGGAGTACCCACATCACCAAAAAAATCTCTGAATTAAAAAGTCTTTCTGCGTCGGGATCAACACGCATTACCCTCCTTTGACTTTTATGCAAATAGGACCAAGTGTGAGGGAGAGAGAGGGTGGGTTTAGAGGGGGACCAACAGAAGAAGTATGCCCAAGCAAGTGAGCCACGGTGATGTGACCGTCCTCAATGAGGCTTAGCGCGTCTGACGGACCAACTCTCTCCTTCCTAGCGATATGACCTGTCAAAGTTTTTATTCAAAATAATTGTTTTCTTCCTTATATTAAAAGGAAACGCTCTCATATAAATGTGTTTAAAATTTGAAATTTGATTACTCTACAACTCAAAAAAATCTAAATACGCAGTAGATAATTTCACGTTAAACAATAAATTCAATTGATCCGTCATAATTCATAACGTGTCCACAACTGATAAAATCCATTAGAAGACATGATAGGGGACACAACACACCTAATGGCTTCGAAACTTTCAAGATTGATATCACGGAGAAAAATGTTATTCTAAAATACGATCATTTTATTCGTAAAAACGGTTAAAAACGGGACTGAAGTTCTTACGAACAAATTAATAGTGTTTCAATGTTTATTGGCGGGAAAACGTAAGAATAATTTGTTGGTATACGTAGAGATATTGGTATACGTACGAAATTACGTATACTAACAAATTATTCTTACATGTTCCCGCCAATAAATATTGAAACCCTGTTAATTTGTTCGTAAGAACTTCCGTCCCGTTTTTAACCGTTTTTACGAATAAAATCATCGTATTTTAGAATAACATTTTTCTCCGTATACGAGTGCTATTTCGGGCTGCAGTCTGCAACGTGAAGATTGCCCCGATGACAACTCCGATGGCAGAGGTTGCTAGAATTTTTTTGTTTGTTGCATAAAAATCTCTTCAAGATGGATAAATTCAGATTTTTTATGAAAACTATTTTCTTCTTCCTCATCGGTCCTCTGGAATTCACTTTTTAACGTATTTCTGCCCCAGTTTTCTAGTTTCTTGGCAACAGAAACTATCACCAGAAGCCTCAAAAACTCGCATTTTGGCTACCTATATTTCTCTCCCCCAATAAGAAAGCCATCCGCTTGTGTTTGAAATCGGTCCAACGTTGTTCATCATTAATTAGCCATCATAGATTCTGCGTTTAGTTCTGTGCTGTGGATCTTAAGTAAATAATATGGGCTACCTGTGACTTAATAACTAATCATCATTTCAAACATATTTCATATTAGACTACAAAACCGTATGTGTGTCAGTTGCAAAACACGTTTTATTGGAATGGGACAATATTTACCCACCTATACTATTTTCATAAAATTTCGTCATTATTCAAATAATTAATATTCATTCAGCCTCGTGATACTATCACGTGAACAAAAATCTGGGGGAATTTCCATCCACATATCTTCGCAACTAATAAATTTCGTTTCTATGCGATAAGAAGTTTGATAAGAATTTTTTACACTTCAAAATATTGTTCTTATTTATCTTCCCCTCCAATCGGAGGTCGTACCGCACTATTTTCTTTATTTATTTAATCCAACAGGACTGGGTGGATAGTGCAATCCCAGTCTGCAGTCTGTGATGCATGTAGTGATGCTAACGGTCGTAGAATTTCCTTGAAGAGATTCTTAAAGATGCCTTAACCATAAGTTGACCATCTGCCAGTGCTGACAGTTAAATGAACACGTCAAAGCTTCACAGCTCTTCGTTGAAACTATGTTGAAACTGAAAACAGCTATACATCCCAAGCTGTAACTAAAAGCTAAAAAATCAATGAATTTATAATTTAAAAAAATCCAATTACCTACATTTGGATAGCTATTGCTGGAGAGGTTAGTATAGATAAGATTACAAACGATACAAACACATTCAAGTCTGTGAATGAATCATTTCCAAATAACGTGAAATTTTCTGAATTGTCATCACCATTATCACGTTATTTGCATTATGTGCGTCACAGTGTTGCGTTTAATAATACAACTGATTATATATTTCAAACTATCAAATAATCTGATAACATTGCGACATTTTCCTTTGATCAAATTTTATCAGCGGATTGATTCATAACCAAACTGAAGAAGATTTCATACGATGGAGATATAAGATACGTTTTTAGATTTTCACGGCCAAAAGAATTTTCGTTGTTTGTTTTTGGGGTGTTATGCCGTGTTGCGCTACCTCCTTCTTGGACTGCAACGCTGTCCGAAACGTCGGCTAATGAAGGAGATAGCGCAACACGGCATGTTGCGCTACCTCCTTCTTGGACTGCAACGCTGTCCGAAACGTCGGCTAATGAAGGAGATAGCGCAACACGGCATAATAACACCAACAACGAAAAACAAACAACGAAGATGGAGATATACATCGAAAAAGACGGATCTGGTTATCCCTATCATTCCATGCGGACCAAGGCACGGAATATTAAATCAAAACAAAGATTGGTGCTTAATTTTACCTGTTCATGATTTCATGAACAACCCAACGTTCTGTAAGAGACGAATATCAAAGAGTTATGCTCTGAAAGATTTTATGCCATGAAGTATTCTCCATACTTTGACGTCTTTCGGGGAGAGTTGATAGATGTATATTGTACGACCAAACTGCACGGACTATCAAAGCGGCAGAGCCAATGTAAGTTGTGCTTTTGGTGGTAGTGGGTAGAAACAAAGGCTTTTGGTGGTAGTAGGTAGAAACAAAGGCTGAAAGCCGCTGTATATAGATGCGATTTTTGGTGATTTTATAAGATTTGTAGATTCTTAGATGGGTAGAGACTTTCGTACGCCCGGTTTCGTACTATAATGTTTTATGGTAGATCTTCATTGTTTCCATTATCTATGTGCTTTACAAAAGGAGTGATCCACGATGAACACATTCTTCAGTAATGTGAATATAACTAACGGCCGTTGTTCCCATCTTTTCGATCGATCAATCTGAGTCTCCAATCAGCTAAGTCAGCGGTCGGGGAACCGGGGTAAACTACCCCAAATGGGGTAAAAATGCTTTTTAGGGGTTGTAGATCCTTTTAAATGTGAAATTGCTAAAATACCAGAAGAACTTTCCGGTTTGGCAGAGGCAATTATTGAACTTCGATCTAATACTGAAGCACGTATTCAATTTGAGAGCAAAGCAAATCTGCCGTCTTTTTGGTTGTCAAAAGCTGCGAAGGCTTTCAAAACTGTACATGAGGAGGCGGTAAAAAGTTGCTGCCATTTGCAATAACCTACCTTTGTGAACAAGGCTTTTCCACACTAATGAACATAAAAACGAAGAACAGAAATCGATTAAACGCCGAAGACTGTATTCAAATTGCTCTTACATCAAAAAGTCCCAATTTTGAAGTAATTGTATCAAACATGAAGCAACATCATTTCTCCAAAAACTGATCCAATTTGAGAATTTTTTATTTTGTTTGTCTATTACATACTTACTATTTTCATGTAACTTTTTTTATTTTCCGTGTAAATTAATTCAATAAACATTGTTTATGTAAAATATACATTGATTGTCTTCTTTTCAAAATGGTGGGAGGGGGTAATATCGACTTACGCAAAAATATTTTGGGGTGATGGTTAAAAAAGTTTCCCGACCGCTGAGCTAAGTGATTTGTTTAGTAACGCTCGATTTGCATGTTGGTCGGAGAGTTGGAAACAGCGTATTTGTGCATATGAGGAGTGTTGAGACAAAATTTCGACTCAACAGCCGATCAGCAGGATTAGGAACAACGGCCGTAAGAAGAAGAACGATTAGGTAGATACAAACTAAAAAAACATAATGCATACATTTTCAGATAGTGACAGTAGATAATTTATTATAACCTGATAAGTGTTTCAATGAAAGGTGAACTCCAACGTCAAGATATTTGTACAACACTTTATGATCTGAAATTTCTAGGTTAACGCAACTTTTTCAATTGTTAAATAAGAAACGAAGTCGGGTAGTACCTATCAGGGTTGTTGCGGATGTAAAAATTTTGAGATCCGCGGATACGGATGCGGATTACAGGATTTTTTCAAGATTTTTCAATTTTAAGTACATAAATAAATGAAAATCGATTTAATTTTAATATGTTTTGTTTAATCATATTTTGAGATCAAAACTAAAACAGTTGTATTAGCATTTTAAGTGAAAAGCTTTATAATGAAAAAAAAAAATTTAACAAAAGATTTAAATGTTGGTGAATTTTATTTAATAAATAGTAAATAAGTCCAGATACTGCTTTTTATTGGTGGTGGCATTTTTATTTACTATTTCACTTAATATTTACATCGAAATATTCATCATCTACGCAAAAAAACTTGGATAAACACAGAAAACCAACACTGTAATTGATTCACAAATGGGAATCACATCGATAACTATAACAAAATAAACAAAACCTGTAGAATCTTGTCACTAATGTGTGCCTTCCCATTGGTCAGTTAGCGAACGAACTTCGTGCTAGTTGCTATCTTCGATCAACGAAGATAGCAACTAGCAAACACGCGCGAGGCACGCGCCACTCTGGCCCCGCCCGCTTTCTTTACATGTCGTTACTTGTTGCAGATATGAATCCGCATCCGTAAAAACTCCGCAATAATTGATGCGGATGAGCATGTCTGAATTAATGCGAATATTCCACATTTGCTGATGCGTATGCAAATATTCATAATACCCCTGGTACCTGTGTACTAGTACGAACATGTTTCTTTCTCGTTATCTTTTGTTACATAAATGAAACAAAAAGCCTTAGATATACAACAAGTTTAAAAACAGCAGATGGAGGGTGACTTTTTAGGTTGCAGATCGTCGGAGACAGGGCTCTTGTAAAATCTCGCTTGACGGAGGCTCAGTATCACGCTAATGCATGGTCACACCCGCCTGACGTGTCACCCCCGTTATTTCATACTTGGAACTATAGCCAAATACATTATGTATGTACTAGAGCTAACTGAATACGTATTGTTCTAGCAACTGTATGGTAGCAGTGGAAAGATAATGCTGAAGGGGGATTATCATCTTAAAAATGTCTCAAACGACGAACAGATTTGGCCTGTGTGGTGTATGGGGGAACTGTATTTAAAACAAGGCTTTAAATGTGACGGGTAAGGACTTTTTCATTTAACTAAGCCATCATTTCTCAAATGCGTAGCAATTTTTTTAGGCAAATAATTTTAGTGCATTTGGTTAGGGCGTTGTAATCTGCGTTTTTTTTTCAAGCTTATTTAGATACATACCTAGTAATATATAAATCATATGCTAAATTAATCCTATGAGTGATTTAAAAAATATATATCATCGGACAGCGAAATGACATCTACTTTTTTAACTCAAAATATTCTCAAGAATCGCTGGTTAAAATCCTTAGGTACGTGCTGTTACACTCTGTACATTAAAAGTAAATGAGCGATTGATGAAAACACCTTAGGAAAAAAATAACATACATTTAAACACCATTTATACTAACTTCGGAAAGCAATCCATAAGTTACGAGGGGGGGCAATTAATTTAATTTCCTTCTAGTTGATATTATAGACGAAAAAATTTCTGTAAATTTAAAAAAAAATTATTCACTTTTATTCACGAAAAGCCAAATAATGAAAATACATAATATCCTATGGTAATATATTGTAATGTAAATGTACTGTAATCTAATATAATTTAAGGTAATGAAATGTAAAAAAGTATGTAATGAAGGTAATGAAATGTACAAAGTATGTATAATTCAAAATTCTAGATAAGTAAGTGAAATGTTATTTTCTTTTTTTCTGGAATAAAAAAACTTTAAAAAAAAACATTATACATGGAAAAAAGAAAGTTTTATTTTGTATTAGTCACTCAAAGTCAACAAATGGTGAGCAAGTTCAAAAGAATACAGATAAAACCCTGCTTAATGTTTTAAAGAATTTATAATCCATTCGTTGGAGACTCGTTCACATAAGCCTAAAGCTTTTTAGAACGCTTTTTCAACGCAAGAAAATGTCATACGTCGTTTTCAAGGATGGAAAACACTGCCTCCGTAGGACTGGGGAATTCCTGCGGGTCCTCCCCACCCTGCCCGCCCCCGCGCCACCTGGGACCACCCGCCCAGCGAGTTTCATTTGTCCCATAACTTCACACAACAAACTCTCCCCGCCCCCTCCCCTGCCCCCACCCCCTCGGCACTATGGTCCCCTGGGAACGCGCCCCCACCCGCCCAAATTACTATCGGAATAAGTACAAGCAAACGATACAAACTCTGTACCGGATATTGTTATAGACGCGATTATTTAAAAATACATTCATAAAAATCCTTTCTCTTGTTTTCCTACATTTGGATACAATTAAAAGAAAATTATCCTTATTTTCTTAGTTATGGGGCATTCTTTTTATTTATTTATTTATTGACGCCCTGTTGGGCTTTTACATAACGTATACAAATTTCATTTATAACAACAGTATAACTTAAATAAAAAAATAATATAACAAAAAAATATATAACATAAATAAAAAAGGACAAAATATATAAATAAAGCATAAACACAATATAATAAATAAGAATATATCTAATGCTAAATCCACATCGATGACTTTAGAGAACTCGTAGGTAAAATTCATATACTTACGGGTAATAAAAAAAGAAGAAAAAAAATCTAAACACATTAATTTTAATAAATTTTTTTATTAACGAAAAACTCTCTTTTTAACTTTTGAAGGTTATTCCCATCAATTTAATATATCATTGAAGAAGAAGATAACGATGAAATGAAAAAAATCATTAGTCGAAGATAATATTGTTAATTCTGAAAATTGAAATATAATCTGAAGTTGACAATTATTACGACAGTATTTTTTTTTTTTTACATTAGGTCCACACAGGAGGCCCTGAGGAAAATAATTTCCCTCAGGGCCTATGTCACCTTTGGGGATGCTGTGTGGAGGGTATTTTTAAGGAAAGGAAGGAGAGGAAGTTCTGGGAAGGAAAAAGGTATGAGGGTTGGGTAGGAATCTGGGGTTCAATGTGTCTAGATCATCCGCCGCCAAGACCTAGACAATGAACCCCATGAACCCGGACACCCCTGCTAAGTCACCAAACGTAGCGAACCACTTGGGGTGACCTATGGCAGAGGTGTTGGTTATCCAATAAATGTTACCCATTCCCGCCTCCCAAATTCTATAATAATATATCGCAGTGGCTCAATTGGTAAATGTGTGTGTCCCGGTAAGACGTAAGGTTCTGGGTTCGAGTCCCAGTTGCCACCATTATCTTTTATTATTTTTCTGTGTCTTGTTCATTTTCATATTTAAAAAAAAGTAAATTATTATTGTTATCTTCTTCTTCAATGATATATTACATTAATTTTTACTTAATTACTCGTTGTTTGCATCTTGAATACGAACAATAAAAAATAACAAACAAAAGAAAATCAAAATAAAATAAAGTGATTTCTAATTCATTATTTACATTTAAAAAGTGGTGGACAAATTTGTCTTAATATTTAAACAATTTTAAATAATAAAAGGAAATCAGATATTTTTCACCTTTCAGATAATTTCGATAAGTTAAGTTTACTTAGATCTTTTAGTTTTTTATTAGATCTTCACTATCACTTTTAAACCTTTGTCTTTACACCTAAGCGTTAGTGTTAGTATTCTACCCTGGCCCTTGATTGACCAAGTGTCGAATCGGAAGCAAAGTGTATATAGATGATAGGGATAGGGTATTCTTGTAATACTCGTAATTACTGCTCGTCTTAAATAATTTGAATACTGCAGTTTTAAGAGCTATTACTCTGCAAACTATGTTATCTTTTTTTAAATTTATATTAGTTTTAATATTTAACGACTTATCATTAATACTAATTACTTTTACCGTATTTTTTCTTAAAAAAACAGTATTTACAGTTTCCGAAATACAAACCGTTATAATAAATATGAATCGGTGAAAAATATTTTCGTTGAACTTAACACGAACCATCCTATACCGAGGACCTTATAAAGAAATTGACACTCTACTGGAGGTTTTATAGCAGTTGCTAGAAATGTTGATGTTGAGTATTTTTTGTTGATATTCTATGTAATAATTCACTTTAAAAATTCTGACCTTTCGATTTTCTTAAAATTTTCATCTTCTTCCATTATGTGTTAGTCTTACTGTTTGAAGATTTCATGTTCTTTCTACTGCCAAAGTTTTAAATTACTAGAAATAGGTTTAGTTATTTTGATTGATTCTTGGGATATGAAGTCGTGTTGTGCAACCTCCTACTTATTGCAGAATAAGGACATATTAATGCCGACTAACCTTATGACGGCTATTTCCAGGATATCGATATAAAATCTCCCGAGAAAAGATACATTTCACCGACGGGACTTGAACCCGCACCCCTCTGATTGCCGGTCAGGAGCTCTATCATTAAGCTACGGCGGGTTACCCCCTACCCGCCAAATTATTCAATATATACCTAGTGTTTCATTCAACAATTACCGCTTATTACATTTTTTCACCTGCAAACAACCAACTTTATTTTTATATGAGAAAGGCATCTAAGTGCTAACTCTCTCACTAGGTGGCATCGAGACATATTATGTTTACATATTTTGGTGAAATACTTTAATTAAATATTGATTATTTTTTAATTGATAAACTAATGTTTAAGACAAGATTTTTTATGTATAGCGCAAAGGGTAAATATTAGAAGCAATAATTATTACCTTATAATATTTACCCTTTGTGCTGTGCATAAAAAATCTTGTCTTAAACATTAGTTTATCAATTAAAAAATAATCAGTTTTTATGCGTATTATCATATATTATGTTAAAAATACCATTTATTAAACAGTTATTGATAGTTCCTACAATTTCAGGTATATAAGTAGCTAGGGTGCCTACTAATATTACACCAACCTCAAAATTGTGACAACAAACCAAACGCTACTGAAAACTCATCTTGTTTTTAATTATACCTAACCTCAAATTAAAATAAATATTCAGTATTTACCTATGTTGTTGAGCGGGTACTTGGAGCACGTAGTGTACCAAAATGGAGTTTAACAGTTGAAAACTACGCAGTTTACCACAAAGTTATGCCTCCACAAAGCGTTAATATTTGTATCATGGCCCTGTTTATTCAAAATATACCTATCATCATTTCGCTCGAGAGTTCGGTGGGTATTCGTATGAGCGATCGATGTGGGTGGGTCTGCCCTCTGCGCCCCCCTTGAGCCCTCCCACCGGGTCCCCCTGGGGCCCGCCGGCTCCCAGGGGGCCCGGCCCGCTATCCTCCGTCAGTATTTCCATGTTTATTTTCTCTTTCCACGGATCGCTGCTGCCGATACTTCAAAATAAAAAAGACGGAATGGAGATACGGTTTGCGTCCTAGCTGAACTGACCATCACGAAGGATAAAAAATTAAATGGAATAGTAAATGATCGTGGAGCCATATAAAAGTAAGTATCAGATAATAATTTCTTTTGGTTTTTAATGTGACGAAATGTGTTGAAATCGGAAGCGGTCGACAGAATATCATTTCTTTGTACTGGATATGTCAACTTGACGGCTCCGTGCATGCTGCGTGTATTCAAAATGACCCCCTCTCCTGTTTACAGCGAAGGGGGGTCGCATAACTTTTCTGATATCGCGATCGTAGCGGTCACGAAAAATAACGCCGACTAGCGAAGATTCAAACCACGCTTACAACACATGATCTTTTTACGTCTAACGGGTCTCATGGGATTGTATGGCGAGCGCTATTGTGTTATAAATATATTTTTGGTGTGAGCTGCGAATCTGTCGATACCTTTATGGTATGATTATACCGTTGAAATTAAATAAATAAATAAATATTTTGTTTAATAACACAATGAAAATGCCTATAACGAATGATAATATATATATAATTCACTTTCAGAATCTATTTCGATCAAATTTCTAGGTAATATTATCAAATCCGTCCTTCGTAATTATATGTTGCATAATTTATTTTGCATTAATCAGTAAAAACTCGAACTCGGTGGGCTCTGGCATATTGAAAAATCCAAAACCAATCTGGAATTTGTTAGGCGGGTCTATATTCACCTACTGCAGAAATATGAAAATAAAAGCGTAAATTAAGACAACCAGCATTTTTCTGTAATAATAGGAACAATTATATTACTTAAATAATATATGTAGGTTAGCGACTACGGTCCATCTTTTCCGGGCCGTTGAGAAGCTGTATATTCTAAGTTTTACTCTAAACATAATTGTCTCTTGCATTGAGCGAGAGCTAAGTCAATATAAGAATAGTAAAAAATTAACATTTGAAAGTGACTGCCAGTTTAACTTTTGCAATAAATTGTGTTGCATTTCCACATTTAACCAAATAGTATTGATTACTCTCCGCCTGTGACAAAACGCCCCCATCACGCCTACGGCAACCGCGATATAATCACCCGATGCGGTCCTGCGTGCGTCCACCCCCGTGTAGGGCGCCCGGTGCACAGCCGGCCCTGACGTCATCACTCCGCGGTCGGCCCTGTCGTTGATGTATTATTATCAGTTGGCAAGATAACCGACAGGTGACCGCCGCACACTGCTCCCGAGACAAACAAAAATATTTTTTCTCAAAGTTTTCTTGGTATGGTAATGGAATCTTCTCACATAGTTCTAAAACTTAAAAGTTAATAATTCCTTACCGGTATTTGATTCTCACTATTACCGTTCACAATTTAAAAAACGTTTTTTTAACATCTTTTGGCGAGCCTAGGGTTCGACTCTAGCGTGGCTAGACGGAACGTCGCTCTTGCACGGACCGACGACGCACGGTGTTCCGTTTCATATAGCTAGACGGAAAAAACTCACTTTGGAATTTTTGAAAAATGACATCATGGGGGTATTAACAGGTAGCTAGTATGACGAATACATTTTTAATTGGGGTAATTAATGCACGGGTTGACTCATACTAGAGCTCCAAAGTTAGGTAAATTAGATAATGAATTACGAGTTATTTTCATTCGCATCTTGTCGCCCTAGCTGTAAGGTTGTTTATGTGTTTAAAGTGTTTTGTTTCAGTTCTAAAAAAAATGGAGGCTACTTTGGAAGGTATGTAGTATGTTTTTATTGTAAAGTTTGAATAGAAAACATATCAGTTTTTTTTTAAATAATATTTAACTTGAGTGTTTTTATGTAGTTTAAAAATATTTAATTTCTAACTACACGAGAGTTTATTTCGGAGTTTATATCAATAAGGTCGCGTAATTTTTTTTTTGTAGATTGAACAATTAATATTCTATTCAAATCAGTTACGATATTTTTGCTCATTAATACTCACCAATCATATTTTGTCATTTCACAGGCACCACATACCAGATTTCCAGGCAGGAGTTGTTCGATACCTGGAGGAGTTTTCCCAATAAAGAAAAGTTTCATGGAGTATATAATCTTATTTTACGTAAATTTGAACTTTAAAATCTCAGTGCAAGCAGTGAAAAAAAATTGAAAAGCTAAATACAGTTAATATCTTTGAATATAAGCAAAAAATGGATTGCAGCCTCTCGGATTCTCGAAAAATTTGTTGTTAAATTTTGTGAGTGGCTTCAAGGTAGTGGAAACGTTTTCATAATTAAAGATTTGCGTGAAAATTCTCAATTAGACAAAAATCAGCCATCTACATCTACTGGAAGGCCCGCAAAGGACTTTTTGGCATGTAGTGACCGGAGTAAAAGAATGAAAGTATGTGATTTAGTGAGTACGAGGACTTCAAATTTAATTGTTCCACCCAATTCCGAGTCAAGAACTCCTCTGAAGACTCTGAACCTAACTCAGATAGCATCTAGTTTCGATAAGCATTCTGTTTAGGTACTATATTTTCTCACAAATCAATTAGTCCTGTTCTCTGTCTTAAATGAATGAACTATGGGTACATAATTAAACATTTATCTACCCATAGTTCATTTCTCTAGTTTTGTTTCTTTACTTTAAGTTCTTGTTCATCTATTGATTTTTTTTCTGACTATACATTCTACAATTAATGCTTGTTTTTATTAAGTTATGTTGCTAAATATGAATAAAATAGTTTTCCTAGTTAAGTAATAATTTTTGTTCGTATGAAGCAGTTACTTTGTGATGTGACATAATAATTAAAAATAAAACAATAACTTTGTAAACACCACTTTTATTTTTTTATACTTTATGCCGACAAAGTATAAAAAAATAAAAGTGGTGTATAAAAATTTATTGTTTTATTTTAAATTTTAAGTAATAATTGTTTTGTATATTTTTACCTGCAATTATTTAGTGATTTGTATTATATTTTCTGACTGTGCTTTTACCTACTTATTATCCTTAAAATAGACATTTTTTACTGTTTAAAGTTGTTTTCATTATAAACCTTTAAATACCCTATTAATATAGAATTAATTATTTAAAAGATTTTTTTCCTATTTTTTTAAGAAAAAAAATTATATTAATCACTTTCAACCCAATTTTTCAATATATTCGGATTAAATACTCCCCACAAGAGGGTTCTAAACACTTTATTATTATCTAAGAGTTTTTTTTCCGTCTAGCTTGTATGAAACGAAACTATGTGCGACGCTTCATTCGGCCAGCCTCTTGACTTGTCGACTCTTTCCGCCTGGCCGTCAAAACTCTTCGCGGTACATTTGCTTCTATCTCACTAAAATTGGCAATGTAAATGGCGTGAATTTTTTTTATTATATTTCTTTATGTTTATCTTCATTATAAAAATAATACTTTAATATTTTACTATCAAAAATACATAGATTTATTTCATTTTCACTTCCTTCAACTAAAACTAAACCAAAACCAAAACTAAAATCGAAATATTTTTCCCTTACTCTTGTTAAAAAGTTTAATGTATATGTTTAGTATTTTAAACCAACAGCTATTGTTAATTCTTAAGGATCGGTTCGTTCTTTTTTATCTGGTATGGAGCGGTGAAAATAAACCTATACTTTCGATATAGAAGAAATTTTAGTCAAAAAAATTCATTGGATTACTTTATAACAATTATTATTATTTATATTGAAGGTTTTTATAATACCATCTTATGTATTAAAAATAAACAATTAATAATTTTCTAATCTTAATTAACCCGTTTAATCACAGGAGACCATATTTGTCCCAGCTGACATAGGTCTCACAGAAATCGTTGTGTCTCCCTTACTATCACAGTGAGAAATGATCTAAATGGTATTGGAAAGAGAATACAGCACGCTCTATACACTTTTATAAAACAAAAGTTTCCGATAGTACTTTGAAAAAAAATTATGAAACTTTGTGAATTTTTTAAGATTTTTTTTACATGAAATGGAAAAAAAGTGAGGTGACAGTATCATTTATAATTAATTTGTATAATGAAATATGTGTGATCTTTTATTTTTTTCATTGTCAGTAATTTTAGTCAGAAAAAACATAAAGTGAGCCGTTTATAAATCTTTTTAAAGTTTTCATCAAAAAAGTTTTATATTTAAGAAATTACATGATTATTTCCAATAATAAAATTTGAAAGCTTATTTCATCATCTTCCGAAAACAGTTTTTAGTTTTCCGATACGTTAACAAATATTGCATTTATTTTCATTTTATTGCAAAGCGTAAATATTTTTTGCCTCTGAAAATATACGCCTAATTTTTGAAATGCTAATTTGAATAAAATAAATAAAATATTATATAATAATTCCTGTAATGCTAATGATAATGCTTATTTTTTTGTTAAAACTCCTACATCAAGAGATGAACCAGAGTGCGTCGAGCACTGACTATGAGAGGTAGTCGCGGCGGACAGGCCCGGACTAATGACCGAATCAACCGGCTTACAGAGATAAATGATATACATGCAATACTTAGCTACACACCGTAAGTACATAATCATAGTAAGTAACCTACTGCTTCAATTTGCACCGTGTTTAAAATTTTCTTTCAACATGTAAATTAATGTCAACCGTTCTCTTTCTGTGACGATAATATTATGAAACAAGAACTAATTCATTAGAATGAAGTTATAAAAATTCAATAGCAAATTTATTTATTGATACCACAAAATGCGTATTCAAGAAATAATAAATTCAAACTTTGATTTGTTTCTTCGAATGTTCCCTTATTCCAAGACAGGTATAAATTTGATTTGTTTCTTTGAATGTTCCCTTATTTCAAGACATGGATATAAGTTTGATTTGTTTCTTCGAATGTTCCATTATTCCAAGACATGTGTATAAATTTGATTTGCTTCTCCGAATTTTCCCTTATTCCAAGACACGGGGATAAATTTGATTTGTGTTTTCGAATGTTTCCTTATTCCAAGGCGTGGGTATAAATTTAATTTGATTCTTCGATTGTTCCCTTATTCCAAGACACGGGGATAAATTTGATTTGTTTCTTCGAATGTTCCCTTATTCCAAGACATGGGTATGAATTTGATTTGTTTCTTCGAATGTTTCCTTTTTCCAAGACATGGGTATACATTTGATTTGTTTCTTCGAATGTTCCCTTATTCCAAGACACGGGGATAAATTTGATTTGTGTTTTCGAATGTTTCCTTATCCCAAGGCGTGGGTATAAATTTGATTTGTTTCTTCGAATGTTCCCTTATTCCAAGACACGGGCATAAATTTGATTTGTGTTTTCGAATGTTCCTATTTTCCAAGACATGGGTAGGTATAAATTTGATTTGATTCTTCGAATGTTCCCTTATTCAAGACATGCGAATAAATTTTATATGTTTTCTCGACTTATTTATGTTTTTATTATGTATTTTATTAAATTGCAATTTTTTCCCTATTTTATTATACTTAAGACATTTTAATTGTACAATGCTTTGTTCACACTATTTTCCTGCAGACGAGCTACTTGCAGTAGCTTCGCAGGTATAATCTTAACATGAAAAAAATATTGTTTTTCTGTAATAAAAATAAATAAATAAAAAAATCCCCTATTCCAAGACATGGGTATAAATTTCTCCAAGGTATAAATAAAACTCTTTAAATTTTTATTTTTATTTACTAATAGTAATAATAAATTTAATACTAAGTAATAATAAATTTTATTTTGGTTGTCGGTCCATGGGTGCGTGATTTGAAATTGTTTAACGGAACTGATCAGTATAAATCATATTGAATATGTAGGAAACAAATTATTGTATTGATTAATATTTGTTTATTCGATTTGTGTATTTATTTAGTATTATTCCCGTAATTTTTCAAGGATCTGCGCTTGTAATAATTATAATAATTATTTAATAATTTGAATTACCTGATCCTGCTTAGGAAAGTATAATCATTAATAAAGAAAATAATCATTGTTTTCTGTCGCAGTTTTACACAGGTAATATGAAAAAATTGAGTTTTATATGATTAAAATCGATGACCGACATTGTTCTTCGGGACCGTCGAAATGTAATTCCTTCACTGAGTGGTATTAGGTTACAATGAAGTTATATATATTTTTTAAATAAATCACAACACTCAATTCAATTCACAATAATCTGCACTCTAAAGATCATCAAATGATGATAACATATTAATGGCAATAATAATTAGTACCCTCTCTGTAATCAAAGGAAGAGGAAATATTAGGGAGTAAATTAACCAAAACGGGGGGTACCTACTCGCGCATCTGAATCTTTTCCACGTCTGGGGGTAGGTACTAACGTGCCAGTCTCTCTCGTCTCTACCGGCAGCGGTAGGTACTGAGACTAGATACTCCTATGTACCTTCCCTGGGAAACGTCGCCAGTAATTTTGAGAAGGGTTGTGGGGTTGGAGTAATCATTTGAAAAGGGTTCGCGGGAATATTTAATAGTTATCCGCCCGAGTTAACTCATTAAACAATAACGAGACTAAACAAGTACAAAAAAGCTACGGAATTAGTGATGAGCGTAATCGAAAGGTACCTACCTGCCTTTCTGACACTGAATTTGAATTGGATGAATAAAAAAATAGAGTCATGTAAATCGTCATACGTAGGTATATTTCACCATCCTCTCGATAAGCTGTCGAAATAACTATCCAATGTAATAAATAAATACTGGCAATATGTAGAAAATGCGGCTAAACTTTTCCGATATAGGCCCGGAAGGAATATCGGCCTCGCTATGTACAACATTCCTCGCTCAAATTTAAGCGGGCCAAATCTACCGCTCAAGCCGGAGAATAGTTCTTTTTTTAGACGCCGAGGCGCTATCAGACATCTACGTAAATAATATTGAATACTACCATACCACCGAAACTTACGTAAATTGCCGAATTTTATAACTATGTACATTATTCATCGAGTGATGAGAAATGTCATTAATTAATAATCAATCTTAAATAGTCTGATAAGGGGTTTTAAAATTTTCAGCGTCAGAACAGTTTTTTATCAGCGATTAATTTTACGAATAGTGCACGAATCCGGAAAACAAATACTATTTAAAATTAATTTTCTCGCAAACAAGCAACATGCTGATTGAAGTGGAGAACTTCATCAAAAATCAACTCGCCTAAATGAAATCAACTGCTATCGTTAACATTTTCAACGATCGTGATCTCCCGATGACAGTAGAGAACATAGATGTGACGCTGGACGTGGATTGGGTTTTGAAGCCGAGCTTAAAATCAACTGATATTCTGAGCGATGTGGCTCTGGGATTGATATCGGTCCAAAAATGGACCACATTTTCCTACCATTCGTAAAACATTTTTTTGATTTTTTTAATGTTCCCGCGTCCTGCCGATAACGTTGTTTGAGAAGTCTACTTCTATTAATGATCAATCGATGTCTCTGTTCTTTCCTTTACTTTCGATGTACTACTCACTTCAATTCAGTTGATATTTTTTTTCAAACTGCCAACTGTCAAAATCTTGTTCTTTTAAAATGTCGAATTTACGTGTTTTTGTCGCTTTTTCTAATATTTGTATACCAGTAACAATGATTGAATTATCAATATTTTTATTGTTTTTTATCTGTTTACATGTCGAAATAGTTAAAAAATAAAGTGATTTTCCTTAAAATTTGTGGATTTTTGTTTCTACGTCCACAAAAGAATGTTCGAGATGGCAATGTTTGCTAATGGATTATTTTCAATAAATAAAGCATTAATCGAGTTAATTGTTATTGTAAAATAAAGATAATGAATGTATCTGTATGGTGTAATTCTTTTTTTTTTTTGGTAAGTGCATTAAAAATCATATTTTATTGTAATCAAATTTGTGCTTTCAAGAACAAAATTTCTAACGAAAATTTTTTCTTAGGAACGATTTCGGTTCTTGAAAACTCAGTTTTATTATAGATATTTCTATATGGGATTGTTAATTAGACTATTTTCATGAAACTTCGTAGAAAATATTTTATGTGGACGCAAAATTAAAGTTTCCACGCCAGATTTTAACTAGAAAACCAAGAAAATATATCCTTTTGGAATGTATATGATTATTTTTAAATATTTTTTTTTATAAATCCTACAAATTTAGAATGATTATAGGTGAATTCATTGGCTTTACAGCACTACAATTTGTTTATATTTTTACATACACAAATGTGGAGTAATGATTTTTTTAATGTGGGCGGAAAATTTTCAAAGTTAATTTTCAAACGTGGCGAGCAATCGAGGCAGATTTGTTTATTTCGCGTGATCGCTCAAATGGTTATATAAGTAATTCGTTAATCGAAAATATACGGTACCCTATGAAGAGTATTTTCAACAGCTATCAACAGGATGGTGGAATACCCCTTAACGGAAATATATTTTTTTAGTTGCATAGTTTATTTTTATTCTATCATTATTATTAATTTATTTTTAAAATATCAATTTTTCAACGATAAAAACTTCGATTTTTTGGATTAAATTCATATATAAATCAATTAGAACAATGGCCACAGGAAAGTTGATTAGTTAAGCAATAATTTTGGGATATACAAAAAAAATGAGTTGTAAAGAGAATAGAATAAGAAAATGAGAAATAATTGCAATTTTTGTACAAAGTAGTAGAAAATGCCATTGTCAGAGACGACGCTTAAAAAAATTATGTTTAAACACATGTTAATGTTTTTCAGTGGTAAAATTTGATTGAGGTAGATTTTAAAGCATCGCCCTATTGATATAATTTGTCAAAAATTTCGGCCATTTGTGAATAAATAAGTAACGAACACAACACCGAGACAACCTTTTCCGCGTTGCTTTAAATGACTATACCGAAATGCCAAATCGAAAAATACTATACTCACCTTTCCATTGAAACTACCAGCCAAAATGGTAATTAACAGGAAAGAGTAGCACGCCCATGGTCGGCCCGCTCTGACGTCACACGCTGGCATTTTTAGAGCGCGCCCCGCCGGGTCCCGTTCCCTGGGGGGCCACTCGCCGGGCCCCCGCTCCTCACCCCCCTCAGGGGCCCGCTGCCCCCCTGGGCCCGACACCCCCCCGCCACCTGGACCCCGAGGACTCGCGTAAAGGTTTAAGTGTCTCCTCTTCTGAATTTAAAACGGACGAGCGGTCAAAAGTTCACGGCTAAGCAAGATGAAACGATGTGTTCAGTATATTATTACACTGCAGATAAACTCAGTTTAGTGAGTTATACTCTCAGTATCGCCCTGGTAAAGGGCCATCAACACTAAAACACCAACATTAAAAAACCAAAACGTTGCTTGAAATACATTTAGCTATGTTTATTGACCAATCTGCGTATTCAGGTACTTTCAAACCTGAATTGGAATGTCCGAGTTCCACTGTCTCCGGGTAGAACTTTCACCGTAGGTACCTATAATAGTGTAAACAACTTTATTTTACCTTGGATACGTTTTTAGATTTTCACGGCCAAAAGCATTTTCGTTGTTTGTTTTTGGGGGTGTTATGCCGTGTTTCGCTACCTCCTTCTTTAGCCGACGTTTCGGACAGCGTTGCAGTGTCCATCATCAGGGCAGATCCGGCAGATCTGTTTCGTCGGATCTGCCGGATCTGCCCTGATGATGGACACTGCAACGCTGTACGAAACGTCGGCTAAAGAAGGAGGTAGCGAAACACGGCATAACACCCCAAAAACAAACAAAAACGAAAAAAAAAAGTTATTTTACCTTATAAATATATATTTCACAACTTCACACTTCCTATAGAAAAATTAAAACTTTTTGCTATAACATTATCATGGACGGGTTCGATCCTGGGGGGGAAAGCAAGGGAGAAGTAGGGGGAGATTAGAAAATTTATTAGAAAGTGTTTTCAGACCTCTATTTACCACAACTTAATATTATAAATGGTGCAAATAATTTTGATGTATTTTTACAGTAATCTATACTATTTATAATTATTTATTTATACTATTTATTTATTTTTCCTACGCAATACAAATGCCGATCAGGGGGGGGGGTGAATTTTTTTATTCAAACTCAAACACAAAAATCTTCCACTCGAGTAAACAATCAACCCCTCAACCCACCCCTAACTGTCCAATACCTAAATATTTTTTATTGAAAATTAAAGTATCACCTTTTCATTTACATTTTTTACTCCAATTTTTAACGTCAGAAATCGCTGGTTAAAATAAGTCAAAAACGTCCCTTAACACACTGTATATGTTTACAATTTAAGTTCGAGAATCCGACACAGGATGAATTCGTTTCACAAATAGAAAATATGTGGAGCTGAACAGGGAAGTACAATAATATAATGCATAAATACTTATTTATAAGAGAATTGTTAAAATAGTGCAAAAGTTTGGAAAAGTAAAAACATGTTAAACAACATACATTATGTTCGATAAAACGTAATACAAAAATTAGGGACTGGACTCTTCTAAATTATTGTTTGATTATTATATAGTAAAAAACAATTTAAAATAAAGATATTGCACTCCACAGGTACTTGTTTGCATAATGAAATCCTTTGCATCTCACGTAATGGTTACCTAGAAAAATGGGTTTCAATGCAGACATAGATGTGTGTTACAACAACCGCCAATAATTCATTTTTATTAGTTTTTAATGCAAACGACAATCAAGACAGATTCAAATCCTCAACCACGGTTTTTTCTTGGGGAAATGCGTGCATATTTGTTAACCGGAATTATACCGATATTTCCTACCGGCACTACCTACTAAAAATAATTGTATTAAATAGAGGCAATTGAGTTGTTATACCAAAAACTCAATTATCGTTTTAAAATATCTGAAAATTTTAGCATAATAATTATTAAGTGGAAAACATAAATTATTAAGCATAACGGAAAAAGATTTTTTTAAATAGCGTAATAGAGTAGAAAATATTTAAAGTTTATTACGATAGTGCTTAAAACATTTTTAAAAATATACATAATGGAGACAAAAACATTACAATAAAACATAATAGGGTGGTAAATTTTAAGATAATAAATAATGTACAACGAAATATTGATTTTTTTATTATGTAAAAAAGTGGAAAATTTGAACATGACAGATTGGAAAACATGAATAAGAAGTTTTAAACTCACGCTTGAGAGACCTGGGTTTCGCCTGTTTGCGGCGGGACATGCCGCCCGCCCTCCCGACCCACGTGGGTGACAGGCTGTCCACCCAACCCCACCAGTATACCAGTAATCAATCACAACAACCACCACCCACAATTTCACAACTAATCAACAACTCTAAAACACCGTATCCATTCACCGTAAAATCGCTTCAAAACAACTCAAATGTTTTACACCAAAACAACAATAATAGTCCACCATAGTCACAACAAAAAACCACCACAACGAGATTTGTGAAAGTTTAAATATAAAACAAATAAATTTGTGATTACAACAATTTTGTCATCGTGTTTTTCGCTCTTTTAAAATTAGAACTGTTTGTATTTTGGTTTGAAACAAGAGTTCGTGAATTTATTTGCAGATTTTCGCGATGCCCCAACGCTAGGGGATGCCGTCCGCCTAGCGGCAGTCGGCGCACTGAGCGCTGGGGGAGGAAGTCCCAACAAGTGGGAAGAAAACTCGCGCGTGCGTTCCGTCATTCCGCGTTTCAATTTCAAATGTTTGGAAAAACTTTTGAAAATTCATTGTTTCGAGAAAGTTGTGTTTCATTACTGTCTATGGTCATGTTGGAGGGTTGGTACCAGGCGGTAAATATTTTTTTAAACCTACAAACAGTCGCATTTAATATTTTCGACCGGTCAGTGGCTGAGTGGGCATCGCGTGTTCGAATCCTCGGCTGGATAAGTCCTCCATCACAGCACAGGCAACTCTTCCGCTTCCTGTGATGGTAGTAGGATATTTTCAAACATTATCGGATTATTCGTAACCCAAGAATGTTTGTTTTTGTTAAAAAGCCCTCCACATATGTCTTCAGATAATGTAGAGGGCTTTTTAACGAAAACAAACATTCTCGGGTTACGAATAATCTGATGACATTTGGAAATATTCTACGGCCACCACACCACATTAAGCGGAAATTATTGCTTATTTATTTAAACTCACACGGAGAAAAATGTTATTCTAAAATATGATCATTATATTCGTAAAAGCGGTTAAAAACGGTACTGAAGTTCTTACGAACAAATTAACAAGGTTTAAATTAGCAAATTAACAAAATATTTTGCGAAGTTTGAAGAAAAAAAAAATTAAGAAGGTTTCAATGTTTATTTTAGATTTTCCCGCCAATAAACATCGAAACACTGTTAATTTGTTCGTAAGAACTTCAGTCCCGTTTTTAACCGTTTTTACGAATAAAATGATCGTATTTTAGAATAACATTTTTCTCCGTGCACGACTCCTGAGTGTGACCCAGACGCGATGCCAACGCAGCCACAGACCGCTTGCTCCAACATGAATGCTTGCTCCAAGGAATGTTGTTATTTTTTTACACTACTTCGGGAGACGGAAAGCTTTTTTGTATTTTTTTAATGTACATATCAAATAAGCCATTTATTATAATAATGTGATGTTAATCAAATAAAAACTATGTGGAAGAAGCGCGATCTTTTAGCATTTAAAATAATTAAAAACGTTTAGAAAAACTGTTTTCGAACACTTCGTCTCAGAGTTGTGCTTAGGCATGCTGCAGTAGAATGGTGTATTTTGGTACAAAAAATATCGTTATTTTTCTGAAAACAATATAACTAGATTCACCCGTCTTATTTAGTGTTGTTTATGTACAAGATATATAAATTACTGTACACCATGTTTTATCGTGATTATTTGTTAGGTTGTGTCGTGTTTGCGCTCCCTTCTGTATGGAGATTGCAGCGTTGTCCGAAACAATGGGTAAAGAACGAGGAAGCGGGAAGCCCAACACTGCAAAAATTATTCACGAAAATACTTTTCCGTGAAAATCTCAAATCATACTACCATGTATTGTTTATTTTTTAGTTTAGTTTTACGGTCTACCGCGTACGTACCTGGGACAGTGCGTCATTTTCAAAATTGAAACTGATATTAAGTAATAAATATAAAGATAATATTGTTAATTCTGAAATTTGAAATATGAAGATGACAATACGACAGTCTCATATAAGATCGCAGTAGCCCAATTGGTAGAGGTGTATGTTCCGGTTAGACGTAAGGTTCTGGGTTCGAGTCCCAGTTGCGACCGTTATCTTTTATTATTTTTCTGTATCTTGTTTATTTTCATATTTTAAAAAAATTGATTATTATTGTTATCTTCTTCTTCAATGATATTAAGTCTTCAAATATTATTAAAACACAAAAATAAAAACCTATTATGAAAAATAAAACCTTATATGTCACCTATCGATTATAAAATACATTATAGTAATCTCAAAACCGCCCCAATGGAAAGACCATCATTCTGAGTTGAATGGTTGCTTGAATTGACTGAGTATAGTCGAATTTGATAACAAGATGTGAATAGTCACGTAAATACCATTTTTCCAATCTTCCTTTTCCGCAACTCCTCCCTACTCTCTTCCTCCTCTCTGCCTCCCACTGGACCGGCTTTGGATGGTTTGATCTCGTCAGGGCCGCGAGGACTTCCGCTAGAGTGGGCCCCGGCAAGTTCCCAAAATGGTTCACATTATTGTAGACACTGGATTGGAAAGAAACATTTCGACAAATTTTCTAGGGCCCCACCTCGGATGGGCCCCGGCTAGATGCCAAATGGTGCACATTGAAGACACAGAACTTGAAAAGAAATATTCCAACAAATTTCCTAGTGCCCCCACTTCAGAAGGTGCCCCGGCTAGGTTAAGCTGATATTCATTTATTTATTTCAATTTATTTCACCTCTTACACACAACAATTTTACACTTTAATCATTGTTTAACAATAGAATAACTAAAATAAAAACAAAAATATAATAAAAAGGTATAACAAAAAGGTGAAAACATCATTTTTTTGGTTTCTACACCAATTAAGAGAACTGGCTCTTGAGCTTGGTGTAGGTGTTATGTAAGAATATACAATTTTTAATCCATAATTAATATAATATCTTAAGTACTAGATTAAGGACGACATTATACAATATTTGATGGTTTGAATTACAGGATTAAGGTTACATGGTTTTATTGCATACAGTTTTTTAAGAATAGTTTGATCTTTTTCTGGAATAATGCTAAATCTCTTATTTTTTTTACTTCTTCGGGAAGGCTATTGAAGTAAGTTATCCCTTTGTATACATAATTATTTTGCATTTGTTGAGTAGAAAATAATGGAATTTGGATATTATATTTACGTCTCAACGATGAGTTAACTTTATTATTTTTTAATGTCTTATCTTTGAATATTTGTAATATTGAGTCTTTTTTATAGAGATCTTCAATTTTTGGAACTTTGAAAATTTTGAACAATGTTGCAGAAGGGAATGTAGGTTGTTTTTTTAAAATGACTTTAATAATTAGTTTTTGAACCACATTTACAGGGTTTACAATTTTTTTATATGCACCTCCCCATCCAATAATTCCATATTGAATTACTGACTGTACTAGTGCATAGTACACCTTTTTTAAATTATTTACCTTGAGAATATTTCTTAATCTAATAAATATATAAATACATTTCCTAATGCGCTTAACAAGTTCACATATGTGTCTGTTCCATTTCATATGTTGGTCTACAATTACACCGAGGTACTTTATTTCAGTTGTATGATTTAATTTTTTACATGAACTATTACAGACAGTCTTGTTACATTTATTATTGTGTATAATTATATCGATGTTTGGGTGAGTTCTGAACTTATTTATTGAGAAGGGAATGTAAAGTGTCTTTTTTGCATTAATTGAGAGCAGGTTTGTGTCGAACCAATTTTTTAGGATTTGCATGTCATTGTTTGCATTTTTCTTTAGAATATTCCAGTCCTGACCCTTAACTATGATGATAGTGTCGTCCGCGTAAGAAATAACGCGTCCACTGAGGTTTTGTGTAAAAATGTCGTTGACATACATGATAAAAAGTAATGGCCCTAATACAGTACCTTGTGGTATTCCAAAATCACTTGTAAGAGGTTTGCTCAATGTATGGTTAATTTTTACCACTTGTGATCTGTTATTAAGATAACTTTTTATCCAATTTAAGGCTCTGCCATTAAAACCCACAGCGTTTAGTTTTTGTGTTAATTTGACATGAGAAATGCTGTCGAAAGCTTTTTGAAGATCAACAAATATACCAATACACTTTAAAGATTTATCTAATGCGTCTTGTATAGTATGAGATAATTTAGCAATAGCATCTTTTGTGCTTCTGTTTTCCATGAAACCAAACTGGTTTTCATGAATTATGTCATTAGTCTTAATGAAATGATTTATTCTTTTTTTTACAATTTTTTCAAAAACTTTTGCTATATTTGATAGTAAAGAAATTGGGCGGTAATTGGTTGTTTCTTCCGGATTGCCGGTTTTAAATATTGGTATAATTACAGATTGTTTGTATATAGATGGAAATACAATATGTTTTAAAGATTTCCGGTATAAACAAAACTATAAGATTTCCGTTAAATAAAATACTAAAGGATGGTTGGAATACAATTGGGGAAAAAAGTCGCCTGCGTCGCTTTTCCGTTTCTGTGAAAATTATAACTCATTTTCCACTCCCTTTGCTCTCGTCACCTACTCCAGCTGGGGATGTCATAGATCCACAGGTATCTATGTGAGTAATTAGATAAACATTTCTTGAATAAATAATAATTTAGTAAATAGTTGTGTAATTTTATTTTATTTTTAATACATCATTAAAAATTATTATGGCGGTATTTTGATTTTATAAAATCATTTTCAACTTTCAAATGCTCATATTAATCACAGGACTGGTTTGCGGTTTTGGTTGGCGATATTAATTTGGATATATTTGAAAACCATCGATCCCATCTAATGGATGAATATATTAATATTATGCCAACTGAGGTGATTTTTAAATAATGTATTAATAATTTTACTCGTGATCAAAACTTACTGGCCAAAAACCTTCCTGTATTGACCATAACCACTCCAGCGCTTTTTGCCATAATATGGCAATATTTCCAAAACCACGAACTGCTTTGTTGCCAAAATATGGCAAATATTCTCTAGATTCTTGAAAATGTTTTAAAGTTAACGATTTAATAATATTTTTTTTATAAATCCTACGAATTTGGTTTTTGAATTCCATGTGTTTCGAAGGTTAGAAAAAAGCAAATTATCTTTTTTTTTGTAATATAATAAATAATTATTTCAAATTTAAAGCATATGAAATTGCAACCTTTAGACAATATTTTATGAAATTTAAATTTGAAAAATTCCTGAGACCTGGGAAGAAGCGGTGGACAAGATAACTCATGACAGCTTCATCTAAAACAATTTTTTTTCATAACATAGACATACACCGTCTCCAAGTTACAGAATTGTAGTATCTAAGTACCGCGTAGTAAATCCGTAAATTAGTCCTGGATTAGTCCTAGATAAATGAAATCTATTCAATAAAAACAACTTTTATTCATAATTTGTAAAAATATTCGTTTCAATTCTATATTTTAAAAAATGTACCTTTTTCGAAAATCGAAATATGTTTACAAATTTAATAAGCGATATTAAAGAACACTATTATAATAGAAAAATCTATAATGTAGAATATGATTTTTAAAAAATCGTTGTCAATAATATATGATATTATTGATAAGAAACGCAAATCATCGGAAATACACGGAAACTACAGCGGTAATTCCTATGAGTATGGATATTAGAGAGACGGCATGTGAAGTGTGCCCGCGCGCTCCAAGTATGCCTTTTCGAGAATTCTACCCACACGGCTGACATTGGCTGTCACCATGTAAACTGGCTGCTGTCGTAAAAATGTCGGAACGTATTAAAAGACCAAAAACCAGCAGCCAATGTAAGCCGTTTGGGTAAAATTCTCGAAAAGGCACACTTGGAGCGCGCGGGCACACTTCACATGCCGTCTCTCTAATATCCATACTCTTTGGGTAATTCTATAGACGTAAAAGTTGAGCCGACTCATTATGCCAATATTTTTTTAAATGTTCCTGAGGTCTGTCTACGAGAGTAGATAAAATGCTATTTCTCCAACCCACCACATAAGTTGCAAATGTACTTAATTCACTGAGGGATGGCCTGGCGCCGGGATACGATGGAATAACAGTAGAAACCATAATTATTTATTTATTTAAATGACTATCACTCATTCCATTAACTTAAGCTTTTCTGTTGGAAGATTTCCAAATAATTACAATTAAATCATATTCGTCCTATTTATAAATCTTGTAACCCAGAGAAAATTACTAACTACCGACCGATATCTTTGACATCTAACATTTATAAAATCTTTGAAAATTAGTCAAAAAGAGATTATTCCTATTTTTAGAAAACATAAAATCAGCAACAGCACGACAACGGCAACAGCTCACGGCATCTTTTCGGCATCTTATTTCTTTATTACGAGTGTGAGAGATGCTAGAAAATTATTACTTTTTCCTTTGGGGGAAGCAGACCCACTTACATTGTGTGTCTCATTATTTGTCTCACCATCATTTAGTGTGTAAGAAAGAGTTGCAGCATTATTGTGATAAGGAAGGTATGTTTATTGCCTTTTTTGCGCCGTCATCAAGAGCTCATTCTAGGAAAACTTAATGATGATGCCATTGCAAAATTGACTTCTATAGTTATATATGGGGAATTTGGATAGAAGTCGGGAGTGCCCAGGAATGTGTATCGATTTGAAAAAGGCTTTTGATGGTGTGTCGCATTCTGAGTTGGATGTAGTGTGTGTGTAGTGAGTGTGGATGAACTAAAAGACAACTTTTAACTTTATTCCAGAGTTACTTATGAAAAAGAGAAAAATACATAAAACTACGCAATTACTACGTAAATAATACATTTGGGTGAACCAACAAATATTTGTATGTCTTAGGTCGTAAATAATACATTTGAGTGAACCTATGACTTCTGAGTATGGAATTCCACAAGAAACAGTAATAGGCCCTAATTTTTCATCATATACGCCAATAATGTGTTCAGTCTCCCTCTGCCGTAGGTTAACCCAAGTGTTTCACTACGTTTGGTGACTTAGCTCGTCCGGGTTCATGGGGAGAGGTTTGTCCGAATCTTGGCGGCTGGTGCGTCTGCCCAGCCACTGAGTGGCAGGCCGGAACGGGAGAGACGGGTTCAGGCGTTGAGGGAGACCTTTTGACCTCTCTAGCAGGACTCTCTCGGCACATCGCATGCACAGGACAGAGGCGCGAAGTTCACAACAAAATATACTTATAACACAATATATTTTCTACCGACACAATACGTTATGAAAGACTTCTTCCCACGGCAAGTCCTACGTCCTAAGTTGAATTCGGAAGCGGCCGCGAAATACCATCTATTTGTATTAGATCTGTCAACTTGACGGCTGACAGCTGCTAACGGCTGAGAACGGCGGCTGCTTATTTAAAATGACCCCCGGAGGAGGAATCGCATAACTTTTCAAATATCGGGAGCGGTTACGGCGAATAGCGCCGAATAGCGAAGACCCGAACCGCACTTATAACACATCATTTTTTTACGTGTGGCGGGTCTGTATGGGATTGTACCTATGGCGAGCGCTATTGTGTTATAAAGTTTCTTTTGATGTGAACTTCGCGTTTGTCGTCCGCTTAATGCGAGGGATAGATTAATACCTCCATCACTCCTGAATGCACTTACTTTGTGTCCCAACTGTGCCCGTCTGTAGCGAGTGAGACTATGGTATCCCCAATTGGATATGTTCTAAGGCTGAAGGTAAGTGGGGAGGGGAGGGAGGTGGGAAAGAGAAAGGTGGCAAGGCTTTGACTCCCAATCCGAAGGTCGAACCCGGCGTGAGCAAATAAATTTTGTTTGATTAATTTGTGTGATTTCCAGCGTGGAAGATACTCTCAGTATCTTCCTGAGGCCCTAGCACGCTCGCTTTATAACGATCGATAGGATAACTATCGGTAACTTCTCATCGTTCCCTAGCATGACTACAGATCGCCAACGAATAAGTGACAGTTCACAATAACTAAGTGTCCTTAACATATTCGACATCAACTGTTGTTTGTACGTTAGCTATGTGCAGTTGTCGTAGGGAACGATGAGAAGTTACCGATAGTCATCCTACCGATCGTTATAGAGCGAGCGTGCTAGGGCCTCTGATGTAAGACCACCATTCAGAATTGAAACGTTGCTTGAAATGGCTTTAGCCGTGTTTGGTGACCAGATCTGAATAGCCAGGTACTTCCTCGCCTTCCTCTTCCCTATCTCCTTCCCATCCCTACTACCTTCAGCCTACCAACATACCCCATTTTGGGGATGCCATCGTCTCACTGGCTCCAGACGGGAGCAGATGTGACTCTTGTGCGGTATTTATATAAAAAAATAAAATAAAAATGAAAAAGTCATCAAAAACGACTGAAGCCATTTCAAGCAACCTTTCATTTTTCAATGCTGGTCTCACCAGGGCGATACTGAGATTAGGTATCTTCTACTCTGGAACGTGCCACAAATATACCTAATTTTATTTGAAATTATTATATTGCGAAAACACAAATCAACCAAATAAAATGTATCTGTGCGCGCCAGGATTTAAACCCGCGACCTACGGATCGCTAGTTGAGAGCCGTCGATGACTCCTAGATTCCCACCCATCCCTCATACCTTTTTCCTTCCTCTCCTTCCTTATCTAAAAAGAACCTCCACACAGCATCCCCAAATATGACATAGGCCCTGAGGGAAATTAATTTCCTCAGGATCTTCCGTGTGGAATTAATGAGAAAATAATGTGTGGGGATGTATTCCGGAAAAAATCTCAGATGTTTTATACCCGGGATCCGTGATCAATATAAATAATAATAAGAAATTTAAGAAACATGTAGATAACTGTTTTAAAAGTATTAGAAAACTCATTTATATATTTATATGATTAACGGGTTTCTCACCATCCTCCCAATAGCTTATGTACACTAATAACGAATATTATTAACTATTAACTACAATATTATTAACTTTTTATTCACCAGATTTACAGGAACGGGTTTAGTTTTTCCCATAGGAAAAACTAAACCCTTTCATACACTTTTCCATGTAAATGATCATCTAGTAATTCCACGTTATGCAAGTGTATTATATAAGTATAATTAATACAAAACAATACAAGAACAACACGTTAATCTACCAAACTATTAAATGGGAATATAATTCACCGTCTCCAGATATTTTCATATCAGAGGGTTCGGCTCTGTGGAATTCCTAATTTGACCGATAAATCCTACTGATCCCTCAATATAAATATTTAAAAAATCTTTCGTAATTCTACATGTATTTAAAATGACTGATTTTTGCATTTTTATATACAAATTCTTTGACAAATCTAATATGCCTAAATTTTTAATAAGAGAGCTAGGTATAATGCCAGTAGCCGAAATAACAAAAGGTAATATTTTTATAGTCTGAGAATGCCAAATTCTTTTAATTTCATTTCCTAAATCTGTATACTTTCTTATTTTTTCAGAAACAGATTTTTGAATATTACAGGAATTTGGAATAGCTACATCAATAATATAAGTTATTTTTTTAATTTTGTCATGTAAAACTATATCAGGTCTATTATGACCAATTGGTCTGTCTGTTAGTATAGTTTTATCATAGTAAATTTTAAAGAAATTATTTTCTAAAAATGAATTTGGTTCGTATTCATAATATGGTACTATATTATGACAGTCAATCAAGTTATGTTTAATTACCAAACTTTGGTGACTTATTTTTAAAACCTGATTGTGCCTAAATGTATACTCAGACGGCGCTAATATAGAACATCCTGATATAATGTGTTCTATAGTTTCCGGAAAAGCCATACATTTTCTACATAAATCATCTATTTGATTTGGATCTTTGATTATATGCTTCCTATAATTTTTGGTATTAATTACTCTATCTTGAATAGCAAGCATAAAACCTTCTATTTCTGCACTCAACTCTCCAATACTCAACCATTTGTTTGACGAAAGTTTGTCAACATACGTTTGGTTGAGATAATTGAAGTGTTTTGCGTGAATAATTTTATTTGACCAGGAATCTAATAATTCCTGGTTGGTATTTATAAAAATGTTGGCATTCTCGTCGTATAAATTTAAAGGTGAAATATTTCTGTCTGCCTTGCAAAGTATTTTATGCAGCTCTGAGCTATTAGCTTTTCTATGAAAAAAAATTCTTAACATTTCTACCTGATTTTGTTTTAAAGAAGTTATTTTGACTATACCTCTACCTCCTAAATTTCTAGGTAAATTAATTCGTTCTATAGCTGAATTTGGATGATGACAATTAAACTTTGTTAACGTAGTTCTAATTAATCGTTCTAAGCTATCTAAATCTGTATTAGACCATTTAATTATACCAAATGAGTACGTTAATAGAGGTATTGCCCAACTATTTATTGCCTTTACTAAATTTTTAGCAGATAGATTGCATTTTAAAATTTTTCTTATCCTAGTTTGAAATTTAATCCTAATATCATTTTTAATACTAGTATGATCTAATCTATTCGATTGCGGGTATCCTAAGTATTTATAAACCTCATCCCCTTTCATACTTTTAATTTTGAAATTTCTAAATATACCCTCATCTCCATCTATAATTTTGCCTTTCTCTATATGGATCGTTCTACATTTATCTAGACCAAAAGTCATTTTAATATCATCTGAAAAAATTTTAACTACCTTAATCATTTTCTCTAAATATTATTATTAACTATTAACTATATTATTAATATTAATAATATTAACTATTGTAAATACCAATTTTATACATTTTTATTAATTCCTATTAATATTGATTTGGAGGATATTGGCAGCCTATCTATTTTTACTTTATTTATATTCTGTATTACCTACATTTTGTCAACTCATATTTTATCTAACCTATATTATGTGTCTTTATATTTTCTGTTACTTACCTTTATTTTATTCACTTCTAACTCTTCACTGTAATTAATCGAAACATGTATTGCTTTATGTATGTAAAAGCCCTTTGGGCGTTTAAATATAAATAAATAAAATAATAAATAAATAATTATTATAAATAAAAATAAAATACTCGCAGTGGTTAGAAAACTCGGCCAACTTATAGCCACTATACAGCCACTATTCATAGGTACCGAATTATAAACTCCAACTTAATAAATAAATAAACCGTAAACCGAGGATGGTGAGAAACGCCCTAAGAAATATCCTAAAGCTTTGAAATATTAAAATGGTTTACTTTGCTCTCGGACAGTCATTGTTGCAGTATGGTGTAATCGTACGGGGAAGCATTTATAAGACTACTTGTATCCGTTAAGCGCCATTCAGACGTTTCACTAATCGCTCATTTCCGCATTTCATTCGGCCTAGTTTACTCGGAATGACACGTCTGAACATGAAATGAATCGAAAGTGCCGAACACTGCCGAATGAAATCTTCAAGTGAACCGATCCAACAATGTTGGATATTTTCCTTCGGCATCCTTCACTCGCGCGCGCATGCGCGCGGAAGAGAGCAAAGTGAATCGTCTGAACACCGAGTGAACTCTCAATCAGTTTGTCTCGCGTCCTGTACGGGAAGGACCATGAAAGGACGCTATCAAATCGCACACAAAACGTCAAAATGGTATTCGTTCGGCTAATTTGTTTGCTTTTGGGAACACCTCTCATATAAATTTTTGGGTCTCCCTTATTATCCATGTATTTTATATGTTTTTTAATATATGTAAGATTATTAATTTGTAGGAAAATGTTCGTAATAAAAAAAGTGAAATCAAATTGTGTTATTATGCCATAAAAAATAAAAAGGTTTATAAGACGACAAAATACTCTTCTTCTTCCTTGCACTGTCCCAACTCATTGCCTAGGTAGGCTGTTGGGGTCGGCTCTCCTCGTTCTCAGGTTGTAGCTTCTTCGGTTCT